>JAQPPZ010001736.1:4322918-4940478 GCA_028583015.1 Wollemia nobilis | reverse complement strand
CATTTACCCTCCTTCCTGGTGGCGCAGGTGTTGAATCCCTCTGTGGAGGGGGCGTTGGCTTCCAAAAAGCCTGATTATTCCCTAGAGGGGGCGCCCCTCTCTTCTGGAAGAAATTCCCTCTTTGGAATGATCTTGATGGTCCTGCCTGGCTAAACCTAGGTGATGGTGGTGTTGAAACCCTAGGTTTCGGTGATGCTGTAGACTCGAGGGTCAAAGCCCTTCTCATTGCAATCTACAATGAAGCGGGCTCAAAGGCTTTTACTAAACCTCTCAAGGAATCCACCAAACCCTCAATGAAAACAAAGGTAACTCTCTTCTCTGAAATGTTAGGCACCATGACTGAAATCTTTTGGAACTCCTCAATGTATGCTTCCATTGTAGTTTTATGCTTAAGGGTGGCTAGCTCCTTAAAATATTCCTCCTCATCCCTCATCTCAAAATGATCCAAGACCCTCTAACTAAACTCATCAAATGAGGCAATCTCTCCATGGCCTTGTGTGTTGAGACCATGATACCAACAGTCGTATGCAACCCCCTCAAGATATAGGGTAGCAAAGTGTACGGCATCGTCTTCATCCATAGGGCTGAGAGTAAAGTAAGTCTGCAATTTCTGCAGCCATACACTAGCAGACATGCTATCATCTCCATTGAACACTAGTACTTGCATTTTATGCTGCAATTTCTTTCTTTCTCCATACTTGCTGCCTCTCCCAGCCACCTTCCCCATGATCTCTACGTAACTCTGGAAAGTGATTGCATTTCTAAATTCTTCAGCCCTACACTGATATTCTGCAAATTGGGCATCCAGTTCATCAGTCTCCTAGCATACATCAAGTTCTTGCTTGGGAAAAAACATGGGTTTTGTTGGCCTGGGCAAAGGAGAATGAGTGTATCTCACAGACCTCTCACTCCCTTGGTCCCGACTGGCCGCCCTATTTGATGGCTCTCCCTGATATGGTGGTGGCTGAGGGTTAGGGTTTGCTCCCTGGTTTGGTGGTGGCTGAACTCCACCCTAATCCATCTTGGTCACCAAATGAGTTAGTAACTCAAGCATGGTGTCAAATTTCTACTTAGCAGGATCCCTTTGCTCATCTGCCATCTCCACCAGCTCCCTTTGTTCAACTTCTGGTTCTGGAATTTCTTTCTCCTGGTTGAGGTTAGGGTTTGACTTATTTGTCCTCAGCTAGTACCTATTTGGCTGCATAAAGAGCTCTCACAGGCTGGCAAGAAACCATCTCTGATACCACTATAATAACCCTAACTCAAAAAATTAGGTTTTAAACAAATAAAAATCAGATTTCTGCAAAGTAGATCATATCTGCAATTACTACTCAGAAATTACTCCAAAAACCCTAAAAAATGGACGTTCCAATCATACAGATTTTTTATTAATTTTCTGAAAGTGCAAACAGGCCAAACAACTATCCAAAAACACAAATCAACCCTCAAAACTGGCTAAAATTCCCCAAAGCTGGGCGATCCTCATATGAGCGAAAAATAGGTCACAAAACATGCACAAATGGCCTCCCAAAGCTGGACGACCCACTCCCAGACTCCAACACACCAAAATCTGCAACACAATTGTGAATCCTGAAATAGATCCATCCAATTGTTAGCAATTACATTATAAATCATTATAGGCTTTAGTAAAATAGCGCATAGCGCTCTCCAATTAGGTGCTAAGTAGTTATGCAACTTACTGGTGGTTCATTAACCACTTGGGAACCGTCGTGCATATGTATTTAATTCTAAATCAATTCATTTCTAGTCGCTGCTTGAATATTTACATTGTACTAGAGATTTTGTGGGAGAAGGACGTGACACACATTGGACGCGTTTCCCTAGGCCCAGCGGACCAGACAACCGAACATTGGATGCGTTTCCCTAGGCACAACGGACTAGACAATCGGACATTGGATGCGTTCCCCAAGGTGCAGTGGACTAGACAACCAGACGCAATTGAGGACACGCAGCCTAAGGCAACGGACACGTAGACCAAGGCGAAGGACGCAGGTGGACGAAGAGCAAAGCCCAAGTCGGGCTTGCTTCCCAAGAAGTTTCTGTTTCTAGGAGACAAGTCAGCGATTGGACACGTGGTAGGTTCGATGGCAGGCTGACAATAACACAAGTGACACAAAGATTTTACGTGGAAACCTGCAATGTGCAGGAAAAACCACGGGGCAATGGCAACTTCTCTTCTTATTAATTTTAGAAAAGATTACATTCACGTCCTTGGACGTTTTCAACAACTCAACTTAAATGCAAGGTATCTCATCCCTTTTATAGATCAGAGGAAGACTCCAAAACTGTTTGTTTCATCTTCCAACGCAAGCCTCCAAAAGACTATTCGTTTCCGCTCCCAAGACTGTTGGTCTTCTGCATTCCAAGACTGTTCGTCTTCCTCGTACTGACGTCTACCTAGATGTCTGCTTCTTTGGCGTCTTCTTGGCATGACTTCTGGCCTAGATGTCTACCAACCTAGACATCTGGCCTAGACGTCTGCCAGACCAGACGTCTGGCAGCCCAGACGTCTGGCCTAGACGTCTACCAGATCAAACTTCTGCCAGTCCAGACGTCTGCCAACCTAGACGTCTGGCCTAGACGGCTGCCAGTCCAGACATTTGGCAGCCCAGACGTCTGGCCTAGATTTCGGCCAGACCAGACGTCTAGTGGCCATACGGACTTCACACCTAACATTCTCCCACTTGAAGTCAGTATTCAGGAACTCTTCTGCTAAAAGATTTTCATCCAGTGCCAATTGCCCAATGTTGCTCTTTTTACTTTTTCAGCAAGCCCAAAGAAGTTCTGCACCATTCAAACTTCTCTACCTTGATCGGCTTTGTAAGCATATCTGCAGGATTCACTTCAGTGTCGATTTTCTGCAACAAGATCCTACCTTCTTCCACCACATTTCTTATAAAGTGGTACTTGATATCAATGTGTTTCATGCAATCATGGAATGTTGGATTCTTCACTAACTGAATAGCACTCTGGCTATCACAATGCAGCGTAATTTTCTCCTGCATTACCTTGAAGTCACCCAACAATCGCTCTAGCCAAATTGCCTCTTTGTTGGAATGAGTTGCTGCAATGTATTCTGCTTCAGTGGTTGATAAGGCCACAACAGACTACAACTTAGAAGCCCAACTCACCGCTCCTCCAACAAGGGTGAAGGTATATCCCGTAGTGGATTTTCTCCCATCTCTATCTCCACCATAATCGGAATCCACAAAACCTCGTAACTTGCAAATCTGTCAATCCAAAGTAAATGGAAACATCCGAAGTGGCTCTTAAATATCTGAAAATCCACTTCACCGCATTCCAATGCTCCTTACTAGGATTTGCCATGTACCGGCTGACTACTCCCACCTGCTTGGGCAATATTCGGTATGGTGCTCACCATGGCATACATGAGGCTTCCTACTGCTGATGAATACGGTACACGAGACATGCTTTTCTTCTCTGCTTCCATTCTAGGACACTGGTTGGAAGACAAATTTAAGTGTGGAAGAAGTGGGGTACTAACTGGTTTAGCATTCTGCATATTGAAGTGCTGTAGAATCTTTTCCACATATGACTTTTGACTTAACCAAATATTTCTTCCTTTTCTGTCCCTATGTATCTTCATCCCTAAAATTTGGTTTGTTGCTCCTAAATCCTTCATGTCAAACGTCCTAGCCAACTGAGCCTTAAGATCAATGATTTTCTTCATGTTGGGGCCTGCAACCAGCATATCATCAACATACAACAACAAAATTATAAAACTGCCATCGTCAAACCTCTTATAGTATGGACAATGGTCAGCTTCACTCCTGATGAAACCTTGGCTCTTCATGAAGGTGTCAAATTTCCTGTACCACATCCTTGGCGCCTGTTTCAACCCGTACAGTGATTTTTTTAGTCTACAAACCAAATGCTCTTTGCCTCTTTCTTCATAGCCCTCGAGCTGATCCATATATATCTCCTCCTCGAGATCACCATGCAAAAAAGCAGTCTTTACATCAAGCTGCTCTAGTTCCAAATCCTGTGCAGCTACAAGTGCAAGTAGAACTCTAATAGTAGTCATCTTCACAATCGGAGAGAAAAATTCATTAAATTCAACACCGACTTCTGCACATAGCCCTTTGCCACCAAGCGAGCTTTATAGCGTTCCATCAGTCCGTTGCTGTTCTTCTTCACTTTGTACACCCACTTGTTTCCAACAATATTTCTTTCAGGTGGGAGATCCACAAGTTCCCAAGTTTTATTCTTTCGAAGTGCCTCGATTTCCTCCTCCATGGATTTCCTCCACTTTGCTGCATTCTCAGACTCTCTAGATTCTTGAAATGAACTAGGTTCACAATCATCAGTTAACAAAGCAAAAGAGGACTGATACACATGAGAATACCTTTCTGGACACTTTTGTGGATGTGTAGATCTTCTAACCCAATGATCTGTTGGTTCTGGCTCTTGGTCTTGTGACCATTGTGGCTGCTCTACTTCCTATTCTACTTGTTGTTTTGCATGCTGATCAAAAACTTCAGCATGTTCATATTCATAGTCATCTTCACTCAATTCTACTTCAACAGGTACAACATTAGGATTTTGCTGTACCTCCTTCCTTTGCATGGATTTTTCATCAACAATTACATCCCGGCTAATAATTACCTTATGGGCAGTAGGATCCCACAGTCTATACCCCTTCACTATATCTCCATAGCCGAGAAAAACACATTTGCTTGACTTCGGGTCAAGCTTGGACCTTTTTTCTTTGGGTACATGGGCAAACGCATCACAGCCAAAAGTGTGCAAATGAGAGTAATCAACTGGCTTATAACACCAAACCTCCTCCGAAATCTGTCCATCCAATGCAGCAGTAGGTGACCTGTTAATAAGATAAACAACTGTATTAACAGCCTCCGCCCAAAACTTTTTCTCCAACATGGCTGTGCTAAGCATGCTTCTTGCACATTCCATGATTGTGCGATTCATCTGCTCAGCCACACCATTTTGTTGTGGAGTGTATGGTACAGTCTTCTGGTGCTTAATCCCTTCCTGCATACAAAATTTAACAAATTCCTTGGAGCAGTATTCACCCCCATTATCTGACCTAAGACACAAAATTGACTTGCCCAAACTCTTCTCTACCTGCGCTTTGTACTCTTTAATTTTTGCAAAGCTTTCAACTTCTTTTTCAAAAAATACCCCCACACTCTCCTAGAATAATCATCTATAAAAGTCAGAAAATAGATGGCGCCATTCAAGGACTGAGTGGGTACTGGTCCAAATATATCTGAATGTATAAGTTGCAGAAAATCAGAACTCTTACCAGGACTTGCGATAGAACCGAACCCTCTTCTGTTTACCAAAAATACAGTGCTCACAAAGTCTAAATTGCAAGATTTAATCCAAGAAAGCATACCTCTGTCATGCAGAATTTTTAGGCCTTTTTCACTCATATGGCCTAGGCGTTGATGCCATAGCATTACTACATCCTGAACAGAAGTTGCTGCTGCATGGTTTGTCACCGTATCACCGCATAAACGGTATAAGGTCTCGTAAGATTCTCCCTTTGCTACTACAAGAGCTCCTCTAGTAATCTTGCAGTAGTTGTTACAAAAGGTGATAGAATACCCTAGCTTATCCATCATTTTGATTGATAGTAAATTCTTCCTCAAATCGGGCACATGTCGCACATCACATAGCATCCTTTCTCTACCATCGTCTAGCCTGATCCTTATATCCCCTCTTCCCACAATTTCTAAAGGATGATCATCACCCAAATAGACCTTTCCACCACAGTATGGCTAATATTTGTCAAACCAGTCTTTGTGGGGAGACATGTGGAAGGATGCACCTGAGTCCAAAACCCAGGAATATAAAACTGATTTGTTGTTACTGATACAAAAGGCTTCACATGTTACCGTTTCTCCTGAATCTGCTGCACTGGCTTCAACTGATGGCTGATTTTGCTTTTCACCATTCTTTAATTGCCAACAGTCTTTCTTGGAGTGTCCTGGCTTCCCACAATGCCAACAATTCCCTTTCTGGTTCCGTCCTTTAGACTTAGATCGGGACTGCTTTCTACCTTGTTTACTCCCCTCGAAAGATTGACCTCTCACGGATAGGGCTTCATTGGTTGAGGGTTCCAGAGACGTTTTTCGCCTCAACTCTTTTGCCAACAAAGCGGCTACCACATCATCAAAATTGAGAGTGCCTGATGATGAATTACTGATGGTCATCACCATATGATCCCAAGTGTCCGAGAGAGAACAAAGTAGGGTGACAGCTCTATCTTCATTCTCCATCTTCACATTAACTGAAACCAGTTCATCGATCGAGTATTAAACTCATTCAAATGATCTGCCACAGATGAACTTTCCTTCATCCTCAAGCTATAAAGCTACTTTTTCAGAAAAACCTTGTTAGTTGCTGATTTTGTTTCATACAACTTTTCAAGCGTTTGCCAAAGGGCTTCCGCGGTCTTCTCTTCAGCTACATTGAACAAGACGGAGTCCGCTAGGCAGAGACAGATTGTAGAAACCGCCTTCCTGTCGAGCGTTGTCCACTCCTCATCTTTCATGTCGCTCGGTTTATTTGCGACCCCTTTCAAGGCTTGCGCTTGGTCATTCTGAACTAGCAAATCCTCCACCTTCATCTTCCATAGAGCGAAGTTCTTGCCATCAAATTTCTCAATCTCGAACTTGGTTACACCTTTTGACATTGTTACAACTCCCACTCGCACAAAACCTTAGCTCTGATACCAAATGTTAGGAAAAACTTCAAGATTCCACACCTGCAAGAGGAAGCACAATAACAAAAATATAGAACACGAAAACAGTAACACAAGTGACACAGATATTTTACGTGGAAACCTGCAATGTGCAGGAAAAACCACGGGGCAATGGCAACTTCTTATTAATTTCAGCAAAGATTACATTCACGTCCTTGGACGTTTTCAACAACTCAACTTAAATGCAAGGGATCTCATCCCTTTTATAGAGTAGAGGAAGACTCCAAAACTGTTCGTTTCATCTTCCAACGCAAGCCTCCAAAAGACTATTCGTTTCATCTTCCAACGCAAGCCTCCAAAATACTGTTCGTTTTTGCTCCCAAGACTGTTGGTCTTCCGCATTCCAAGACTGTTCGTCTTCCATGTACTGACGTCTACCTAGACGTCTTCTTCTTTGGTGTCTTCTTGGCATGACATCTGGCCTAGCCGTCTACCAACCCAGACGTCTAGCCTAGATGTCTACCAACCCAAACGTCTGGCCTAGATGTCTGCCAGACCAGACAACCCAGACGTCTAGCCTAGACGTCTACCAACCCAAACGTCTGGCCTAGACGTCTGCCAAACCAGACGTCTGGCAGCCCAGACGTCTACCAATCCAGACGTCTGGCAGCCTAGACGTCTAGTGGCCATACGGACTTCACACCTAACAGTTGGTAGGCTGGATACGTGGCAGGTTCAATGGCAGGCTGACGTGGTAGGTTCGTTGGTAGGCTAAGGTGGCAGGTTGCATGCAGTTCGAGGCAAAAGGTTGGGAGAGAGGGATGACTTCCCGAAGGCAGTCACCTTCCTAACCATGGCTTGCCCATTTTGAAGCAAGCAAAACGCATCCTCCTGATATGTGCGGGATAAATCCCACGTAGTTTTAAAAAAAAAAACTCTTCACTGCACGGGATAAGAGGAAGGTTCTTTCCCTTCCCAGCGCAACTGGTAGCGCAATTGGTTAAGTGCGCTCCCTTGTGTGTATGAGGTCCACGGGTCGAAGTCCGTGGAGGGATTCAAAGCGAGGACTTTTTGTTTGATGCCCCCCCGTCACCAGTTGACGCACCGTTCAGCGGTTTGATGCCCCAGCACAAAATTTTGATGCCCTGTCACGCGAATTGACGCCCCAGGATGCAGTTGACGCTCCAACAAGCTATAATGATGCCCGTCACAAAATTTTGACCCCCCAAAAAAAAATTGACGCCCAGTAAAAACATTTTTGACGCCCGACAAGAAATTGACAATTTTTTCTCAATTTTTGACAGTTTTTGCCTAACAGTTTTTGCTCCAGGAGGGTCATTTTTTTGCACACCAAGGGCATTTTTTTGTCACAAGAGGGCACAGGCGCATTTTTTTTTGCCACCAACAAGAGGAGACGCACGTTTTTTTGAGGTATTTTTTCGTACTTCGATTTTTTCCTTTCAAAGCATTTTTGGAGGGATAAGTTGTTTTTTTTTGGAATTCGAAAGGGTCCACATACAATTTTTTCATCCTTGTTTATTTTGCAACAAAAAGGGGGGATCTCAAGCATTTCTTTTTGCAAAATTCTAAGACACAGGGGGGAAGAAAAATTGTTGATTTGTGGAAAGTGAATATTGTTCATTGTAAAACTGGCATTGTAATAGGTGTATTTTTGGTGGAAACCGACACCTAGAGTAAAATTTGTGGGCATTTGTGGTTGTATTGTGCACTTAAATTTTTTGTTTTATTGCATAGTAAAATTTGTGGGCATTTGTGGTTGTATTGTGCACTTAAATTTTTTGTTTTATTGCATTATCAATCATAAAATAAAGCAAAAGAAAGACCCCAAAATTATACACCTATTTGTGCAATTTATTGCACAACAACGTTCGGTATTTACGGTACCTCTAGTCCACACTTACAGGTGATGCTGTAATTCTTGGAATATTGTATCTAACACCTAATATAACTACAACAACGACGTCTGAGCTATTGTTCTCTATAAATTGTCGGGGAGAAATAAGGCAAACCAGTTCTAATATTCACTCCATTCAATACCCTAATTCTTTCTTATTGTTTGGCTTAAATTCCTCCAATTCATTATCCTTTTCCTGAGGGTTTTGAGGCAGGTGCCATCAATATGATTGAATTATCTTTCAGTACCGCCTAAGTTCCACGTATCGTTCTGCTCTTATATACTTATAGTCTCCCTCACGTAAGGGCAGGTATATATAGAGAAGTTTCGGTATAAAGGCCTGGCAGGTATAAAGAAAGGGAGACCATTTGGTGTTATAAGGAACCTTCACAATGACCTCTGTTCACAAATATCTATCAGATTCACAGTTGCTGAAAGGTTCTAACTTCGCACCATGGAAGACAAAGATGCGTGCTCTTCAAGTGGAATATTTGTGGGATGTAGTGACTAGCATTACAAAATGTCCTACAACAGCAGGAGCAGATCAAGATGCATTTGATAAGAAGGACAAAAAATGTCTCATGTTTATTCTGCTTGCTACTACAGATGAGGTCCAGCCTCATATCTGTGATGCCAAAACTAGTAAGGAAGCTTGGGATGCTTTGATTACTATTTATGAAGGTAAGAATCAGTCCACTATTCTACACCTTCAAACTCAACTACATACACTTAGTATGAAATCTGGTGAGACAGTTGACCTATTCCTATGCAGAGTCGCAGAATTGAAAGCCAAACTGAATGCTATGGGACAGCTAGTGGATGATGCTCTCTTGACCTCTGTCATCTTGAGAGCATTTCCAGAGTCCTATAAGGTGTTGATAACCTCTCTTAATGTATCTGGTAGACAAGTATCTTTTGTGGAATTGGTGAATTTGCTTCAAACTGAGGAAGCAAATCAGTTTTAGAAGGATGAAGTGCTAGATATTTTCCTCTACACCAAACAAGGGGGTAAGAAACAATGTCAGTTTCAAAAAGGAGGATCTTCTTCAAAGGGAAAAGGGAAACAACATCAGTAGAAAGACAAGCAATATTGCAAGATTTGTGATATGAATAACCATGACACCAATAGTTGTTGGTTTAAGAAAAAACAACAGAACGATCAAGATCATAAGAAGAAGGGAAAAGAGAAATACAAACCACTGAAAAAGAATAAGCAACCTAAGGGGAATGTTGCTTATGTTGAATCAGACTCGGACTCAGATTCTGAGCGAGCACACAAGGTTCTCCTGACTCATACTTCATCTTAGAAAAAATATGTAATGTGGTATATTGATTTAGGTGCCAGTAAACACATGACTGGAGATAGATCGTGGTTTGAGACATTTGAGGAAAAGGAAGGTAAGTCAGTAAAAATTACAGACAATCAGACCTACCAAGTGCAGGGTGAATACGATGTTTCTGTCACTCTTCTAGATGGCAAATGTTAGATTGAGAAGGTGCTCTATGTTCTTGGATTGGCTAACAATCTGTTGTCAGTCCCTCAGATCTTGGATCGAGACATGGATGTTATGTTCAGTGTTGAGAAAGGCAAGAAGAGATGTTTTATAATCAGAAGAGGAAAACATGTAGCAACAGGATCATATAAGCATGGCTTGTTCATTTTAGATGTCGTTTCAATGCCTCATGTTGCCCTGGTAGCAACTACCAAGGAGGCTACTTCTCTGTGGCACAAGAGATATGGGCATCTAAGTTCAGGATATTTGTTCGAGTTGAGCAAATATGATATGGTGAGAGGACTTCCCAACCTTTCATCCTCATGGCCAGTTTGCTCGGATTGCTTAGCAGGGAAGCAACATTGGGTACCATTTGAAGCAAGCTCTTCACGAGCTAAGAAACCTTTGGAGTTGGTACACATCGATTTGTGCGGTCCTATGCCAACCAGCGATGGCCGAAAGAGGTATTTTTAATTGTTTGTGGATGATCACTCATGGAAGATGTGGGTTTTCTTTATTCAATTGAAGTCCGAGGTATTTCTGTACTTTCACCAGTTCAAGAAGCTTGTTGAGGATTCAGGATGTTCCATCAAAACCCTCCGCTCAGATCAAGGGGAGGAATATACCTCCAAGGAATTTTCATCATTTTTGAATGAACATGGGATTAAGAGACAGCTGACTACAACCTATACTCCACAGAAAAATGGATTTGCTGAAAGGAGGAATCGTTCCATTATGGAAATGGTTCGATGTATGCTTGCAGGAGCACACCTTGAGCATGAGTATTGGGCAGAAGCAGTAAACACAATATCATACCTCTTGAATAGAGCACCCATAAGAGCTCTACAGGGTAAAACTCCACAAGAAGCATGGAGTGGTAAGAAACCCTCCATTTCTCATCTAAGGGTTTTTGGATGTAAGGCATTCATGCACATACCAAAACATAAAAGGAAGAAGTTATATGAGAAGACCCTACAATGTATCTTCCTTGGTTATGATGAGCATTCAAAGGGATATCGATTAATAGATACTATGACCAAGAAGACACATATAATTAGAGATGTGGTATTTGATGAAGCTTTCACATCAAATAACACTTCTACAGTTGTATACCTTGAGGAATATGAGCCTAAGAAAGAGACTCCACCTCCTCAGAACAAGATTCCAAAATGGTATACCAGTACATTGAGAGATTTCAAGTTGACATCACTTCCATATCTAACTCTAGATCGACCTTGTACTCACAGTATGACTCAACAGAAGAGAGCAGAGGCATCAACTTCAGAGGTTGACGAGCTTTGCCAACAATTTGATGAACTATCTGTAGATGTAGAGGAAGATAGGGAAAAAGATATGGAGGATGAGAGGGTTTATATAACAACATTGGATGAAAATTAACCCACAACAGTTCAGGGTGCACATAGTGAGCCTCAGTGGAAGGATGCTATGGAAGCAGAACATACATCTCTCATGAAAAATCATACATGGAAGCTAGTAAATCCGCCTTCAGGAAAGAAGCCCATTGGTTGCAAATGGGTGTTCAAAGTGAAGTATAAGGCATATGGTACTATTGATAAGCATAAAGCCCGTCTTGTTGCAAAGGGCTATGCTTAGAAAGAAGGCATAGATTATGAAGAGACTTTTGTCCCTACTGCAAAAATGACTACCCTTCAAGTACTTTGTGCTATGGCAACTCAGTTTGGGTGGAAGTTACATCAGATGGATGTAAAAAGTGTTTTCTTGAATGGTGACCTACAAGAAGTGTACATGACCCAACCAGAAGGATCTGTTGTTGAAGGGCAGGAACAGAAAGTTTGTAAGTTTATCAAATACTTGTATGGGCTGAATCAAGCTCCTCGAGCTTGGTACATCAAAATAGATAGTCATCTAGTGCAGCATGGTTTCCAAAGAAGTCCTTCAGATGCAAATCTCTATATCAAGAAAAATAGTTCTGACATAGTGATTTTGGTGCTATATGTAGATGATCCGATCATAACAGGGAGCTTAGAGAGTATGAATGATGCAGTAAAAGATGATTTGAAACAATATTTTGAAATGACATATCTAGGACTTCTTCACTATTGTCTTGGTTTGGAAGTGACTCAAAAAAAGCATCATATCCGAGTAACACAAAAGAAGTATGCCAAGACATTGGTTGATAAATATCGCATGACTGACTGCAAGTCTAAGGCAAATCCAATGGAGCCTGGACTTAAGCTATCGCAATATGATAAATCACCACAGGTAGATGGTACTCTCTATTGTCAATTGATTGGGAGTCTCATATATCTGACAAATACCAGGCCAGATCTCAGTTTTGTTGTGGGTTATCTTTCAAGGTTCATGCAGGAACCAAAGGTGAGTCATTGGAAAGCAGCAAAAAGAGTTCTTCATTATGTTTGTGGTACTACAGATTTTGGCTTGGAGTACAAGAAGAATAGCAAGTTCTATTTACAGGGATACACGGACTCAAACTATGCCGGATCCATTGATGATCGCAAGTCAACTTCTGGATATATTTTCCATCTTGTATCCGGTCCTGTCTCCTGGAACAGTAAGAAGCAGCAAGTGGTTGCTTCATCCTCTACAAAGGCAGAATATCGCGTAGCAAGTGGAGCAATCTGCAAGATAACATGGTTAAGTCGCATCCTTACAAACATGGGTCTTCCAAAGAATCTTCCATTGCATTTGTTTTGCGACAATCAAGGTGTTTTGAATCTTGTAAAGAATCCAATATTTCATGATCGTACCAAACACATCTACACTTGATGTCATTTCATTCGCGATTAAGTTCCAAAACATCACATATAGCTCCAGTACATTCCCACTGATCAGCAAGTTGCAAACATTTTTACCAAGGCACTTGCACATGTCAAATTTGAATTGTTTCGCAATGCTTTATGTATTTGCCAATAATGTAATAAGGGGGATGTTAGCAATTACATTATATATCATTATAGGCCTTAGTAAAATAACGCATAGCGCTCTCCAATTAGGTGCCAAGTAGTTGTGCAACATACTGGTGGCTCATTAACCACTTGGGAACCGCCATGCATATGTATTTAATTCTAAATCAATTCATTGCTCGTTGCTGCTTGAATATTTACACCAATATCCAATCAAGAACAAGGGCACATCACATTTTCTACAAGATTGGCTATTTCTGAAGACTTAGGGCACACCACCTAAGCAGCAGAAGATGAGGAAGCGTTCAGCCCTCTCTCTTACAATTCACAAGATAAACGTTACATAATGAAACCCTAAAAGTGACTTTCCAAGCCTATATACCTATTCACCCCACTAGAGGCTTCTAATTATTCATTAAGTGAGGGTTACATCAACAATAATCCCCAACACTTAATTTTTATTACATAAAACACCTATTAGCCGACGTCCCACTTCCTTGTCCACAAATGACAAAAATAAAACATTGCAATGGGTCCACATAGTCTTCAAAATGGGACATTACAGAGCAAGAGAATATTAGAGCATAAGAAAGAGTTAGATTTCAAATGGATTCCTATAATATTGATCACATATTCATTGTTTGTGCTTTTAAAAGCTCACCAATTGTCTATCAATTGTTTTACTAGATTATGGACTTTAGTAACGCTTTTGAATTTGTCTAGGATATTTTCTTTTCTAAAAATTGCAAGTTATCAAGATCATAATTGAGAAAATTGAAATCGGCAAGGCAAAAGAACTGGGAAAATTTGGGATTTGGCAAAAAAGGCAGAAAAAAACCTGAAGAAAATGCAAATTTTCATTGACAAAATGTTTTTTTCATGCATATCATAATGAATTAACATTATGCAAATCAAATATTAATACTATAAATGATACAAGCTTAAACTACACATAAAAGTGGCAAATGATACAAGCTTAAACTACACATAAAAGTGGCAAATGATACAAGCTTAAAGTCTTAAATACACATGAAATTGACAAAACACATCTTGTATTGTTTATAATATAAAAAGGTACAAATGCAAAATGTGTCATGAGTCATGGCAAATACAATGCCTCAAGATATTTGAATGCTTTTGCCCTTTGCCCTAGCAAAAGCTCTAGATTCTTTGTCGTTGTGCCCGTGACTCTTCTTGTGCCTTGGTTGCTATCTCCTCCACTAGGTTTTCAAAGTTTTCAAAATCATCCATGGAGAAGAGATGCTCTTATTACTGCTCTTGTTGTGGCTCTATGACCCATTTAGATGATAAATCAATCTTATGTAGGTCAATGACCTCAATACTTGTTCCTGTAATTTTTTTATGGTTGAGGCGAGGGTTGTAATGAACAAAGACAAGATCATTCAACTTTTCTGAGTGTATGTGCTCAAACATACTGCAATTGCTCTCACAACCTAAAGCGCTGCATGGTTGAGATAAAAATTTGATGGAAAAGCGTTGTATCTTGGGAGTCTAAGCACCAAAGTCCTCCCATCATAAATCTAGAAACAACCAAGAAAAATGAAATTTAATAATTCATAGGTAAAATAGTAAATTGATATTATTTTTTAAAACAAAATCAAAAGACAAAATAAATAATAATTCGAGGGTTACCTGGCCTCACAGTTGACCTTGATCAAATGCACAATGAAGATGGGAAAAGGATGCCTTCACATTTCTTATAAGTTTGCATCTCATTTTGTATCTCAATGCACATCTCGTTGTTAGGATAAATGTGGTCAACGCATAGTCAAAGGCCCCCCATCACCTCATAGTTGGTCTATAGCATAATAGTGAGGATTCCCAAGAAAATACAACTCATAGAAGAGTGTTTAGTCCAAGATGACATCATGTCTTAGACAACAGTATGACTTCAGTTAGCAGATTGAACTTAGATGAAAACACAACTAGATGTCATCGTCCATCGACACTCTGATCAGAGGGCAATCTCCAACTGACAGCGTCCTAGACTGTAGCTCCAACCTTAGACAACAATCCTCATGATAGCATAATGGCATGACATGTAAATTTACGATAGCTCAGGCATCCTAGATGGTATCTCCAGCCTCAGACAACAATCCTCGGATGATGGCTCCTTTCTCCTTGTCAGCTCGCTCCAACATCAACCGAGATCTGACAATGACTGCAACTCAAACTTGGATGGCGACTGTAAATTCAACAACCTCTAATTCTATCCACCTGCAATCAACTCTTTAACAGAGAATCTAACATTCTAACATACAAGTATCATCACACCATTGGACACACATTGAGAGAAAACGTTTATATCTTTATTGTCAACTTCCATGGCAGAGATTCCAATTTCTATGATTGCACTCAAACTTTTGTCTTTAACCAAACATACACAATTATGGCCCTATATTGCATTACATCACATTGCATCTTATCATCCAAAATGAAGAAGGGGGTCCTATTTAAAGCCTTGTCTTGGTGGTTGATGTAACCAATTCCCAGGACATCATTACAAAACTGCCCAACTTCCTATTCTAATTACCTTAGCAAACCTTAGTAAACCTTATAATTAATCAAATTATTAAGGTTTATCAATGACGACTGCATTTACATTTCATTTAGGCACATTTAATTTTAACTGTGTTTCATTACATTTTGACTGTATTTCATTGGTGTTTGCTGCTTGGACATTTTCACCAACAATTTCATTTTTGCTTCTTAGAACTAGTGCCTACACGGCCTGGAATGGATCAACATTAAAAAAATTTGGGGTTGAGGTAGTACCCTGTTGAATGAAGAGGGCTATGAAGCTGAGATGTCCATTGATTTTCAATGATATCTCAAATGGGACAATATTTGATGTGGACATGTCCATAAAATGAGGCAATTTTCCTTTTTCCTTATCCATAGCCTCATATACATATGTCATTGGTGATTGTTCTCCATCAACAAGACAAAGAACCCTCACCAAAGGCTCTACACCTAAAAAAAGAAAAATAATTTAAATAAAAATATTTTACAATAAAAAAAATTTACAATACAAGACTCGCAAATGGAAAAATATTTTAAACTAAAAAATAAATAATAAGATTTTTTTGGATTCTTCCTTTGTAAGAGGAAACGAACAGTTTTTTTTTTTCTATAAAAAGGGAATGGTCCCTTGCATGTAAATGTTGATTGAATGTAATTCTACCGAAATAAATAAAAGATCAAGCTGCCATTGCCCCATGGTTTTTCCTGCACATTGCAGGTTTTCCACGTAAAATTTGTGTTACTGTTTTTTTTGCATTATTGTGTTTTTTGCTAGCACAGAATTTTGCTATTTTTTCTAACATCTGGTATCAAAGCTTAGGGTTTTGTGCGAGTGGGAGCTACAACAATGACTGGAAGTGTAACCAAGTTTGAGATTGAAAATTTTGATGGCAGGAACTTTGCCCTATAGAAGATGAAGGTGGAGGATTTGTTGGTTCAAAATGACCAAGCCCTAGCCTTGAAAGGGGTTGCGAGTAAACCAAGCAGCATGAAAGATGAGGAGTGGGCAACGTTGGATAGGAAGGCGGTTTCTACAATCCGTCTATGCCTAGCGGACTCCATCTTGTTCAATGTTGTTGAAGAAAAGACCGTGGAAGCCCTTTGGAAGAAGCTTGAAAAGTTGTATGAGACAAAATTTGCAACAAATAAGGTTAGCCGAGAAAAAAACTTTACGGCCTAAGGATGAAGGAGGGTTCATCTATGGCAGATCATCTGAATGAGTTTAATATCCTTATCAGTAAACTGGTTTCAGTTAATGTGAAGATGGAGGATGAGGACAGAGCTATCACCCTACTTTGTTCCCTCTCGGAGACTTGGGATCATTTGGTGATGACCATCAGCAATTCATCATCAGGAGCTCTAACTTTTGATGATGTGGTAGCCGCTTTTTTGGCAGAAGAGTTGAGGCGAAAAACATCTTTGGAACCCTCAACCAATGAAGCCCTAGTTGTGAGAGGTCGATCTTTCAAGAAGAGTCAACAAAGTAGATCACAATCTAGATCTAAGTCTAAAGGATGCTATCTGAAAGGGAAGGGCTGGCATTGTGGGAAGCCAAGGCACTCAAAGAAGGATTGTTGGCAGTTAAAAAATGAAAAAATGGTGAAAAGCAATTTCAGCCATCAGTTGAGGCCAGTACAGTAAATTCTAGAGAGACGACAACATGTGAGGCTTTCTGTATCATCAACAACAGATATGTTTTATATACCTGGGTTTTGGACTCGGATGCCTCTTTCCACATGTCTCCTCACAGAGACTGGTTTGACAAATATCAACCATATAGTGGTGGGAAGGTCTACTTGGGTGATGATCACCCTTTAGAAATTGTGGGAAGAGGGGACATAAGGATCAAGTTGGACGATGGTAGAGAAAGGATGTTATGTGAAGTACGACATGTGCCAGATTTGCTAAAGAATTTGCTCTCAATCAAGATGATGGATAAGCTAGGGTATTTTGTCACTTTCGGTAACAACTATTGCAAAATTACCAGAGGTGCTATTGTAGTAGCAAAGGGAGAATCTTATGGGACCCTATATCGTTTATGTGGTGATACGGTGACAAACCATGCAGCAGCAGCAATTTCTGTTTAAGATGCAGTAATGCTATGGCATCAACGCCTAGGCCATATGAGTGAAAAAGGTCTGAAAATTCTGCATGACAGATGTATGCTTTTTGGGATTAAGTCTTGCAATTTAGACTTGTGTGAGCACTATATTTTTGGTAAACAAAAGAGGGTTTGGTTTACTGCAAGCCCTGGTAAGAGTTCTGATTTTCTGCAACTTATACATTCGGATATATTTGGACCAGTCCCCACTCAGTCCTTAAATGGTGCCATCTATTTTTTGACTTTTATAGATGATTATTCTAGGAGAGTGTGGGTTTATTTTCTGAAGAAGAATTCGGAAGCTTTGCAGAAATTTAAAGAGTTCAAAACTCGAGTAGAGAAAAGTTTGGGCAAGCTTGTTTTATGTCTTAGGTCGGATAATGAGGGTGAATATTGCTCCAAGGAATTTGATAAATTTTGTACTCGGGAAGGAATTAAGCACCGGAAGACTGTACCATATACTCCACAACAAAATGGTGTGGCTGAGCGGATGAATCGCACAATCATGGAACGTGGAAGAAGCATGCTCAACGCATCCATGTTGGATAAAAGGTTCTGGGCAGAGGCTATTAATATAGTTTTTTACCTCATTAACAGGTCACCTACAACTGCGTTGGATGGACAAATTCCAGAGGAGGTTTGGTGTGGTAAGCCATTTGATTACTCTCATTTGCGTACCTTTGGCTGTGATGCATTTGCCCATGTGCCTAAAGAAAAAAGGTCCAAACTTGACCCAAAGTCAAGCAAATGTGTTTTTCTCGGCTATGGAGATTCAGTAAAGGGGTATAGACTATGGGATCCTACTGCCCACAAGGTAATTATTAGCCGAGATGTTATTTTTGATGAAATATCCATGCAAAGGAAGGAGGTACAGCAAATACCTAATGTTGTACCAGTTGAAGTAGACATGAACTAAGATGAAAATGAAAATTAGCATGCTGAAATTCTTGACCAGCATGCTGAATTTTTTGACCAGCATGCAGAATAGCATGCAAAACAGCAAGTAGAACAACAAGTAGAGTAGCCAAAACAGTCACAAGACCAAGGGCCACAATCAACAGATCATTGGGTTAGAAGATCTACACGTCCACAACAGTGTTCGAAAAGGCATTCTCATGTTTACCAGTCCTATTTTACTTTGCTAACTGATGATGGTGAGCCTAGTTCATTTCAGGAAGCTAGAGAGTCTGAGAATGCAAAAAAGTGGAGGAAATCCATGAAGGAAGAAATCGAGGTATTTCGTAAAAATAAAACGTGGGAACTTGTGGATCTCCCACCTGGAAGAAATACTGTTGGAAACAAGTGGGTGTACAAAGTGAAGAAGAACAACAATGGGCTTTTGGAACTCTATAAAGCTCGCTTGGTGGCAAAAGGCTATGTGTAGAAGTCAGGTATTGACTTTAATGAAATTTTCTCTCTAGTTGTGAAGATGACTACTATTAGAGTTCTACTTGCACTTGTAGCTGCATAGGATTTATAACTGGAGCAGCTTGATGTAAAGACTGCTTTCCTGCATGGTGATCTTGAGGAGGATATTTATATGGACCAGCCTGAGGGCTATGAAGAAAGAGACAAAGAGCATTTGGTTTGCAGACTGAAGAAATCTCTGTATGGGTTGAAACAAGTGCCAAGGATGTGGTACAAAAAATTTGACACCTTCATGAAGAGCCAAGGTTTCAGTAGGAGTGAAGTTGACCATTGTGCATACTATAAGAGGTTATGATGGCAGTTTTATAATTTTACTGTTGTATGTTGACGATATGTTGGTTGTAGGCCCCAACATGAAGAAAATCATTGATCTTAAGGCTCAGTTGGCTAGGATATTTGAAATGAAGGATTTAGGAGCAGCAAACCAAAATTTAGGGATGAAGATACACAGGGACAGATAAAGAAGAAATATCGGTTTAAGTCAAAAGTCTTATATAGAAAATATTCTTGCAGCTCTTCAATATGCAGAATGCAAAAACAGTTAGTACCCCACTTTCACACTTAAAATTTTCTTCCAACCATTGTCCTAGAACAGAAGCAAAGAAGACAAGCATGTCTCGTGTACCGTATTCATCAGTAGTAGGAAGCTGTTGGCATTTTTGCCACATTAAATTTTTTGATAAAATTTTGCCTAAGTATGGAGCTTTAAAGCGACAAAGAGCATGCAGAGGTGTTCGTATTTTCGCGGGCCCTAAATAGGGATGATAAAATGGATGAAATGAGCTTTGGATATTTTATCATTGCAGATCTTTTCGCTAGCTTTTCGACGATATATTATAATAGGCAATCGGGTCAGCGGATCAAAAGTTATGGCCCCGGGAAGTAGGACCAGGAAGCTCAATTTCGGGCCAGAAAATTGACTAAGTGTCGGACCCCACCCGACTACGCTCATACAAAAGCCCAAAATTTGACTAAGTATTGAGCGAACCCCGAATTCGCTGCGAAGTCGGGGTGCGCCCATATTTTTAGGAAGCCCGAGTTTGGTGAATCTTTGGCTTGCCTTCATCTGGCAAAAGCACCTGGCGACTCTGACTGAGCTAATATATGGAAGCCCGAGTTGGTGAATCTTTGGCTTGCCTTCATCTGGAAAAATCACCGTGGAAAATCCCTCATACTATGCAAAGCCCTAGAATGCAGCTGTGTGGAGCTCGAGAGGCAGATCTCGTCCAAAGTCACCAATGGGAATATGCAAACACCGCCCAAATGATGAATAATATGGTTGCTTGCAGTTTCCATCAAGAGACGAGCCAAGAGGAGGAACAAAATCCAGTGGCAATTTCTGAACACAAAGAGGGCACATTTTTGCACCCTTTTTGTGTCCCAGGGCATAGCACGCAAGCATTCAGCCAAAGCCCAATAAGCATGCCTCACCAGGAGGCTGATCTTGAGGAGACCCCGGCTAAAGGCCTATCGTCGGAAAGCTCCTGCTATCGCATCAAAGAGTTGGAAGAACTCATGCTCGAGAGCCCATAGGTGGTGGACTCTCTAGAGTGGTGGTATTGGCTCCAACCATCACCGCAACCAGTACCCGAAGAGGGCTACTGTCTGACAAATCTCCTTGCCATATGGTTCATCAATTGTATGGGTACCGGCATGAATGATGACCTGCCACGTTGCACCATGTTCGCAAGCTGGCAAACTTTGGGAGGCCAACCGGACTTCAGAGATCAACTGAAGTACAATCAGATCTGGTCCGGACACTGCAGGTTCACCGGATAGGCAACAAAAGCTAGATTTGTGTTGGCGGCATGCCAATCATGCCACAAAATTTTGTGTAAATGATATAAATAAGTCGGCTAGTATGCAAAGTTTTAGTTGTTTTCTTAGTTTAGTTTGTGCAGTGTTTTTGTTTTAGTGTTCTAAGAGGGCCATGGGTGCCAAGGGTTTGAGAAAGAGGTTGCTGCCGGCAGTGAGTATCAAGAGGATGGCGAGGATGACTCTATTGCCCAATGGATAAAAGCCTGGGTCCTCACATTGAGGCGAGCTCAATGCCCCATGAGCCGCCAGGAATGTTGGCAATTTTGCCACATTAAATTTTTTGATAAACTTTGGCCTAAGTATAGAGCTTTAAAACGGCAAGGAGCATGCAGAGGTGTTCGGCTTTTCGCAGGCCATAAACGGGGGAAATAAAATGGATGAAATGAGCTTTGGATATTTTATCATTGCAGATCTTCTCGCTAGCTTTCCGACGATATATTATAATAGGCGATTGGGTCAGCGGATTGAAAGTTATGGCCCCGGGAAGCAAGACCAGGAAGCTCAATTTCGGGCCAAAAATTGACTAAGTGTCGGGCCCCTCCCGACTACGCCCATACAAAGGCCCAAAATTTTCTAAGTGTTGGGTGCGCAACCCGACTTCGCTGCGAAGTTGGGTTGCGCCCTTAAGTCTGAGCGCAGTAGGGGATGCGAAGTGCGAAGGCAGGCTGAAACGGAACAAAATTTGACTAAGTGTGGGGGCGAAACCCAACTTCGCAGCAAAGTCGGGGTGCGCCCTTCTTCTTGGGCGCACTTGGGAAAGTAGTGTGCAGAAAATAAGCTAAGTGCTGGGGCGCAACCCGACTTCGCAGCGAAGTCGGGGTGCGCTCCCCTTTTGGTGCGCAATCCGAACAGCGGGAAAATCAGCTAAGTACCGGTGCGCAACCCGACTTCGCTGCGAAGTCGGGGTGCGCCCTTTGACCGGTGCGCAGTTGGGCAAGATTCATCAAGCAAGCCAGAAATTGGCTAAGGCACGGAGGCCCTCCCCAACTGCGTTGTTTCCCACCTGCGCTACCCAATTGTGCTCCTTTTCCAGGCAAAGTAAGACACAAGAGAGAGACTGCATTTCAAGGCAGATATGCCCCCCTTCAGAAGTTGACAAGTGTCCAGCCTCGGGATCCGAGCCGAGATGTGACAGGAAAAAGGACAAGCATGGGCCAAAACCACCTCTTCCAGCTGCCCTCATTTAAGCTGACGCCAAGTTCCATCTACCACAGCTACCCGCATTCATGCTGACTCGAAGTTTCATCAACCGCATTGCCACGTAGCTGCCAAGTCTTTAGGAGGACCTTGTTGCCAGTACAACCCCTGTCTGCAGGAGTCAACATCAGTAGATCTTTCGCCGCTTTTGTCAGCTTTTGTTAGCTCTGGGATTTCGTGCCCAGGATTGTAATTGGGGTGAAACTGCGCTATAGCCGCACCACATCATTGTAAAAGGGGGGGGGACATATTGCTAGAGGACTCTGCTGTGACGGACCACCTTCTAATTAATTCAAAGCATCCTTGGCTCTGCTTCTTGTCTCTATCTTTTATGCTGCCTTTCCTTGTCATTTCTGCCTCATGTTTCTTATTTCATTGCTTACTGTTGTACTAAACTCTGGACTCCGGTATTTGATGATTAAGTATTCCTGGAATGCATAGATAGAGGATACATAGGATAGAATCGCAGTCACCTTTTATGATGCCTTCCGCTAGTATTTCTGCTTCATGTCCATTTATATTTCTGTCTGTCTAAATTCTAAATTTTGGATTTGGGCATTGGTGATTATTTGGATCTGGAATACTAAACAGAAGGATACATAGGGTAGAATAGCAATGCTAGTTTCGTTACATGCTTTGTTTTAATTGTTGTTGGTTCGGATGCAAATTTGCGATCGTGCTGCTTGTTCTTCCCCCACCCGAAATGCATGATAATTAAATATCTTTCCTGTTCCCTTATCTTTTTCAATCTCTTTCCAGTTACCTTTACCCCCTTTTTTAATCTCTTTCTTGCACCCTTATCTAAAACCCCCAAGTAGGTTAGGAAAGGAGCCGGCGTTCTTCGGAGATTGGCACGGGGGGCATCCCTTCATCCCAACCTTTCAATGTTGGTCTGCAGGTCTAGGGCGTATTGACACACCAAGTCCTTCCCAGGTGGCGGATCCGTGGCCAACAGTTTCTGGCACGCCCGATGGGACGAACAGTATCCATATTTTCAGGAAGCCTGAGTTGGTGAATCTCTGGCTTGCCTTCATCTGGCAAAATCACCTAGCGACTCTGACTGAGCTAAAGATCCAGTTTTCTTGATCGCAGGCACCTTTTTTTTAAAGCTAATAGAAAACAATCCGGAGGAATCAAGGTTTGGTGAGCAGCCTTGACCTCACAAACGGAGAAATGAATGTTCACCTACAGTCTCCATATTTTTACGAAGCCCGAGTTTGGTGAATCTCTGGGTTGCCTTCATCTGGAAAAATCACCTGACGACTCTAACTGAGCTAAAATATGGAAGCCTGAGTTGGTGAATCTCTGGCTTGCCTTCATATAGAAAAATCACCAAGGCAAATCCCTCATACTATGCAAAGCCCTAGAATGCAGCCATGTGGAGCTCAAGAGGCAGATCTCGTCCGAAGTCAACGATGGGAATATGCAAACACCGCCTAAATGATGAATAATATGGTTGCTTGCAGTTTCCATCAGGAGACGGGCCAAGAGGAGGAACTCATGCTCGAGAGCCCACAAGTGGTGGACTCTCTAGAGTGGTGGTATTGGCTCCAACCATCACCGCAACCGGTACCCGAAGAGGGCTCCTGTCTGATAAATCTCCTTGCCACATTGTTCATCAATTGTAAGTTGACGCAGGAAGGAGCATACTTGAATACCTGTCCGTAGTTGACATCAATAGGGAAGCATCAAAAAGCTCAAGTAGGATCATTAATGATCACGGCTACCTCGATACGAACTAATTAAGGGCAGTTTGAAGTACACGGAGCTTGAAGCAATTAAATCTAGACTTTTTGATTGCTCGAAGAGGCAAAGTAGATGAAAATTTATTGCTTGAACAGATCATGCAGGACAATCAAGGGTCCAGATCTGTGCAGAAGCACCTAATCCTTTCCGAACAATCACCATTCTTCCATGGAGCAGAACATCAACAGATCTTCTGACTGTTCCAGTGTGATTCTTCCCGCGGAATGTGTAATGTCCCACCCCTTTCGAAGACAAAAAAAATTTGCCACCAAAAGAACCAGGTTTCGATCTTGGGTTCCAAACTGAAAACTCGAGTGTCTTGTTTGCTGATTTGGGTTATTCAGTGTTTTGTATGTTTGGAGATCATATGAACATTCAATGTACTAACTCCAATTTTCAAATATCATATTAACTCATGAATTTTCAACAAGACATTTTGACAAACATTTGTCATGCATACTCAGAAATAACAAGGCAGCTCTCAAGAATGGATCACACGTTGAAAACTATCAATCCAAATGCTACCAAATTCGAACACTAGCTTCTTCCAATATAGATAAACAAACCCAATAAAGGAAATTGTATTAAAAGAAGTATACCCGAAATATGGTGATCTGATTAATTTTGGAAAATATGTCAGCATACAGAAATCTTCATTATTTGCTCATAAATCTTCAAAGACATGCTTCTCCAAGGTGCTATTATACTTTCAAGATACCCTTTTTTCCAATGATGAAGACCCAGCCAAAAACAACCCTTATATGAGGTGTTTGGCACTAGGATGAAGGGCACAATTTCCAATATGTATGGCCTGAGTGCTGATGGTGGTACGGCTGCCTTGAAAACCCTCTAAATCTACAATGTTTTTCCTCTATCATGCTCCAAAATGGATCGGTTGGGCTAGAATTTGAAGTTCTTGGCCTTCTATTACAAAACCCTTACACAAATAATTCACCATGAACTGAAATATGCTCCTGTTTGGTTCAGCCAAGACATGAAAAGAAATCTGAAGTTAATGTGCAGCTGAGACCTCCAAACCCTCTTCAATTTGTGCCCAAAAAACCCTTCAAAATTCCTCTCTTTGAAGCTCAAAGTCACTCCCTGAAGTGAGAGTGCAACTGACCAATATGAGGAGATCTTTCACTCCCGACACTAGTGTTCTTGCTGATGGATTTCGTCACCAACAAGCCAAGATATCTCCTGCAAATTACTATTGCAAGAATCCCTCTTCACAACTCCGAAAATAAGTAATGCCAAAGATGCTGAAAATGAAGTTTCATTGCTTTTTTTATAACTCTCCAAGAGGGGTCGACCTCTTTTTTCCTCTTTCCAAAGCAACATTAAAATAAAACATTTTAATTTTAATTCTCTTAACTTGGCTGACCATATTAACAATTGATAAGTCACCTTTATATTTCTACTTGTTTTTTAAGTGACTAATAAACCTTATATCTCCCACATATGAAATATTATAAAGTTAAACTATATTAAATATTTAATTTAATATAATTAACTTTACACATTAAAATATCCGCCTCCTAAACCCTGGAATCCCAAACAAATTATGGAAACGGATACCCATTTCATCGAGGTATTCAATTGTACTGTCTGTTTCCATCGATTCTGCCTCTGATCGATTTACTAAAAATAGTAAGTCCCCCTGAAACCTGCTGGAAACGGTCCTGAAAGCTGTCCACACTGAAAACTGAACATCCAACAGTAACGCCATAACACCTGGAGGCTCCCAAACCCACAACATTGCCTACGGGAACCATTGTATAGGCAAGTCCATACTGTACCTAGTGGCTAGTTAGGAAAGGGGACATTACAGAATGCCATTAATGTGTGAATTTGAACTTGTTGTAAAATCTTCTATAAATAGTGGAATGCTCGCCATTCCAAGGGCGGCTCTATGGCCATTACAATTCATATGTAATTCTTCTTTGCCTTGCAAATTTAAAGCATATCACTGTTTGGTCTCTCAATTTGTCTTCACTTCTTTTTGCTTAAGTCTAGATGTTTATTTCTGTGATGGCCATTTAAGCTTGTTCACTTAATTCTGCAATCTGGATTTCGTGGGTCTCGCTGAGTGGTTATGGAATTCGCATCCACCTCAGGGCATCAGGGTTTTATTTTTGCTAACGTCGGTCGGGTGGGAGCGCTCTAATTCTGTAATCTAGATTTCATGCACTGTCTTGATGGTTCTGGAATTCACCCTTGCCCGCTGCGCCGAATGATAAGTGAGGATGAGATGAGCTGATCTATTAGGTGGTGTGCCATTGTTTTCATCGATGACGTCAAACGCATGTGTCTTGATGCGGCCATACCCCATCCTTGTTATTTATGGCTACAACCTCCCTTTGCTTTCTCTCTCGTTCCCTTTCCCCCCTTCACATTTTGCGATGTAGGTAGCTGGAACCGAAGGAGCCAGCCTTCTTCGGAGATCGACCGCCCCTGCCTCTCCCGAGCCAGGTGACTGTTCAATGTTGGTTGAGGGCCGTTGGGCATGCCCCCCACACGTTTGGTGCCTGTTTTCGCACCAAAAAATAGTTTGCACACTTTAATAATACTTTTGCATTTATTACATTGCATAAAGTAAATAATAACTCCTAATATAGAACACACTTTCCTAATCTAAGGATGTACCAAGGATGGTACATTAGCATGAACCAAATAATGTAATATATTCCAAAACCCCCTTGTATTACATTATTTGGTTATTGAAGACTTTAGTATTCAATATGGATCTTCATCTTGACTCTTCAATCTATTTTTGAGATTGATTCCTGAACTTGCATGGATAATTCCTGTTTTACCTTTCTGATGTAACTTCTTCTATTCCTCCTCTTCCTCTTCTTTTGTATCTTCTCTGATGACATATCCTCTTTCTTGACCTGGCTTTTCTTTTCTTGCTCCTGCATTGATGTTAAAGATTCTCCTTCAACATGATAAGTTTGTAAATCATAGTAATATTGACTTGGATTTGAACATTCCTCCTTAAGATTATTATATGAAGCATTTCTTTCACCCTGAATCTTTCCTTGAAAGAGTGCAAAAGTAATTAATAAAAGATACATCATTTCACAGTCTTCTGTATTGAATACTATGATGTCTTGAGATTCCCAACAAGATTTAAAAATTTTTCTTGAAGATACATTATAAAGGTAATAAATTTCCCTTAGCTTCCTTGAGAAATAAACTTAATCTTTCTTTTAGAACATTGAATATTTGAGCTCCATCAATATTGGGTATTAACCCATGTGCATAAAATCTGAATGCATGTAACATTTCTTCACTATCTTCATTAAATACCTTCTCTACTATTGCATCCATACTTCCTGAATAAAATTACTTAGTTTTTCTTAAGTGTTCTCTTAAGTTGAATTCCATATGACTCATGAGTTATTAATAGTAAACAAAACACAATGTTAAATGTAATTTTAAAAATGTTATTTCGGTTCCAACTTGGTTTGATTGATAAGAACAACTTTCAAATTGTTGATCTTAAAAGTTGACAAACTTTCATTTCCTTAATCACAAAAATATAATGCCTTTTAATTCTAAAGGTCTTAATCCTATTGATGTTGAATACCTTATAACTCCAAACTTAGAAAATCTAGTTTGATGTAGAAACCCTTATTACTCCAACCTAATTAAATTGCAAATATTTCAAAAATGTTTTGTAAATTCAAATAATTAAATTACAAAACCTTAAATTTACTCTAATTCCTTCAACCCAAATTTCAATCCTTCAAATGAATTTCAAATAACTTTAATATTATGTCTAAGGTTTCAAATATTATATCTTATCCCTCCAAAATAATTTCACCTTAAACCTTAGAGAATAATAATTACAAACAACCTTATTCCTTCTATCTTAAGCTTATAAATAGCTTTGAATAAAGTAAATTACCTTAAAATTTAAAGGTGGTAATCCCTTGGTCAATAGCACTTGACCAACTTCTGATTGGCCCTCTTCCCAACGTACATCTTCAAACTGGCGCTCGTCTGCATGTATGTCCGTATCTCCTGGTTGGCGCTCTTAGGCATGTATGAGACCTTGCTATACTTTGACCTCGGAAATATTAATTTCTTTCCTCTTGGCTTCAACGTTGCACCTTAATCTCGCTGCTGTAACGAGTTTTGACTCTTGACTCCTTCGTTTCCGCAAGTGCCAAGTGTTATATCTCCCTCTAGCATTCACTCTACCTTCAATCAATGATCCTGTTAGCACGTTCTTCGATCACTAGCGCTTCTTTGCGAAATATCTCTTTGCACTTCTTTGCGAAATCTATCTTTGGCTTCTTAATATATGTTCTTCTTGAGATGAACGTTTGAAGTTCTCCAACCTATTTACCTGCCATTGTGCATGTGCCAAATGGCGCTCAAATGCTTACAAAGCTCATAAAAATGTTTCCTTACTCTTTTCACGCTCTTATAAGGTAGCTTCGAGTTGGTTAACGTTATTATGAGCATTACAACTTGCAATTGTCTTGCTTCCAACGTGGGTTTAACGTCTCTTTCTGCCCTTGGCACAATTTGTCACCTAGATGCTTAACACTTGTCCATTGCATGTAGCATCTTCTTTAATGCTTGGAATCTACCCTAATTTCCAATCGTTATATCTCCTGTACGTATGCTCTTTCACCTTATTTTGCAGGGACAAATTTGCTTGGGGTCCTTGGATGAGATGGGCAATGAATCTTCAACTTCTATCACTTCGTTTTACGTATCTGGTGGCGGCTCTTGCTTAGAAGATGGTGGCTTCTCTTTACAGAATAGTGGCTCTTTCTTGAGCAATAGCGGTGCTCTCTCTTAGACTTAGGATGGTGGCTAGCTCTTCCTTGAGAAATAGTGACACTTCCAACTCTGCAATGGATGCTATCACTTCAATAGTGACGGTATCTATGCTTTCCCTTCGGACTGTGATTGCTTAGTGTCTTTAGACATTGAAACTTCTGATTTGCTTCAGTCATTTCGTGGTGTTCAATTTTCTTAAATAAATGCTTTTGCTATATTTCCTTTTGCTTTTAATAAATCTGCACACTTATGGTCTAAAAACAGCATTCAACAATACTATACTCTTCTTATTTCTCCTTTCTGAATGCACTTATACTTAGATGCTTTCTGTTTTAGTCTTACAAATATTTAGGATGCAAATGCTATCACTTACTTTTGCTTGAAGACTTCTTTCTTCAACTTCCCTTTTTAGATTAATAAAAGTAATATGGTGCTCTTCAAATGCTTAATGTAAAACTGATCTTAATACTTCAAGAATAAATTTATGTAGCACCAAAATCGCATACCTTTGCAGCTAATTTCTTTGGTGATTGATTCACCCTTTTGCTATCTCAATTTCGTGGGTTTTTAAACCTTTACTTTCCTTCACTTTGCTGCTCCAAAGCTTATCAAATCTGCAGCTCAAGCTGCTTAACTTCCAACTTGTTTTTTGTCCAATAACTCTCCCCAAATCTGCCACGAAGTTCTTCAAACTCGCAGATTTCTTCTTTCTCCTAGTGCTGTCCACAAATCTGATTTTGTGGCTTCAAATCTTCTCCAAATATGTTCTCTTGAACTCTGTAATTAGCAGCTATTAATGCTGTCTCAAATGCTGTCCAAAAATATGCAACTATGCAGTCAATTCCTTCGTTCTTTCGCTGTCCAAAACCTACAACGAAAGTCTCCAAAAATCTTCCTTATGTCGCTGTCTCAAACTCCTTCAATCTCCTGTTCAAGGGCACTCCAAAATCTGCCCAAATATTCTCCAAATCGTAGCTTTAGACTTCCTTCAATCTGTTCTCTTGCAACCCTTCAATCTCTGCTTCAAAATCTGCAATCTTCTCCTACCAAATCAACCTTCAAAACTCTGTGGCTTTCCTCAAATTTCCCAAACCCAATCTTCACTTCTCTTGCAATCTCCTTGTCGAATTTTGACTTCAAATTTGATCTCCTATGTTGTCTGCTTCCTCAAGAATCCGAATGTCTTGAGATCTTCAAATCCCTTCTCCATAATTTGGCAATCTTCTTGCCAAAAACTTCTTTCTCTTGGGCTTGTTGTCGGATGGGGACAATTGTCCCAAATCATCCTTATCATAAACTTCTCCTTGCTTGCAATCTCCTCCTTCTAGCTTTCTTTAAAAAAAATCCTTCAATGGCCGCTTCTCCTATTCTACAATAAGGCTTTCTCTAGCCTTCTTCTTCTCCAAATCTCTTGAGACCTCTTCTCTTGGGTCTTCTAATTCTGCAACTCTTCAACTCCTCTCTTCAATGCTTCAATGAGACCTATCCTTGGTCTTCTCAATCTTCCAACTATGGGAATGAAGAACACAAGCTTATACTGAGAGGGGGGGGTGAACAGTATAAGACCACTTTTAACTTTTTCTTTCAAAACAGCTTTCAGATTAATCTTATGCAGTATAAAGATAGCAGTAACAACAGCAGCAATCAAAACAAAGCACAAAACACCATCCACAAATTGACACAGCAATTTACGTGGTTCACCCAAGGTGGGCTACTCCACGGATAAAACTTTCCTCTAAAAGTTATATCAAAAACCTCTGGGAATCCTTCCCGATTACAATGTTTATGAGCCTCGGCTCAAAGGAGATACCTTCCCCTAATTTTGCTTTGGCTGATGATCCTCTAGAAGACCTCTACCTCCTCTGCCCTTAGCAAGTGGAACTCTATCCACGTAAGACACTGTCTTCCCTGCTCTGGCTGGAGATCTCTGTCCTCAACTCTGTCACCGCAAAGCTGGTCCTCAAATTTGCACTAAACGCAGTCCTTCGGTCTAGCACAAATGTCCTCTTCTGCCTCAGTCTCTGTCCTCAATCTAGTCCTCAAAACAACTGTTCTCTTTGTTTTGTCACAGCTGCATTTGGTCGAAAAACAACTTTCGCACGGTTCTGCGCATTCACAGTAGTACACAGCACTTCGGCTATCGAACTCCTTACTGTTGCGCGTTGTCTTCGAATGTCGCAACACCAACAACTTTTGCTCCTTTGCGCATCCACCGTAGTACAGTCTTCACACTCTGTGCAACCACAGCAGCACAAACTTTGCACACTCAGCTTCTTGACGATCGAACTTCTCCCCCGCACTTTACTTGCGCAGATCGCACTACGAACGCACACTTCGATCGATGCACAAAACACTCAAACAACCCTCCTTTAATACTCACAATTTCAAGATTGAGATCTTGATCTTAGTCTCCTGTTTTACTCTTCAACCTCGTCGGCTGCAAAACCCTGCGCTGTGTCGGCCCAAATTTAACTCTGTCGGCTTCACTGCCTCCTTGTAGCTTCTAGCACGAAACTACAACATGTCGCGATATTGCAACATCTTTGCCTACCGTACACTTTCTATGCTTGCTGTCATGAAATCACGACACTACTGCCTTTGTCGACCTCCTTATCGCTTATGTCGCGAAATCGTGACACTTCCTGTCTTTGCTGACGTCATCTTCTCTTCTATCGCGAAATCGCGACCCTTCTGTCTTCATGCCCTTCCTCTCAGCTTCTGTCGCGAAATCACGACACCTTTGCCTCTTGCTGACGTCATCACGCTTCTGTCGCGAAATCGCGACACTTTAGTCTTCATGGCCTTCCTCTCAGCTTCTGTCGCGAAATCGCGACACTTATGAATTTTGCTGACGTCATCTCACTTCTGTCGCGAAATCGCGACACTTTCTGCAACTGCAAGCTGCCAACTCAACCTGTCGCAAAATCGCGACACTTTCTGCAACTGCAAGCTGCCAACTCAACCTGTCGCGAAATCGCGACACTTTTTGCAACTGCAAGCTGCCAACTCAACCTATCGCGAAATCGTGGCACTTTCTGCATCCGTACAACTTCTTTGTAGCCTGTCGCGAAATCGCGACGCTTCTGGCTTTCGAACGCTTTCTCCACTGCCTGTCACGAAATCGCGACACTTCTGGCTTTCGTACGCTTTCTCCACTGCCTGTCGCGAAATCGCGACGCTTCTCCTTTCAGGCTCTTCTCTTTGCTGCAAGTCGCGAAATCGCGACAGTTCTCACTTCGAGCTTTTCAGCATGTCGCGAAATTGCGACAGTCCTCAACTGGAACTTTGCCTCATGTCACGAAATTGCAACAGTCCTCACTTTGTCTTTTGCAACATGTCGCGAAATCGCGACAGTTCCTGAATCACTTTCTCTCTCTTCAATCTTGTCGCGAAATCGCGATAGTTTACACTGCATACTTTCTCTTCTTCAACATGTCGCGAAATCGCGACACTTTTCCTTTCGGACTCTCTCTCCTACAACATGTCGCGAAATCGCGACACTTGCTCGTCCGAACAACTTTCCTGGCAATGTGTCGCGAAATCGCGACACTTTTCTTTCTCTGCCTTCCTGCGCTTCCCGAGTCGCAAAAATGCGACATGTCGCGAAATTGCGACATGTCGCGAAATTGCGACACTTTTCTTTCTCTGCCTTCCTGCGCTTCCCGAGTCGCAAAAATGCGACATGTCGCGAAATCGCGACAGTTTAGCCTGCTTCGTCTCTGCCTTCTAGCATGTCGCGAAATCGCGACAGTTTTTCCAGAACTTTCTCTCTCCTCAAACATGTCGCGAAATCGCGACAGTTTTGCCAGCGCTCTCTCCTGAAACATGTCGCGAAATTGCGACAGTTTTTCCAGCCGCCTGCAAAATTTTTCTAACTTATCTTTTTTTTGATCTTTTGCAACTGGGCTACTCTGATTTTCTTGGAGACTTACTGACCAGCTGAAACCTTCATCAAAACACATACTTTGACATCAAACCAGATTGCTTCAAGAACTCTTTGACATCAATGACAACATCTTCACTTAGAGCAAAAGCAATGTACCCAAGGTACCCAAAATTGCCAACAGGGAATTCTGTAATGAGATCTCTTTCCTGGATCTCTGAAATCTGCTGCTCCTCAAATATGCAATAGGACTTTTTCTTAGTCCTTCTCTATCTCCAATCTCCAATTTTTAATGAGAACCTCCTGCGCGGGTCTCTTCAATATTCAATCTTTAGTCTTCAATATGCAATCTTCTATCTTCCAAATTTGGAAGTTCTTTAATCTAACCTCTTTCAGGTCTCTTCAACTTATCCAATCTGCAACTTTCTATCTTCAGTCTGCAATCTTCTATGGGGACTTCCTTCTCGAGTCTCCTCAATATTCAATCTCCAATGGGGTCTTCTTCTTAGACCTCCTCAATATTCAATCTCTACTTTTCTGCAACAAAGAATTAATCCCTGGATGAGGAAAGCACATAGAATTTCAGGAACGAAGGTGAAATTCTTCTCTATCTATTGTAGGAAGCTTCTCAACTTTTGGGTGTTAATTTTCTGCAATAAGAAACTTAGATAATAGTACCAAATATATTAAAATTTCCAGAATTCTAAAATGAACAAACTTCACTAGTTATCCTCAAAACTAGTGGAAAGAATTTTGTGTTGAGTCCTAGTTTTCACAACCCTATGGAAAGACTCTAGACAATCTGCAATCTGTAGCCTCCTTCAATCTACCAACTTCTCCAATAGGACCTCCTTCTTGGGTCTCTTAATTTTGTCAATCTCCTCAATGTCTGTCTTCAAGATCTGAAATCTCCTTCTATTTCAAATTTGATCTTGGAATAGGAAATTCTCCAATTTTCCCTTGTTTCTCCTTCCAGAGGTAATCTCCTTTGCAACTTAAAAATTTGTGCAAGTCTAGTCCTTGCAATAGCTCTCCCTATCTCCTATCAATCTCCCTTGTGGCTTTGATACCACTGTTAGCTTTTGAAGCTATATACTTAAGATAAATTAACCATAGGATATCAAATAAAGTCACAATTCAGTATATATGATAAATGACAATATTTTGCAAGTATACAACTCAAAAATAACTATCAAAATAACTCATAAACATGTCATTAACAAAATCTCACGGAAATGGTGCCATAGCTTTGAAAGTATCAAGTAGTGTCATGTCAAGTCACATAACTTTACATATTCACATTACTTACATATATAATGTAATGTGACTCTTCATATGGAGCACTCTTGGCCTTCACTCTTAGAATTTTCAACTTCCTATTCTATGGACTCATGTGCACATGGACAACTATGCACATTTACAATACCAAAATACTTTGCACACTTTAATAATACTTGTACATTTATTACATTGCATAAAGTAAATAACAACTCCTAATCTAGAACACACTTTCCTAATCTAAGGATGTACCAAGGATGGTACATTAGCATGAACCAAATAATGTAATATATTCCAAGATAGCCACCATGATGATTCGGTCACGTTGTCCGTCTTATATGGCTGCCACAGTATTCTGCGCTATCTTCCCGGGAGCCATCCGTCTTTTATGGCCGTCACAGTATTCGGTGCTATCCGCCTGGAAGCCACCACACAGTACTCTGCGTTGCCACATACTCCGCGCAGTATGCCCCTATAACCACCATGCCACAATCATTTTAAACCTTTTATGCCACTAAAAGCACCAGGAAAGGGACAAGTATTCAGTCCGGCGAGGCCCGAGATTTGAACCTTGGACCTCTGCCCCCTTACGGGGTTTGGCTGAACCAATTGGTCTACATGTCGAACCTAAATTTCCACTTTTATGGTATGGTATCAAATGCTTTTCATCTCTCCTTCTTGAGGGTTCACTTACTCTCATGCTATCTACTTGCCAATGGTGTACTTTCAAGTACAATCAACCTACTTTGATCATCTTTGGATATTAATACAACTCAAATTTAATTCATGTCATTTTAAAAATGGTTACAGCCAAAAACAAGTTATATTGTCATAAATTGTACTCTAATTTAAGTATTTATGAAAATGGTTTTCAAAACATTCTTCCTCTCTAGTTAGATTAGTCTCTTTTATTTTATTTTTCATGATTTATCTTTTTACAATACCTTTGCTACTGATTAAATTTTTGTTTCAAAATGGCTAGAATGAAAAACTATTTTACTAACATGTAAGAAAAAATATATTTCTGTATTTAAGAAAAAATATTTTTCTGTATTTAGGAAAAACAAGAATTAAGTAATTTTTTTTTCCCTCATACTATTTAAATCCATTGCAGGTGGAGAATGAGTATGAACTTGTTGAAAGCTGGTACGGGGAACCCGGTCAATCATATGTCAAATGGGCAGCATCTATGGCTGTTGGGCTTAATACAGGTGTTCCTTGGGTAATGTGCAGACAAGCAGATGCCCCCGATCCAGTTGTGAGTTTTATTCTGCTCCTTGAAATAAATTTTTATGGTGTTGCTATGATATGATACTTGCATCTACATGAACCTTCTTAGCCAGGAATATATAGTTGAAAGTTTTATTCAATGTTCGTCAGGGTATAAGAGTAAATTAGCTAAAAGACTGTCCAATGTAAAAAAGTAACCAAGTGACTAAGATTCAAGACAGCACCTTTTTCCACTACCCCCATCAGTGCAGACAGGATCTGCAATATGTAGCCAAGCACTTCATCATTTTGATGTTGAAAACTGTGAATATACCCTAATTAGTTTGGAATTTTTATTTTACAGCTTTATAAATTTATACCGGAAGAAGAGAGAAGCTTAGAATTTTATGCAAATATTCATAATATGTAGCAATTAAATAACATGGCACCTTGTGGCATTACAGATAAACACTTGCAATGGTTTTTATTGTGATGACTTCATTCCCAATTCTATTTACAAGCCCAAACTTTGGACGGAAAACTATGTTGGCTGGTACATTCTGACTGATATCCAAATTAGAACTTTTTTTCCCAAAGTCATTAACGTATATACTGATTTTTATTTTGTAATGTATTTTGATTTATATTCACTGGTTTGAAAGATGCAAACATTCTGTAAGGGGTATGATTTAAAACTTTTATTTAATATACTCCGGTGATTTAATTCCAGGTTTCAATCATTTGGTGGCACAGTGCCATCTAGGCCTGTAGAGGACCTGGCATTTGGCATTGCACGCTTCTATGAAATGGGTGGCACACTGCATAATTATTATATGGTATCAACTGTTTGCATCAGATGAATATGTGGCTTTGGAATTAGAATTTTTCATGGAAAAGAAATACTTTCTAAGAAAATCAACTAAAAGTTTTGTTAGGTCAAAGATATGAGTTATCAATTGGAATATAGACACGCAACAAAATAAAGTCTCTTCTATGTGAACTAACATTAAATCATATAATTTAATGTTTTCATGTTACAGTATCATGGAGGAACCAACTTTGGTCGCACAGCAGGAGGTCCTTTTGTTGCTACAAGCTATGACTATGATGCCCCTATTGATGAATATGGTATGGTTTTTTGGATAGAGATAGAGATAAAGAGAGAGATTTATTAAAAAGCCAATGAAAAATCATATACATTTGAGGTCTAGACATCAGTCATGTGAGATGACAGCTAACAATGGACTATCTATTTTTGGATTAGTCTGTCTATGACTAATGACTGGTTGCCATGTGCTAGTATTTCATGATAATAATCTTTTGATCCTTTTAATTTTGGTTTCCCTCCTGAATTCTTGCTTCAGTGTCTGGCCCTCACTTCAGAGTTTGCGTAAGGGATGAAGCTTACTTGTTTTCAATTACTGGATTGTAAATACTTGCCAACTTCCTGGATTGGTTCAGATTCTGAAAAATATTCTTTATTTGATACATCCTGCTCAACTTCAATTGTTTGATCTATTGTTATGGTTCCATCCCATTTTCATTCTGCACTACCCACTTTGTTGCTATTTTCAAATTTACAGTTTATTGTATTTCCTTTCCTTGTGTAAATTACACTTCCCCTTCTCTATCTGAGTTTGCCAAGGAGCAAAGGGCTTTAATTCTGCAAATAAAACTTTTATTTTTTCTTCATATTTTTCTAATGACAGTTTTCCACTTTCGACTAGGTCGACCGTTGAATTGTCTCTCTTACTCTTTTAGTACAGATAGCTTGGGAACTTTGTACTATCAATTGTTTTTAAGATGTTAACTTTATGATCTAACTTTGATAAATAGCCCAAATAAGAAATCTAATTTTTATGATATTATAAATTTTTTCTTTGGGTTAATTTGAATTTTTAAATTTTTTGAAACATTTTGGTTCAGGAATTGTGAGGCAACCTAAATGGGGGCACCTCAAAGAACTACACAAGGCTATTAAACTCTGTGAACCAGCTCTGATCAACGCAGACCCTGTTTTCCTCGACCTTGGACCTAACATCGAGGTTTATTTTATTTATATGCACTATGACACTATGAAATATTTTTGCTTCTTGGTTTCTATTTTTAGAGTATAAATTGTTCCTTTTCTTTTTTAAGAATGGAAATATTTTAAATATCTAATGGATTTAATAAAGCTGTTGAAATTTTTAACTTATACCATGAATCGAAATCCATTCCAGTGAGTTAAATTATAAACAGCATTGCTGATAGCTAGTTTTTGTCCACAACTAGCACAAAGAATAGAAACTCTCTATCTATAGAAATTTGGATAATAAAGTTTAATCAAGGATTCGACATGAAACATTCTATACTATTGCTATATTATTGTAGCCAGCTTGTCTTGAAATCATAATTTTAATTGTCGTTTTCAGTTCTGGATATTCCATGGTAGAGTAAGTGTAATTCAACATCTTGATGCCTACTATAGGGTTCATCATCAGGAAAAAGAGGCAAACATTGCAGTATTTTGTCTGAGAGGATTTACAGAATATGCCAATATATATAGAATTCCTCATACTAGATGCATTATGTTATGAGATGTAAGAATTCTTAATATGATAGCACTTAGATGTATATATTATGTCCTTACACCTTATAGGATAAAAGTAAATTTTAGATAATTTTTTTTTAAGCGAAAAACCCTTTGTGGGGCCGCCTTGGTCTGAGAGACCACGACCAAGGGGTTCTACACCGTCAAAGTCACCCGGGAGTCACGCCCGGCCCTGCCTGCACCAACATTATCAATTGGATTTTGGGTACCCAATTCAACTTTTTGGTAGGGTGGAGATTCAAACTTGGTACCTCCCTTGGAGGATTACCCTCTCCGGCCAGCTCCTGGCACAAGGGTCGGCCTCTGATCAGCTTTGTTGGCCATACCTCGATGTCGAACTCCTGGATTTTGGCAATCCATCTTGCTCTCTTGTGACCCGGATCCCCTTGTATGATGAAGTTTCGGACGTCCGGGTGTACCACGAAGACAGTTGTCCGGCTCTGGGAGACGAAGTGCCTGAAATTTCGGAGAGACTTCATGACTGCGTGAACCTTCCACTCAATAAAGTTGTACTTTTCCTCGTGCGGCTGAATCACCTGGCTTAAAAACGCTATGGGGCACTCTTCGCCATCGTCTCCCTTTTGAGTCAGGACTTCGGCGTAACTCTCCGGTTCTCCCACCGCGTACAGGATGAAGTCCTTGGAATTGTCCGGGTTTATCAACACCGGAGCTTGTGCAATTCTGGCCTTGATCTCCTAGAAGGCCTGCCTCCTCTCGTCAGTCCACAAGAATTCGGCATTCTTTTTCAGCAGTTCGGCCATGGGTTTGATCACTTGTGCGAAGTCCGATATGAACTTCCTTACAAAGTTGATCTGGCCGAAGAAGGATTGTAGCCCCTTCTTGTCGACTGGGGCGAGAAAGTGGAGGAGGGCTTCGGCTCTGTCAGGATCCACTGCAAGGCCTTTCTCGAAGATGACATGTCCCAATAGCTTACCTTCTCTTACCGCGAAGACTGATGTAGACCAAACGTGTAGAAATAACTAAGTGAATATTATTGAGCAACCAAGTCTTAAATAATACATCTGATGCCTAGATTAGTCCATAACAACCGGAGCTAACCAAGCTCACTTTAGGTGGCAATACGAACAAAGTCGATACGCCCTAATAATGTAATAACAAATAGATACGTAATCTATGACACACTAACATCCCCCCTTATTACATTATTTGGGTAATAATATAACTACTAGCTATGCTAACATCCCCCCATACAACAATATTTGGGTAAAGTATATAACTGCCCCAATACAATGAAGAAGAAGAAGAGAAATGAAAGAATGGTGGCTTGTGATTTGTCTTCGGCTCTGGCTTTGGCTCATGGCTCTGGCTCTGGCTCATGGCTCTGGCTCTGGCTCTAAGCATACCTCTGGAATTGTACCACTGGGTCTATCTCGGGATCTGCCTGTGAATCTGCCTTTGGATCATTGCCTTTGGATCTGCCTGTAGATCTGCCTCTGGAACTTTGTCTCTGGGTCTGTCTTTAGGTCTGTCTCCGAGTCATTATCTCTGAGACTGCCACTAGGTCTGTCACTGGATTTGCCTCGGGGTCTACCATAGGTTTTACCTTTTCGGTAGAAGCCATAAAACATTTCTTTCATCATGGTCCATTGTGTGAGATCTGTCCATCCACAATCTATATGAACCTTGTTGGCCATTTTCACTTTGTACCAACAACTGGAAGAAGAGTGATTCGTACATCCACATGAATCACAAGGATGTAATCTCCAACACTTAGCTGCAACATGTCTTGTCTTTCCACAATGACTGCAACAATGCTTTTTACGAGTTGTAGGAGATTTAGGTTTTACAAACATAGAATTACTGGTACTTGCATGCCCAGTATAGCCAAGGCCTTCATGCTTTGCCCTGACACTTAGCATTATTAGAGATTTAATGCCTTGTTCCCGTTTACCTAATCTCTCACCATTGAATCCCATTTTCTTCATCATTTTGGAACCAAATCCTTTGGTGTGTTTTTCAAAACACCCAATTTCATCATCTTCATCAATGCTTTTAACAATATTGCATTTGTCGCTATTGATGAGAGTATGGAATTCATTTTTAGGAGGTTTAGTTTTTAAGTCACTAGTGTCACAAGCAAAATCTGCTACTGTGATGAGATCACCTGTGCTACAACTGATATCTGCCATCATAGGCATGAGGTCGCTTGTATCACAACAAGCATTGGCCATCATGGGCTCAAGGTCACATGTGTCACAACAAGCATTCGCCACCATGGGCTGAAGGTCACTTGTGTCACTACAAACATCGACCATTAGGGGTTTGACCTTTGTTTCCTCACTAAAGTCCCTGTAGATTTTACGTTGGGCAATATCAAGAGAAAGCAATGATATGTAGACTACCCTTATGATGCCTATAGGGATTTGAACACCATTCTTCTGAAGATCTTCAAAATCTTTGAGAATGGATTTTACACCACTGCGTAGTGTAGAATATTTTTCATCCTCATAAAAATCCATTCCTTCCATCTTTGGTGGAAAGTAAGGAAGACAGAGAAAAAGCATACCAGGCCTTCACTAAGCACGCTGAAGTGACTCAAGGCTGGTTTGCAAAAGGCACCACTGCCCGAGTTTTCAAAATCAGGGACCTAGTGCTAAAGTGGGACTCACTGAAGGCAAATTCGGGCAACCATGGAAAATTTGACGCCCTATGGGAAGGTCCTGTTGGTTACGAATCTGCCATGAGGAAAGGATTTTGGGTTAATGCGCCCAGATTCGCCCACCAGCATGAAAGGCCGGAAGGAAGAGATGCCTTCCGTGCCAATCTCCGGAGAAGGCCGGCTCCTTTGGGGGGTTTAAGCTAAGAGTGCAGGAAAGAGATAAAGAAACGGAAAGAATTTACAAATATGATTGGAGTTTGGTGGGGGGAACTAACAGTACGACAACACATCAATCACCATTGCTTACTGCATCATAAATACAAAGCATGACCAGGAACTGCAAAACCTAAGTATACTTTCTGTACTTAAGCAGTGTACGCACAGCTACAATGGTCCCCTAGCAAACATTCTCCCTACAAGGAGAACTAACAGCACGACAATGCATCAATCACCACTACGGACAATAACATAAGCAGAAAGTAACCTAGAGATATCAGAGCCAGGTATATGTGTTATGCAGAGAATTTATATGCACAGCTACAATGGTCCCCTAGCAAACATTCTCCCTACAAGGAGAACTAACAGCACGACAACGCATCAATCACCACTACGGACAGCAACGTAACACACAACTGATGGAACTGCTACCACATCTATTATGAAGTTAAAAGTGCTTGGCCACCAAATGCCGAAATAAATCAACAAGCCATGACACAAGCAATGCTTTAGGTATATCTGACCACCAAATGCTGAAACGAATCAACGAGCAGTGACACAGGGAAACGTAAAGCATAAAGAATAAAAGCAGTAGAACAGAACCAGGCATACAAATTATATTTATAAGCAGAAGCACGGTTACAATGGTTCCCTAACAGACATTCCCCTTCCACCTCTTTACAATGAAAACATGGTGGGTTTTTATAGCCCGAGTCCCTTCTGTTACATTAATGGGTACAAAGCCCCAGTCAAACAATAGCTGACAAAAGCGGCGAAAGAGCTGCAAATGCTGACCTTTTGTCGGACCGGACTGTACCCGCAGCATGGTCTTCCTGGAAGCTGGACAGCTAGGTGGCGGTGTGTTGGGCAAAACTTCTTATCGGCAGGAATGCGGGTAGCTGGAGCGGGTAGAACCTCCAATCAGCTTTAAATGAGGCCACTGGCATAGGTAGTGCAGCCCATGCTCGTCCTTTTGCTTGGCACGTCTTGGCTCAAATCCCGAAGCTGGACACTTGTCAGATGATGGATGATGCTGTTTGACACGTGTCTGGCTTGAAAGGCAGTTTATCCAACTTCGTCTAGGATCAGAGCGCCATCGGGTTGTGCAGGCAGAAAAAAGCGCAGTCGGGAAGGCCTTCATGCCTTGGGTGTATTTCTGAGTTTGTTTCCCTACTGTGCACCTGTCAAGGGCGCATTCCGACTTCGCTGCGAAGTCGGACTGCGCACAGGTGAAAGCTGATTCCTGCCACCGTACGGACTTCGCTCCAGCACTTAGCATTATTTTTTCCAGCCTGCCAGCCTGCTACAAGGTGAGGAGCGAAGTCGGACTTCGCACCAAAACTGGGCGAAGTGCGAACTTCGCACCAACACTTAGCCATTTTCTAGGGCAACTACTGTCAACTTTGAAATCCAACTGAGGGGCTCCAAGAAAGGGGGAATAAAGAGAATGTAGGAAAGAGAGAGAAAAGGAGAGAGGAAGAAAGGGAAAGAGAGGAAGAGGGGAAAGAAAGAGCAGAACTGCTACAAAACTGAAAACATTGCACCCCGTGCAAAATGTGGCAACAGGTCCCTATCAGATTGCTCGGGCGAATCGGTTCAACGCATTCGTGCTCTAGGATATGGAGGGACAACTTCTCCCCATTCCCGTCAACGGGTTCCACCTCAAAGTTTATCACCACTGAAGGCACCCAATAGGTCCTTCTTTGTACAGTTTTCCTTTCTGTATTTTTAGTTTTTAGAATGTACATATTCAGCATTCAGTTTTTTAGTTTTCAAGAGCCCAAGTAGAACTTAAAGCAAACCCCGACTTCGCAGCGAAGTCGGGTATCGCTCCTTGGATTGTACGAATTTCGAGAGAAAGCAGCCGACAAAAGGGGCAAGAATTTGGCTAACTCTGAGTGTGCAACCCGACTTCGCAGCGAAGTCGGGCTGCGCATCGTCTTGGGAGCGCAGTCGGGGAGCAGGAAGCAAAAAATGGCTAAGTGTCAAACCAGACTGCGCAACTTTTTGGAGTGAAGTCTGACTGCGCTGTCAAACCTGGGCGAAGTCGGAGTGCGCTCATTTTCTAGGCAAATTCGGAGTGCGCCCTTGATTTTGGGCGCACCCTGAATGACCTATCACGGAAAACATGAAAAATTCTAAGTGTGGGCCCAGAGCGCAGTACGGCACAGTGCGAAGTTGGGCCACGTCCCGGTTTAAAATCATGGGCCAAAAATTCTTCCTTGAAAGGTGTGCCCAGGCGGAGGCTATGACATCATCAAAAGCACGAAGTCCGAAAATTGTTTAATGATTGCACGAATTTCAAGAACGACGTCATTAATAAAGCAAGGCGCATTTGGACCAACTGCAACTAGGGTGTGCTTTTCAAGATTAAACCCATGCACGGCCGCCAAAATATTATAACGCTTCCACCAACTTCGAGTTAACCACCTTAACTCCCTCCCTCGCGCCATTAATGCTGCAATCCTTGCCTAGAAAAAGGCCCTGGCATACTCAGAAAATTCAGAGTGTCAAGCTGACTTCGAGACTGCAAAGCGCAAAACTGAGAATTCAGAAGTCGTAATTCCCGTCTCTGCCACTTCAAACAAGGAAAATGGACAAGGGGAAAGCGCCAGTGCAGGCGCAATCCAGCGAAGAAGGGCACGAAGCTGAGGAGCAGACGGAATCAAACGCTCATGAGAGCAAAGTGCCGCAGGAGCAAAAAAAGAAAACCCGGACGAAGAGAAGTCGAGGGCAAATTCCAACTGCAACTAGGGTGTGCTTTTCAAGATTAAACCCATGCACAGCCGCCAAAATATTATAACGCTTCCACCAACTTCGAGTTAACCACCTTAACTCCCTCCCTCGCGCCATTAATGCTGCAATCCTTGCCTAGAAAAAGGCCCTGGCATACTCAGAAAATTCAGAGTGTCAAGCTGACTTCGAGACTGCAAAGCGCAAAACTGAGAATTCAGAAGTCGTAATTCCCGTCTCTGCCACTTCAAACAAGGAAAATGGACAAGGGGAAAGCGCCGGTGCAGGCGCAATCCAGCGAAGAAGGGCACGAAGCTGAGGAGCAGACGGAATCAAACGCTCATGAGAGCAAAGTGCCGCAGGAGCAGAAAAAGAAAACCCGGACGAAGAGAAGTCGAGGGCAAATTCCACCACCGCCCGTCAATCGCCTGGCCGGGTACAAAGATGGCGAATCTTCTATCAGCCTCACCAAGCTGCGGCCGAATATTGCAAAATGGGTAGACAAGGTTTCGCCCTCACACCATGTCGGGGCTGCGTATAAATCAAACTTGTACTGGTTCTTGTGCCCTCCTACTCACCAGTGCCCGGATCTGATTGAATCAATCGCAAAATATTACAATCCAGCTGCCCGGCAAGTCTGCGACAACAAGGGAAGAATGTTGTTCACACTCTTCAGGGAGAGCGTCCAGCCAGCGTTCGCCCTAGGGCTTCAGTACGAACCCGACGCGATTGTCAGAAGGATTAATCTGGATGAACAAATGGGCAGATTCACGCAGACCAAGCGGATGAAAGAATTCCTCAACTCAGAGCTGAAGACTCCGCTGGCAGCCGGGCAGTGGCCGACAGGCCCCACACCCCTGGACAGGTTCGAGAAAAAATACATATACATCATCCTGGCCTGGGTACTCGGCTGTGATTCTGACAAAGTGGTACGCCCGTACCAGCTGGCGCTGGCAGAATGTATCCTGCATGGGGAGTTTTACGACTCCACGGCGCAAAAGAGTGGGAAGCGCCCCATTTTCTTCGACTGGGCAGACTGGCTGGCATACGCCATTCATTCAAACCTAGTCAGGCTGCAGCAGAAGCAGTCAACGGATTTCCGATTTTGCTCCTTCCTCACATGGCTGTGCCTGTATCACATGCACTACCGGATGAGAGTTCCTAACTTGAAGAAGGTAAATGAAAAAGGGGAGCCACTGCCTGTGTACGAATGGACCGAAATCCTGTACAGAAAAAGGTCATTCTATGAGTTTAATTTTAAATTTCTGTGCATGGTCCTGGGGCTGTTCAATCGTAAGGCATCCCGCCCATCGGAAGTCATGACAAGATATTTGAGGAAGCACGAGTACGGGGATACCTTCCGGCTGACGCAGGGCATCGTGGTCAGAATCTACGGATTCAAGGGGAAGCCATTCCTGCTGCCCTACTTCTGCACTGACCACCAGTTCGGGATGGAGATTGCGCGGAAAATGGACTATGTCAAAGAAGAGTTCGGCCAGGGCAAAAAGAAAGGCCACATATTTCAGTATCCTATCACCTGGGCGAATACCCAAGTGCACGAGATCGGACAACATGTCTACCTCGAATAGGAACTCATCGACATGGGTCTAATAATGCTTCCTCAGCGCTGGAAATACGACCCAATTGGGGTCAGAGGAAAATTCGCGCATATCTGCCCCCGAGCAGAGATTATGTAGGAAAGGTTCAATAGAACAGGCGCGGACCTGGAATGGCACGTCGAGCAGATGCAATCATGGCCTTCGTGGCATGATTTTTACTGCGAAGAGGTGACGTATGACCCAGAGCGAAACCCGGATCATCGGTTGGATTCTGCGGGCTTCAAAAAATTCCTCGCCAAGGTGGCGCCCCTCAACTGGCAAAAGGACAAAGTCATCGAATGCTGGAAGATGAGATGCCGCACGCAGCACGACAAATCCAACCGAAAAACGCTGGCCGTTGATGATGAGTTTTCGGCCCTATATGATCAATACGCTGACACGTGGTGGCCTTTCGAATTTCAAAGTTGCATTCCCCGAGGCGCAAGGAAAAGATATACAAGGAGGTCCCCCTCCCAGCAATTGCCTACTTCTACAACTTCTAGTGCAACGCCGACAAGCATTCAAGCGGGCCCAATGCAGCCTCTAGCTCCTGAAGCTGTACCCAAAAGGGCATAGGGGTCAGAGAGGTCGACTCCTGAGGTGGCCTCCCAAGCAGAAAAAGCGCCAACGCTGCCAGCTAGCAGATCGGCCGTGGCAGGCATCCTCCCAACTAGACCCAGGTACAAATTTACCGTGGGGACATCACTGCCTGCCGCCCCAACCTCATCTCCTTCCTTCGAACTAGCCACAGCGCCAGAAGAAAAGAAGAGGAAGAGAGGTGAAAAGGCCAAGCGGCCTGAGGAACCTGTACAACAGTCAGCCGCAGCGCAGACGGGGACAGCAGCGCCAAAAATTGTTTCGCTGGACAGCCCTGAGGCGGAAGCAGAAACTCGGGGTGCAAGCGTCCCTCAAACAGTGGCTCAGGCGGAGCTCGAAGGTACGTCCACTTCCCCACTCCCCCAAGTCCTAGTCGGCCCTGCCATAACGTCGTCCCCCATTTCATCAAGGCAAGCTGTAGCTGCGTCTTCTTCTTCCCAAACTGTCCAACCATCCAGCAGCCCCCATTCTTTCAACCAGTTCGCCCAGGACCCTAACGCCTTCCAGTCTCTCAACCAAACCCTGGAACCCTCGCCCGTGGCCAGTGTTGAAGCTGCACAAACATCGCCGCACCGCTCACCTCATCTGTTCAAAACCCCGCCAACGCCGTCCACTCAACCGCTCGCTTCCCCTAGGACCCGGTCACCCTTAAAAGCGGCCACTCCTTCTGGAATCCCTCCTGCTTCGCTGTTTGCAGGAAAAATGCCGCAACAGGACCAGATGCTGGAAGACCTCGACTTCATGCAGATCGCAGATGACCAGCCTCTGGCAGAAAGAGCCGCAGGGGGTTCCGCCTCCTTCCTCTAGGGCGTCAAACGGAGGAGAGCCGAGGAGATAGCTGCCCTGGTAAAACGCACCAAGTACGACTTAGACAGGAGAGTGCTTCGAACTGAGAAATTGATTCCAAAAGTGAAGAAGCCTCTTCGGGAAATGACCGAGGCGGACTATGAGCACCAAGTCAAGGAGAAAAGCTTCGATGACATAAACGAGGAGCATGAAATCAACGACATTCGTTGCAGAACCAATAATCTCCTTATCAAGAGGCTTGAGACCCAAGAGGCGCTGTTTCAGCTACAGAATAGCGCAAGACAGCTAGAAGAAGATCTGGCTAGGGCCACCGCGTAGCTAGGGTCTGCACAACAGGAGATAGATGAACTGAAAGCCCAGCTGGATGCCTCTCAGTAGGAGGCCGCAGCGCAGAAACAGACAGCCGAGCAGCTGTCAGAGGAGAAAAGGGCAGCGCTGGAGCAGGTTTCTCAGCTCCAAGATTCGTTGAAACAGGCTTAGTTGCAGCTTGAAGAGAAAAAATCACAGACGGCGGCCTTTTCAAAGAACAGAGTTAAAGAGATGCGGGCTGGTCTGCTGCAGGGTTGCAAGCCCAACGTTGTTAAATCTATATCGGTCCTGGATTTTGCGTCCAGGATCGAAGAAGTATCTGCCCAGGGAAAGCCTGTGGTAGAGGAGGCCGAACACCAAGCGAGGCAATGGCTAGACTTGGCTATGAAACTTGAGGAGTATGAGCGCAAAGGCCTCCAATTTCCCCCGATGTCCCAACTTGCCTCAGAGTGGGCAGATGCAAGGGTAACCTTGCATATTTATTTTGATAAGACAGAGAAGATAAGGACTACCAGGAAGATGCTGGACGCATTAGAACATGAAATGAGCATTTGCCTGGCCCCATTTCACACTCTGTCCGAACACGGGTACCCAAGCTTCGTCAAGGATGGCGAGTATCTGACCCTTGAGCAGGTAAAGCAGAATTGGCTATCTTTCGAGGCAGACATAGCAGAAATTGATAGCTGGACCGAGCCAGTCCAGGAAGCTTAGGTCATGCAGATGGTGTCAAGATGCTGCAAAATCAACTCCTCCCTTAAGGAGTTGGGAAAAAGATACAACACCATCGACCTGCATGCAGTTGCTGCATTCCACGCAGCACTAAAAGAGGTTAGCGACCTAGGGCCCTTCCAAGAAGCAGTCTGGGACCAAGCTAAGGCTGCATATGAATGCATTCGTGAGCGGGAGGCCGACAGTGAAGAACCTTCAGGTTTAGGAGGAGAAACAGAAGAGGCAACTACCGAAAGTGAACCTGAAGAAGAACAGTTGCCTGGAAGGAAGCCATCAGAGCAGCGGAAAGCAGGGGAAGGAATTTCCTCTGCTCCCAAAGGATGAAGGCCTGGTTCTTTGCGTCGAGGCGAGCTCGACACCCCGCGAGCCGCCAAGAATGTTGCCACATTTTGCACGGGGTGCCATGTTTTCAAATTTTGTAAGTAAGCTGCTCTTCCTTCCCTCCTCATTTTCCCTTTCTCCATTTTTCCCTTTCTCCCTTTCCTGCAGTTTCATTCCTCCCTTTTTCCCTTGTACTTCCCCAGTCAAGTTCCCAAAACTAAGCAAGTGTTCCCTGAAAAATTCTAAGTGTCAGGGCACAACCCAACTTTGCAGCGAAGTTGGGGTGCGCCCTCAAGTCGGAGCGCACTAGGGAATGCGAAGTGCGAAAGCAGACAGGAGATGATCAGAATTTGGCTAAGTGTTAGAGCGCAACCCGACTTCGCAGCGAAGTCGGGGTGCGCTCTTCTTCCTGTGCGCACTTGGGAAAGCAGTGTTCGGAAAATCAGCTAAGTGCTGGAGCGCAACCCGACTTCGCAGCGAAGTCGGGGTGCGCTCCCCTTTTTGTGCGCAGTCCGAACAGCGGCCAAATCAGCCTAAGTACTGGTGTGCAACCCGACTTCGCAGCGAAGTCGGGCTGCGCCCTTTGACCGGTGCATAGTTGGGCAAGATTCACCAAGACCTAGAAATTGGCTAAGGCACGGAGGCCCTCCCCAACTACGCTGTTTCCCACCTGCGCTACCCGATAGCACTTTGATCCCGGGCGAAGTTGGATAAACTGCCTTTCAAGGCAGACATGTGTCACTCATCAGAATTCGACAAGTGTCCATCTTTGGGATTCGAGCCGAGATGCGACGGAATAAAGGACAAGCATGGACCGCATTACCTACGCCAGCTGACTCCATTTAAGCTGATGTAAAGTTCCATCTACCACAGCTACCCGCATTCCTGCTGACTAGAAGTTTCACCCGAAGCACTGCCACGTAGCTGTATAGCTTTCACGGAGACCTTGCTGCAAGTACAGTCCTCGTCGACAAGAGTCAGCATCAGTAGCTCTTCTGCCTCTTTTGTCAGCTATTGTTTGGTCTGGAACTTTGTGCCCGTAATTGTAATCGGGGGGAACTTGGGCTATAAATAGCCACACCATTTCATTGTAAAGGGGGAAAGGGGAATATACTGCTAGGGAACCATTGTAGCTATACGTTTGCTTCTGAATGCAAGACACATACTTGGCTCTGCTTACTGTCATCATCTTGTATGCTGCCTCTCCTTGTCTTTTCTGCCTCATGTTTCTTATTTCATTGCTTACTGTTGTACTGAACTCTGGACTCCGGTATTTGATGATTAAGTATTCCTGGAATGCATAGATAGAGGATACATAGGATGCTTGATAGCTGTAGTTTTTATGGAGTGTTTTGTATTTAATTGCTGTTAGTAGTGGTGATTGATCGTTGCCGTGCTGCTTATTCCCCCCACCCAACTCCAATCACATTTGGATTCTCTTTCCGCAATTTATCTCTTTCCTGCACTCTTAGCTTAAACACTAAAAACCCACAGGAAGCCGGCCTTCTCCGGAGATTGGTACGGAATGCATCCCTTCCTTCCGGCCTTTCAATCTGGTGGGCAATTTGGGGCGCATTATACCAAATCCTTTCCTCATGGCAGATTCGTAACCAACAGGTATCAGAATGTGTCCTAAAAGGATAGAGAATTGCTGAAGGTGCATGCCCTCAAAATAATTGCAGGCGTACAAATGATTATACACCCATAGAAATTGAGTAAAGGAGCAAAAATTTGAACAACCTTTAAGGGGAATTCTAGTAGAACGATTTGAATAGAAGGGGCAAAGGTGGCTATTGATGACAAAGAAAGGAAAATTGCATGGGAAAGGTAGTAGAAGGGTTTGTATGGAAGAAGGATTGCACAAGTCGAAGAAAGTTGCAAAGATTGCAGGTGCAAAATTGTTGAAGAAAAGGTACGGATGGAAGTGATGCAGATTGCGTAGGTGGAAGTCGATGTGCAAGTGGGTTGTCATGCAAGAGAGTGTAGGACTGCAGTATAGAAGGTCATCATACAACCAGAAAAAAATCCTGCAATTGCAAAATCATCGTTCAAACGACATAGCCACCGTACATGCCAAGGAAGGTTGTCGTACAAAGACACTGAAGACTATAATACAATTAATTGCGAATTGCCATGCAGGTCTAAGGAAGCTGACCTATAGGTCAGAAATATTGTTGTACAAGGTTGAAATGTTGAGATTGGATGTACAAGTCAGACAGACTATTGTTCAAGCCATAGATAGACGTCGTAGAAGTCATCACAGGGTTGCCATACGATTGGATGACAACATTGTTCTACAAATGTAGTAGCTATATGCTAAAAGGCATTTAAACTTAGGATATGTATGATAGATTGCATGGAGTGATAGCTAAAAATTTATGAGCAGGAGAATAAGTAATCGTGAACACATTGCAAAGGTAGAGTTTGAAAGGAGTAGATATTAACCTAGACTTTAACACCAAAGAAAATATTGTGCTAGAGAAAGAGAAGAATGAAAAAGTAGGAGAGGACCTGTTGGTCACAAATCTGCCACAGGAAAGGATTTTGTACGTGTATGCACCCTAGACCTGGACCAACATTGAAAGGCCGGAGGGAAGAGATGCCTTCCGTGCCAATCTCCGGAGAAGGCCGGCTCCTGTACTAAACTATTTAGGGTTTTAAGCTAAGAGTGTAGGAAAGAGATAAAAAAAGAAAGGGTGTAGGAAAGAGATAAAAAAGAGTAAAGGTGCTGGAAAGAGATAAAAAGAGTAAGGGTGCAGGAAAGAAATTAAATAGCTGGGTATTGTGGTGGGAAAGAACCAGCAACACGATCACTAACTGAAAGTTTGAAGTAGCAGCAATAAATACCAAGAATAATGCATAAATAAATACCACGCAAAGTTCCCTATGTATCCTCTGGAAGAGTTCCAGGATTCAACTATTCTCCCACGCCTAAATCCAGATTTCAGAATTATAGCAATTAGGAAAATATGTGAATGTAACAGAAACCACTAACCACAGGCAGCATAAAAGGAGTTTAATGCAATATTGTCTCCCCTATGTATCCTTCAAGAGAATTCCAGGGTTTTGTCCCCAATTACACACCTAAACTCAGGATTCAGAATTGCAGTATACAAATGAAGACAGAATAGCAGAAATAATCACGGAAGGCAGCATACAAGGAAGAAATGAAGCCCAAAGTCTTTAATATCGATTGCAGAAATCAAGTTACAGCAGCTTTCTAGCAAAAGTTCCCCCCCTTTTCTCATTACAATTCATGGGTTTTTATAGAGGACCCGACCCTCTGAGCCATCAATGCACAAAATCTGGAAGTACGCCCTCGAAAACCTGAGAAATTTGTTCTCGCTCCTCCCGTGACCGAGCTCTCACATCCTTTTCTACAACTAGCAGCTACGGCCGCATCAGTCGGGGAAATTTGCATTTATGGGCTGCCTGACTCGTCCTGAATTTCTTCGGGTGCGGAGCTCGAGTGGCTGCTATGTCCGTCGGGCTCTCCTCCTGCGACTGATATCTCTTTTCGGATTGCCAAAAATGAGCCCCGGGTCTCTCGGGCAAGTAAAAATTCATTTATGAAACACTCGATTGCCTCGAAAAGATACCCAGCCTTGGAGTGTGTGCCCTTAAAGAGCTTCACCAAATTCTAGTTTGGGACCTTACTTCGCAATGGATGTGAGCCGAAGCTGGTCTGACTTCCTTGGATGGGTACTTCGCGCGAAGGGACTTCCAAAAATAGCTTCACGAGGACTTAGTGCCGAAGCAGATATTCCTTCTCAAAACATGGCTCTCAATATTTCATTGCTTCGCTGGAAAAATGGGTTGAAGGCTGCTTCGCAAGAGTCCTTGCCCGAAGTAGATGCTTCGCTGATGGGCTGTCAAAAATGCTTCGTTGCGAACCTTCTTCAAAATGGCTGTTCGGAAGGAGTTTTTTTTAAAACAAGAAAAAACGCGACAACTGGGCCAAAGAGAAAAGGAGAAAGAAAAGGGAGAGCAAAGGGGGAGAGGGCTGCAATCCAAGAGAGAGAAGTATACACCAAGAAGAAAGAAGAGAGAGAAGGAAGGGGGGAGGGAGAAGCCCAAGAGGGGCAAGCTCTAAGAACCCCACAAAGACTAATCTCTCCTAATAGTCGAGGCCGAAATATCGGAGTTGAAGAAGTCCCTGATATGTATCTGTCCATTGCTGGTTTAGAACCCCAACAAGTTGTGGGTGCGCTGTATAGTGACCCTGCTCCCATCAAAACTAGAAGATGTGGGGCGTTTCCATCCAGAGTCACCCGAGTCATCAGAGCGGGTGAAGTATGCTGTGATGAGTCGATGTGGAGGATGTTGAGATCTATTTGGAGGAGAACTTTTATGTCGTCGAAGCTAAGTTATCTCCCTAAGAAAGAGTGCGAGACAGCGCTGGTCCGGGTATTTGAAGAAGATAGAAACAGATCGAGAGTTGTCCTTGAAAAGGCAATGGAATCTACCCCGAATCTCATAATAAATGGGACAACAAAAGATAAAGTGATGAAGGGTTTCAACTTCACCCAATGAGCAAAGCAAACAAATCCACTCCTCCGTCGAAAGATGGTATTCTGACTCAATCCGTAGTTGGTGAGAACACACCCTGAGTTGCCCAATAGTGATCCAAAGACTATGCATTGTGTGCTGTTGAAGGTATTGTGGAGGAACTATTTTGCCCTCTTGTATCTGTAGGAAGTGTTGCCACATTTTGCACGGGGTGCAATGTTTTCAGTTTTGTAGCAGTGCTGCTCTTTCTTTCCCCTCTTCCTCTCTTTCCCTTTCTTCCTCTCTCCTTTTCTCTCTCTTTCCTACATTCTCTTTCTTCCCCCCTTTCTTGGAGCCCCTCAGTTGGATTTCAAAGTTGACAGCAGTTGCCCTGGAAAATGGCTAAGTGTTGGTGCGAAGTTCGCACTTCGCCCAGTTTTGGTGCGAAGTCCGCACTTCGCCCAGTTTTGGTGCGAAGTCCGCACTTCGCCCAGTTTTGGTGCGAAGTTCGCACTTCGCCCAGTTTTGGTGCGAAGTCCGACTTCGCCCCTCTTTCTGGGCACACCTTGTAGCAGGCTGGCAGGCTGGCAGAAATAATGCTAAGTGCTAGAGCGAAGTCCGTATGGCAGCAGGAATCAGCTTTCACCTGTGCGCAGTCCGACTTCGCAGCGAAGTCCGACTTCGCAGCGAAGTCGGAATGCACCCTTGACAGGTGCGCAGTAGGGAAACAAACTCGAAAATACACCCAAGGCATGAAGGCCTTCCCGACTACGCTGTTTTCTGCCTGCGCAACCCGATAGCGCTCTGATACCAGACGAAGTTGGATAAACTGCCTTTCAAGGCAGACACGTGTCAAACAGCATCATCCATCATCTGACAAGTGTCCAGCTTCGGGATTTGAGCGAAGACGTGCCGAGCAAAAGGACGAGCATGGGCTGCACTACCTATGCCAGTGGCCTCATTTAAAGCTGATTGGAGGTTCTACCCGCTCCAGCTACCCGCATTCCTGCCGATAAGAAGTTCTGCCCAACACACCGCCACCTAGCTATCCAGCTTCCAGGAAGACCATGCTGCAGGTACAGTCCAGTCCGACAAAGGTTAGCATTTGCAGCTCTTTCGCCGCTTTTGTCAGCTATTGTTTGACTGGGACTTTGTGCCCATTAATGTAACGGGAGGGACTCGGGTTATAAAAACCCACCATGTTTTCATTGTAAAGGGTGGAAGGGGAATGTCTGTTAGGGAACCATTGTAACCGTGCTTCTGCTTATAAATATAATTTGTATGCCTGGTTCTGTTCTACTGCTTTTATTCTTTATGCTTTACGTTTCCCTGTGTCACTGCTCGTTGATTCGTTTCAGCATTTGGTGGTCAGATATACCTAAAGCATTGCTTGTGTCATGGCTTGTTGATTCATTTCGGCATTTGGTGGCCAAGCACTTTTTAACTTCATAATAGATGTGGTAGCAGTTCCATCAGTTGTGTGTTACGTTGTCTGTCCGTAGTGGTGATTGATGCGTTGCCGTGCTGTTAGTTCTCCTTGTAGGGAGGATGTTTGCTAGGGGACCATTGTAGCTGTGCGTATAAATTCTCTGCATAACACATATACCTGGCTCTGACATCTCTTGGTTACTTTCTGTTTATGTTGTTGTCCGTAGTGGTGATTGGTGCATTGCCGTGCTGTTAGTTCTCCTTGTAGGGAGAATGTTTGCTAGGGGACCATTGTAGCTGTGCGTACACCGCTTAAGTACAGAAAGTATACTTAGGTTTTGCAGTTCCTGGTCATGCTTTGTATTTATGATGCAGTAAGCAATGGTGATTGATGTGTTGCCGTACTGTTAGTTCCCCCCACCAAACTCCAATCATATTTGTAAATTCTTTCCGTTTCTTTATCTCTTTCCTGCACTCTTAGCTTAAAACCCCCCAAAGGAGCCGGCCTTCTCCGGAGATTGGCACGGAAGGCATCTCTTCCTTCCGGCCTTTCATGCTGGTGGGCGAATCTGGGCGCATTAACCCAAAATCCTTTCCTCATGGCAGATTCGTAACCAACAGTTTCTCTGGAACGCCCGGTGGGACCAGGGTCCCACATTTGAAGAGAGATTTTTTTATCAGTCTCCACCTGGCGCTGACAATGGTTTCTGAGCACTTGGTGAGACAAGGAAGTTTCTCACCCCCAACAGAATCGAAGCACCGGTGTTCGCTTCATTGCTTGTTTGAAATCCGAGCACACGGCGACTCGCACGAACAAATCCTCCGAGTCCGAAAGACCGGTCCCGACACCTTCATGCAAACAAGAAGGTGGCGAGCAAGGGATCCGAGAAGCCCGCCCGACTTTTACGAACTGGACATCAACGCTCGAGGCGAAATTGCCAGGCTGGCTGATCCGCAAGCTCGTGTCGACGAAGCCGAGGCTGAAATTCAAGAAGAAGCCGAAGCCGAGGTCGGTAGAGCTGAGTACGAAATAGAAGAGGCCGAGGAAGAAGAAGCATCTGCATCCTCGAAAAGTACCGACACTGAGTACACAACCGACGGAGGAGAAGAAGAAGAAATGGCTGCCCAACAACAAAATGATGATGATCTCTTCCCGGCGGTGGACTCTACGGGGCCCTTGGCCCTGGTCGAACAGCAAGCTGTGCCCCTTGCTGCTTTAAAGTCTATCCCTACATACGACGGCTACGGCAAGACGACGTACGAGCACATCCAGGACATCCTTGCCCTGGCCGCATTGCATACCATTACCGATGAGAGTGTGAAGACCCGTCTGCTGGCCCTTTCCCTGAGGGGAAAGCTTCTCTACTGGTGGAGATCACTGCCAGAGGGATCCATCACAGGGTGGCCCCAGCTTGCCAGAAGGCTCGTGAAAGGATGCAACGAGTCTGCTGACCCTACTTCTCTGCTGCATCAGTTCCAAGCTATCCAGAGACACCCTCAAGAGGAGGTGTCTGACTTTAACATCAGGTTTGCGAGATCCTGAAAACGGGTACCTTGCGAACTTCGGCCTTCGGCCGGCATGGCTGCTCACTACTATCTGAGATCCTTCAACTCAGACATATGCCTCCTGCTGAAGATTTCCAGAATAGACGAGTTTCCTGCTCTGTACGAGGCTGCCCAGCAAGCTGAAGCTGACATTATTTCTATCGGCAGACTCCCGTCTAGGGTGCAGGAACCCATTCATCCTGACTTCCCCAGATCCTAGTATCCTCTTGCTTCTGGTGGTGCACCGTCCACATCAGGGCAGCAACCCCAGCAGCAGTGGAATCCGGCGCCGGTCATAACTCCTTACGGCCCGCCTCAATTGCATTATCCTCACCCGCCTCCTCCTGCTCCGCATTTTCCAGCACTTCCTGCTCCCCCACAGTACGCACCTTATTCCAACCCTCCCCCATTAGCCACATTGCCTCCACCGGCACAGTTGCTGTCTCCTGACAGTAGCATTCAGAACACAATCCTCCAGGAGGTGCGGGCTTTGGCCTTAGGATATCATGCCATGTCCAATGACATGACCGCTCTGAAGAAGAAGCAGGCCCAGATGGACCTCGCTCCTAGGAGGCCATATGCGCCCCCGCTGACAAAAGACAAGCCCCCAGAGCACCAGTTGCAGAGGCGTCCGCCTCCGAGAAATGCTGCTATAGAAGACCCGCCTGGTCCTTCCGACCAGGTGAACTGGTGCACTACGTGCAATGACCCGCATTCGGAGGAAGACTGCACATTGCACCAGCTCTACATCTTGACTTTGGCCGACAGTGCCATAGAGGACGATGAACTCTACATGATCCTGGACGGCGAAGCCAACTTTGCCCTCCCAGAGGAGAATGTAGTGCCGCCTGCCAAGGGAGAAAAGAAAACCGCAGATGCTGCCAAGCCTTTGCAAGTTTACGCCAGAAGAGAAAAACCGCAGCCCGGTGGGCTGCCACCGTACAAACGGCTGTGGCCCTACACAGCCCAGGAGAAGGCATCCAAAGATAAAGCTCCAGCCAAGCCTTCTCCGGAAAAGGCTGCCCCTGTTCCAGCCAAGCCTCCTATTGCAAAAGCTCCAGTTTTGGCTAAAGCTCCCATACCTCGGCCTCCAGCTGAAACCAAAGAACAAGCCCAGGAGAAGCTGAAGTACCTGTCTCTGACCAAGAGACAGCGAGTTGAAGCTACCCAGCAGTACCGGATGAAGTATGAGCCGGCGCAAGAAGCAGAAGGAGCTAGTACCTCGAGCTACAACATAGTAGACGAGTTGAAAAGAACACCTGCTAGAATCAGCATGTACGATGCTCTTTTGCTCCCAGGCCAAGTGGATCTGCTGCAAGAATCCTTGAAGAACATGAAGAGCGGCAAGCAGATACAGCCCGCTATCCTGGTTCAACCTCTGACAGTCTCAGCCACTGGGAAGAACAGACCGCCTCCCTTTTATCTGTCTTTACGGATGCAAGGGCACATAGTTCACAACTGCATGGTGGACTCTGGCGCTTCCATGACTGTGATGCCGAAGGCCATCTGCGATGAGATCGGGATGGAATACACACGTAGTAGCCAAGGCGTGCTGCAATTAGACGGCACCCCTGTCAAGACAGTTGGTGTCATAAAGGACATCCCTATCCGGCTGCACAAGGCTCTCGAAATCGTGGTCATCCAAGAAGTCATGGTTGTTGACTTGGCTCCCTACTTCGGCATGTGTCTCTCTCGGGAGTTCACTGCGAAGCTGGGCGGGTACCTGTCTCTAGACTACTCACACATGGAAGTGCCCTTCAAAGGAAGGAGATTGAAAATTTTCAATGAGAAGCCTTCCACCTTCCTAGTAGAGAAGATACCCGAAGGAGAGTTGGACTGCATGGTCCAGTTGTCAGAGGAAGAGCTGGTGACAGTGAGAGTCGTGAGCAAGCCTTCGAAGTGCTACAGCTTGAAGATGAGTTCTCTTTGCGGGATTTCAATGCCGTAATTGAGACAGAGCAGGGCTGTTACTCCATTGTACAGCCCGAGAGGCTTGACATGTCAGCTGCAAAGGAAGTAGGACCTGCACCTGAGAAGCTGTGGAAGCTTTTCTTTGATGGTGTGCGATGCAAAAATGGCGCCGGTGCAGGGGTGCTTCTGGTTTCTCCGACCGGGATCCAGAAGGACTATACCTACAGGTTGGCCTGGAGCTGCACTAACAACTCGGCGGAGTACGAAGCCCTGTGCTTGGGTTTGCGAAAGGCGGAGAGGCTGGGGATTAAACACCTGCAGATCTTTGGAGATTCAGAGCTGGTGTGTCACCAGGTTACGAACAAGTGCGCTTCCAAACAGCACTATCTTAGGGCGTACTGCAACCGGGTGTGGGACCTGATGGAGTCGTTCGACTCGATGAATGTCAAGGCGATATCGCATGAGAAAAACAAACACGCTGACATTCTGGCGTCTGTTGGAGCCAGGTACGTTCCGGCTGATGACGTTGTCCAGAAACCGAAGCTGGTTCGCACTATTTATAGGCCTTCTGTGCCTGATAAGGACACCCACTGGCAGGTGTTCAGTTGTGACGAGGAGATCGTCACATTTTTGGTTAACGAAGTTGGTTTAATCGAAGGTAGAGACCCTGATGACGAGCAATATGAGGGGTTGATACAGTTAAAAAATAATCATGTCCCAAAAGGACTGATCACGTTAGAGAGTCTGTTTGATCAGAATGACAGAGCAATATCCCACAGGATCAAAGTAGACCCGAAGTAGTATGCTGACCTGGAACTCGAACCTGGTAAAACTATCAAGGTCGGAACAGACTGCACGTCGGAGGAACTTGAGCAGATCAGATCACTGTGCCAGGAGTTCCCCGACATCGTGGCCTGGTGCTACAAGGATTTGAAGGGGTATGACAGAAATGTCATCCAGCATACCATTGAGCTAGAGGATGGTGCCAAGCCATTCCGACAGAAGCAGAGGGCCGTAAATCCGAAGATTAAGGCCATGATGAAAGCCGAGCTTTTGAAGATGCTGGAGGCGAAGATCATCTACCCCATCAAACATTCATCCTGGGTCGCGAATTTGGTGCCCGTGAGGAAAAAGAATGGCGACATTCGTCTCTGTGTCGACTTCAGAAACCTGAATCAGGCTTCCCTCAGGGACCACTATCCGCTTCCCCAAATCGACCAGATTCTACACATCGTTGCTGGAGCCCAGAGATTCTCACTTTTAGATGGATTTTCCGGCTACAACCAGATTTGGGTCAAAGATGAGGACCAGCATAAGACGGCGTTCACCACCAAGTGGGGGACGTTCGCCTATCAGCGCATGCCTTTTGGCTTATCCAATGCTGGTGCCACATTCCAAAGGGCCATGGACCTGGCCTTCCGAGAGCTGCTCAATAAGATCATTGTTATCTACCTTGATGACATGACTGTTTTCTCTCACCAAAGAGGGGATCATGTTTCCCACCTGCGGCAAATATTTGAGAGGTGTCGAGAATTCGGCATTTCTATAAACCCGAAGAAATTTGTCTTCGCGGTAAAAGAGGGAAAGCTGCTAGGACATGTCATCTCCGAGGAAGGCCTCGCCATTGACCCTGACAGAGCAGAAGCCCTCCTTCGCTTGCCAGCCCCCATCGATAAAAAAGGGCTGCAGTCCTTCTTCGGTCAGATTAACTTCGTGCGGAAGTTCATTCCGGACTTCGCACAGGTGATCAAGCCTATGGCCGAACTGCTGAAAAAAGATACAATTTACGAATGGACTGATGAGAGAGAGCAAGCCTTCGAGGAAATCAAGGCTCGAATTGCGCAAGCTCCGGTGTTGACAAACCCGGACTACTCCAAGGACTTCATCCTGTATGCAGTGGGAGAACCCGAAAGTTACGCTGCAGTCCTAACTCAGAAGGGAGACGATGGCGAGGAGCGCCCCATAGTGTTCTTGAGCCAAGTGATTTAGCCGCATGAGGAAAAGTACAACTTTATAGAACGGCAGGTTCACGCTGTTATGAAATCCCTCTGAAACTTCAGGCATTTTGTCTCCCAGAGCAAAACGACTGTCTTTGTGATTCACTTGGACGTTCGAAGCTTCATCATACAAGGAGAACCGGGTCACAAGAGAGCAGGATGGATTGCAAAAATCCAGGAGTTCGACATCAAAGTGCAGCCCACCAAGCTTATCAGAGGCCGAGCCTTGTGTCAGGAATTGGCCCGAAGCGCTGTAGCCGGCATCTCCGCCTATAAGTGGGAGGACACAGCGACACGCATCTACCTAGCCAACTCCTTATCGGAGGGGAGTGATTGGACAGATGAGCTGGTGAGATATTTCGCATCGGAAGATGTCCGGATCACTTGAACGCCTCACAACGAAGGAGATTTCGGCTAGGTGCACTTAAGTACACTCTTCGCCCCGAGGGGCTTTACTTCAAAAACATCGACGGCATCCTGTTGCGGTGCGTCAGAAAATCCGACCAGCCCAGGGTCCTCGGAGATTTTCATTCCGAGATGCCTGGGGGTCATCATTCCGCAAGGCCTACGGCCTTAAAAATAATTAGAGTTGGGTACTATTGGCCCACTCTATTTACAGACACTCATGCGGTCTGTTCCAAGTGTGATCAATGCCAGAGGTTTGCTGGCAAAAATAGAAAAGCACCCTTGCCCCTTCAACCGATTCAGGCCGAGACTCCGTTCCAGGAATGGGGTCTAGACTTCATTGGGGTTATTTCGCCTAATTCCTCTGCCGGACACAAGTTTATTCTTACAGCCATCGATTACTTCACACAATGGGCAGAGGCAATCCCGACCAAGAACGCAGACCAAGAAACGGTCATCAGGTTCATTGAGAGCCTGATTACCCGCTTCGGGGTTCCAGAGTCGATTGTGATAGACAATGGTCCGGGATTCGTAGGCGCTGTACTCATGGAGTACACTGGCAAACTTGGCATCTATCATAAGATGTCTTCTAATTACTACCCGCAGGGGAATGGCCTTGCCGAGTCTACTAACAAGAACCTCCTGAAAATCATCAGGAGGACCATTGACAGAAACAAGCGGACTTGGCATTTACTTCTGAACCGGGCGCTGTGGGCGGATAGAGTTTCATTCAAGAAATCCATCAGAACATCCCCTTATGCACTCGTCTATGGCAAAGAGGCTGTCATGCCATCCCACATTGAAATCCCTGCCCTATGGATGTTGGACGAAGACAGGAGCAGTGGAGACCCGGTGGACGACAGACTGTGCCAACTTCTGCGGTTGGAAGAAGACAGAGAAAAAGCATACCAGGCCTTCACTGATCATATTGCAGCCACTCAAGGCTGGTTTGCAAAAGGCACCACTACCCGAGTTTTTAAAATTGGGGACCTGGTGCTGAAGTGGGACTCATATAAGGCGAAGCCGGGCAATCACGGGAAGTTTGATGCTCTCTGGGAGGGCCCATATCAGATTGCCCGGGTGAACCAGTTCAATGCCTATGTACTTCGGGATATGGAGGGTCAGCTCCTACCTATCCCTGTTAACGGGTTCCACTTAAAAATTTACCGCTGCTGAAGGTGCTCGAGTGGCCCTTCTTTGTAAAAATTTCCCTTATGCATTTTTGTTTTCCAGCATGTACAGTTTCTAGCTTTCAGTTTTTTATTATTTTTTGAGCTAAACTGCGGCATGGGAGAGAATACAGACTTCGCAGCGAAGTCTGTTGTCGCTCCTCAGAAGGGGCGAAGTTCGTGAAGGGGCTGCTTGAGTGAAGAAGAAAGCAAAAAACGTCTAAGTGTTGGCCGCTACCCGACTTCGCAGCGAAGTCGGGCTGCGCGCCAGCCAAAGAGCGAAGCTCGAAGGGAGAAAAACTGCAAAGGCACCAAGAGATCGGACTGCGCTCAGTTCTGAGCGAAGTCCGACTTCGCGCGCGAAGTCCGACTTCGGCCGGCTTGCGCGCGAAGCACGAACTGCGCGCAACTCGTGCGTGAAGTGCAAACTTCGTGCGAAGTTTGAACTTCGCCCGAATTTCGGGCGAAGTCCGAACGCGCTTCATTGTTTAAGCGCAGCTCGTGCGCCCGGTCCCGAGAGGCAGTAAAGTTCTAAGTGTTCGCCTCTCTTCCGAAGTTTGTAAAGGTCCGACTGCGCTCAACCCTTGGGCGCGGTAGAAAAAAAAAGAGAGAAACAGTCTCAATGCAGTCGCAGTTCGGACTATGCCCCATTTTTTGGGCGAAGTCTGACTGCGCTGGCGAAGTCGGATCTCACCCAACTTTGGGCGAAGTCCGATTGCGCCTTGTTTTCTGGGCCAGCTTGGACAGTTGTTTAAAAAAAATGAATAAAATATTCTAAAAGCTCCAAGCTGGGCCCAAGGCGCATTGCGACCGTTTTGAGATGGGTTTCCGCGCCAAGGGGTTTTTTCTTGAGCAGTGTGCCCAGATTGCGGCAGTGACGTCAGCCATGGCGCAGCATTCAAGGTAAATTTAATGATTGCATAGTCCTCAATGAAAAGTGCAATCAAAAAAGCATGGCACGGCAGCCAGGATACCTTTTTGAAAACATTCTCCTACGCAGCCACCCAAGAAACATAACTCCTCTTGCCAGCCGACCTCCCCCCTCCTGCGCGACATTAATGACGCTGTCATTATCTAGAAAAGGGGGTCGGATGCATCCAGACATGCCAAACTGCACAGATTATTCCTGTGACTGCGAAATCTTCTGCAGACGCCCTGAATTCGTAATTATTGCTATTTCGGAGAGATGGACAGAGGAAAGATGCCAATGCCAGCGCAATCCAGCGAAGGGTGAGAACCCGAAGATTTACCGCGGCCAAGTGTTTTCAAAAGTGAAACACCGCCGGAGCGAAAGTCAAAGTCCCGGGCAAAGAAAGTACAGCGTGGGCAAGCCCCACCACCTCTGGTAAATTACCTGGCGGGATACAGGGACGGCTCATTTTCTATGAGCCTGACTAAGCTGCGGACAAATGTGGAGAGTTGGGCTGACAAGGTTTCGCCCTCTCATCATTTCGGAGCGGCGTACAAGTCAAACCTTTTCCGGTTCTTGTGCCCTCCTGTCCATCAATGCCCGGAGCTGGTAGACCTGATTGTCAGACATTACAGACCAGTTACCCGGAAAATTTGCAGCTCCAGCGGTAAACCCTTGTTCGCGCTGTGCAAGGAGACTGTTCAGCCAGCTTTCGCCCCAGGGCTGGAGTATGACTCCAGCACAATCGTCAGAAAGATAAATCTGGGCGAGCAAGCGGGACGCTTCACGCATACAAAACGGATGAGGGATTTCCTCAATTCAAAGTTGAACGCCCCGCTTGCAGCTGGATAGTGGCCAACCGGCCCCATGCCCTTGGCGAGGTTTCAGAGCAAATATTTATACACCATTCTGGCATGGATCCTCGACTGCGACTCTGATGAGCTGGTACAGCCGTACCAGCTAGCGCTAGCAGAATGTCTCCTGTGTGGAGAATCCTACGAACCGGCAGCGCAGAGAAGTGGAAAGCGCCCCATCTTTTTCGATTGGGCGGACTGGCTGGCATACGCCATCCACTCCAGCTCGGTGAAGTTCCAGAAGAAGCAGTCCGCTGAATTTCGGTTCAGTTCTGTCCTAGCTTGGCTAGGTTTGTACCATTGCACTCCCGGATGCCGATCCCGAACCTGAAGAAGGTCAACGAGAAGGGAGAGCCACAGCCCGTCTATGACTGGACGGATGACCTATACCGGAAAGGGTCTTACTACAAGTTTAACTTCAACTTTCTAGGATTGGTCATGTCAGTCTTCAACGATGGCGAGATCCCTCGCCCCCCGTGGGAAATGACGAACTCTTTGCTGAGTCAGAAGCTCGGGGATGTTTTTAGACTGATGCAGGGGATTGTGGTCAGAATCTACGGATTCAAGGGCAAACCTCATCTGCTGCCCTACTGGTGCACGGATCATCAGTTTGGGATGGAGGTTGCCCGTCAGATGGATTATGTTGAGGAGGAGTTCGGCCTGGGAAAGAAAAGGGGTCAAATTTTTCAATATCCTCTTTCCTGGGCGAATGTTGAGATTTTCGAGGTAGGACAGCATGTCTACCTCGAGCGGGAGCTTTTTGACATTGGTCTGATTCTGCTGCCGCAGCGCTGGAAGTACGACCCGTACGGGATAAGGGGAAAGTTCACGCATCTCTGCCCTCGGGCGGATATAATTGAAGACAGATGCGATGTGGTCCATGTTGACCTTGACTGGGAAATTGACTTGATGGAAGCTTCGCCTCCATGGCAGGATTTTTCTTTGCGAGGAGGTGGCATATGACCCCAAGCGAAACCCGGACCACAAGTTTTCTTCTCCGAGGGTTTAAAAAATTCATCTCCAAGATAGCGAGGCCTTAAGCGGCCAAAAGAAAAGATTATTGAATCTTGGAAGATGAGGTGCCGCACGCGACACGACAAATCCACCGGGAGAAATCGGCCGTTGATGACGACTTTTCAGTTTTATATGACCAGCACCATGACAGCTGGCGGTCGTTCGCATATCAAGATTACGTTCCCCGAGGTCCCTTTGAGGGTTATAAAGGAGGGTCTTCCTCCCAACAGTTGTACACTTCGGCAACTGCCAGGCGCCGAGCCAGCGAGACATCCAAGTGGACCCAATGCGGCTGTGGCTTCCAAGGTGGTGCTCGAAAAGGCACGAAAACCGATCAAGTCAACGCCTGAGGTGACCCTTCAGGCATAAAAGGCGCTAGCACCACCAGAGGGCAGACCGGTTGCGGCAGACCTTCTGCAAGTCAAACCCCGGTACAAGTTCACCGTGGAAACATCAGCGCCTGTTGCACCTGCTTCATCTCCTTCCCCCGATCCGGCCATTGTTCCAGAAGAAAAGAAGAGGAAGAGAGTTGAAAAGATCAGGCGACCTAGTCTGACAGTGCAGCAGCCAGTCGCAGAGCCGCAGCCGCGTTCAGCCGCTCCAGAGCGTGTTTCTCTGGGCAGTCCCGAGCCAGCCGCCGGAACCAGAATCGCAGACATCCATCCAGCATCGGCTCAGGCGGAGCTCGCAGGTACGTTTGCTGCCCCACTCTCTCTGGTCTCATCTAGCCCTACTCCTACTCCATCTCCCGCTCAATCCGAGCAAGCCATGGCCGCATCTTCCTCCCCGTCTCCACACCCTTCTAGCGGCCCCCATTCTTTTGACCAGTTTGCTCAGAACCCCAACGTCTCCCTATCTCTGAGTCAAACCCCAAACCCTTCACCTGTGGTTAGTGCTGAAGCCGTGCATTCACCGTTACATCCACCGCCTCAGCCGCTTGAAACCCTTTCAGCATCAGCCGCTCCCATCTCCACTCCCCGGTCGCCCTCAGAAGCGGCCGATCCTTCCAAGGTCCGTCCGGTTCCTTCTGATCCCATTCCCGCAGGAGAGACGTCTTTGCAGAACCCTAGGCTGGGGGAACCAGACTTCATGGACGACCTCTAGAATACGGATGACTTGCCTCTGGCAATGAGAGCTGTAGAATACCCTATCTCTTTCCTCCAAAACCTGAAGCGGAGGAGACCTGAAGAGATAGCCGCCCCGGTAAAGCGCACCAAGTTTAACTTCGAGAGGAGAGTGCTTACAACAGAGAAGATAATCCCGAAAGTGAAGAAGCCTCTCCGGGAAATGACCAGGGCGGACTACGAGCTCCAGACAAAGGAGAAGAGCTTTGACGATATTGACAAGCAATACGAGATTCAGGGAATCATTCGTAAAGCTGACAATCTCCTTGTCAAGAGTCTGGAGGAACAGGAAGAGCTTTTTGGGTTGCGGGATAAGACAAGACAGCTTGAAGAGGACCTGTCCAGGTCCACTGAGCAGCTGGAAGCGGCGCAACAAGAAATAGATGAACTAAAAGCCCAGCTGGCCGCTTCTCAGCAACAAGCCGCAACGGAAAAGCAGGCAGCCTTGGAGCAGATTTCTCAGCTCCGGGAGTCTTTGAAACGAGCGCGATCGCAATCTGCAGAGAGAGCATCTCAAGCGAAGGTCTTTTCGAAGAGCAAAGTTAAGGGGATGCGGGCTGATCTGCTGCGGGGATGCAAGCTCCACACGTATAAGGCTATGTCAGTTCTGGATTTCGTATCCAGAATTCAAGAAATTTCTGCCCAGGGAAAGCCTGTGGTAGAGGAGGCCGAACGCCAGGCGAAGCAATGGCTGGACACGGCAATAAATCTTCAGGAGCGCGAGCGCGATGGCCTCCAATTCTCCCCCATGTCCTCATTCGCTGCAGAATGGGCAGATGCAAGGGTAACCTTGCATAAATATTTTAAAAAAGTAGAAGAGGTGAGGGTTGCCAGACGAATGCTGGACGCATTCGAACATGAAAGAGACATTTGTATGGCTCCCTTTCACGCTCTTTCTGAACTAGGCTGCCCGGGCTTTGTCGAGAATGGTGAGCTTCTCACCCATGAGTAGGTGAAAAAGAATTAGCGGTCCTTTGAGGCAGATACAGCTGAGATTGATAGCTGGACCGAGCCAATTCAAGAAAGTCAGGTCACCCAGATGGTGTCCAAATGCTGCAAGATCAGCTCCTACTTCCAGGAGCTAGGAAAAAGATACCTCACCATCGACCTGCACGCGGTCGCTGCTTTCCACGCAGCATTAGAAGAAGTTGCTGACCGCCGGCCATTCGAAGCAGAAGCCTGGGGCCAAGCCCAGGCCGCATACAACCGCATCTGCGAGGCAGAAGCAAAAGCTGGAGAGCCTTCGGAAGATGGTTCTGAGGAGGCAACTGACGAAGGTGAATCTGAAGAACAGTTGCCACGAGGAGAACAGCTAGAGCAGCAAAAGGTAGGGGAAGCAAGTTCCTCTGCACCCAATGGATGAAGGCATGGATTCTTTGCGTCGAGGCGAGCTCGACACCCCGCGAGCCGCCAGAAATGTTGCCACATTTTGCATGGGGTGCAATGTTTTCAGTTTTGTAGCAGTGCTGCTCTTTCTTTCCCCTCTTCCTCTCTTTCCCTTTCTTCCTCTCTCCTTTTCTCTCTCTTTCCTACATTCTCTTTCTTCCCCCCTTTCTTGGAGCCCCTCAGTTGGATTTCAAAGTTGACAGCAGTTGCCCTGGAAAATGGCTAAGTGTTGGTGCGAAGTTCGCACTTCGCCCAGTTTTGGTGCGAAGTCCGCACTTCGCCCAGTTTCGGTGCGAAGTCCGCACTTCGCCCAGTTTCGGTGCGAAGTCCGACTTCGGCCCTCTTTCTGGGCGCACCTTGTAGCAGGCTGGAAGGCTGGCAGAAATAATGGTAAGTGCTGGAGCGAAGTCCGTACGATGGCAGGAATCAGCTTTCACCTATGCGCAGTCCGACTTCGCAGCGAAGTCGGAATGCGCCCTTGACAGGTGCGCAGTAGGGAAACAAACTCGAAAATACACCCAAGGCATGAAGGCCTTCCCGACTGCGCTGTTTTCTGCCTGCGCAACCCGATGGCACTCGATCCCGAGCGAAGTTGGATAAACTGCCTTTCAAGGCAGACACGTGTCAAACAGCATCATCCATCATCTGACAAGTGTCTAGCTTCGGGATTTGAGCCAAGACGTGCCGAGCAAAAGGACGAGCATGGGCTGCACTACCTATGCCAGTGGCCTCATTTAAAGCTGATTGGAGGTTCTACCCGCTCCAGCTACCCGCATTCCTACCGATAAGAAGTTTTGCCCAACACACCGCCACCTAGCTATCCAGCTTCCAGGAAGACCATGCTGCGGGTACAGTCCAGTCCGACAAAGGTCAGCATTTGCAGCTCTTTCACCGCTTTTGTCAGCTATTGTTTGATTGGGACTTTGTGCCCATTAATGTAACGGGAGGGACTCGGGCTATAAAAACCCACCATGTTTTCATTGTAAAGGGTGGAAGGGGAATGTCTGTTAGGGAACCATTGTAACCGTGCTTCTGCTTATAAATATAAATTGTATGCCTGGTTCTGTTCTACTGCTTTTATTCTTTATGCTTTACGTTTCCCTGTGTCACTGCTCGTTGATTCGTTTCAGCATTTGGTGGTCAGATATACCTAAAGCATTGCTTGTGTCATGGCTTGTTGATTCATTTCGGCATTTGGTGGCCAAGCACTTTTTAACTTCATAATAGATGTGGTAGCAGTTCCATCAGTTGTGTGTTACGTTGCTGTCCGTAGTGGTGATTGATGCGTTGCCGTGCTGTTAGTTCTCCTTGTAGGGAGAATGTTTGCTAGGGGACCATTGTAGCTGTGCGTATAAATTCTCTGCATAACACATATACCTAGCTCTGACATCTCTTGGTTACTTTATGTTTATGTTGTTGTCCGTAGTGGTGATTGATGCATTGCCGTGCTGTTAGTTCTCCTTGTAGGGAGAATGTTTGCTAGGGGACCATTGTAGCTGTGCGTACACCGCTTAAGTACAGAAAGTATACTTAGGTTTTGCAGTTCCTGGTCATGCTTTGTATTTATGATGCAGTAAGCAATGGTGATTGATGTGTTGTCGTACTGTTAGTTCCCCCCACCAAACTCCAATCATATTTGTAAATTCTTTCCGTTTCTTTATCTCTTTCCTGCACTCTTAGCTTAAAACCCCCCAAAGGAGCCGGCCTTCTCCGGAGATTGGCACGGAAGGCATCTCTTCCTTCCGGCCTTTCATGCTGGTGGGCGAATCTGGGCGCATTAACCCAAAATCCTTTCCTCATGGCAGATTCGTAACCAACAGGAAGTGCTCATGGTAGAAAGATAGCTTGGGGGAAAGAGGGGCAATAGGAGAGATCCATGTGCATCTGGTGTACTGGAGACTAACATCCTTCCGGATCTCATGGAGCATCTTATTCTTACTATGCTGAGAGGGGGGGAGAACACCCAAAGAATAAGGGGGGAGCCTGTCCATCCGTATCTGAATGCTGGCCAAGAGGGCAGAAACCTAAAAATACTAGCTCTTCCGGCCTCCCCCAGAACTCGGAGAGTGTTCCATTGAGGAGCAAAGGGCGAGGTAAAAGTACCGCCTGCAACCTGCAGGGGTATCTCCTAACAAAGAAGAGCAAGTTATTGTCATATATGTAAGAGAAAGAGGAGTAATAAAGCTTGCATACATTTCGAGCAATTAATATTGTAAGTTGTTCTACATGCGTAGTACATGCATGATTTAGGCTAATTACATTCATATTACTGCTTATTAGTGAATGTTATTTGATATATTATTAGCCTTGATATACATATTAATTTGCTCATTATATTCTACTCATATCATTATCTTGACCTTATAGTATTGTGGCTATATTATATTCGATCCTGTGATATTTATCTTGTGATATTTCAAGTAGTATTAAGGCTTAAAAAGCCATCAAGTGTGTTGTCCGTGTGTGTATTGTTGTGTACAAGTTGGTTGGATTGATTGTTGAGGTATTTTTGAACCAGAGATTAATGAGAGATACTGCTGTTTTGATTTCATGGTTCTCAGTTGTTTCTACAAGTCTGTAGAATAAATTTAAATTGTCGTTCTATTGTTATTATACTCACTGCATTCTTTGGTTTACGTGTAAATTGCATACTCTGCAAATGCCACATACTCTTACTTGAAAGGGATGTGTGGGTAAATTTATAAAAAAATTTAAACCTGAATGCTTTGATTATTTCAAACAATTTATTTGGTGTCATCAATTAAGATTATTAGAGAATATTTTTCAAAATGGGAGTCCTAAGCTGCTTTGGCGACCCATGTTCTGAAGTAGTTGTTGGAAGGTTGAATTGGGAGTCTTCAGTCTTATATAAAAAGAAAATCATGTAACTTTTGAGATCAAGACTATTCAAGATGCTATTCATAAATCTTTCTTGGACTGAATAAACACTTTCCTATCAGCAAAGTTTTTTACTTATCATCACCAGGTGAAGCCTGGACTAAAGACAGAATTAGAAAGCTAAGGCATATTAGACACGTAGAGAATCTATGGCAATATTGATCCTAGGAAGGATAAGAAAGAATTTTGAAAGATTCATAATTTTAAGTTGTATTTTTGCAAAGGCATGTAAAAGGATATAAGCGATCCTGAGCCAAAAGAAAGTGAAGACGTTGGTTCAAATATGCCTGTTTTGGAGCCAAAACACCCAGATGAATTGAAGGCATTGTTGTTAGCAACTACTAGGATCTGATGCCCAAGATCAAAATATTCAGGGTTCTATTAAGAGATGGAAGGTGATAATGTAAAGAAGCAATACCCACAATTTTATAGACATGTCCATAGGCAAGATGCCAAACTTGTCTGCTTATCTTACAAAAGACTTTATTGTTATGATTGCAGATAGTGACACCAGTTCTTGTCAACAGAGGACTACAAAGCTAATATGAGAAAGATTCCTCTCTACATCTTAGAAAATGAATACATTGATGAGGCAACATCCGGTATGCTGGTATATTGCAAACAACGACCCAAGTCGATTCAAAATTGTAATCATATATACATTATGTAACACTAATTCTAAACACAAGAACACATACTCTATTCATAATGATTTATTTACTAATCCCATACTATCAACTTTCTTATTTTTCCTACAGTTACTGGAGGATGTTGTTTCTTAACAGATTATTTATTACTATGTTTGGACTTATTTTTATTATTTCTTTGTTTTATCAGTTTCTGGACAAGGCTGTGCCATTTCGAAATGATTATGCTTAGAAAGCGTGAAAATGTTCATCTCTGAATGCAGTGCATCATTAAAGATATTTTATTTATTCTTTTCAGGTCTCAGAATTAGATTTCTAATTTTAAGTACTCATCTTGTTGTCACACCACAATGTTTGGATTTAATGAATTATTTACTTAAAAAAAACTAGATAACTAATTAGTATGAATCTATGATTCAGATGTTAAGAAAGAAAAGAGGGTTCACTGCATAATACATTACAGATAAAGAAGATAACTCCAAACTTGTTTCCTATATTTTTGCAGTTTTATAGAAATCACTGTAGATCCATTTTGATTATTTCCTTGAAGGCATTGTACGTTGCTTGATACATACAAAATAAATATGTAATACATTCATTTGGTTGCAGGCACATCTTTACTATGTAGAATCAGGATCCTGTGCAGCATTTCTTGCTAATCTGAATGACACTGCCGATGCAAATGTTACATTCAATCACAATGTATATAACTTGCCTGCATGGTCAGTGAGCATCCTCCCTGATTGCAAGAATGTGATATTCAATACAGCACAGGTTAGTATTGAAGTTGGAAATGCGTTTACATTAGTCTTAAATTTATCCCAATCAACCTTAAGCTTTTCTTGAAGATAATATACAGAGTATAACTATATACTTCGCAATATGCAAACGAAAGTAATTTATTATTCTCTAGATTTTAACCCTTTGATGGTAGAATAAGATGGTTTTGGAAATTTTGAAAAGCTAGGATTTTCTTCTCATAACTAAGGTTGCACACTGTGAAACATACCTCTCTCTCTCACACACATATCACAGTGATCAGAATCTCCCTAAGTCTATAGAAACTTATGAGTCTACAAGTCAAGTGATCATGGGTGAGTCATTTTGACCTTAGGTAAGTCTCTGTAAAATGTAGTATATGTTAAATATTTTCCTATTTGACGAATCATTGCCAACTTCTCTCTAGAGCTTTGCACTGATCCCAGTCAAAAAACAATACATGCTTGCATATATATAAATTTTTCCATGGGCATCAGAAATAATGGAAAAATAAGGATCCTCTTAATAATAAAAATGTATACTGTTCAGGCAAATTTCTAAAGGCCTGATGTCCTGTCCACAACACAAAATTGAAATTAGATATGTTAAAGAATTTCCTTCTAGTTGGAAATGTCTAATTATGGCACTTACATATAGTTTGCCTTGAGTACATTTTCATTTGTTTTGGAAGCCATAGAAGTTTTAACCTTTGTTATGTTGATATTTTGTTTCATGTGTTCTCTTGTACACATAATATATATTTATTTTTGTTTGTTGTAGGTTACCACACAAACCACCTTTGTACAATCAAAGCTTACAGAGACTATCGAGGGGACCATAGGTGTAAAGTGGCAGTGGTATGAAGAGGCTATAGGAGTATGGGGAAATGATTCATTCACAGAAAATGGCCTAATGGAGCAGTTAGATATAACAAAAGACTCAAGTGATTATTTGTGGTACACAATCAGGTAAATGTATATTGGGCATGCATCTTCTGTATTGCTAGTTTCAACAACATTCTATTGACTAAATAATATAACAGCTTAGATTGGCAATGTATATATATACTTTGAGTTTAAGATATAGTTTGGGAGGGTGCTGATGCCTACATTTCCTTGAAATATTTGAGTTCTTAAATATATGATAATAAGAACCCACCTAGTTGCCCAATGCCGTTCCATTTCATTTGTATAATTTTAGAATGATTTTTTTGTAATGTTGAGATTGTTGTTGTTATTTATGGACAGTATTGAAGTTGCTGATGATGAGCTTCCCAAAGGTATGATGCCAATTTTACATGTGGAGACGTTAGGACATGCACTGCATATATTTATAAACAAAAACTTTTCAGGTAATCAACTATTTTTGCTCTCTCAGTAATTTCAAATGTTCATGATAGAAAATCTTTGGATATTCAACCAATAGAACTAATCTTATGATATAATGATAATAACATGAAACGTTTTGTAACATGTCCAATTCTTATTTAATGAACATATACTTAATGCAGTATTAAATATCAGAAAACAAATATTTCCTTTTTTTAGATACATCATATGCTATTTCATTTAGAAAAAAACTGCAATACATCATCTGGTTAGCAAACATCTCTAGATAATCCCTAGAATAGTCTGCATTTTCATTTTTGCTCATAAGGAACCAAGTTTTCTGAAGACATTATTTTAGAATTAATATGAGCTTCTAGAATAGAAAGTGGAGAAATTCATTTGGAGAACGTTTATGTCGTTGAAGAGGAACATAGTAGAACCTCAAAGGAAGAATAGAAAGTGGAGATCAAGATCATGAAGTAGGGGAAGAAGAACAAGAATAGTAGTCATCTAAGACAATCCTAAACTATATACACAATGTAGAACTATTACAAATGAGTTGAGAGATGAAGTGGTTCAGCTTCCAAACTGATGAAGAAGTTGTTTCAATGACAAATGCAGAATTGCCCATTATGTTTCCTTTGTAGTTGGTGTCAGCATGTAAAGTGTCAAATGACAAGACTCAATGATGTTAGGAGGTGAAGTCAATATCCAGATCTCCAATGTTCTTCAGCAGAGAGGTGCATGGTGGTGCAACTTATAAAGAGGAAACAAACAGTATTCTGTAGTCTTCCTTTGGGAGAGGAAACAAACAATTTTTTGGACTCTTCCTTTGGAAGAGGAAACGAACAGTTTTTTGGACTCTTTTGGACTCTTCCTTTGGAAGAGGAAATGAACAGTTTTTTGGACTCTTCCTTTTGAAGAGAAAACAAACAATTTTTTGGACTCTTCCTTTGGAAGAGGAAACAAACAGTTTTTGGAGTTTTCCTTTGGGAGAGGAAACGAATAGTTTGTTTTTTCTATAAAAGGGGAATGACCCCTTGAATGTAAATGTTGATTGAATGTAATTCTGCCGAAATCAATAAAAAGATCAAGCTGCCATTGCCCCATGGTTTTTCCTGCACATTGCAGGTTTTCCACGTAAAATCTGTGTTACTATTTTTTCCTGTGTTATTGTGTTTTTCTGCTTGCATAAAATTTTGCTATATTTTCTAACATCTGGTATCAGAGCCTAGGGTTTTGTGCGAGTGGGAGCTGCAACAATGACTGGAATTGTAACCAAGTTTGACTTTGAAAAGTTTGATGGCAGGTGCTTTGCCCTATGGAAGATGAAGGTGGAGGATTTGTTGGTTCAAAATGACCAAGCCCTAGCCTTGAAAGGGGTTGTGAGTAAACCAAGCAGCATGAAAGATGAGGAGTGGACAACGCTGGATAGGAAGGTGGTTTCTACAATCCGTCTATGCCTAGCGGACTCCGTCTTGTTCAATGTTTTTAAAGAAAAGACCGTGGAAGCCCTTTGGAAGAAGCTTGAAAAGTTGTATGAGACGAAATCTGCAATTATGAGTGTCGTCAATTGTTCTTCATTTAACCATTATGTTTGTCAATCCAGGGCGGTGTCCAATGGCTGTATACGATAGGGAAGTTAAGCAGTTTGAGGATCAGTTCATTCAGGTGATGGCTTTATTGGTGAAATAGTTAGTGTTTGGGGTTTTGATGTCCCTTCTAAATCCTACAAACTAAAGTTGATTCCTATTAACCCTTGCAGAAATGAAATTGCAGGAATTGAACTTTGCTGAAAAGGAAAACTAACTACTGCTGCAGAATTGAAAATGATAGAAATGAAATGTTATAGGAATGGAAATAGCAAAAAATAAAACTTGCAAAATTACAAATCACACCTTGCATAAAGAAAAATCTAATTACAATAACATAATTCAAATAACAGTAATCAAATGTTGCAGAGCTGAATCATGAAGAAATTCTCTGATGCAAACTGAAAATGACAGAGTTTGAATAGAACTGCTGAAACAAAAATTATCAGAAAAAGTTGTAGAATGCAGGAAATTATGCTAAGTGGTCAGCTGAGATGCACACACTCCTATAATCATTACAAATTATTACATGCAATCTAAAAGTACAATTGAAATTATGAAATATAAACTTGATAGATTCCTGCTAATTTGCTGCAGCAAGAAATGAGCAAAAAACCTGTAAAAGTTGCTCCTTCTCTTGGCCTTGGAAGTGGGCTTGTTGGCCACGGATCCGCCACCTTGGAAGGACTTGGTGTGTCAATGCGCCCTAGACCCGCAAACCAACATTGAAAGGCCGAGAAGAAGGGATGCCCTCCGTGCCGATCTCAGGAGAAGGCCGGCTCCTTTCGTAACCTACTTGGGGGGTTTAGATAAGGGTGTAGGAAAGAGATTAAAAAAGATAAGGGAACAGGAAAGAGATGTAAATATCATGCGTTTCGGGTGGGGGGAGAACAAGCAGCATGATCGCAAATTTGCATCCGAACCAACAACAATTAAAACAAAGCATGTAATTGTTGGTTACGAATCTACCACCTGGGAAGGACTTGGTGTGTCAATGCGCCCTAGACCCGCAGACCAACATTGAAAGGCCGGGAGGAAGGGATGCCCCCCGTGCTGATCTCCGGAGAAGGCCGGCTCCTTTCCTAACCTACTTGGGGGGTTTAGATAAGGGTGCAGGAAAGAGATTTAATAAAGGGGGGAAAAGGAACTGGAAAGAAATCGAAAGAGATAAGGGAACAGGAAAGAGATGTAAATATCATGCGTTTCGGATGGGGGGAGAACAAGCAGCACGATCACAAATTTGCATCCAAACCAACAACAAATAAAACAAAGCATGTAACAGAAACTGCAGCTGCTATTCTACCCTATGTATCCTTCTGTTTAGTATTCCAGATCCAAATAATCACCAATGCCCAAATCCAGAATTCAGAATTCAGACAGACAGAAATATAAATGGACATGAAGCAGAAATACTAGCGGAAGGCAGCATAAAAGGTGACTGCGGTTCTATCCTATGTATCCTCTATCTATGCATTCCAGGAATACTTAATCATCAAATACCGGAGTCCAGAGTTTAGTACAACAGTAAGCAATGAAATAAGAAACATGAGGCAGAAATGACAAGGAGAGGCAGCATACAAGATGATGACAGTAAACAGAGCCAAGGATGCTTTGAATTAATTAGAAGGTGGTCCGTCACAGCAAAGTCCTCTAGCAATATGTTCCCCCCTTTTACAATGATGTGGTGCGGCTATTTATAGCACAGTTTCCCCCAATTACAATCCTGGGCACGAAATCCCAGAGCTGACAAAAGTTGACAAAAGCGGCGAAAGAGCTGCTGATGTTGACTCCTGCAGACAGGGGTTGTACTGGCAACAAGGTCCTCCCGAAGACTTGGCGGCTACGTGGCAGTGCGGTTGATGAAACTTCGAGTCAGCATGAATGCGGGTAGTTGTGGTAGATGGAACTTGGCGTCAGCTTAAATGAGGGCAGCTGGAAGAGGTGGTTTTGGCCCATGCTTGTCCTTTTTCTGGTCATATCTCGGCTCGGATCCCGAGGCTGGACACTTGTCAACTTCTGAAGGGGGGCATATCTGCCTTGAAATGCAGTCTCTCTCTTATTTCTTTGCCTAGAAAAGGAGCACAATCGGGTAGCGCAGGTTGGAAACAACGCAGTTGGGGAGGGCCTCCGTGCCTTAGCCAATTTCTGGCTTGCTTGATGAATCTTGCCCAACTGCACACCGGTCAAAGGGCGCACCCCGAATTCGCAGCAAAGTCGGGTTGCGCACCGGTACTTAGCTGATTTTCCCGCTGTTCGGACTGCGCACCAAAAGGGGAGCGCACCCCGACTTCGCTGCGAAGTCGGGTTGCGCCCCAACACTTAGCTGATTTTCTGCACACTGCTTTCCCAAGTGTGCCCAGGAAGAAGGGCGCACCCCGACTTCGCTGCAAAGTTGGGTTTCGCCCCCACACTTAGTCAAATTTTGTTCCGTTTCAGCCTGCCTTCGCACTTCGCATCCCCTACTGCGCTCAGACTTAAGGGCGCAACCCGACTTCGCAGCGAAGTCGGGTTGCACACCCAACACTTAGAAAATTTTGGGCCTTTGTATGGGCGCAATCGGGAGGGGCCCGACACTTAGTCAATTTTTGGCCCGAAATTGAGCTTCCTGGTCTTGCTTCCCGAGGCCATAACTTTTGATCCGCTGACCCAATTGCCTATTATAATATATCGTCGGAAAGCTAGCGAGAAGATCTGCAATGATAAAATATCCAAAGCTCATTTCATCCATTTTATTTCCCCCGTTTATGGCCCGCGAAAACCCGAACACCTCTGCATGCTCCTTGCCGTTTTAAAGCTCTATACTTAGGCCAAAGTTTATCAAAAAATTTAATGTGGCAAAATTGCCAACATTCCTGGCGGCTCATGGGGCATTGAGCTCGCCTCAATGTGAGGACCCAGGCCTTTATCCATTGGGCAATAGAGTCATCCTTGCCATCCTCTTGATACTCACTGCCGGCAGCAACCTCTTTCTCAAACCCTTGGCACCCATGGCCCTCTTAGAACACTAAAACAAAAACACTGCACAAACTAAACTAAGAAAACAACTAAAACTTTGCATACTAGCCGACTTATTTATATCATTTACACAAAATTTTGCGGCATGATTGGCATGCCGCCAACACAAATCTAGCTTTTGTTGCCTATCCGGTGAACCTGCAGTGTCCGGACCAGATCTGATTGTACTTCAGTTGATCTCTGAAGTCCGGTTGTCCTCCCAAAGTTTGCCAGGTTGTGAACATGGTGCAACGTGGCAGGTCATCATTCATGCTGGTACCCATACAATTGATGAACCATATGGCAAGGATATTTGTCAGACGGGAGCCCTCTTCGGGTACCGATTGCGGTGATGGTTGGAGCCAATACCACCACTCTAGAGAGTCCACCACCTGTGGGCTCTCGAGCATGAGTTCTTCCAACTCTTTGATGTGATAGTAGGAGCTTTCCGGCAATAGGCCTTTAGCCGGGGTCTCCTCAGGATCAGCCTCCTGGTGAGGCATGCTTATTGGGCTTTGGCTGAATGCTTGCGTGCTATGCCCTGGGAAACAAAAAGGGTGCAAAAATGTGCCCTCTTTGTGTTCAGAATTTGCCACTGGATTTTTTTCCTCCTCTTGGCTCGTCTCTTGATGGAAACGCAAGCAACCATATTATTCATCATTTGGGCGGTGTTTGCATATTCCCACTGGTGACTTTGGACGAGATCTGCCTCTCGAGCTCCACACAGCTGCATTCTAGGGCTTTGCATAGTATGAGGGATTTTCCACGGTGATTTTGCCAGATGAAGGCAAGCCAAAGATTCACCAAATCGGGCTTCCATATATTAGCTCAGTCAGAGTCGCCAGGTGCTTTTGCCAGATGAAGGCAAGCCAGAGATTCACCAAACTCGGGCTTCCTGAAAATATGGAGACTATAGGTGAACATCCATTTCTCCGCTTGTGAGGTCAAGGCTGCTCACCAAACCTTGATTCCTCCGGGGTGTCTTCTATTAGCTTAAAAAAAGAAGGCGCCTGCGATCAAGAAATCTGGATCTTCGACTCGATCGAGTCGCCGAGTGATTTTTCCAGATGAAGGCAAGCCAGAGATTCACCAACTCAGGCTTCCTGAAAATATGGAGACTGTTCGTCCCACCGGGCATGCCAGAAACTGTTCGTCCCACCGGGCGTTCCAGAAACTGTTAGTTTCAAAAACGATGGACAAGGGGAAAGCGCCCGTATAGGCGCAATCCAGCGAAGAGCGGCGCGAAGCTGAGGAATCACCAGAGTCAAGCGCTCATGAAAGCGAAGCGCCGCAGGACCATAAAAGAAAGATCCGGACAAAGAGGCGCGTAGCTGGGCGAATTCCGCCGCCACCAGTTAATCACCTGGCCGGGTACAAGGATGGCTCTTTCTCCATCAGCCTCTCCAAACTGCAGCTGAATATTGCCAAGTGGGCGGACAGGGTTTCACCCTCACACCATGTCGGGGCTGCGTACAAGTCGAAACTGTATTGGTTCTTGTGCCCTCCTACCCACCAGTGCCCAGAGCTGATAGAAGCAATTGTAGAATATTATAAACCAGCTGCCCGACAAGTCTACAACAACAAGGGAAAAGTGTTGTTCAAACTTTTTCGGGAGAGCGTCCAGCCAGCGTTTGCCCTCGGGCTCTAGCACGAGCCCGGCGCAATTGTCAGAAGGGTGAATCTTGATGAACAGACTGGCAGATTTATGCAGAAAAAGCGGATGAGGGAATTCCTCGACTCGGAGCTGAAGACTCCGTTGGCAGCCGGACAGTGGCCGACTGGCCCCTTACCACTGGACAGATTTGAAAATAAATATATCTACATCATCCTGGCGTGGGTCTTCGGCTGCGACTCTGACAAAGTAGTACGGCCGTACCAGCTGGCGCTGGCAGAATGTCTCCTACACGGAGAATTTTATGACTCTACAGCGCAGAAGAGTGGAAAGCGCCCTATTTTCTTCGACTGGGCGGACTGGCTGGCATATGCAATACATTCAAGTCTGGTTAGACTGCAACAGAAGCAGTCAATGGATTTTCGGTTTTGCTCCTTCCTCGCATGGATGTGCCTGTATCACATGCACTACCGGATGAACGTTCCTGACTTAAAGAAAATAAACGAAAAAGGAGAGCCGCTGCCCGTGTACGAATGGACTGAGATTTTGTACAGAAAAGGCTCGTTCTATGAATTTAATATTAAATTTCTATGCATGGTCATGGGGTTGTTCAACCGTAAGGCGTCTCGCCCATCGGAAGTCATGGCAAAATACCTGTGGAAAAATGAGTACGGGAACACCTTTCGGCTGACTCAAGGCATCATAGTTAGAATCTACGGATTCAAGGGGAAGCCGTTCCTGCTGCCCTACTTCTGCACTGACCACCAGTTCGGAATGGAAATTGTGCGGTAGATGGATTATGTCAAAGAAGATTTCGGCCAGGCAAGAAGAAAGGCCATATCTTTCAGTATCCCATCACCTGGTCGAATACCCAAGTTTACGAAATCGGATAGCACGCCTACCTCGATCGGGAACTCATCGACATGGGCCTGATAATGTTGCCGCAGTGATGGAAATACAACCCAGAGGGGATCAGGGGTAAGTTCATGCACATCTTCCCCAGAGCAGAGATTATGCAGGAAAGAAGAAATAGAACAGGCGCAGACCTGGAATGGCACATCGAACAAATGCAGTCATGGCCTCCATAGCATGAATTCTACTGCGAGGAGGTAGCGTATGATCCGGAGCAAAACCCGGATCACCGGTTGGAATCTGCGGGCTTCAAGAAATTCCTCACCAAGGTGGCGCCCCTCAACTGGCATAAAGACAAAATCATTGAATGCTGGAAGATGAGGTGTTGTACGCAGCACGATAAATTCAACTGGAGGAATCTGGCCGTCGACGATGAATTTTTAGTTCTATATGACCAGTACGCTGACACATGGCGACCTTTCGAATTTTGAGATTGCGTTCCTCGAGGCGCAAAGAAAATATATATAAGGAGGCCTTCATCTCAGTAATCGTCAACTCCGGCGACTTCCAGCACAACTCTGGCGAGCAGTCAAGTGGGCCCGATGCATCCTGTAGCTTCCGAGGCAGTGCCTGAAAAGGCGCAGGATTCAGAGAAGTCAACCCCTGAGGTGGCCCCTCAAGCAGAAAAAGTGCCTGCGCTGCCAGCTAGCAGACCGGCTACGACGGGCATCCTTCCAGCCAGACCCAGGTACAAGTTTACCGTGGGGACATCGACGCCTGCAGCCCTGAACTTATCTCCTTCCTCTGGAACAGCCACAGTGCCAGAGGAGAAGAAGAGGAAGAGAGTTGAAAGGGCCAAATGGCCTAAGGAGCCGGTACAGCAGACAGCCGCAGCATAGACGAGGGCAGCAGGGCCAGAAATTGTCTCCTTGGACAGCCCTGAATTAGACGCAAACACTCGGGCTGCAAGCGTCCCTCCGACAGCGGCTCAGGCAAAACCCGCAGGTACGTCCACTGCACCTCTTCCCCAAGTCCCAGTCGGCCCTGCCGAAGCTCCATCTCCCATTTCATCAGGGCAGGCCGTAGCCGCGTCTTTCTCTTCCCAAGCAACCCAGCCCTCTAGCGGCCCACATTCCTTTGACCAGTTTGCTCAGGATCCTAATGCCTTCCAGTCACTGAGCCAAACCCTAGAGCCCTCACCCACAGTCAGTGCTGAAGCTGCTCCTTCATCGCCGCGCTCCTCACTCCAGCCGTTTAAAACCCTACCAGCCCCATCCACTCAGCTGCCCGTTTCCCCTAGGACCCGGTCGCCCTCAAAAGCGGCCACTCCTTCTGGAATACCTCCCGCGTTGCTGTTTGCAGGGAAAATGCCGTAGCAGAATCCAATGCTGGAGAACTTGGAATTCGTGGGCGAACTGCAGAGCGCTGATGACCAGCCTTTGGCAGCAAAGGCCTTAGGATGCTCCGCCTCCTTTCTCCAGGGCGTGAAACGAAGGAGAGCCGAAGAGATAGCTGCCTCGGTAAAATGCACCAAGTTCGACCTAGACAGGAGAGTGCTGACAACTGAGAAATTAATCCCGAAAATAAAGAAGCCTCTCCGGGAGATGACCGAGGCCGACTACGAGCATCAAAGGAAGGAGAAAATCTTTGATGACATCAACGAGGAATACGAAATTCATGGTATTCGTCGTAGGACAGATAATCTCCTCGTCAAGCATCTTGAGACCCAGGAAGCATTGTTCCAGCTGTAGAATAACACGAGGCAGCTTGAGGAGGACCTGGCTAGGGCCACCGCGCAGCTGGGGTCTGCGCAGCAGGATATAGAGGAGCTTAAGGCCCAGCTGGCCGCCTCTCAGCAGGAGGCCGCAACATAGAAACAGACAGTCGAGCAGCTGTCAGAAGAGAAAAAGGCAGCACTGGAGCAGGTTTCACAGCTTCAGGATTCGCTGAAACAGGCGCAGTCGCAGCTTGCAGAGAAAACATCACAAGCGACGGCCTTTTCAAAGAGCAAAGTTAAGGAAATGCGGGCTAGTCTGCTGCAAGGTTGCAAGCCCAACCTTGTTAAGTCCTTATCAGTCCTGGATTTCGTGTCCAGGATCGAAGAAGTATCTGCCCAGGGAAAGCCTGTGGTAGAGGAGGCCGAACACCAGGCGAGGCAATCGCTAGACCTGGCTATGAAACTTGAGCAGTTTGAGCGCAAAGGCCTCCAAATTCCTCCTATGTCCCAACTTGCCTCAAAGTGGGCAGATGCAAGGGTAACCTTGCATATGTATTTCGATAAGACAGAGAGGGTAAGAACTGCCAGGAAGATGCTAGATGCACTAGAACATGAAATGAGCATTTGCCTGGCCCCCTTTCACACTCTAACCGAACACGGGTGCCCGAGTTACGTCAAAGATGGCGAGTTTCTGACCCTTGAGTAGGTTAAGCAAAATTGGCTGTCGTTTGAGGCAGACACAGCAAAAATTGATAGCTGGGCAGAGCCAATTCAAGAAGCTCAGGTCACCCAGATGGTGTCAAAATGCTGCAAAATCAACTCCTCCCTAAAGGAGTTGGGAAAAAGATATAACACCATCGACCTGCACGCGGTTGCTTGCATTCCACGCAGCACTAAGAGAGATCGGCGACCTCGGGCCCTTCCAAGCAGCAGTCTAGGACCGAGCCAGCGCTGCATACAAACGCATCCGCGAGTGGGAGGCTGACAGTGGAGAGCATACAGATTCAGAAGGAGAAACCGAAGAGGCAACTGCCGGAAGTGATCCTGAAGAAGAGCAGTTGCCCGGAAGGAAGCGGTCAGAGCAGCAGAAGGCAGGGGAAGGAAGTTCCTCTGCACCCAAAGGATGAAGGCATGGTTCTTTGCGTCGAGGCGAGCTCGACACCCCGCGAGCCGCTAGGAATGTTGCCACATTTTGCACGGGGTGCCATGTTTTCAGTTTCTGTAAGTGAACTGCTCTTTCTTTTCCTTCCTCCTCCTCTTTTCCCCCTTCTCTATTTCTCCCTTTCTCCCTCTTCCTTGCAGTGTCATTCCTCCCTCTTCCCCTTGAACTTTCCCTAGTAAAGTTTCCAGAAAGTATTCCCTGAAAATGACTAAGTGTCAGGGTGCAACCCGACTTCGCCCCGAAGTCGGGGTGCGCCCTCCAGTTGGAGCACAGTAGGGAATGCAAAGTGCGCAGCAGACAGGAAATAAGCAAAATTTGACTAAGTGTCAGGGTGCAACCCGACTTCGCAGCGAAGTCGGGGTGCGCCCTTTTTCCTGGGCACACTTGGGAAGCAGTATGGCAAAAAATCATCTAAGTGTTGGGGCGCAACCCGAATTCACAGCGAAGTCGGGGTGCGCCCCTTTCCTGGTGCGCAGTCCGAACAGCAGAGAAGATAGCAAAGTGCAGGTGCGCAACCCAACTTCGCAGCGAAGTCGGGGTGCGCCCTATGACCGGTGCGCAGTTGGGCAAGCAAGCCCAGAAATTGACTAAGGCACAAAGGCCTCCCCAACTGCGCTATTTTTCACCTGCAGCGCTCTGATCCTGGGCAAAGTTGGATAAATTGCCTTTCAAGGCAGCCATGTGTCACTCATCACCATCCGAAAAGTGTCCAACCTCGGGATTCGAGCCAAGACATGACCGGGAAAAGGACAAGCATGGACCGCACTATCTACGCCAACTGCCACCATTAAAGCTGATGTGAAGTGCCATCTGCCGCAACTACCCGCATATCCGCTGATTTGAAGTTCCACCCAGCACACCGCCACGTAGCTGTACATCTTTCAGGGAGACCATGCTGCTGGTACAGTCCTCGTCGACAGAAGTCAGCATCAGCAGCTCCCCTGTCGCTTTTGTCAGCTAATGTCTAGTCTGGGACTTTGTGCTCGTATTGTAATCGGGGGGAACTTGAGGCTATAAATAGCCATGCAATTTCATTGTAAAAGGGGGAAGGGGAATATACTACTAGGGAACCATTGTAGTTGTGCGTTTGCCTCTAATACAAAGAATATACTTGGCTCTGCTTACTGTCTTTTATCTTGTATGCTGCCTCTCCTTGTCATTTCTGCCTCATGTTTCTTGTATCATTGCTTATTGTTGTACTGAACTCTGGACTCTGGTATTTGATGATCAAGTATTCTTGGAATGCATAGATAGAGGATACATAGGATGAATGATAGCTGTAGTTTCAATGTGTGTTTTGTATAGGAATGTTGTTAGTAGTGGTGATTGATCGTTGTCGTGCTGCTTATTCCCCCCACCCAACTCCAATCACATTTGGATTCTCTTTCCGCATTTTTATCTCTTTCCCTGCACTCTTATCTTAAACACTAAAACCCACAGGAAGCTGGCCTTCTCCGGAGATTGGCACGGAAGGCATTCCTTCCTTCTGGCCTTTCAATCTGGTGGGCAAATCTGGGGCGCATTATACCAAATCCTTTCCTCATGGCAGATTCGTAACCATCAGGACCCAATTGAAAAGAAGCACATCCTATCACCCACAAATGGATGGCTGGACAGAGGTGGTGAATAAATGTCTTTATACCTATCTCTGATTTTTTTATTCAGATAATCAATCCAAATGGAGTCAATGGGTTCCCTGTAATGACCTAATTCTGAAAAATTACCAAACCCTAGCTAGATGGCAATATTTCTTCCAAGCAAAAATAAAATCTATTCAAATAAAATTCTGATCTACAAATTTAAATCACCAAATTACTTATAATTTCAGCAAACAACACCCGACAACACTGATTTTGTATTTAATCTAAAATATAGAAACCATTACATGAATAATATTGGAAATGGCTACATTAAACAACTCACAAAATGGCAGATCTGATTGCCAATGCTCTCCAATGACACTCATACCCAAACTCAATCAAAATGATGAAGATACATAAAATGTTTGGCTGCTAGGGCAAAATCTGGTTCAAAATAATGGGCATCCAGCTTCTAGGAACAAGATACTTGCCAAAATATCCTCTCAAATGCAACGCTGCCCTCTTAAATGCTGAATATCTGATTCTAAGTGCCAAAATAGACTCCCAAGATGGGATGTCCCTCCTCCTGGTGCTCCAATGACTGAAAATAATGATAAATCTCTGCTCTTTGCCCTCAAATGGCTGAATAAAGATCTGATCTCTCAAAATGGTGCAATAATACCCTAGCTGGCTGATTACACATTGATTGCTCTACAACTAAATCCAATGAAGTCCAAATGCAAACCCTAGGTAGGTTTGCCCCAATTGAGAGTGAGGGTTTTCGTCCTGACTCTCTAGATCCAGAGGTTTTCGTCTCTAGATCCAGAGGTTTTCGTCCCTGAATCAAGACTTCTTTACAGGTTTTCGTCCGCAGAAGATCTCTCTTGTAGGGTTTCGTCCACAAGAGGGAGTGATATTAGCTTCTCAACCAATTACACAAATTAGAAGAGATAAAAATGATCCAAGATGATGCAAATGAGTCCCTTTGTCCTCTTTATATAGACAAATATTATATTTCTTTGTTGGGGTGGCACTTTATTAAATCACTTATATAATAACCTTATAGCTCCTTAAAATAAATTATTATGTCCCTAATACACATTGGCCCCTTTTTTATTTATTTATTTAATTACTAAATTCCACTAAAAATACCTTCAACATAACAAAACACTCCAAAGCTTCACACCACAACTATGTGCAATAAGAATATGAAAAATGGGGACATTACATTCCCTTAGTTGAATGGTGGTACAATACCACTTTTCACACTGCCACAAGGATGACACCACATGAAGTAGTGTATGGTCATGCATCCCCAACACTCATTTCTTACTTGCCAGGAAGTTCAGTCATAGGCAAGAAGTCTTGGCAGCTCTCAAGTAGAATTTGGTTACTGCCCAGAATCGTATGAAATAGCAAGCAAACAAACACACAATTGGGTAAGATTTGTTGAGGGCGACATGGTCTTCCTTCATATTCAACCTTATAAACAAATGTCCCTCAAAAAATAGGGTTGATATAAGCTAACACCCAATTTTTATGGACCCTACAAGATATTGCGGCGAGTAGGGGAGGTTGCTTACAAGTTTGAGCTGTCGACAACATCCAAGATTCACCTAGTTTTTCATGTATCTTGCTTGAAGAAAGTGGTGGGCGCACATACTCAAGTAAAAACCATCCTTCCTAAATTGAATGAAGAAGGATCCATTCTGCTGCAGCCTGTAAACAATTTAGATCGCTAAACCCGACATTTCCACTCTTGAGATATCACTGAAGTATTGGTGCAATGGCAAGGATGACTGTTGCCACATTTTGCACAAGGGTGCCATGTTTTTGGTTTTTGCAAGAGAGCTGCTCTTTTCCTTCCCTTCTCCTCATTTTCCCTTTCTTCTTCTCTCCCTTCCTTCCTCTTCCTCACAGCTTCATTCCCTCTTCTTCTTTCCCCCTTTCTTCCCCCAGTAAAACTTCAGAAGGTGTACCTTGAAAAGTTTCTAAGTGTTGGGGCGACACCCGACTTCGCAGCGAAGTCGGAGTGCGCCCCTCAAGTGGAGCGCAGTAGGAAACCCGAAATGCGCACCAGGACAGGAAATAGTTGAAAATTTGACCAAGTGTCAAAGGGCGACACCCAACTTCGCAGCAAAGAAGAAAACCAAGAAGAAGCCGAAGCTGAAATCCAAGAAGCCGAGGCTGAGATTGAAGAAGCGGAGGCCGAAGAAGAATCCACATCTTCGAACAGTTCCGATACAGAGTACACTACCGGGTCAGAAATGGAAATGGCTGATCATCAAGATGATGATGACCTCTTCCCGGCGGTGGATTCCATGGGGCCTTTGGCCCTAGTCGGACAGCAAGCTGTACCCCCTACTGCCTTAAAGTCTATCCCTACATACGACGGCTACGGCAAGACGGCGTATGAACACATCCAGGACATCCTTGCCCTGGCTGCGCTACACTCCATTACTGACGAAAGTGTGAAGACCCGTCTGCTGGCCCTTTCCCTTAGGGGAAAGCTTCTCTATTGGTGGAGATCACCGCCGGAGGGATCCATCACAGGGTGGCGACAGTTAGCCGGCAGTCTCGTGAAAGGATGCAACGAGTCTGTTGATCCCTCTTCTTTGCTGCATCATTTCCAAAGTATTCAGAGACACCCCCAAGAGGAGGTGTCAGACTTCAACATCAGGTTTGCGAGGTCTTGGAAACGAGTGCCTCGCGAACTCCGACCGTCAGCAGGACAGGCCGCCTACTACTACCTGAGGTCTTTCAACTCAGACATTTGCCTGCTGCTGAAGGTAGCCAGAATCAACACATTCCCTGCTCTGTACGAAGCTGCCCAGCAAGCTGAAATGGACATCATCTCCATCGGCAGGCTTCCACACAGAGTGCAACCACCCATCTACCCTGATTTTCCCTGATTGCAGTACCCGTCAACTTCTGGTTCGGAGCCGTCCACCTCAGGACAGCAACCCCGACAGCAATGGGATCCGGCGTCGGTCGTGAACCCTTACGGCCTGCCGCAGATTCATTATCCGCATCCCTGTCCTCCGCGTTTTCCATCACTTCCTGCTCCCACACAGCATGCACAATATTCAACTCCTCCATTGGCTGCATTGCCTCCCCCAGATCAGTTGCCGCAGCCTCCTGGCCATGATATTCAGAATCAAATCCTACAAGAGGTACGGGCCCTGGCCTCTGGCTATCACACCATGTCTAACGACATGACTGTCCTGAAAAAGAAGCAGGCCCAGATGGACCGCCCCCGACATTGACAAAGGATCGACCCCCCGAGCAACATTTGCAACGGCGGCCCCCTCCGAGGAATGCTGCCATTGAGGATGAACCTGGTACATCTAACCAGGTCAACTGGTGCACCACGTGCAATGACCCACATGATGAGGATGACTGCACACTACATCAACACTACCTCCAGACCTTGGCCGGCAGCGCCATCGAGGACGAAGAGCTCTATATGATCCTGGGCGACGAAAGCAATTTCGCCGTCTCAGATCAAGTTTCAATGCCGCCACCTACCAAGGAAATCAAGAAGTCTGCCGAAGCTGCAGCCAAATCCTTAAAGGTGTACACCAGAAGAGACAAGGTGCAACCTGAGGAGATACCACCCTACAAGAGGCTGTGGCCCTACACAGCCAAAGACAAAACTCCTCCGGCAAAGACTTCCGCAGTCAAGCCGCCCATAGCCAAAGCTCTTCCGGCTAAAGCTCCCGCTGCTCAGTCTACAGCTGAAACCAAAGAAAAAGCTCAGGAGAAGCTGAGATATCCGTCTCTGACCAAGAGACAAAGAGTTGAGGCCACTCAACAGTACCGGACGAAGTATGAGCCGACAAAAGAAGCGAAAAGAGCTAGAACTTCAGGCTACAGCATAGTAGACGAGTTGAAGAGAACTCCCGCAAGAATCAGCATGTATGACGCTCTTCAGCTCCCAGGCCAGGTTGATCTGCTGCAAGAATATCTGAAAATCATGAAGAATGGCAAGCAGATACAGCCCGCTATCCTGGTGCAACCCCTGACAGTCTCAGCCATTGGGAAGAACAGACCACCTCCCTTCTATCTATCATTACGGATGCAAGGGCATATAGTACACAACTGCATGGTGGACTCTGGCGCTTCCACGACCGTAATGCCGAGAGCCGTCTGCGACGAGATCGGGATGGAGTACACAAGGAGAAGCCAAGGCGTGCTGCAACTAGACGACACCCCTATCAAGACAGTTGGTGTCATCAAAGACATCCCCATTCGGCTGCACAAAGCCCTCGACATCGTGGTCATCCAAGAGGTTGTGGTCGTCAACTTGGAACCCTACTTCGGCATGTGTCTCTCCAGGGAGTTCACTGCGAAGTTGGGAGGGTACCTGTCTCTGGACTACTCGCACATGGAAGTGCCCTTTAAAGGAAGGAGAATAAAAATCTTCAATGAAAAGCCTTCCTCCTACTTAGTAGAGAAGATACCCGGAGAGGAGCCTGAGGACTGCATGGTTCAGCTGTCGGAGGAGGAACTGGTGACAGTAGACATGACGGAGCAAGCTCTCGAGCAGCTGCAGATAGAAGATGAATTATCCTTGTGGGACTTCAACGCCATGATTGAAACAGAGCAAGGCTGCTACACCATTGTTCAGCCTGAAAGGCTCGACAAGTCAGCCAGAAAAGAAGTAGGACCTGCACCTGAGAAGCTGTGGAAGCTTTTCTTTGATGGCGCATGATGCAAAAATGGTGTCGGTGCTGGAGTACTTTTGGTTTCCCCAACCGGGATCCAGAAGGATTACACCTACAGGCTGGCTTGGAGCTGTACCAACAACGCGGCGGAGTATGAAGCCCTGTGCTTGGGTTTGCGAAAGGCGGAGAGGTTGGGAATCAAACATCTGCAAATCTACGGAGATTCAGAGCTAGTATGCCACCAGATCACAAGCAAGTGCGCCTCCAAAAAGCACTATCTCAAGGCGTACCGAAATCGGGTCTGGGATCTAATAGAGTCTTTTGACTCGTTGAATGTCAAGGCTATCTCACGAGAGAAAAAAAAGCATGCTGACATTCTGGCATCTGTTGGAGCAAGGTACGTTCCGGCTGATGACACTGTCCAGAAGCCGAAGCCGGTTCGTACCATTTACAGGCCTTTTGTGCCTGATAAGGACACCCACTGGCAGGTGTTTAGCTGTGACGAGGAGATTGTCACATTTTTGGTAAATGAAGCCTATTCAATCGAAGGTAGAGACCCTGATGACGAGCAATATGAGGGGTTGATACAATTAAAAAACAATCATGTCCCAAAAGGACTGATTACCTTAGAGAGTCTATTTGATCAGAACGACAGAGCCATATCTCACCGGATCAAAGTAGACCCGAAGCAGTATGCCGACCTGGAGTTGGAACCTGGAAAATCAATCAAGGTCGGGACAGACTGCACAATAGAGGAACTCGAGCAGATCAGAGCATTATGTCGAGAGTTCGCTGACATAGTAGCCTGGAGCTACCAAGACTTGAAGGGGTATGACAGAGAAATAATCCAAAGATACCATTGAGCTAGAAGATGGCGCCAAGCCATTCCGACAAAAGCAGAGGGCCGTTAATCCAAAAATCGAGGCCATGATGAAAGCCGAGCTCTTGAAGATTCTGGAGGCTAAAATCATCTACCCCATCAAGCATTCATCCTAGGTTGCGAACTTGGTTCCTGTGAGGAAAAAGAACGGAGACATTCGTCTTTGCATGGATTTCAGAAATCTAAATCAGGCCTCCCTCAAGTACCATTACCCGCTTCCCCAGATCGATCAGATCCTCCATATAGTTGCTAGGGCCCAGAGATTTTCCCTCTTAGACGGTTTTTTCGGCTACAACCAGATATGGGTCAAGGATGAGGACCAGCACAAGACGGCGTTCACCACCAAATGGGGAACGTTCGCCTATCAGCTCATGCCTTTCGGCTTATCCAATGCTGGCACCACATTCCAAAGAGCCATGGACCTGGCCTTCCGAGAGTTGCTCAATAAAGTGATTGTCATCTACTTGGATGACATGACTGTGTTCTCTCACAGGTGAGAAGATAATGTTTCCCATCTGCGGCAAATATTTGAAAGGTGTCGCGAGTTCGGCATCTCCATAAACCCGAAGAAGTCTGTCTTCGTGGTGAAAGAAGGAAAGCTGCTGGGGCATGTCATCTCCGAAAAATGCCTGGCTGTGGACCCTGATAGAGCAGAGGCTCTCCTCCACTTGCCCGCCCCAATCAACAAGAAAGGGCTACAGTCCTTCTTCGGCCAAATCAACTTTGTGCGGAAGTTCATACCGGACTTCGCACAGGTGATCAAGCCTATGACCGAGTTGCTGAAAAAGAATACAGAATTTCTGTGGACTGAAGAGAGGGAGCAAGCCTTCGAGGAGATCAAAGCTCGCATTGCACAAGCATCGGTGTTGATCAACCCGGACTACTCCAAGGATTTCATCTTGTACACAGTTGGAGAACCAGAAAGTTACGTCGCAGTCCTGACCCAAAAGGGAGAAGATGGCGAGGAGCGCCCCATCGCGTTCCTAAGCCAAGTGATACAGCTGCACGAAGAAAAGTATAACTTTATAGAGCGGCAGGTTCACGCTGTCATGAAATCCCTCCGAAAGTTCAGGAACTTTGTCTCCCAAAGTAGGATCACTGTCTTTGTAATCCACCCGGACGTTCGAAGCTTCATCATACAAGGAGAGCCGGGTCACAAGAGAGCAGGATGGATTGCCAAAATCCAGGAGTTTGACATCGAAGTGCGGCCGACCAAGTTAATCAGAGGCCGAGCCTTGTGCCAAGAGCTAGCCCGAAGCACGGCAGCCGAGATATCCGCCTGTGAGTGGGGGGATCCAGCAACACGCATCAACCTAGCCAAATCCTTACCCGAGGAGTGTGACTAGACAAATGAACTAGTGAGATATTTCTGCACCGGAAGATGTCCAGACCGCTTAAATGCCTCACAAAGAAGGAGGTTTCGGCTAGGTGCACTGAAGTACACTCTTCGCCCCGAGGGGCTTTACTTTAAAAACATTGACGGCATCCTGTTGCGGTGCGTCAGAAAAGCAGACCAGTCTAGGGTCCTTGGAGAATTCCACTCCGGGATGCTTGGAGGTCATCATTCCGCGAGGCCTACGGCCTTGAAAATAATCAGAGCTAGGTACTACTGGCACACTCTGTTTACAGATGCTCATGCGGCCTATACCAAGTGTGATCAATGCCAGAGATTTGCTGGTAGAAACAGAAAGGCACCCCTGCCTCTTCAACCGATCCAAGCCGAGACTCCTTTTCAGCAATGGGGTCTGGACTTCATCGGGGTGATTTCACCGAACTCTGCAGTGGGACACAAGTTTATCTTAACCGCCACCGACTACTTCACACGGTGGGTAGAGGCGATCCCAACAAAGAACGCCGACCAAGAGACGCTCATCAGATTCCTCGAGAGCCTGATTACCCGTTTCGGGGTCCCTAAGTCAATAGTGACAGACAATGGTCCGAGGTTCGCAGGCGCTGTACTCACAGAGTACACCAGCAAATTTGGCATCTATCACAAGATGTCTTCCAACTACTACCCGCAGGGGAACGGTCTTGCCGAATCCACCAACAAGAACCTACTGAAGATCATCCGATGGACAGTAGAGAAAAACAAGAGGACTTGGCACCTGCTCCTGAATCGGGCGCTATGGGCGGACAAAATTTCATTCAAGAAGTCCATCAAAACGTCCCCTTATGCGCTCGTGTACGGCAAAGAAGTTGTCTTGCAAACGCACATTGAAATACCCGCTCTCTGGATGCTTGATGAAGAAAGAGGCAGCGGGGATCCAGTAGAAGACAGACTCTACCAACTGCTGCAGTTGGAAGAAGACAGAGAGAAAGCGTACCAAGCCTTCACCAAGCACACTGAAGCAACTCAAGGATGGTTCGCAAAAGGCACCACTGCCCGAGTTTTCAAAATCGGGGACCTGGTGCTGAAATGGGACTCGTTGAAGGCGAAACCCGGCAACCATGGAAAGTTTGATGCCCTCTGGGAGGGCCCCTATCAGATTTCTCGGGTGAACCAGTTCAATGCCTATGTGCTCCGGGACATGGAGGGACATCCTCTCCCCATTCCCGTCAACGGGTTCCACCTGAAAATGTACCACCACTGAAGGCACCCAAAGGGGTCCTTCTTTGTACAGATTTCCTTTGTTTTGTGTTTTCAATTTTCAGCATGTAAATACTTCAGTTGTTTTTCAGTTTTTAGTTTTCCAAGTAGCCTAAGTCTGAGGCAGAACCCGACTTCGCAGCGAAGTCGGGTAGCGCTCATCGAATGAGGCGAAGTAGGGAAGAAAGCAGTTGAAGAAAGGGCTAAAATGTCTAAGTCTGACCGCCCAACCCGACTTCGCAGCGAAGTCGGGCTGCGCCCTCTCCAAAGGGCGCAGTCGGGTAGCAGACTACAAAGAAATGCCAAGTGTCACACTGCGCCCCTTTTACTGGGCGAAGTCGGATTGCGCCCGAATTTCGGGCGAAGTCCGAGTGCGCCCCCATTCTCGGGCGCACCCTGGGTGATCCAATAAAAGAAGCTGAAAACGCCCAAGTCTATCCAAGAGCGCCCGTTTTTCGAGCGAAGTTCGGACTACGCCCGTTTTTAGGGCGAAGTCCGACAGCGCACCTTAGCATGAAAAATCAGGGCGAAGTTCGGCACAAAGCGAAGTTCGAGTTGCGCCCGTTTTTGAGGCGAAGTCCGACTGCGCCCCGAATTTCGGGCGAAGTCCGACTTGCTTGCCATGGAAAACAGCCAAAATCATAAGTGTGGGCCCAGGGCGAAGTTTGACACAAGGCGAAATTGGGTTAAAGTGTTCTTTGAAAAGTGTGCCCAATGGTGGCGGTGACGTCAGCAACGACACGACAATCAAGGAGGCTTTAAATGATTGCGCAATTACCAATGATGATGCATTTAAAGGGTAAGGTGCGTTTTGGGCCAACGACTAATAAAGCACGCTTTTCCAGAAAAGCCCATGCGCAGCCGCCAAAATCATGACGTCTCCACCAACCCAGAGTTAACTGCCCTAACTCCCTCCCTCGCGCCATTAATGATCGCAGTCGCTATTTACAAAAGGACCCTGGCACGGCCAAAAAATTCATTAGTGTTCGAGCTGACTCCCGGACTACAGAATCTGACAAGCTCAGAAGCTGTCATTCCCATCTCTGATTGTTTCAACAAAGATGGATAAGGAAAAAGCGCTCGTACAGGCGCCATCAAGTGCAGAGTTTCACGAAGCTGAGTCTCCAGAGTCGAGCGCTCATGATAGCACAGCGCCGCAGAAGGACAAGAAAGGGAAATCTAGGACGAAGAGGCGCATAGTTGGCCAGACTCCGCCGCCACCCATCAACCGCTTGTTCGGGTACAAGGATGGTTCTTTTTCCATCAGTCTCACGAAGCTACGTCTGACTATCGCAAAGTGGGTGAATAAGGTTTCACCTTCCCACCACCTCGGAGCGGCATTCAAATCCAACCTTTACTGGTTCCTGTGCCCTCCGACTCACTGGTGCCCGGAGTTGGTTGAAGTGATTTCTGAATATTACAAACCAGCTGCGCGGCAGATCTGTGATAATAAAGGAAGGGTGCTGTTCACTTTCTTCCGAGAGAGCATCCAGCCAGCATTCGCCCCAGGGTTTCAGTACAGCCCAGACACAATTATCAGAAGGGTGAACATCGAAGAGCAGACCAGCCGATTTTCGCAGACAAAGCGAATGAGAGAGTTCCTGGACTCAGAGCTGAAGACTCCGCTGGCGGCTGGACAGTGGCCGACTGGCCCCATACCGCTGGACCGATTTGAAAACAGATATATTTATATCATCCTGGCGTGGGTCCTCGGCTGCGACTCAGACAGAGTAGTGCGGCCTTTTCAGCTGGCGATGGCCGAGTGTATCCTGCACGGGGAGTTCTACAACCCCACGGCGCAGAAAAGCGGGAAGCGCCCAATCTTCTACGACTGGGCGGACTGGTTAGCCTACGCAATTCATGCGAGCCTAGTGAGACTGCAGCGAGAGCGATCCACGGAATTCCGGTTTTGCTCATTCCTCACATGGCTATGCCTGTACCATATGCATCACCGGATGAACATCCCCAACCTGAGGAAAGCGAACGAACAAGGAGAGCCTCTCCCCGTGTACGAATGGACTGAGGCCCTATACCGGAAGGGCTCATTTTATGAGTTTAATGTTCAGTTTCTGGGCCAGGCAATGGGATTGTTCAACCGCGGCGCGACTCGCCCACCAGCGGCTATGACGAAGTGTCTGTCAAACAATGAGTTTGGGGATACTTTCAGGCTAACTCAGGGCATTGTTGTCCGAATCTATGGATTCAAGGGAAAGCCATGTTTGCTGCCCTACTTCTGCACGGACCACCAGATCGGGATGGAGGTGGTGCGGCAAATGGATTACGTCGAAGAAGAATTTGGTCAGGGAAAGAAGAGGGGTCACATATTCAAATATCCTATGACCTGGGCCAATATTCAAGTCTTCGAAATCGGGGCAGCACATTTATCTCGAGTGGGAGCTAATGGAAATGGGCCTGATTATGCTGCCCCAACGCTGGAAATATGACCCAATCGGGGTCCGGGGAAAGTTCACGCACATCTGTCCTAGAGCTGAAATCATGCAAGAAAGAAGAAACAGGACATGTGCGGACCTCCACTGGCGCATTCATTTGATGCAGTCATGGCCACCATGGCATGAGTTTTACTGTGAGGAGGTCGCTTACGATCCTGATCGGAACCCGGACCATCGAATGGAGTCGGATGGATTCAAGAAGTTCCTCGCTAAGGTGGCGCTACTCAACTGGCATAAGGATAAAATCCTCGAATGCTGGAAGATGAGGTGTCGCACGCAACACGACAAATCAAGCCGGAGGAACCTTGCCGTTGATGATGAGTTTTCGGCACTTTATGATCAACATGTCGACACGTGGCAGCCCTTTGAATTTCGCAATTGCGTTCCCCGAGGCGCAAATATAAGGTATAAAAGAAGGGCTACCTCTCAGTCATTGTCAACCCCAGCAACTTCCAGCGCGACTCCATCCAGCAACCAAGTGGGCCCGATGCAGCCTGTAGCTCTTGTGGTAGTGCCCGAAGCGGCGCAAGGGTCAAAGCGGTCAACTCCCGAGATGACTCCTCCAGCAAAAACAGTGTTAGTACCGCCCACCGACGGACCGAGTGCGGCAGGTATTCTCCCAGCGCGACCCAGGTACAAGTTCACCGTGGGGACGTCAGCACCCGCCGCTCCTTTATTGCTGCTTCCTTCTGAACCAGCCACAGCAGAAAAGAAAAAGAAAAAGGTCGAGAGGACCAAGCGTCCTAAAGAGCCAGTGCAGCCATCGGCCACGGAACAGTCGCAAGCAGCAGCACCGGAGGTTGTCTCTTTAGACAGCCCTAAACCAGAAGCAAACATCCAGGATGCGACCATCCCTTCAGCATCGGCTCAGGCGGAGCTCGCAGGTACGTCCTCTGTGCCATTTGCCCAAGTCCGCGTCGGCCCTGCAAAAACCCCATCTCCTACATCATCAGTGCAAGCCGTAGCCGCACCTTCCGCTTCTCAAGCTACCCCGCCGTCTAGCGGCCTGCATTCATTCGACCAGTTTGCTCAGGATCCCAACGCCTTTCAATCCCTGAGCCAAACCCTAGAGCTCTTCCCCGCAGTTAGCATCAAAGCTGCTCCCTCATCTCCACATCCTTCACCCCGGTCAACCGAAACCCTACCAACGCCATCCACTCAGACTCCTATCACCCCTAGGACCCGGTCGCCCTCAAAGGTTACTACCCCCTCTGGTATCCCACCTACTTCATTGTTCGCGGGAAAAATGCCGCAGCAAGCCCAGGCGTTGGAAGACCTCAATTTCTTGGACATCTCCGAGGACCAGCCTCTGGCAGTAAGAGCCGTGGGGGGATCAACCTCTTTTCTTCAAGGAGTTAAATGCAGAAGGGCCGAGGAGATAGCCGCCCCGGTCAAGCGCACAAAGTTCGACCTAGATCGGAGAGTGCTTACTACAGAAAAGTTGATTCCTAAAGTGAAGAAGCCTCTCCGCGATATGACCGAGGCAAGACTATGAGCTTCGGACAAAGGAGAAGAACTTCGATGATATCAACGAAGAATACGAGATCCGCGGTATTCGCCGTAGAACGGACAACCTCCTTGTCAAGCATCTCGAGACCCGGGGAGGCGCTTTTCCAGTCGCAGAATACCACCAGGCAGCTCGAAGAAGACTTGGCTAGGGCCACTGCGCAGTTGGGGTCAGCACAGCAAGAAGTAGAAGATCTTAAGGCTCAGCTGGCCGCCACTCAGCAGACAACCGAGCAAGAGAGAAAGGCAGCGCTAGAGCAGGTTTCACAACTGCAAAATTCGCTGGAACAGGCGCAGTCGCAGCTCGCAGAGAAAGCATCACAAGCGACGGCCTTTTCGAAGAGCAAGGCAAAGGAGATGCGCACTAGTCTGCTACAAGGTTGCAAGCCCAACCTTGTCAAGTCCTTGTCAGTTCTGGATTTCTTATCCAAAATTGAAGAAGTGTCTGCCCAGGGCAAGCCTGTGGTAGAGGAAGCCGAACACCAGGCGAGGCAATGGCTAGACCTGGCTATGAAACTTAAGAAATTAGAGCGCGATGGCTTCCAAGTCGCCCCCATGTGACAACTTGCATCAGAGTGGGCAGATGCAAGGGTAACCTTGCACACTTATTTTGCTAGGATAGAAAAAATCAGAACGGCCAGGAAGGCACTGGACGCCTTGGAACATGAAAGACACATTCTCCTGGCACCTTTTCACATTCTGTCCGAGCACGGGTGTCCGAGCTATGTTAGAGATGACGAGCTCCTCACCCTTGAGCGAGTAAAGGAGAACCGGCTGTCCTTCGAGGCAGATACAGCTGAAATTGATAGCTGGACAGAGCCAGTTCAAGAAGCGCAGGTCGCTCAAATGGTGGCGAAGTACTGCAAGATCAACTCTTCTCTTGAGGAGTTGGGCAAAAGATATAACACCATTGACCTGCACACGGTCGCTGCATTCCACGCAGTACTCAGAGAAATCAGCGACCCCACTCCCTTCCAAGCCGCAGCCTGGGATCAAGCTAAGGCTGCGCTCGAACGCATAAACATGCAGGAGGCAGAAAGTGGAGAGCCTTCAGATTCAGAAGGCGAGACTGAGGAGGCAACTGGTGAAAGCGAACCTGAAGAGGAGCAGTTGCCCCAAGGAAAGAGACCAGAGCAGCAGAAGGCAGGGGAAGGAAGTTCCTCTGCACCCAATGGATAAAGGCATGGTTCTTTGCGTCGAGGCGAGCTCGACACCCCGCGAGACGCCAAGAATGTTGCCACATTTTGCACAAGGGTGCCATGTTTTTGGTTTCTGCAAGAGAGCTGCTCTTTTCCTTCCCTTCTCCTCATTTTCCCTTTCTTCTTCTCTCCCTTCCTTCCTCTTCCTCACAGCTTCATTCCCTCTTCTTCTTTCCCCCTTTCTTCCCCCAGTAAAACTTCAGCAGATGTACCTTGAAAAGTTTCTAAGTGTTGGGGCGACACCCGACTTCGCAGCGAAGTCGGAGTGCACCCCTCAAGTGGAGCGCAGTAGGAAACCCGAAATGCGCACCAGGACAAGAAATAGTTGGAAATTTGACTAAGTGTCAAGGGCGACACCCGACTTCGCAGCGAAGTCGGGGTGCGCCCTTCTTCCTGGGCGCACTAGGGGAATGGTCTAGCAGAAAAACGGCTAAGTGCTGGGGCGACACCCGACTTCGCAGCGAAGTCGGAGTGCGCCCTTTTCCCAGTGCGTAGTCCGAACAGCGGACGAAGACAGCCAAGCACCGGTGCGCAACCCGACTTCGCAGCGAAGTCGGAGTGCGCCCTTTGACCGGTGAGTAGTTGGGTGAAGTCAACTCAAAAATTTGCTAAGGCAAGAAGGCCTTCCAACTACGATGTTTTCCTCCTGCGCAACCCGACAGCGCCCGAATTCCTGGCAAAGTTGGATAAGCTGCCTTTCAAGGCAGACACGTGTCATACCTCAACATCCGACAAGTATCCACCTTCGGGATTCGAGCCAAGACTTGACCGCGCAAGGACAAAGCATGGGCTACACTATCGGCGCCAACTGTCACCATTTAAGCCGATGTGAAGTGCCATCTGCCGCACCTACCCGCATGCCTGTTGACCGAAGACTTGACCCAACGCGCTGCCACGTAGCTGTACCACCTTCAGGGACACCATGCTGCAAGGACAGTCCGGCCCGACAGAAGTCAGCATCAGCGGCTCCTCAGCCGCTCGTGTCAGCTACTGTCTTGTCTGGGACTTCGTGCCCATGAATGTAATCAGGGGGAAAATTGGGTTATAAATATCCACCACATTTCCATTGTAAGGTGGTGGAAGGGGAATATATTGCTAGGGAACAATTGTAGCTGTGCGTTTGCCTCAAATACAGACATATACTTGGCTCTGCTTACTATCTTTTATCTTGCATGCTGCCTCTCCTTGTCATTTCTGCCTCATGTTTCTTGTGTCATTGCTCGCTGTTGTACTGAACTCTGGACTCCAGCATTTGATGGCCAAGTATTCCTGGAATGCATAGATAGAGGATACATGAGATCGCTGATAGCTGTAGTTTCAATGTATGTTTGTAGATGAATGTTGTTAGTAGTGGTGATTGATTCGTTGCCGTGCTGCTTATTCCCCCCACCCAACTCCAATCACATTTGGAATCCCTTTCTGCACTTTTATCTCTTTCTGTACCTTTTTATCTCTTTCCTGCACTCTTATCTTAACCTAGCCCCCATAGGAGCCGGCCTTCTCCGGAGATTGGCATGGAAGGCATTCCTTCCTTTCGGCCTTTCAATCTGGTGGGCAAATCTGGGCGCATTAACAACAAGTCCTTTCCTCATGGTAGATTCGTAACCAACAATGACCACTAGAAGATGCCACATGGGAGCTCTTACAAGACTTTCAACAACAATTTCCCACCTTTCAGCTTTGAGGACAAAGCTTCTTTAAGGAGGGTGGCATGTTACATACCCGACACTTGTAACTCATAGGGCATATGTTATTGTAAATAAAGTGGACCATTTATCTAGTTAAAAGTGGGCCACATGTTAAGATAAGAGATTATGCATCAGAGAATCATGTATATAACTGCTTTGTCATAGAATCTCTTTGTTTTCATAAAATTACCTTTGCTGTCTCCAAATAGAGGCTTGGTGTCTTTTCAGGCAATTGTTCCACACCCTCCATAGTCTTCAAATTGCCAGTGGGCAGTGACCAAGGGTGGGACCCGTATATGCTGGAAATGTCCTTGCACCAAGGTCCTTGTGCCGCCCATTTCACCAATCGATCCAACTCATCCTCTATCATGCTCTGCCATTTCTTCCATTGACCTACACATGCCATGTCAAACTGCAAGCGTAAATTGTCCATAATGCCTCCCAATTTCACAAAACAGTTTATTGCTTGCTGATCCATGGAGTTTGATAGATCCATAAGGTTAGGTATCTGTACAAGAAATCCCTCAGCCCAAGCATCCTTTTGTTTCCCCTCCTGAATTACTGCTTTCCCTTTTTCTGTTTGATCAAAAATTGGCCTGCTTGTCTCCTCCGTGGCTATTCCAGACTATACTGGAATCTGGCTGATTTGGCCCTCCTGCTGCTCCAACTGTTGAATATCTGGTACTTGTGGCGGTTGTTCCTCTTCTCTTGTGGGGATTTCCATATCCTGTGACACCTCTACTTCTTCTGCCTCGGGTGCCACTTGTTTCGTAGCTGGTGGTAGGCCCTCCTCTACCCCAGGATTATTGCTTGTTCCCGGATTATTTATATCGGCTGATTCTTGTGCTGCTGCTGCCAACATATCCTCTAGTGAGAATGTGTTCAATTGGTCTGCTAGTGACTTGGTATCGCCAACGATTGCACCACTGGTCTGGGTGAACCCGTGCCCCAAAAATCTGCCTTTGCAAAGTACTCTGTGGGTCCAATCCGTGCAGCCGAGCTGGTTCCGGCTGTCTACTCGTGAAAAACTGTAGGTATGGCAAAATCCACTTCCTCCTGTATTGACTGTTGTTGCTTCCGAGTGCGAGTTGCCTCCAAATTCTCAGCTATCTTCTGCAGTGCTTCCTGGGAGAAAACTGGAGGTGGCACATCAAATCGCCCCTTCTTCTTTCGCTTGGGCTCCTCCGGTGAGTGAACAATATTTTGTTTTTGTGACTTCTCCTCCCTGACTTGTGCAACCGCTGTATCCTCCCCTTCTAGAGCGGCCACTAGTTTCTCTTGCCGCGGTTTATGTGATATCTGCTTTACACGGGCCTTTTTCACTAGTGTCGTCTTCTTCGCTGCTTGAGTATCCATCCACTGACAGATAGATAGTGCTAAGTCAGGTAGCTTTTTCGGAGAGCCCAAATTCGGGATCTGTACTCCAGCTCCAAAAGCTGCATCTAGGAGCAATTCGATGGCGTGAAATGCCATAGAGAAATTCTTCGTTGTTCGCATTAGGAAAGCCTGAATGCGAAGTGACAAATGCGTCGCCCAATCATAGGCTATTCCCTGCTCTATTCTCTACAAGTATGGAATAAGCCAGATGGGGAGATTTGAACTGCGATGTTCTCCTGACAATTTGGCCATGATAACATTCATTATGGCCTCCAATTATTTATTCTTCAATTGTGTCTATTTGACCCCTCTTCCACCGTGAGTGCCCAACATAGCGTCTATCTCCTTCTTCAGGGTTGTGACACTCTTAATCAATTTTGGTGTCTTCTTGGATTCCACTCTTTCATTTAGCATCGGGAAACCCATTTGTGGAAGTCCAAATGTGCGCTGGAAAGTTGTAGGGGAAAAATCAACCACTACTGTACGGTTCTCTACCTGTACTAGGCTAATGTTCTTCGTTTCATCGTACGTTTCCAGCATTTGCATCAGATATCCTTTGAAAATATCCTTATCAAAATGTGGAGCTTGCAGAATGAAATCCACCCCTGCTTGTTTGATCTTTGCCCGTGTCGGATCATCTGCTGGTGTTTTTGCCCACCATTTTCGGCAAAAATCGCCCGTTGGACATATCCAAGTAATCTCATCAATGGGAATCTGCTCTTTGCTATTGCGGTGAATTTCTTTATTTTTGCGAGTAGCCACTTCCGTTGCTTCTATTTTACTCCGAACTTGTCCTTTGTCTGGGATTTCAAGCTGACCGCGCATCCCATGCTCCTATTGGTGTCTCAGTATTTTGGAAACCACTGATTCAGGTTCTGGTTCCGACCGAACTGGGGTTTTTTCATATTTCTGGTGTGCCATTTACTTTGTCGGTTCTCCTTCAACTTCACACTTCACTAAATGTCAATCCGATTTTCAGACGTTTCGTTTCCTGCTAGACATCTACTGTTGGTTAGACGTCTTTCTTTGCCGTCAGACATCGCGTCTCTATTAGACGTCTACTACTTCCGTCAAACGTCTACTCCTTCAATTTTATGCCCTAGATGTATTTTGTCCTCTAGACGTCTCGTCTCCGTATGCCGTCTGATATTCCTCCTTGACGACTTTTCCTCCTAGACGGCTGCTCTATCTAGACGTCTTCTCTATGCCTCACAGATGTCTCCTCTATGCCTCACAGACGTCTCTACCCTAGACGGCTTCTCTTCTGCCTGCCGTCTTCTATTTTTCGATCTTGCCGTTTGCGCTCCCTAGACATCCTGTCTCCTCCGCCTGACGTTTGCACACTCCTCCTAGAGGTCTGCGCGATCTCCCTAGACGTCTGCGCAATCTCCCTAGATGTCTGTGCAATCTCCCTAGACATCTGCTCGATGCCCTATCTTGCGCAGAATCTAGTGTACTCCGCCGTTCCTTCTCATGCCTCCTTCGCGCTCTTCCTCTTTTCTCCTGCAAAATGAAAATGGTGTGCCAAATGTATTGACTCTCCCCCTTTTATAGTTGCGAGGCCATCTCCCAAATCGTTATGCAACCGCCATCTTGCAACCGTCTTCATGCATGCACGCCACCTCATCCCGTTTAGACGTCTAGGGTTCCCGTTTGTCTTTATTCACTTTTTGTCTTATTTATTTTTGTCTTTTTCTTTTATTTTAACTTTTTATTTTTCTTTATGACTTTTCTCCTTTTTATTTTATTTTTATTATTATATATATTTTTTTCAAAATTTTTCTTTCTTGCCTGACGTCTTCTCCTCAATGTCGGCGGGTGAAACATATGGCCAAGCCAATACGTAGCTCCCATGCGTCAGACGTTTCATTTTCTTGGTGATGACTACTTCCACCAAAATTGCTAAAGTCATCTTCGTCGTCAGTTTCCGTTCTTTTTGTCGGTTGATATCTTCGGTGATTATTCCGTCTTGGGGGGGTTTTTGGTCATGGTTGTTGTTGATGTCTTCCAGTATTTCTCGGTACAATACGCCAATCTGACTGTTCTGCTTCTACCGGCTGATGTTTTGTTTTTGGATCACTGGACTTGTAGTTGCTAACTCGTTGTATGTCATTATTAGCGGCTTGCTGGTTTCTTTCTACTGGCGGGCGTGTTTGTTCCATCTGATTTTCTACCATGCGGATTTCCCCTTCCTCCGTTTTCACATTATTGTTATCCATGTGTTCGACTACATCCTCTAGGTGTCTCTTGGTCAGATCTGGGCGTGTGACATCATTTCTTGGATGGGTGGGCACCAGTGGAATCCGTTCCATACTCCCATCAATTCGTCGGATTATTATGCAATCATCCAAGTAGTTGTTTATCAAGTTCATCTTGATTGGGCTATTGCTGTCTCTGGTGTCCCCTGTTTTGGTGGAGTCGTCTTACTCTTGGGCCTCTTCCTCGGCCTCTGTCATTTCCTGCAACTGCCCTCTCTTGATCCCTTTGTTCTAGATTGAGATTTTTGTCCCAATTTCCTCTTCCGCGGACCTGGTTACCACGTCCTCGGCCTCTTCCCGATCGAATCTCCCTAGTGTTGGGCTTCCGAACTCCCAGCTGCCCGAGATTCGGTCGGTCCCTCAATCGTTCCTGACGACATCTTCGGTTCCTACGAGCTCGTTGAGGCGGACCTATAGGTATATTCTCAGGAGCACGTAGTAATGGATTGGCTTGGACTAAGTTCTCAGATGGTCCTTGCGGTCCAAACTGAGAACCAATCGACCTATGGGTAGTCGGAGGGGAATTTCTTCCTCTCGAGCTACTGGGATGGAGGTCAACCATGCTCCTCCCTTGGTCAGGTGCTCTCGGAATTCCTGACGGTCTTCCAAGAGTACCTAAATTATCTCTGCTACGGGCTTCGTTTATCAGTTGTGCTCTTGTTTCTGGCGGATGGTGTAAGTGCGCAGGTGTTAGTTGGTGCAAGATCCTCAGTCTCCTATCGGCCCTTATCAATTTTCATCTCCATCTAGTTTCCTCAAAGTGTCGTTGCATGGCACAATGAGTTAAGTTTTCCTGATACTCTTTTGAAAAGATTGAATCGGTGCTGGAGTCATTTCCTTCTCTTGCCGTGTTCATTGGCCATTTTGAGGTTTCTTGAACCCGTTGTTGCAATCTTCTTACTTCCCTTCTATGCTGTCGTAAGTCTAGTGCAGCCATCCGATACCTGGCTACCTCTTCTCGTTCAGTTGGACGTCTCATGGCTCCAACATATGGTGTTCTCCATGCACGAGGTGGTGGTACTTCTAGCATCATATCCTCATTCAATCCTTCGTTGTACTCATCTTGTGGACTTAGCGATGCATCATCTTCGATTATGTGTGCAATTTCTATGAATCTGACACCCACTTGTCGACTGCAATCTTCATCTCTCTGTCTCCTACGATCCGGGTTAGGACTGGCATATGGTATATCAAGAATATGTGGTAGGTTTTCGTCGCTACTTGACTCCTCCCACCAACCTCCGGTTTTTGGTTTTTCTGGTACTGTCTCGATATCCTTCCATATGATGGCTGCCATTTCCTCCCCGCTCATCTGATGTTTGGCAATCGAGCTTTGTCTTTCTTCCCATACCTTGGGTCTTTTTGGAGATTCTCTCCTCTCTTGATGGTTCACTGACTCCGAGCTTGAGGACTCTTCCGAATTAAGCACGATTTTTAATGTGGGTGAAGAAGAACTCCTAGAGTGTGCATCTGTTGCTATTGCTTTTCCTCTTCTATTTTCAACTGGGCTTACCATATCTTCCTGCTCTTCTTCTGCTAAGGAAAATAGACTGCTCTCCGAAGAGTTACCTGTTGCACTTCCTCTTAGTTCTCCTTGTTCTAGTTCTGCCCATTCCGCTTGACGTGCTTCATGTCTTTCATTCACTCGTTGCATGGTTGTGTCCAACTCCTGAATCACCTGTTCCCGCAGCTGATTATTGTACTGTCTCAGAGTTTCATATTCTTCTTGCAACCTTTGTGTCTCCAATCGCATTCGTTGCAGAAATCTAGCTCCCTCTTCTTCATCTTCTTCTTCTTCTTCTTCCGAAACTTCTTGTAGAGCGACCTCCATCAGGGCTTGGAGTCGGTCTTCCTCATTGTCATTTGGAAATTGAACATGTAACTGCAACCTTCGTTGCTCTCCTTCCCTTTGTTCAATTGCTGGTCCTCCAATCCCAAATAACCAATCCAGGTTATGAGTTTCCTCCTCTCGAACAACACTACCCTGCTCGTCATTTTCAGGGGATTGTGTTCCTGGATCTACTTCTCTTATCCTTGTTTCGGAAGTTCTTGATTGCTCCAAGTTGATCATATTTACCTGAGCATGTGGCTTATATACCTTCAACTTAGAACCATTGATTACCTCAGGGCATAGTGTTCCATCCAGTTTTCTCAGTTTTACTGCCCCATTCTCGAGTACTTCTTCCACCTGGAAGGGTCCAAGCCACAGGGTTTTCAATTTCCCTGGCTTGAGTTCTCTCTTACCATTGTATTTGAGAACTAGTTCACCAACTTTAAGATCCATTTTCCGGAGATGCTTATCATGCCAGAATTTCCTTCTTTTCTGTGCGATCTCCGTTGCCCATTGTGCCATTACCCTCTTTTCATCCAACTGCACCAATGTTGTCAGTCGCTCTTGAATGCTTTCCTCGTCATTCAATCGATTGTCGACTGCTACCCTTAAGCTAGGTACTAGGAATTCAACTGGTACGACTGCCTCTTGCCCGTACATCAGTTGAAAGGGTGTGTGGTTCGTGGTGGGCTTGAAAGTGGTTCTATATGCCCATAACACTGTTGGTAACCGTTCCTCCCAGTCGGCTCCTTCTACTCCGCATGTCTTATACATGATTGAAACCAGAATTTTATTTGTTGCTTCCGCTTGCCCATTTGCTCTGGGGTAATACGGACTTGACAAGGAGTGAAAAATTCTGAATTCTTCCGTCAAGTTCTGGATAATTGCATTCACAAAATGGCCTCCTCTATCACTTGTCAATTGTAGAGGTATCCCGAACCTTGTAATCACTTGTTCGTACAAAAAGTGAGTCGTACTTTTTGCCGAGTTGTCCGGTAAAGCTCTTGCTTCTACCCATTTTGTGAGGTACTCCGTGGCAACTACGATATATCGGCATTTCCTCCTTCGACTTGTTTTTAAAGGACCTACAAAATCCAGTCCCCATCTCTCAAAGAGTTCCTGAGGTTGGGATGGATGTAATGGCATGAAGTCTCTTTTCAATGGTTTCCCTGTTCTCTGACACGTATCACATGCTGTCACAAAATTCTTTGCATCGTGAAAGAGGGTGGGCCACCATAGACCTGCCAACAGTACTTTCCTGGTTGTCGCATCTGGTCCCATGTGTCCTCCTGCCAATCCCTCATGTGTCTCTTTCAAGGTTTGTTGTACTTCATCCTCCATTATGCATCTTCGCAATATGTGGTCCTCCCCCATCTTGTAGAGCAATCCTGCAATCAAGGTGAAGGGTGCTGATTTCATAATCACCTTTCTCCGTTCGGCTGCCGTTAGCTCCTCTGGCAGCTCTCCTGTCGACAAGTATTCCCCTATATGCTTGTACCATCCTGGTATTGCACTAATCATAAACAACTGGGCATCGGGGAATTCGTCTGGTATTCCTCCCTCTGCAGGTTCTCCGGAGCGAATCCTTGACAATTGGTCCGCTATTACGTGTTTCTTCCCTGGTCTTACTACCACTCTAAACACGAATTCTTGCAAGGTGACGAGCCATCGACTCACTCGTCCGTAGATTGTTGGTTTATTGATCAAGTACAACAGGGCTGATGATCCACATAGAAAGCAAAGGGGTTAGCTAGTAAATAGTGTCTATACTTCTACACCGCATACACCATTCCCAGTGCTTCTCGCTCTGTTGTGTTGTAATTCTTCTCGGCTCTTGACAATAGCCGACTTGCAAAGTATATGGGCTGATCTAGCCCGAATTGGCCTTCTTGTGCCAATGCACATCCAATGGCAAAGTTTGAGGCATCCACATGCACGTGGAATTCCTTCTCCCAGTCTGGGTAAACTAGGATAGGTGCTTTCACCAAGTGCCCTTTCAATCCCTCAAATGCTCCCTGGTGCTCCTCTGTCCATTTGAATGGAACACCCTTACGCGTAAGTGCGTCTAGTGGATGAGATGTTAGTGCATAGTTCCGGATAAACCTCCTGTAATATCCGATTGTCCCTAAGAAGGTTTTGACCGAGCTCACATCATGTGGCTCTTCCATTAGCAATATTACCCGTATCTTATCTGGGTCGGGTTTCAAACCCTCTTGGCATACTATATGCCCCAACAGCTTTCCGTATGGCACCAATAAGACACATTTGTTTGGATTCAATGATATTCGTGCTTTCCTGCACAATCCCATACATTCTTCTAAGGCTTTTAAATGTTCTTGTGTCCTGCCATACAGTGACCAATCATCTAGGAAAGCTTTGAAGTTCCTCGTGGACATCTTGTCAAAAATGTATAATATGATCCTTTGAAAAGTAGCTGGTGCGTTGCATAGTCCAAATGGCATGCGATTATATGCGTATATTCCATTCTCCACAACAAAGGTGGTCTTCAACTTGTCTTCCTCCGCTATGCTAATCTGGTTGTAGCCCGAGAATCCATCCAAAAATGAATATATCTCATGGCCAGCTACTTCTTCAAGTATGGAGTCTGTGAAAGGGATCGGGAAGGGATCCTTTATGGTTACGACATTCAAACTTCTAAAATCCACACAGATTCGGATTTTATCTACTTCTCTTTTAGAGTAATCACAATCGGTGAAACCCATTCACTTGTCATAACCTTGAAGATAATGCCTGCATCCAACATTTTCTCAATTTCGGCATTCACCCTTGCTGCGTATTTGGGATTCATTCTGTAAGGTCGCCTTCTTACAGGTTGCGCACCTTCAATCAGAGGAATCTTGTGTACGCAGAGTTCTGGTGGCACTCCCTTCAAGTCCTTATATGTCCAAGCAAAAACATCCTTATAGTCTAGAAAAATCTTGAATGCTGCTGCTTTCAGGACTGGATCCCAATCATCTCCACATTTGATCATCTTCTCCTCGCCATTTTCTCCCAAGTTTACCTAAATCATTTTAGGACCTTCATATTTGATGGATTCAGGGTCATTTGCTGCCTTTAGTGCAGCGATGGGGTGGGCTGGTTTATCTTCAATGACTGCCTCCCCCATCGTGAATTCTGCAAAATTCTTGGGAAATGTCCACTTCTCCCTTTCCTTGTCCTTCTCTGCTGTTGTCTGTCTTCTATTGCTAGTTCCCTTTTCAGGTTCTTGTATCTCATCCTTTTGAATCTCCTTTTCCGCATCTATGCAAAAACATTGGGGAGAGAATATCTCGTAGTCTTCCAACTGCCAATGTAGTAAGCCTTTGTCCTGGTCATACTCATCTTCCGTGCAGTCTTCAAGGTGCAACACTCCTTCCTCATATGGTTCATACCCTGTCTCACCATCTGATGAAGAGGATCCCGAATCATCTGAAGTGGCTATGTCTTGACTCACAGTTTGATTCTTCAGATTGATTATATACTTGTGCTGCCCCTACTTAAAGGATAAACGTTCTTTCTCCCAATTGTGGTTGACTTTTGTTGTTCTCAACCATCCTCGTCCTAGCAATGCATCATATGCGGGTTTCTGCATAGCAATGACAACAAAATCCAAGATGAAGTCCTGCTCTGCTATGCGTACCTTCTGATTCATCAAGACGCCTATTGTTTCAATGCCATATTGATCAGCGCCATATAGTTTGAAATTTGGAGATCGTAAGGCGGGTTGCCCCAGAATCCGCCATGTCTTCTCTGGCATCACGTTCACACTAGACCCTCCATCCACAATCACCTGATTCAGTCTATGGTCCAAAACCTCCATCTGGACTATAGCTGGCCTCCTCCCGGCTTCAATCATCAGGATTGTCGGATCGATGAACTGTCCTTGCTTGATAGTTGCTACCTGTCGAGTTTCATCCTTCTTTTTTATGACTTCCCCGATCGTAGCATACAACTCAGGTACTATACTAAACAGGTTGGCGACCTTCATTTCCACCTTCGTGTTTAGTACCTCTGTTACCAAGCCTTCTACTGATGCCTTCTTGGTGATCTCCGATCTCTTCAATACTTTCTCCAAAACTAGTTGACCCTGCTTCTCCTTTGCTAGTTCTGTTTTGATTAGTTCTTGGGCTTCCTGCCATCGTTCTTTCTCCTTGGCGGGATTTGGGTACTGTTCCATCTTCTTGGTCTGTGCTCTTGTTACAGCCAAGACTTCATTGTCTGCCTCTGTCACCTCTCCAATGCCAATGAGGTTGATATTCTGAGTTCCACTGGTACTTGCCTTCTTCGAACAATTGGCTTCCTTGTGGTTTCTTGGACCACACCATTTACACATTTGGGTGGTATTGTTACCACTGTTGTTACTTGCATTCTGGGGTTTGGAACAATTCTTCGCAAAGTGGCCCCATTCCTGGCAATTCCGACATTGAATAATCGGTCGACCATCAGAGTCGTATTGTAGTCGACTCTGGCCTCCTTGTCTTCCTCCTCGGCGACTATTCCTATATCCTCCGCTAGTGGCTCCTTGTCCATTCCTTGGCGTATTTGGTTGCTCCTCCTATTGTATAGCCAATGTCTGATGCCTCTTGCTTTTCAGGTTGAATGGACAATCGGCTACAGGATGTCCCGCTATCTCACAAATGTTACTGTTGGTTACGAATCTGCCATGAGGAAAGGATTTTGGGTTAATGCGCCCAGATTCGCCCACTAGCATGAAAGGCCGGAAGGAAGAGATGCCTTCCGTGCCAATCTCCGGAGAAGGCCGGCTCCTTTTGGGGGGTTTCTGATTTAAGCTAAGAGTGCGGGGAAAGAGATAAATGAACAGAAAGGAATTTACAAATATACGTGGAGGTTGGTGGGGGGAACTAACAGTACGGGAACACACCAATTACCGCTACTTACTGCATTATAAACACAAAGCATGACTAAGAACTGCAAAATCTATGTGTACTTCCGATACCTAAGCAGTGTATGCACAGCTTCAATGATCCCCTAGCAAACATTCCCTACAAGGAGAACTAACAGCACGGCAATGCATCAATCACCAGATACGTACACTAACATGAGTAGAAAGCAACCTAGAGATATCAGAGCCAGGTATATGTGTCATGCAGAGATTTTAACCGCACAGCTACAATGGCTCCCTAACAGACATTCCCTACAAGGAACTAACAGTACGGCAGCGCATCAATCACCAGATACGGACAACAACGTAACACACAACTGATGGAACTGCTACCACATCTATTCTATGTATCCTTTAAACTATTAAATACAGAAAGTGCTCAGACAAGCAATGCTAAAGGCACTTGATCACCAAATGCTGAAGTGAATCAACGAGCCGTGACACAGGTTAGCGTTAAGCATATATATAATGAAAGGCAGCATAAAAAATAGAAGCAGCAGAACAGAACCAGGCATACAATTTATATTTATAAACAGAAGCACGGTTACAATGGGCACAGTGGTTCCCTAACAGACATTCCCCTTCCACCCTTTACAATGAATTCATGGTGGGTTTTTATAGCCCGAGTCCCTCCCGTTACATTAATGGGCACAAGGTCCCAATCAAACATAAGGCGACAAAAGCGGCGAAAGAGCTGCAAATGCTGACCTTTTGTCGGACCGGATGTACCCGCGGCATGGTCTTCTGGAAAGCTGGACAGCTACATGGCGGTGTGTTGGACAGAACTTCTCTCTGGCAGTGATGCGGGTAGCTGAAGCAGGTAGAACCTCCAATCGGCTTTAAATGAGGTCACTGGCATGGGTAGTGCAGCCCATGCTCGTCCTTTTGCTCGGCACGTCTTGGCTCAAATCCCGAAGGTGGACACTTGTCAGATGATGGATGATCTTTGTGTGACACGTGTCGCCTTGGAAGGCGGTCTGTCCAACTTCGCTTGGGATCAGAGCGTCTCGGGTTGCGCGGGCAGAAAACAGTGCAGTCGGGAAGGCCTTCATGCCTTGGTCAAATTATGGGTTTGTTTCCCTCTCGCCACTTTGTCAAGGGCGCACTCCGACTCGGTGGCGAAGTCGGGCTGCGCAGGTGAAGCGGTGTCTGCCGCCGTACGGACTTTGCTCCGGCACTTATCACTTTCTTGTCGGCTGCCACTGCCGATTACAAGGTGCGCCCAGAAGAGGGACGAAGTGCGAACTCGCACCAAGTGGCGAACGTCTCGCACCAAGAGCTAGGCGAAGTGCGAACTTCGCACCAACACTTAGCCATTTTTCAGGTAACTTGCTGGAAAGTTTAAAAATCATCTGAGGGACTCCGAGAAAGGGGAAAGAAAGAGAATGTGGGAAAGAAAGAGGAAGGGAGAGCAGAAGAAAGGAAAATAGAGGAAGAGGAAAAAAGAAGAGCAGCAACTTGTTACAAACTTGAAAACATTGCACCCCGTGCAAAATGTGACAACATTTCTAGCGGCTCGCGGGGTGTCGAGCTCGCCTCGGCGCAAAGAATCCATGCCTTCATCCATTGGGTGGAGAGGAACTTGCCTCCCCTGCCTTTTCTTGCTCTAGTCTGTTCTCCTTGCGGCAAGCTGTTCTTGATTCATCTTTGTCGGTTGCCCCCTCGGAATCACCTTCCGAAGGCTCTCCGGCTTTTGCTACGCCTCGCGGATGCGAGTGTATGCCGCATGGGCTTGGCGCCGGGCTTACGCTCGAACGGCCGGCGGTCGGCAACTTCTTCTAATGCTGCGTGGAAAGCGGCGACCGCGTGCGGGTCGATGGTGTGGTATCTTTTTCTAGCTCCTGGAAGTAGGAGCTGATCTTGCAATATTTGGACACCATCGAGTGACCTCGACTTTCTGAATTGGCTCAGTCCAGCTATCAATTTCAGCTGTATCTGCTTCAAAGGACTGCCAATTCCTTTTCACCTGATCTAGGGTGAGAAGCTCGCCATTCTCAACAAAACATGGGCACCCTAGTTCAGAAAGAGCGCGAAAGGGGGCCATACAGATGTCTCTTTCATGTTCGAATGCATCTAGCATTCGTGCAGCACTCTCACCTCTTCTAATTTTTTGAAATATTTATGCAAGGTTACCCTTGCATCTGCCCATTCTGCAGCGAATGAGGACACGGGGGAAAATTGGAGGCCATCGCGCTCGCGCTCCTGAAGATTTATCGCCAGGTCCAGCCATTGCTTCGCCTGACGTTCGGCCTCCTCTACCACAGGCTTTCCCTGGGCAGAAACTTCTTGAATTCTGGATGCGAAATCCAGAACTGCCATCGCCTTATAGGTGTGGGGCTTGCATTCCCGCAGCAAACCAGCCCGCATCTCCTTAACTTTCTTCTTTGAAAAGACCGTCGCTTGAGATGTTCTCTCTGCAAGTTGCGACTGCGCCTTCTTCAAAGACTCTTGGAGCTGGGAAATCTGCTCCAAGGCTGCTTCTCTTTCGGTTGCGGCTTTCTTGGAAGCGGCCAGTGGGCTTTGAGTTCATCTATTTCTTGCCGCGCCGCTTCCGGTGCTCAGTGGACCTGGACAGGTCCTCTTCAAGCTGCCTTGTCTTGTCTTGCAACTAGAAAAACTCTTCCTGCTCCTCCAGACTTTTGACAAAGAGATTATCAGCTTTGCGCATGATTCCGCTGAATCTCGTATTGCTTGTTGATGTCGTCAAAGCTCTTCTCCTTTGTCTGGAGCTCGTAGTCCGCCCTGGTCATTTCCCGGAGAGGCTTCTTCACTTTTGGGATTATCTTCTCCGTTGTAAGCACTCTCCTCTCGAAATTGTACTTGGCGCGCTTTACCGGGGCGGCTATCTCTTCAGGTCTCCTCCGTTTCAGGTTCTGGAGGAAAGAGATGAGGAATATTCTACAGCTCTCGTTGCCAGGGGCAAGTCGTCTGTATTCTGGAGGTCGTCCATGAAATCTGGTTCCCCCAGCCTAGGGTTCTGCTGAGACGTCTCTCCTGCGGGAATGGGATCAGGAGGAACCGGATGGACCTTGGAAGGATCGGCCGCTTCTGGGGGCGACCGGGGAGTGGAGATGGGAGCGGCTGATGCTGCAAGGGTTTGAAGCGGCTGAGGCGGTGGATGTGACAGTGAATGGACGGCTTCAGCACTAACCTCAGGCGAAGGGTTTGGAGTTGTGCTCAGAGATAGGGAAACGTTGGGGTTCTGAGCAAACTGATCAAAAGAATGGGGGCCGCTAGAAGGGCGTGGAGACGGGGAGGATGATGCGGCCATGGCTTGCTCGGACTGAGCGGGAGACGGAGTGGGGGTAGGACTGGATGAGACCAAAGAGACAGGGGCAGCAAACGTACCTGCGGGCTCCGCCTGAGCCGATGCCAGGTGGATGTCTGCGCTTCTGATTTCGGCGGCTGGCTTGGGACTGCCTAGAGGGACTGCCTCTAGAACGGCTGAACGCGGCTGCGGCTCTGCAACTGGCTGCTGCACAGTCAGGCTAGGTCGCCTGATTTTCTCAACTCTCTTCCTTTTCTTCTCTTCTGGAACAATGGTCGGATCCGGGGAAGGAGATGAAGCAGGTGCGACGGCGCTGATGCTCCCACGGTAAACTTGTACCGGGGTTTGACTTGCAGAAGGTCTGCCGCAACCGGTCTGCTCTCTGGCGGCGCTGGCGCCTTTTGTGCCTGAGGGATCGCCTCGGGCGTTGCCTTGACTAACTTCTTCGCCTTCTCAGGCGCCGCCTTGGAAGCCACGGGCTGCATTGGTTCGACCTGGATGTCTGCTGGGCCCACGCTGGCAGTTGCCGAAGTGTACAACTGTTGGGAGGAAGACCCTCCTTTATAATCCTCAAAGGGGCCTCGGGGAACGTAACCTTGATATGCGAACGGCCGCCAGCTGTCATGATGCTGGTCATAGAGAACCGAAAAGTCGTCATCTACGGCCAGGTTTCTTCTGGTGGATTTGTCGTGCTGCGTGCGGCATCTCATCTTCCAGCATTCAGTAATCTTTTCTTTAGACCAGTTAAGGCCTGCTATCTTGGATAGGAATTTTTTAAACCCTGGAGATGAGAACTGGTGGTCCGGGTTTCGCTTGGGGTCATATGTCACCTCCTCGCAGTAAAAATCCTGCCAGGGAGGAGAAGCTTCCATCAATTCAATTTCCCGGTCAAGGTCCACATGGACCACATCGCACCTATCTTCGGTTATATCCGCTCGGGGGCGAGAGATGTGTGAACTTTCCCCTTATCCCATACGGGTCGTACTTCCAGTGGCTGCGGCAACGGAACCGAGGCCGATCCGGGAAAACTCTTGCTCTAGGTAGACATCCTTGTCCTACCTCAAAAATCTCAACGTTTGCCCGGGAAAGAGGATATTGAAAAATCTGTCCTCTCTTCTTTCCTAGGCCGAACTCCTCTTCAACATAGTCCATTTGCCGGGCAACCTCCATCCCGAGCGGATGCTCCGAGCACCAGTAGGGCAGCAAATGGGGTTTGCCCTTGAATCCGTAGATTCTGACCACAATTCCCTGCGTCAGTCTGAAAACGTCCCCGAGCTTCTGATTTAGCAAAGCGCTCGTCATTTCTCTTGGGGGACGGGGAATTTCGCTTTCGTTGAAGACTGACATGACCAATCCCAGAAAGTTGAAGTTGAACTTGTAGTAGGACCCTTTCCGGTATAGGTCATCCATCCAGTTATAGACGGGCTGTGGCTCTCCCTTCTCGTTGACCTTCTTCAGGTTCGGGATAGGCATCCGGGAGTGCAAATGGTACAAACAAAGCCAGGCTAGAACAGAACTGAAACGAAAATCGGTGGACTGCTTCTTCTGGATCTTGACTAGGCTGGAGTGGATGGCGTAAGCCAGCCAGTCTGCCCAGTCGAAAAAGATGGGGCGCTTTCCACTTCTCTGCGCCGCTGGTTCGTAGGATTCTCCGCATAGGAGACATTCTGCCAGCGCTAGTTGATGCGTGCATACCGGCTCATCGGAGTCACGGCCGAGAATCCATGCCAAAATGGTATACAAATACTTGCTACGAAACCCTGCCAAGGGCATGGGGCCGGTTGGCCTTGTCCAGTAGCAAGAGGGGCGTTCAGCTCTGAATTGAGGAAATCCCTCATTCGTTTTGTTTTGCGTGAAACGTCCCGCTTGCTCGCCCAGATTTATCTTCACGAGAATTGTCTTTGAGTCATACTCCAACCCTGGGGCGAAAGCTGGCTGGACAGTCTCTCTGCGCAGCGTGAACAAGGGTTTGCCGCTGGAGCTGCAAATTTGCCGGAGTGGCGAGTGCCGTAGTGTCGACAATGATGTCTACCGGTTCCGGGCATTGATGGACGGGAGGGCACAAGAATCCGAAAAGGTTGGATTTGTACGCCGCTCCGAAATGATGAGAGGGCGAAACCTTGTCGGCCCGGCTCTCCACATTTGTCCGCAGCTTAGTCAGGCTCATAGAAAACGAGCCGTCCACGTATCCCGCCAAGTAATTTAACGGAGGTGGTGGGGCTTGCCCACGCTGTACTTTTTTAGGCCGGGACTTTGACTTTCGCTCCGGCGGTGTTTCACTTCTGAAAACACCCGGCCGTGGTAAATCCTTGTGCTCGCTCCCTTCGCTGGATTGCGCTGACACTGGCATCTTTCCTCTGTCCATCTCTCCGAATCAGCAATAATTACAAGTTCAGGGCGTCTGCAGAAGATTTCGCTGTCACAGGAAAAATCTGCACAGTTTAAGGAATAATCTGCGCAGTCTGGCATGTTTGAATGCATCTGACCCCCTTTTCTAGATAAAGACAGCGCCATTAATGCCGCGCAGGAGGGGGTAGGTCGGCTGAGTTAAGGTTCTTGGGTGGCTGCGCAGGAGAATGTTTGGAAAAAGGTGCCCCGGCAGACGTGCCATGTTCTTTTGCTTGCACTTTTCGTTGAGGAACGTGCAATCATTAATTTTGTCTTGGACGCTGCGCCATGGCCGACGTCACTGCCGCAATCCGGGCACCTTGCTCAAGAAAGAACCCTTGGTGCGGAAACCCACTTTGGAACGGTTACAATGCGCCTTGGGCCCGGCTTGGGACCTTTTGAATATTTTATTCATTTTTTAAACTTAAAACAAAAAACAAGGCGCGGGGAGATCGGACTTCGCCAAAGGTTGGGCGCGATGCCAATTGGGCGAAGTTAACCGGGAAGTGCGCGTTGGAGATGTTCTCTTTTCTTTCTTCTTTCTTGCCGCGCCCAAGGGTTTGAGCGCGGTCGGGGTCCTTGCAACCTTCGGGGAGGCAACACTTAGCATCTTTGCTCCTTTAGCGCTCGAGCTGCGCGCCGACATTGAAGCGAGGTTCGGACTTCGCCGAAGTTTGGGCGAAGTGCTGAACTTCGCAGTTTGCACTTCGCGCGGAGGTTGTGCGCAGTTCGAACTTCGCACGCAAGCCGGCGAAGTCGGACTTCGCGTGCGAAGTCGGACTTCGTCCAAAGTTGGGCGCAGTCCGCTCTCCTTTGTGCTTTGCAGTCTTCTTTCCGTTCAAGCTTCGCACTTGGCTGGCGCGCAGCCCGACTTCGCTGCGAAGTCGGGCTTCGGCCAACACTTAGACATTTTTTCGCCTTTTTCTTTGCTTTCTTCTTTCTTTGCACAGCCGAACTTCGCCTCTCCTGAGGGGCGACGACAGACTTCGCTGCGAAGTCTGTCTTTCTCTCCCATGCCGTATTTTAAGCTCAAAAAATGAAAAAAAACAATTAAAAGCTGAAAACTGGAAACTGTACATGTTGGGAAATGAAAATGCATAAGGGAAATTTTTACAAAGAAGGGCCACTCGGGCACCTTCAGCAGCGGTAAAGTTTTAAGTGGAACCCGTTAACAGGGATAGGCAGGAGCTGACCCTCCATATCCCGAAGTACATAGGCATTAAACTGGTTCACCCGGCAATCTGATAAGGGCCCTCCCAGGAGGGCATCAAACTTCCCGTGATTACCCGGCTTTGCCTTATATGAGTCCCACTTCAGCACCAGGTCCCCGATTTCGAAAACTCGGGCAGTGGTGCCTTTGGCAAACCAGCCTTGGGTGGCAGCAATGTGATCAGTAAAGGCCTGGTATGCACTTTCTCTGTCTTCTTCCAACTGCAGGAGTTGGCATAGTCTGTCATCCACCGGGTCTCCGCTGCTCCTGTCTTCGTCCAACATCCATAGGGCAGGGATCTCGATGTGTGATGGCATGACAGCCTCTTTGCCATAGACGAGCGCATAGGGGGACGTTCTGATGGATTTCTTGAACGCAACTCTGTCCGCCCACAGCGCCCGGTTCAGGAGTAAGTGCCAAGTCCGCTTGTTTCTTTCAATGGTCCTCCGGATGATTTTCAGGAGGTTCTTGTTAGTAGACTCGGCAAGGCCATTCCCCTGCGGGTAGTAATTAGAAGACATCTTGTGATAGATGCCAAGTCCGCCAGTGTACTCCGTGAGTACGGCGCCTACAAATCCCGGACCGTTGTCCGTCACAATTGACTACGGAACCCCGAAGCGGGTAATCGGGCTCTCAATGAACACGATGACCGTTTCTTGGTCCGCGTTCTTGGTCGGGATTGCCTCTGCCCACCGTGTGAAATAGTCAGTGGCTGTAAGAATAAACTTGTGTCCGGCAGAGGAGTTAGGAGAAATCACCCCAATGAAGTCTAGACCCCATTCTTTGGAACGGAGTCTCGGCTTTGAATCGGTTGAAGGGGCGGGGGTGCTTTTACGTTTCGGCCGGCAAACCTACGGCATTGATCACATTTAGAGCGGACCGCATGAGCGTGCGCGAATAGAGTGGGCCAATAGTACCCGGCTCCGATTATTTTTAAGGCCGTTGGCCTTGAAGAATGGTGACCCCCAGGCATCCCGGAATGAAAATCTCCGAGGACCCTAGGCTGGTCAGATTTCATGACGCACCGCAACAGGATGCCGTCGATGTTTTTGAAGTAAAGCCCCTCGGGGCGAAGAGTGTACTTAAGTGCACCTAGCCGAAATCTCCTTCGTTGTGAGGCGTTCAGGTGATCGGGACATCTTCCGGTGCAGAAGTATCTCACCAGTTCATCTGTCCAATCACTCCCCTCCGATAAGGAGTTGGCTAGGTAGATGCGTGTCGTTGTGTCCTCCCACTTACAGGCGGAGATGCCGGCTACAGCGCTTCGGGCCAATTCCTGACACAAGGCTCGGCCTCTGATAAGCTTGGTGGGCCGCACTTCAATGTCGAACTCCTGGATTTTTGCAATCCATCCCGCTCTCTTGTGACCCGGTTCTCCTTGTAAGATGAAGCTTCGAACGTCCGGGTGAATCACAAAGACGAGTGGTTTTGCTACGGGAGACAAAGTGCAGAACTTTCGAAGGGACTTCATAACGGCATGAACACGTCGCTCTATAAAATTGTACTTTTCTTCATGCGGCGAGAATCACTTGGCTCGGGGAACGCTATGGGGCGCTCCTCACCATCGTCTCCCTTCGAGTTAGGGCTGCGGCGTAACTTTCGGGTTCTCCCACTTGCATACAGGATGAAGTCCTTGGAGTAGTCCGGGTTTGTCAACACCGGAGCTTGCGCAATTCGAGCCTTGATTTCCTCGAAGGCTTGCTCTCTCTCATCAGTCCATTCATAATTTGTATCCTTTTTCAGCAGTTCGGCCATAGGCTTGATCACCTGTGCGAAGTCGGGAATGAACTTCCGCACGAAGTTAATCTGACCGAAGAAGGACTGCAGCCCTTTTTTGTCGATGGGGGCTGGCAAGCGAACGAGGGCTTCGGCTCTGTCAGGGTCAATGGCGAGGCCTTCCTCGGAGATGACATGTCCCGGCGGCTTTCCTTCTTTTACCGCGAAGACAGACTTCTTCGGGTTTATAGAAATGCCGAATTCTCGACACCTCTCAAATATTTGCCGTAGGTGCGAGACATGATCTCCTCGTTGGTGAGAGAAAACAGTCATGTCATCAAGGTAGATGACGATAATCTTATTGAGCAGCTCTCGGAAGGCCAGGTCCATGGCCCTTTGGAATGTGGCACCGGCATTGGATAAGCCAAACGGCATGCGGCGATAGGCGAACGTCCCCCACTTGGTGGTAAACGCCGTCTTATCTTTGGTCCTCGTCTTTGACCCAAATACGGTTGTAGCCGGAAAATCCATCTAAAAGTGAAAATCTGCGGGCTCCGGCAACGATATGTAGAATACGGTCGATTTGGGGAAGCGGATAGTGGTCCCCGAGGGAAGCCTGATTTAGGTTTACGAAGTCGACACGAGAGGCGAATGTCGCCATTCTTTTTCCTCACGGGCACCAAATTCGCGACCCGGGATGAATGTTTGATGGGGTAGATGATCTTGGCCTCCGAGCATCTTCAAGAGCTCGGCCTTCATCATGGCCTCAATCTTCGGATTCACGGCCCTACTGCACTGTCGGAATGGCTTGGCGCCATCCTCTAGCTCAATGGTATGCTGGATGACAGTTCTGTCATACCCCTTCAAATCCTCGTAGCACCAGGCCACGATGTCGGGGAACTCTTGGCACAGTGATCCGATCTGCTCAAGTTCCTCCGACGTGCAGTCTGTTCCGACCTTGATAGTTTTACGAGGTTCAAGTTCCAGGTCGGCATCTTGCCTCGGGTCTACTTTGATCTGTGGGATATTGCTCTGTCATTACGATCAAAGAGACTCTCTAATGTAATCGGTCCTTTTGGGACATGATTATTCCTTAAGCTGTATCAACCCCTCATATTGCTCGTCATCGGGGTCTCTACCTTCGATTACACACACTTCGTTAACCGGGAATGTGACGATCTCCTCGTCTCAGCCGAACACTGCCCGGTGGGTGTCCTTATCGAGCACAGAAGGCACGTAAATAGTGCGAACCGGCTTCGGTTTACGGACAACGTCTTCGGCCGGAACGTGCATGGCTCCAACAGGACGCCAGAATATCAGCGTGCTTGTTTTTCTCACGCGATATTGCCTTAACATTCAATGAGTCGAATGACTCCATCAGGTCCCACACCCGGTTGCGGTACGCTCTAAGATAGTGTTGTTTGGATGCGCACTTCTTCGTGACTTGGTGACACACCAGCTCTGAATCTCCAAAGATCTGCAGGTGTTTGATTCCGAGCCTCTCCGCCTTTCGCAAACCCAAGCACGGGGCTTCTTATTCCGCCGAGTTGTTAGTGCAGCTCCAGGCCAACCTGTAGGTATAGTCCTTCTGGATTCCGGTTGGAGAAACCAGCAGCACTCCTGCACCGGCGCCATTCTTGCATCGCGCGCCGTCAAAGAAAAGCTTCCACGGCTTCTCGGGTGCAGGTCCTACTTCTTTCGCGGTGACATGTCAAGCCTCTCGGGCTGTACAATGGAGTAACGACCACTGCTCTGTCCCGATTACGGCATTGAAGTCCCGCAACGAGAACTCATCTTCAAGGCTGTAGCACTTCGAAGGCTTGCTCGGTCGGCTCCACTTGTCACCGGCTCTTCCTCGACAAGCTGGACCATGCGGTCCATCTCTCCTCCGGGTATCTTGTCTACTAGGAAGGTGGAAGGCTTCTCATTAAAAATTTTCGGTCTCCTTCCTTTGAAGGGCACTTCCATGTGTGAGTAGTCTAGAGGCAGGTACCCGCCCAACCCGCGGTGAACTCCCGAGAGAGACACATGCCGAAGTAAGGTTCCAAGTCAACAACCACGACCTCTTGGATGACCACGATGTCGAGAGCCTTGTGCGGTCGGATAGGGATGTCCTTTATGACACCAAGCTGTCTTAACGGGGGTGCCGTCTAATTGCGGCACGCCTTGGCTGCTTCGTGTGTATTCCATCCCGATCTCGTCGCAGACGGCCTTCGGCATCACAGTCGAGGAAGCACCAGAATCCACCATGCAATTGTGAACTATGTGCCCTTGCATCCGTAAAGACAGATAAAAGGGTGGCGGTCTGTTCTTCCCAGTGGCTGAGACTGTCAAAGGTTGAACCAGGACAGCGGGCTGTATCTGCTTGCCGCTCTTCATGTTCTTCGGTGATTCTTGCGGCGGATCCACTGGCACAGGGAGCGAGAAGAGCATCATACATGCTGATTCTAGCAGGCGTTCTTTTCAACTCGTCTACAATGCTGTAGCCCGAGGTACTAGCTCCTTCCGCTTGTTTTGCCGGCTCATACTTCGTCCGTGCTTTGGGTGGCCTCAACTCGCTGTCTCTTGGTCGAGAGGCGGGTACTTGACTTCTCCTGGGCTTGTTCTTTGGTTTCGGTGGAGGGTGAGGTTGGAGCTTTAGCCGGAGTTGGGGCCTTTCTTTGGAGGTTTGGCTGGAGCAGGGGCGGCCTTTGCCGGAGAAGGCTTGGGTGGAGCTTTATCTTTGGATGCCTTCTCCTGGGTGTGTAGGGCCACGGCCGCTTGTATGGTGGCAGCCCCCCGGGCTGCGGTTTTTCTCTTCTTGCGTAAACTTGCAAAGGCTTGGCCGCATCTGCGGCTTTCTTTTCTTCCTTGGCGGGCGGCACTAGATTCTCTTCTGGGAGGGCAAAGTTAGCTTCGCCGTCCAAGATCATGTACAGTTCATCGTCCTCTATTGCGCTGCCGGCCAAGGTCTGGATGTAGTGTTTGGTGCAAAGTGCGGTCTTCCTCCGAATGCGGGTCATTGCACGTAGTGCACCGGTTCTCTTGGTCGGGAGGACCGGGCGGGTCTTCTATAGCAGCATTTCTCGGAGGCGGACGCCTCTGCGGCTGGTGTTGCGGGGCTTTGTCTTTTGTCGGCGCGGGTGGCGCATATGGCCTCCTAGGAGCGAGGTCCATCTGGGCTGCTTCTTCTTCATAGCGGTCATGTCGTTGGACATGGCATGGTATCCCGAGGCCAAAGCCCGCACCTCCTGGAGAATCGTGTTCTGAATGCTGCTGTCAGGTGGCGGCAATTGTGCCGGTGGAGGCAATGCGGCTAATGGAGGAGGGTTAGAATAAGGTGCGTACTGCGGGGGAGCGGGGAAGTGCTTTGGAAAATGCGGAGCGGGGAGGAGGCGGGTGAGGGTAATGCAATTGAGGCGGGCCGTAAGGAGTTACGACCGACGGCTGGATTCCCTTCTTCTGGGGTTCTTCTGCCCCGATGTGGACGGCGCACCGCCGAAGCGAGAAGGATGCTTGGGATGCAGGAAAGTCGGGATGAATGGATTCCTGCACGCTGAACGGGAGACTGCCGATGGAAATAATGTCAACTTCAGCTTGTTGGGTAGCCTCGTACAGCGCAGGAAACTCATCAATTACGGCGATCTTCGGCGACGGGCATATGTGCGAGTTGAAGGATCTCGAGATAGTAGTGAGCAGCCATGCCGGGTGAAGGCCGAAGTTCGCGAGGTACCCGTTTCCGGGATCTCGCAAACCTGATGTTAAAATCGGACACCTCCTCTTGAGGATGTCTCCGGATAGCTTGGAGCCGATGCGGTAGAGAAGTAGGGTCAGCGGACTCGTTGCATCCTTTCACGAGCCTTACGGCAGGCGGGGCCACCCTGTGATGGATCCCTCGCGGCCGATCTCCACCGGTAGAGAAGCTTTCCCCTCGGGGAAAGGGCCAGCGACGGGTCTTCACACTCTCATCGGTAATAGTATGCAATGCGGCCGGGGCAAGGATGTCCTCGGATGTGCTCGTACGCCGTCTTACCGTAGCCGTCGTATGTGGGAATAGACTTTAAAGCGGCGGGGGCACGGCTTGCTGTCCGACCGGGGCCAAGGGCCCCGTAGGAGTCCACCGCCGGGAAGAGATCATCGTCATTTGGTGTTGGGCAGCCATTTCTTCTTCTTCTTCTCCGTCGGTTGTGTACTCGGTGTCGGTACTTTCCGAGGATGCGGGATCTTCTTCTTCCTCGGCCTCTTCTATTTCGTACTCGGCTCCGCCGACTTCGGCTTCGGCTTCTTCTTGGATCTCAGCCTCGGCTTCGTCGACACGAGCTCGCGGGTCAGCCAGCCTGGGAATCTCGCCTCGAGCGTTGATGTCCAGTTCGTAGAACTCAGGCGGGCTTCTCGGATCCCTTGCTTGCCACCTTCTTGTGTGCATGAAGGTGTTGGGACCGGTCTTTCGGACTCAGAGGATTTGTTCGTGCAGAGTCGCCAGGTGTTCAGATTTCAAACAGCAATGAAGCGAACACCCGTGCTTCGATTATGTCGGGGGTGAGAAACTTCCTTGTCTCACCAAGTGCTCGGGAACCATTCGGCGCCGGGTGGAGGCGATCCAGAAAATCTCTCGTCAAATGTGGGACCCGTGTCCCACCGGGCGTGCCAGAGAAACTGTTGGTTACGAATCTGCCATGAGGAAAGGATTTTGGGTTAATGCGCCCAGATTCGCCCACCAGCATGAAAGGCCGGAAGGAAGAGATGCCTTCCGTGCCAATCTCCGGAGAAGGCCGGCTCCTTTTGGGGGTTTTCTGATTTAAGCTAAGAGTGCAGGAAAGAGATAAATGAACAGAAAGGAATTTACAAATATACGTGGAGGTTGGTGGGGGGAACTAACAGTACGGGAACACACCAATTACCGCTACTTCTGCATTATAAACACAAAGCATGACTAAGAGCTGCAAAATCTAGTGTACTTCCGATACCTAAGCGGTGTATGCACGGCTTCAATGATCCCCTAGCAAACATTCCCTACAAGGAGACTAACGACACGGCAATGCATCAATCACCGAGATACGTACACTATCATGAGTAGAAAGCAACCTAGAGATATCAGAGCCAGGTATATGTGTCATGCAGTGATTTTAACTGCACAGCTACAATGGCTCCCTAACAGACATTCCCTACAAGGAACTAACAGTACGACAGCGCATCAATCACCAGATACAGACAACAACGTAACACACAAGATGGAGCTGCTACCACATCTATTCTATGTATCCTTTAAACTATTAAATACAGAAAGTGCTCAGACAAGCAATGCTAAAGGCACATGATCACCAAATGCTGAAGTGAATCAACGAGCCGTGACACAGGTTAGCGTTAAGCATATATATAATGAAAGGCAGCATAAAAAATAGAAGCGAAGAACAGAACCAGGCATACAATTTATATTTATAAACAGAAGCACGGTTACAATGGGCACAGTGGTTCCCTAACAGACATTCCCCTTCCACCCTTTACAATGAATTCATGGTGGGTTTTTATAGCCCGAGTCCCTCCCGTTACATTAATGGGCACAAGGTCCCAGTCAAACATAAGCTGACAAAAGCGGCGAAGGAGCTGCAAATGCTGACCTTTTGTCGGACCGGACTGTACCCGCAGCATGGTCTTCCTGGAAGCTGGACAGCTACGTGGCGGTGTGTTGGGCAGGACTTCTTCTCGGCAGGTATGCGGGTAGCTGGAGCAGGTAGAACCTCAGATCGGCTTTAAATGAGGTCACTGGCACAGGTAGTGCAGCCCATGCTCGTCCTTTTGCTCGGCACGTCTTGGCTCAAATCCCGAAGCTGGACACTTGTCAGATGATGGATGATGCTGTGTGACACGTGTCTGCCTTGGAAGGCAGTTTGTCCAACTTCGCTTGGGATCAGAGCGTCTCGGGTTGCGCGGGCAGAAAACAGTGCAGTCGGGAAGGCCTTCATGCCTTGGTCAAATTCTGGGTTTGTTTCCCTACTGCGCACCTGTCAAGGGCGCATTCCGACTTCGCTGGCGAAGTCGGACTGCGCACAGGTGAGAACTGGTGTCTGCCGCCGTACGGACTTTGCTCCAGCATTTATCACTTTCTTGTCGGCCTGCCGACTGCCAGTTACAAGGTGCGCCCAGAAGAGGGGCGAAGTGCGCACTTCGCACCAAGGGAGCGGCGAGCGGCCCGGGCGGTGCGCCGCCGGGGGCGGTGCGCCGCCGGGGGCGAAGTGCGAACTCGCACCAACACTTAGCCATTTTTCAGGTAACTTGCTTGGAAAGTTTAAAAATCAACTGAGGGACTCCGAGAAAGGGGGAAAGAAAGAGAATGTGGGAAAGAAAGAGGAAGGGAGAGCAGAAGAAAGGAAAATAGAGGAAGAGGGAAAAAGAAGAGCAGCACTGTTACAAACTTGAAAACATTGCACCCCGTGCAAAATGTGACAACAGTTACAGTATGTGTTCTTTGGACAATTGACATTTGAATGTCCTTCCGTCTTGCGCCCGAGCACCACTCTTTTCGATCCTGCCTTGTTTGGCTTTGATTTACTTCCTTTCTTCTTTGCTTTTCGGTTTGTTTGTTTGCCTTCACTTTCGTTTTGGTTCTCGTGTGTTGTGTTGAGGATGGTACTGCCTTCATCTTCTTCTTGAATTTTGGTAGTAACCCATCCAAAAACCACCGCTTTATCATACCATCGGCAGGTGTCATCTCCATTTTATCTTTCAATTGTTTCAATCTTCTATTGTAGTTTTTGACATCCTCATCCGGTTTTTGCTTAGTGACACAGATTTCTGTGATGATGTCAGTGTCATCTCTTAGTGGTCAAAATTTTTCTATGAATGCAGTCTTCAAATCCTCCCATTGTGTAAATGCTTGCATGCTTTGTCTTTTCAAGTACCAGTCTATCACCATGCCTTGCAATGTGGCTGGGAATAGTTGCAACCATTGTGTGTCTTGTGTGACCCCATTTGCTCCCCAAATGGTAATGCAAATTCCCACATTCCGAGATGGGTCCTCTTTTCCTTCACCTGAAAAAGGTGGGCATTTTTATTGTATTGTTCTATTGGCGGGATTCGCCGCCATAGTATTTGTTCTATTGTTTGGATTTCCTGGTGTTGGTGGTTGTGGAGTTCGATTTGGTTGTCTGTCTGCTGTTGGTGGTGCAAAATTATACTCAAATAGCCTTCTGCCCGACTCCAATTGGTCTCTACTTTGCGACCTCCTCCGCGAATACACCAAACGTGGCTCCGATCTTCCTCCCCACGAACCTCTGCGTAGTTGTCCTGATACAAGGTTCTCTCCTTTCAGTATCCTCTGGCCAACTCTCCCTCGCTGGTTCTGATGTTACCGTCCAGTTCTCAATAATGGGTTCTTCCTCAGCTATTTGTTCTTCCTCGTTTTCTGCAGTCACCAACAATGTTTCCATGCTTGGATTATCCTCGTCTTCTAGGTTCCAGACTCTCTCCACTTCTGGGTGAGAGACTTCTGTTGCCTCTTGTGTCCTTAAGTTCGCCAGTCGTACACTTCTTCTTACCTGTATTTGATTTTTTCTTTGTAACATGGAATCAGACATTCACCTCTTACACCTATCACTTGCATATCTAGACTCTAGGTTCACTTAGGCAACGATGCCAAATATAGACAAGGGTGAGTACATTCCTGATGTAAGGGATGACGACAGTCAGGATTACCAGTTACAGACTTGGGTGCTATGTATCTTTAATGGTTAAGTATAGATGTCAAAGGTTTAGACGTCTGAAGGCACTTGTCTTAGACGTCACATCTGGACATCTGAAGTAGACTTCCCAGACTAGATGTTTGGGTACTTCAGAGTAGACATCTATGGACTAGACGTCTACAAGCTAGGACTAGACGTCTATGGGTCTGGGCTAGACGCCTACCGGTCTGGACTAGACGTCTATAGGTCTAGACATCTAGAGGCCAGGGCTAGACGTCTACAGGTCTAGACGTCTAGAGGTCAGGGCTAGACGTCTACAGGTCTAGACGTCTGAAGACTGGACTAGACGTCTGCAAGGTAGACTTAGACACCAAGAGAGTTTAGACGTCTAGGGGCAAGGGGAGACGTCTGTGGGTTAGACGTCTAGTGGTTGGACTAGACGACTATCTATATGATGATGAACTCAGACGTCTCAATACGCCGTTTGCACTCAAGTCTTCTGTACCTGCAACACTCTAGATTGTCGTCCCTGCCACTGCAATAGAACCTGCAAGTACATGTCAAGGCAACACTGCAATCATACCACTAAGTACTATCTGCATTACAAACTACAATTCTTAGAACATGCACAAGATCACCAAACACGCAAAATAACCAGTTCGCACAAGAGTATTGACATTATGAGCATAATGATGATATGTTTACAAATTTGAAGGGGGTATAGGAGGGCAAAGTAGTTACTGCAACTACTTCGCTCCCAACCGCCCAACCGTCTTAACCATTAGTTAGACGTCATTACTGCTAAACCAGACGTCTAAACAAAACCAGACATCTAAACAAACTAGACATCTAAACTGCCTAGTTAGCCGACTAACACAATGACGGCTACTTTTGTCCTCTAGTGCTCATTGTACGTAATCAACCTTTTGCATTCATTGGCTGATTTTACAAAATCATAAGACCAATTAATATACCAAATTGTTATATACAATCAAAATTGATGGACATTATTCTCAGCCAGTTCTTCATGGTTTATCTTGCTTAGAACTGCTGTCTACAAGGATGACCACTAGAAGATGCCACATGGGAGCTCTTACAAGGCTTTCTACAAAATTTTCCCACCTTTTAGCTATGAGGACAAAGCTTCTTTAAATAGGGTGGCATGTTACATACCCGGCACTTGTAGGGCATATGTTATTGTAAATAAAGTGGACCATTTATCTAGTTAAAAGTGGGCCACATGTTAAGATAAGAGATTATGCATCATAGAATCATGTATATAACTGCTTTGTCATAGAATCTCTTTGTTTTTATAAAATTGTGAATATAACCGCTTGTTATTGTAGAAATGAAATTTTACATGATTACACAAAGTTCCATTTCCACTTAAATAATTCTACAGATTTGCAGTTATTGTAGTATAGCAATAATAATGCACAAAAACCTACAACAACAATAATAACAACACAACAACAACAATAACAACAATAGCAGCAGCAATGGTAGATAACAATAAATACAAGCAGTTTTATATTAACAATGGCATTTATGATACAACATTATAGTTTTAGCATTACAATATGCAACCTGCAAACCCTATGCAGAATACTCTTCATGGCTGCATACAAGATTGGACTGCATTATGTCCTATGCACATATGCATCAACCCTCACACGTACCAATGTTCTTCTGTTAATTCCCCAACCTGCATGACTCTCCTCATTGCATGAACCACTTGAATCACTTCCATGAATGACCAACTTGAATGAATGAGGGGAGGGCTTATTTATACACCCAAAAAGTAGTTACCCTCCAACTACCTTATAACTTCCCTCAAATTACATTTCATATGCATTTGCTCTTGCATTACTTGACATTTCCCACTACAGGACAAAATAGTTTATAACTTGTAATTTAGCCGACATAATTGAATTAACATGACTTTATTCTTACGTACAATATTAAATTGCATTTTATAACATAATTAAATATATGCATGCACATTTCGTCAAACACTTTGCGTACAATTACAAAATAACACATAATACCAAAACTGATTCAGTAATTAAAGACATATCAATTTTCCTGTCTACATCTATCCCCTCCTCTAAATTGGTCGGCATCCTCGTTGACACAAGCTAAACACTGGGAATAGAAGTATTGAACAATGTAATGGAATCTCTTGTTGTGTTCCTTCCGCTTTCTCCTGTTCCATACATCTTTGGCAATAGACTTCACTTGAGACTGCTCGCAACACCTTATTCTCTGATTGTGCACTCCCCTTGCTACAAGCATGTGTAACATCAATATGATCAGCATGACCAGTATTCTCTGAATAGGCACTTCACTTTTTGCAATAAGCCATATTAGCAGCATGAGCAACATCATCAACATCATGAACATGACGGGCAATGCCCATCGCCATCTGTGTCGGGGGTCAAGGGGGCGGGAGCCCCCTTGCAGGGTCAAGGGACAATGTCCCTTGCGGGGTTGAGGAGCAGTGCCCTTCACGTGCTCCCAGGGGTAGCGCCCTCGTGGGGTTCGGGGCGGACCCTCGAAACCTCAACGGCAAAACCATTGAAACCATCACTGTCCAAACCTCATTTTTCTCCTCATCAACATTTTGGAAGCCTTCACTCAATCTATTGAAACTGCTTCCTCTCAGCTCTAATTCACTGCTTTCATGATCCAACTGACTTCTTATCAACCTCTGATAGACATCTCCCTTGTCGGATTGTACTTCTGACAACAACTGCTCTGACTGCACTGCCTCAAACGACAACATTTTTGATGACAATCCCTGATGGCTTAGTCTTTGACGGATTAGGCTAGACGGATTGAGAAGTCTGACGGGTACAATGTCTAGACGTCTAGGACAACGGGTTAGACATATGGACACTAGATGTTTAGGACAACAGGTTAGACGTCTAGGATAACAAATTAGATGTCTGGACACTAGACGTCTAGGACAACAGGTTAGACGTCTAGGATAACAGGTTAGACGTCTGGACGCTAGATGTCTAGGACAACAGGTTAGATGGCTCAGATGGGTAGATGTCTCGGACGGGTTGTACATAGTTAGACGTCTCAGATGGGTTGCACACAGGTCTACATGGGTAAGTGTAGACATCACAGACAGATGGGCTAGATGTTTGGGACGGACGACCAGATAGAAGGCCAGACGGATAGCCAGACGTCTGGGTCAGATCGCCAGACGTCTAGGATGGACGGCTAGATAGATGGCCAAACGTTTGGGTCAGACGACCAGACGTCTAGGTTAAATAGATAGACAAATGACCAGATGTCTAGGTCTGACCACTAGATATTTGTACGGTTAGACGTCTAGGACAGACGGCTAGACGTCTGGATGAGTAGACTTCCTCAGAAGGGTAATTTTTCAGACATTGAAATCCTTCAGATGTGTAAGTGCTAGACGGGTACATGCCAGACAGGTAGGTTTTAGATGTGTAGCCTCCATATGGATCTTGCTCAGACGGCTGTGCCTCAAACGTCTCCTTCTCAGACGACTGCACCTCAGACGTCTCCTTCTTAGACATCTCCTCTGCTGCCATCTGACTACATTCTCTAGTCGTTCGAGTCTCATTCATTGGTGAGGTTTTTGCATCACTTTCCCAAGTCAAGGCATAATCCAAAGCCTCTTGGTATGATCTTGGAGAAAATGTCTTCATCTTCCTTTGATACATAGGGAGAAGTCCATTTATGAACCACATATTCTTTGATTCCTTTGAGTGGTCTTTCTCCACATGGTCAAACAACCTACTCACCCGTCGATTGTAAGAATGAACAGACTCCCTCTCTCCTTGTATGCTATAATTTTCTTCAGTATCGTATGATTGAAATTCTTCCACAAATGCATCACGCAACTCTTCCCATGTCTTGTACTTGTCTGTTAGGAATTTTATGTACCAATCCATTGCGAATCCACGAAACATTGCAGGAAACCACCTCCTCCAATCTGCTTCATTGTTCTACCCAATCACTTTCCACACCATGCGGCAAATTCTCCAATGCCTAATCGGGTCTTCCTTCCCTACGCCTGTGAAAAGTGGACACCTTAGTTTCCTGGCTTTGTCAGCCATTGGTGGGGTTCCTGCTTCTTCGTCACTTTGATGAAGTACCATCTGGAATCCTTAATTGATTCCTCCTAAGTCTGCTATGCTGCTCTTTCTTACTCTGCTCTTGGATTCTTGTCTTCCAAACAACTGATTGGTCTACCTATTCTGCTACTACAAACGTCTAGACTGGTGTTGGAGACATTCAAACTGTAGACGGCAGGACTGCAGATATCCAGACTGTAGATGTCTAGACTACCTCTACATATGGTTGCGAATCCTTGATCTGCAAAATCTTCACTTGCATTTTGCATCTCGTTGGTGTGCACGTTCCTTTAGACAGCCCTTCATCTGCATCAACAAACAAATTCGGTGCATCTTCACCTACGTCTTTGGATGCACTCCATTGTTTTTGTTGCGCATATCCCCAAGGGTTTTACTTCCGAGAACTCCATGTCACCAAATTGGACCCAACTTCATAATAGCAACGACGCCAGAATGTAGAAATGAAATTTTACATGCTTACACATAGTTCCATTTCCACTTAAATAATTCTACAGATTTGCAGTTATTGTAGTATAGCAATAATTATGCACAGAGACTTGCAACAGCAACATAACAAGAGCAATAACAGGCTGTAGCAATGGTAGATAACAGCAAATACAGGCAGTTTTATATTAACAATGGCATTTATGATACAACATCACAGTTTCAGCATTACAATTTGCAACCTGCAAACCCTATGCAGAATACTCTTCATGGCTGCATACAAGACTGGATTGCATTATGTCCTACGCACATATGCATCAACCCTCACACGTACCAATGTTGTTATGTTAATTCCCCAACCTGCATGACTCTCCTCAATGCATGAACCACTTGAATTACTTCCATGAATGACCAACTTGAATGAATTATGGGAGGGCTTATATTACCTTATAACTACCTTATAACTTCCCTCAAATTACATTTCATATGCATTTGCTCTTGCATTACTTGACATTTCCCACTACAGGACAAAATAGTTTATAACTTGTAATTTAGCCAACATAATTGACTTAACATGACTTTATTCTTACGTACAATATTAAATTGCACTTTATAACATAATTAAATATATGCACACACATTTTGTCAAACACTTTGCATACAATTGCAAAATAACACATAATACCAAAACTGATTCAATAATTAAAGACATCAATTTGCCTGTCTACAGTTATCATGAATATAATTGTCATAAATTAGGTAATTCAGGAATATTGTCATAACAGGATGTCATAGAATATTGTCATAAAATGTCAAGAAATATTCTTGCAAATGTTATAAAATGGGAAGGATGTAACCCTTATGGGTTCGAGAAGTTGTAAGGAGGTTCCCCCCTCGAAGTGGCCAATGATAGTAATATTTCCTATTCTAAATTCCTGCAATTACTGTTATTTGTGTTTCCATGTTTCAATTAATGAATGCTTCTGTTATTGGATATGCAATCTTAGTGCTGCTTTTATCAATACTTTGTGTGATCATAGTTAGAATTATCTTTGGCACTGAATTTATTATCTCAATACAGCTCTGCACTAAGAACTTTGAGGTGAAATATTTGCATGAGAAGAAGTTCATTGCAAATGACTGTGTACAATTGTTTAACAAATTACCTAGGCCATTCAGATGCCTTGGGCCGTCCACTCACAACCCTAGGCCATCCGACCATAGAACAAGGTTGCACGGCCCAAGGAATGGGTAGTCTAGCACAAGAAGTGGATCATCATGCCTTGGGTCATCTGAACTAGGACGTGGTTTGTCAGAGGCTAATATAGGGTCATTAAAGGCCAAGGTCGGGTTTTTTGAGGCCAAGAAGAGGTCGTCCAAAGCCAGGGAGAAGTCATCTGGAGCTGAGAAGTTGTTTGAGTGGATCAAGTGAGGGCCACCAAAATGGTACCCCTTGACCCTACAAGGGGACTCCCACCCCCTTGACCCCTGACATAGGTGGTGATAGGCGTTGCCTGTCATGGTGGTGATGCGTTCGGTTATAGGAAGTGGACTTAGCAATTGGATAATAATGTGTTGTTGGCACCGGTTTGATTAAAGCCGATTTGCAGAACATGTTTAGAACAGGAGAAAGTGAAAGGAGCACGACAAGAATTCCAGTATAGTGTTCAATGCTTCTATTCCCCAATGTTAAGTTTATGTGTCAACGAGGACATCAACTAGTCTAGTGGAGGGGATATATTTAGGAAGACGATCTGATATGTTTGCATAAATGTATGTTTAAGTGTAGGAATGTATATGTGCGAATGTGTATGCACAAATTGTTTGTAATAAGTTGCATGTAGTGTTGTGTGTATGTGACAAAGTGTTTGTAATAATGTGCATTTGCCAAAATGTTTGTAACAATGTAATGTAATGGGGTATTTTTTAGTTAGAGGGTAGTTGGGTAATTGCCACTTGCCTACCAATTCTGTTGTCTATGAGTATTCATCTTTGTGGGAGATGTAAGGGAGAGAGTGCTTGTTGTTGCTGGCCAAAGAGTATTTTTGCTAGAGTTGCTTGATGGTAGATTGTTGTCAAATATAATGTATTGTAGATAGTTGTGCAAAATACGTGTTTTTTGCACAGTGTATCCATTTGTATTTGTAAGGTATTTCTATTGTATATTTTTTTTATATAAGTGGTAATGGAATTGTGTTGTATTTCATTTCTACATAGAATAATTAGTGGCACCTCAAAGTTGCCAAAGAATCTTGAATTCCTTCAGTTTTGATGGATTTTTTTGTTATGTTTCTCATTGTCTTACTTGTTCTTATTGAAGAGATGCTCTTTCATGGCTGGGGGTTCAGGCCATGCAGTATAAAATCATTTCTTCATAGATGGGACTCTAAACGGAAAAAATATGTATTTGTAAAGCAACTTAAAACTACTGTCTATATCTACTTGTGGTTATAAAAAATATCTTGTAATTTTTTAGCTGATTTCTTAATTATAATTATATGACATGTATAGTTATCACAAGTAATAGGCATAGTATGTCGTATGACACTATTGGTAAGATAAAGAATGAGAGCAAAACACTATTCTCAAAATAAAAAATGGTTAGTTTGTATTGAAATTTTTTGATAAGAAAGATTGTATGAACTTGTTAGAAAAAAAAGTTTTGTGCCACTTCTAATTTTTTTTTATAATGATAATATAAAGTTTGGTTGTTTGGAATAATGTACATTGTCTCAATAATTTATATAAACATGAATAAATATATACATGTGCAGGAACTGGATCTGGTAATGCTGACTATGCAAGCTTTACTATAGAGAAGCCAATAAATTTAAAGCCAGGAAACAATACACTGGATCTATTAAGCATGACTGTTGGCCTAGAGGTTGAGTTCTTTATTTGTTCTTGCCCTGTTATTAATTTAAATGTAAAACATCAGAAAAATCATATATAATATCTTACTAATTAGTCTCATTTCTTCTAGATTGCTAACTCCTTTATATTTTTTAGAATTTTGGTGGATTTTACGACACAATAGGTGTAGGAATCACAGGCCCAGTTATTTTGCAAGGATTGAAGAACAATGGTTCACAAGATCTTTCAATGCAAGAATGGACGTACCAGGTTTTTTTCCAAACTTAATAGCATTCTATGTGCATAAATTACAAATTTGTTGCAACACCATTACTTAAAAAAACAACAAGATGAAAAATATGTTCAGTAGATACTAATTTCTAATTATCTTCTTTCAATATTTGGACTGTTGTAGTTATCAATTTTTATGTTCATTCATTGCACCAAAATTTCATCACAATATAATTTCCATTTAAGTCCAATTAGAACATGGACTTATGTATAAATATTTTCCTTAGTTTTCATGCATGTTCTAACTCCCTTAATAATGTGATTTTTCAATTTATAGATTGGATTGAAAGGTGAGCAATTAGGCCTCTATCTTCTCAACAACACAAATAATATATATTGGATCACAGGATCAAACCCACCAATAAATCAGAGTATGACATGGTACAAAGTAAGTAATCAATTCCATTTTCAATCATGAATTCTTTCTAAAGGTTTTACAATAGTTAGTTTAGAATATAGTTTAAATGTGGATAAAGAACAAAATAAGATTTTCAAGTTGGATAAACCAGTTAATGCATTTCACTGTCAACTTGCTTTGCCTCCAATCATATTTATTCATTTTTTTTTAGGAGAGGATGACTTGACAATGATTAAAATTTTCAAGAAAAGAGAAATCCATCATATTGCTACATTGATAAGGAGTTTAAGAAATTGCAAATCCAAATTTATTCAAGGAATTGAAAATTAAATGATAAGGAGAAAAAAAAATACAAGCTCATGGAAAAGCCTTATAACATGCAATGAAGAATTTAGCTATCATGAACAGCTAAGTAAAAAAATGTGACATATAAAGAACAATTCAACTAGTCCTTACATCATGAAAACATGCTGTGATATTTTTACTTCAACAAGAAGCATAAGAAACTATCAGATGGCATGAGCTCAAGTGGCTAAAGATGTGTATTTCTAAGGTGGAGACATGGGTTCAAATTTTGTTAGGTGATATGCATGAGTGCCAAATACCACTGTGTGGTATATTGAAATAACTTATTGACACAAATATGATGTAATATGTATGGGGCATGTTTCATTCCTATATAACCACTTACAGAAAATAAAAGAAAAACAAGAACTGTAAGAAATTGCAAATAAAAAGTATTTAAGGAATTAAAAATTGAATGACAAGAAAAAAATGTAAACCATCAAAAGGCCTTGTCATATTGAATAAAGGATATTTATAGCATGAATAACTAGAGTTAAAAAACTAAGCTGCAAGCTTACTGCAGTGGTAAGGGCTGTGGCCTCTCTTTGGGAGGTCCAAGGTTCAAACATCACTCAGTATGAGGGGACCAAGACCCCTCATAAAAACTTGTGTAAACTCATTGAAAAAAAAGTTAAAATATTTATTAGCTTCTAGCTTATTGCAGTGGTAAGGGCTTTGGCCTCTCTTTGAGAGGTCCAAGGTTCAAACCCCACTCGGTATGAGGGGACCAAGACCCCTCATAAAAACCTGTGTAAACTCATTTGAAAAGTTGCAAGCTTACTGTAGTGATAAGGGCTTTGGCATCTCTTTGGGAGGTCCAAGGTTCAAACCCCACTCAGTATGAGGGGACCGGGATCCCTCATAAAAACTTGTGCAAACTCATTGAAAAAAAAACTAGAGTTAAAAAACTGTGAAAACAAAGTACAATGCAACTAGTCTTAAAATGATGATGAAATAAAAAAGTACATGTACAATTACAAACTGGTTGTAATATCTGTAGTTAGAAGTTTCTTTGTCAAAATCATGTCTCTTAAAAATAATGCACTATAACTAGTTTTATATGCAACCTCAATACCACATAATATACTCCTTCATTCAATATAGTGCTCAGGTTACATGTTACCAAAGTCTTGCTTGGAAGTACCTAGGGTTAAGATCTCACTATAGTCATCTTTGTGGACTGTAGATGTATACACATATTAATGATTGTTGTTGAGATGAATGGTAAAAGATTAAAAGGTAAGATATAGAGTCAAACTCCAAATGATGATTGTAATATGTCATTAAGCCATGTTACAACATTTATGGTCATTGTATTACACTTATTCTTTATGATACAAATAAAGTATATAATTGGATTTATCGCAAGTTTGTCTTCTTAAAATCATCAAAGGAGAGCAAGTTTTTTAATGCACCACAATTGTCCATTTTCCTAATGTATTTTTCTATAAGGATATTCCTACATGTGGGTAAGTTTCTGGAGATTGATTTTTTTTTTTTTGAGATTGTGGATTATAGTTGCTTCAATTTCTAGTAGTTAGCAAGCTTGTAACATTTATTTTATGGTGGTTTTTTTGGTGATTAGTTTTGGCACTGACATGTGTTATCCTTGTTTTCATCATAAAGTGCATGTTCTATTGGTTATTGGTGGTATCGATTTTCAAAGGAAACCATTTCCCACACCTTGTCATATTGGATCATATTTCTTTTATTGAGCTTAAATAGCATAGCACTAGTCATTTAGGGCAATTCGTTGATTTCCAGTGGTTTTTAATTCAATATCTCATTATCATTCTTGTCATTAGTTGTGCAAACTATGCAATAAATTGAACCATAGTTGAGAAAATTGGAATCAGCAAAGAATTGGCATTTTTAAAAATCGGCAAAAATCAGGAATTGGTAAAAAATCGGGGAAAGAATCAACAAAAAATTGGCAAAAAAAACAAAATTTTTCATTGAAAAAAAGTTTTTTCATGCATATTACAATGAATTAACATTATGCAAATCAAATATTGCAATTAAAGCAATAATTCATGTCAAGACATCATACAAGGCTCAATCTTTAAGTACACATGAAAGTGACAAAACATATATTGTATTGCTTATAATATGAAAAAGGTACAAAGTTACTAGTAACAACAAGGAAAAAAAGGTTTCATTTTTATATGCCTACACATGGAAACAAGTAACAACAAAGTTATAATCACTTGAAAAAAAGAAAAATAACCTAAAACTTAAACCAAAAGGCTAAAGGCTAGGGTTTAGGCTTTAAAATTGAAACATTGACAACTGAAAAATGGGCTTCCATACATAGTTATCAGGCAACAATATTTACTCAAAAATATAAGGAAAAGAAACCATAAATCCAAAACCTTAGGGCCTAGACTAGGGTTTAGGGTTTAAACTTTAAGTTCAAAGTTCAAAGTTTCAAATTCAAACATTAACAGTTGAAAAATGGGCTTGCATACATAGTTACCAGACAACAATATTTACTTAAAAAGAGGAGGAAAAAAAAACAAAACCCTAAACCCAAAATCCTAGGGCCTAGCCTAGGGTTTAGGGTTTAAACTTCAAAGTTCAAATATTAATAGCTGAAAAATGGGCTTACATACATAGTTATCAGCAACAATATTTACTTAAAAAAGGAAAAAAAAAACTTGAAACCCTAGACTATGGTTTCGGGTTTAGGGTATAAACTTTAAACTTCGAAATTCAAACATTAACAGCTGAAAAATGGGCTTGCATAAAAAAACCCTAAATCGGCTGCAGCCTAAAAACAAAAAAAAAAAGAAAAAAAATTGCAGATTTTTTGAAAAAATCGACAATGCTGATTTTTTCAAAAAATGGGCAAAAAATCTTCAAAAAAATCTTTGCATCATTGAGAGTTTGCCGATTGCATCGGCATTTTAAAAAATTGGCAAATAATCAGGATTCTGCAGATTTTTTGCAGATTTTCTCAACTATGAATTGAACAATCCATCCTTCTTGGTGGGTTTAATACAATTGTAGATGTTATAAGTTTTGATTCTTGTATCCCATAGATTCTTATATAGTGCATTCCTTGAATAACATAGCTTGTCATATCATACATTAATTTGTTGCTATGCCTTAGTTTTCATGTTGTTTGGATTGAGTTTCACAAGTCTCAAGGAATTTAGAAACAACTAGGGCAGAGAATTCTCATTGCATGGAAAAGGGCATAAATATTTCCCAAATTTATAGGGTGTGGTAGATATTTAAATGAAAAATTTTGATTTTTATATTCAACTTGATGTGTACTCTATATTATATGAAGTTTGAATCAATTTGCTCTATTGTATATATTGTAGGAAGAATTCAATTATGATGTATAGTCAAAGATCAACAATGATAGGTTATCCAAGGAGATGAGATAATCAATCAAAATCAGACCTTTAGCATCAAAACTCAAACATGGAACCATGGCCACATGGCTTCACTTGAACTAATTCAAGATGGCATGATGTGTGTGTGTGATTTTGGTGATTGAATTATGAAGTATTTCTCTTGCTGGCTGATTGAATTCTTGGCCTTTTTATTTAGTCCGTTGGATATTGATAAATCATGTTATCATCGATTTTTATGACAATTTCAATTGAATTGTCTAGAGGATGGTCATTAGAATTCCATTAGCTTTCTAAGCTTAATAACATACCTTTCTACTGGTACAATAAATAATTATACTGATTATCTATGCAATCTGATTTACTTTTTAATTTCTTTGACTTATGGATCATAACTCTTTATTCACTTATTTTTCTTGAAGTCATGGTAATGAACATTTACAACCTTAATGTTCCTTTGTGAAATTTTTAAGCTAAGAATGATTCAGTAGTGTATGGATTTGAATAACTTCAAAAAAAAGAGAAAGAGTTAGAAAGTTGGTTAAGTTCTTTTATAACAAGATGAGGAGTTTGAATCCATCCTATGAATCTTCATCATTTTCCCTTGACAATTGATAATATTTACATATGTTCTATTTTTTTCAATGAGTTTACATAGGTTTTTATGAGAGGTCCTGGTCCCCTCATTCTGAGTGGGGTTGGAACCTTGGACTTCTCAAAGAGAAACATACATTCTATTTTTAATCATGATAGATTGTATATTATGTTACTGCATGAGGAACGTTTAACAAGATGAGCATTATATAAATGAAACTCATCAGATTTATTGATAAATTGGTTAGAAACCCCTCTTAATTATTGAAATGATTTAGCCTTTACTTGAAATCATTATGAATGCAAGTATTATACTCATTAAAATATAAGTGCAAGAAAACATATCAGTTTTTTTGCTCATGGTGTAATGACCCTATTGAAATTATCCTTTGCTTAAGAGTAACAAAAACAAACAACACAAAAAGTGGAACATACCCAACTTTTTTCTATATATGAAGGAGAAGTTAGTCATAGTACAAAATTAGAACTTAACACACATTGGACACTTTAGAGGAGGATTACAATTCTATAGACATATTATGGACTTCTAAAGTGGGTGAACTTATCTCAAGTCAGTCATTGGGTTATAGCTTGCCCCTTCCCATATGAAGCAGCCAGGCCCACTTTGTCCATATTACTTTTCTCCAAAATTGTTGTACCTAAATGTCTTCATTTCTGAACTCCAATGTGTAATTTATCCTTAAAATGCATAGACCTATGACCAATGGTATTAGATAAGATAATATAAATTTGGAAAGTGACTCATAGCATCACGTATTTGGGTTGGATTAGTTGCTAGTCATGCCCTACTCAACCTTAGTATCACACGTGCTGATAGAGAATTAGGAACAAAATAATGAAGGTGTTGAGCCTTTGCAAGAAATCCACCTTTTTTTTGCCAATATATAGCTCATTGTGATCGTCTCGTCAAGTTGATTATTTTGGTATATAGCCTCCATGCACTTTTTCTAGGGTGCCAAAATACATCATTGTGGACCTAGCCCATTACATTCATCTTATTGAGCTGATCATTTTGATATATAGCACCCAAACACCTTTTTTTGCTCATTACTTAAAATTGTAGCTCCTGGAACAATGCTTCTATTTTTAGTAAGTCAGTGGGAGTGGTCCAAATTATACATATATGGTTGGAGGGACTAGAGGATCAATGGAGTTAGAACAAAGATAATATATGGAGCAATTAAACCCCTCACTTACTAACCTACAAAGTCAAATGTTCCACATTGGAAAAGAAGTTTCAAATATGAAAGATGTAATGACCCATTTTTCGAATTCTCCTTGTACATACATGTGGTGTGGTGTGCGTTAGTAATAATGTTATTTTTATAAAGTTTGGTGTGATATAAAGGGAAAATAAATAAAAAATAATAAAAGGGGGAGTAATAAGGGGTATGTGTTATATTAAGGATAATAATATAATAATACAACTCCATTATATTATTATTATTAAAATAAAAATAAAAGCATCTCAAAGACAAATTAGGGTTTCGAGTTTATAAAAGAAGGATTGGAGCATTCATTTGGTATCTTGGACATTTGATTATTTCTTTTTCTTGTGGAATTTGGCTGAGAAGATAAATTAATCTTCTCTTGTGGACGAAACCCTACAAGAGATCCCTTCTATTGACGAAACCCTGCAGGAGTCAACTGAAGGATGAAAAAGCCTTTAAGCTGAGGAGCTCTAAGATGAAAACCTTGGAGTCTCTACTGCTCTTCAATTGCATTCTGCCCTAAGAGAGGGTTCTTACATTGTTCTTCATTCATATTTGCCATAGGAGAGGGTTTGTTATTGGTTTGAGGCAAAATATCATTATTGTTATCAGCATTCAGCTTTTGTGACACGAACATTGCAATTTTGGGAGGTTAATTGGACAGTTTGGAGATTTTAGTTGAGGAACTTGGAGTCAGTTTTGAAGTTACTACAGCTCAGGAGCTAGACATCCCACATCTAGAGGAAGTATTAGCAGGTTTGAAGACTTATAACAGTAGATTGAAGTATCTAGAAACCTGGCGTCCCATTACCAGGCTCATATCTACACATTGTGAGGGTTCAATCAGCCATTGGGTGGCTTACCTGCCCAACGTCCCATCTACCGGCCATACATTAGCAGATTAGTGGGTTATTATCAGTATTTGAATTTTGTAGAAGGCAACGTCCCACTTTCAGAGGTGTATCTGCATATTGAAGGAGTTGTGGACTGCCATTAAGCTAATTAGGACCCAACGTCCCACTCCAAGACAACATACAAGGCATATTTGGGGTTAAAATCAGATTTCACACCCATTCCAGGTTACGCGTCCCATATTGGGGTTGTATTTGAGGTGATTTTGAGTAGGTTCAACATTAATTCCTATTTGGAGAGCAACACCTCAGTTTGGCAGAGTATTTTAGCAGTTTTGAGGACAAATTTAGTACTACAAGACCCCAATCAGTCCAACGTCCCATCTGGTAGCTGTCCTAAGCATATTTTGGAGATCACCCAACACTTTATCATCTCCTGGAGGCCAGCGTCCCATTCCTGGTAATATATTGATAGCATTCAAGTATTAAATCAGAACTTATTGAATGGGATTTGTCATTGTAAATCTGGTATGCCTTCAATTTTAATAAAAATCAGATTGTGGATTTTTGAAGCATTGTTGTGTTGCAATTGTTAATAAAATTCAGCCTTGGGAATTGTAGTGTCCCCCCTGTGCTGATATTTTAATATTTGGGACACTATACTGTTTCTTAAAATTAGAAAATACAACTCCAGGAAACAAGAAATAACTAGAAATTTTATTTTTCAAATTTCTTTCACATAGGATTCAGATTACAATATTTTCAAAATATATTATTTCCACAATATGTCTGCAAACCCTTGAAATATACTATATCAGCAAACATGGAAAGATACCTCTGAAAAATGATGAAGCTCCAAGTGTGAACCCTGTGTGAATTCGCCAATATAGAACTGGGGTTTTGTCCAGCTCCAAAAATCTAAGGGATTTTGGGGTTTCGTCCAGCTCCAAAAATCTAAGGGGTTTCATCCTCAGCCACACCGTTGAGGTTTCCGTCCTTTCGGAGAAGAAGTCTCAACCACTGGCCTCAAACTCCAGAGAAAATAACCAAAATCCAAAATATATCAAATGAAGCTCTTATAGCCCTTTTATAACCCACAGGATGCAATGCCCTAATTAGGGTTGCACATAATATAAAATATTATAATATCTTTTTTTGCTCCAAAAATTAGTCACTTATATAATATATTTCACTTTTAAGTGACTTCCCTTTAAGTTCTTTAATATCATAAAGCTTGACTATATAAAAATAATTAATATTTCACTTTTCACATAGCCAATCCTTCAGGCATTAAAATCTCTGACCTCCAGCAAACCGATTGACCAACTGAAACCTGTTCTGAGTACCTATTTCGCTGAAGAATATAATTCCACTGTCTGCTCGACTAGAAACCCTAAAAATAACTTACTAAAAATAGTAAGTCAAGGCTCTATCCATCCGATTCAACATCTGAGAGTGGATTCAAATACCCATTTAGCTCAATTATCCTCTCCCAAAACTCCAGTTAGGCTCCCCTGCAATTTGCCCTAGCCTACGAGAACCCGTGAGTAGGCTAAACCACTACATCTAACTAACTGCTCAGAAAGGGGACATTATAGGAATTTATTGGAAATTGTTGTTTTGCAATCTAGAATTAAATCTGCATTTTTATTGTAATTTTATGACCTGCAAAAAAAATGGAATTTTATTAGAAATCTCTAGAACCCCAGAAGAAGGACATTATAAAAGATCACATTCCGCTTATCAAAACTGACTAGCTTAAATCCAAATCTAAAATTGAAGAAAAATTCATAGAGGTTGAAGAGAAAAAATCTCCAAATGTGTTCGAGCATCTTAACACTGAAGGATCAAGTGGCAGTTCAGTCAATAAAGAGAAAGAAGTTCATCATTCTCTTTTTGACATAGATACCCCATTTAAGATGCCTAAATTAGAATTTCCTAAGTTTAATGGAAAGGACGTTGATGGCTGGTTGTGTTGAGCAGATTAATTTAAACTTCATAATGTACCTTGATATTTGTGGGTCACCATGGCATCTTTTAACTTTGAATTTGAGGCCCTACAATGGTATCAAAGGTTATAGAACATGACTCCTAACTCTTCTTGGAAAGACTTTGAGTCCAAATTACTCCCTCATTTTGGCCTTAGTGAGTATGAGGACTTTATAGGATTCTTGACCAAATTGAAACAAACCTCTAATGTCTGAGAATATCAGACTCGATTTGAGAAATTGGCTAATAGGACAAAGGGGTTGAATGAAGGATTTTTCAGAGTTGTTTTATCAATGGATTAAAATATGATATCAAGGCCAAGGTAAAAATGTTCAAACCACAGCCTATGATGCAAGCTATTGGATTGGAAAGAGTAGCAGAAGAAAATTTTTTGGCACAAAGGAGATCATCCAAATTTCCCCAAGCCAAACCCACATTTCCCTCCAAGTTTACATTGAATACTAGCAATAAGTCTACCCCAATTAACACTACGGAGGAAATGGATGCCCGTCGAGCAAAAGGCTTATGTTATAATTGTAATGAGAAGTATTCGCTAGCGCATAAATGCATCCAAAATAAGTTTTTTTTGTTGGATGTGGATGAATCAAAAAGGAGTGAAATACCTGAAGAAGCAATAGAACCGCAAGAGGAACAACCTTAGGATGAGGGCGAAACACAGGAAGAACCACAACCAAAGATCTTTGTCCATGCACTTGCAAGAATCTTGACCCCTTAGATGATGAAGATAGTAGGATTCTTCAAAGGGCAACGTATTACAATTTTCATTGATTCAGGCAATACACATAAATTTATTGATCCCCGAGTAGCCAAGCAAGCAAATTGTTACATACATGCTTGCAATTCCTTCGAAGTTATAGTGGCAAATGGAGGAACATTACCTTGTAAGGGTAAATGCTGCAATGTTAAGTTGAAGATACAGGACTATGAACTGAAAACTGATATGTTTGCTCTTCAACTAGGAGGATGTGATGTTGTGCTAGGAGCATAGTGGCTAGGCACCTTGGGAACAATAGCCTGGAACTTTGTTGAATTATAGATGCAGTTCTCACAGAATGGGAAGTCCTACACTCTTTGTGGTTCACCGATAGGATCTCCGCGGATTACCAGTTCAAGCCATATGGAGAAGTTAAAAAATCCTCACGTGGGGTAGTAGCTCAATTATTTGCAATTCAACCATAAACTTCAGAAGAAGACAATCCCCAAGATGATTTGCAACTCATTTTGACTAAGCATGATGCAGTTTTTGCAGAGCTGACAAAATTAATGCCACATCTTTCCCATGATCATGCAATACCATTGGTACCAGGTAGCTTGCCACATAACATCAGACCTTACCAGTACCCCTATGCACTTAAATTAGAAATTGAGAAGTTGGTACAAGAAGAAGTTGGTACAAGAATTGCTAAAAGCGGGGGTAATTTGGCCTAGTAACAGTCCTTATTCTTCTCCAATGTTGTTGGTTAGAAATAAAAATGGATCATGGAGGTTGTGTATAGTTTTTTGTGAGCTCAATAAGCTCACCATTAAAGACAAATTTCCTATCCTAGTGGTCAATGAATTGTTGTATGAGCTACATGGCGCAAAGTTTTTCTCCAAATTGGATCTCCACTCAGGCTATCATCAGATAAGGATCAAAGATGAAGATATCTTCAAAACAACATTTCAAACTCATGAGGGTCATTATGAATTTTTGGTCATGCCATTTGGCCTAACTAATGCACCATCCACATTTCAGAGCCTCATGAATAATGTCTTCCACCCATTCCTTTGTAAATTTATTCTAGTTTTCTTTGATGATATTTTGATTTATATAGTCACTCTTGGGAGGAGCACCTCATACATTTGGATTAGACTCTACATATTTTGTCTTAGAATAAACTTTATACCAAGAGGTCTAAGTGTTTTTTTGGGTTGAGTGAAGTGGAGTATTTGGGTCATATTGCCACCAAAGATGGAGTTAAAGTTAATCCTAAAAATATCCAAGTTGTTCAAGATTGGCCAAAGCCTCACACCCTTAAGGGACTTTGATATTTTATGGGACTCATAGGGTATTACCATAAATTCGTACAAAACTATAGGAAGATAGCAGCTCCTTAAACAACCATGTTGAAAAAAAACTTTTATTTGGTTAGAACCAGTGGAGAAGGCTTTCAATGAATTAAAGCAATCCATGACAAGCACCCCAATGTTAGCAATGCTTGATTTTTCTAAACCTTTTGTAATTGAAAGTGATGCTTTGGACAAGGGAATTGGGGCCATGTTGATGCAAGAAGGAAGACCATTGGCCTTCACTAGTAAAAAACCCTTTCAGGCTGAAATTTGGGCAAATCTACTTATGCAAAAGAGATGCTAGCCATTTTACATGTTATTAATCATTAGAGGCCATACCTCATAAGGTGTCAGTTTTCAATCAAAACCGACAACCAAAGTCTCAAGTACTTCTTGGAAGAGAAGGTAGCCAAACCTGAACAAAAAATGTGGATTTCTAAATTGATGGGCTATGATTATGAAATCACATATAAAAAAGGAAAGAAGAATATCCTGCAGTTTGAAGATTAAAGTATGTTAAATACTATCTCTACACCAATCCCTCAATGGATTAATTACCTTAGAGAAGAAATGGCAAAGGATTCAAGATTGCAAACTTTGATCACCAAAATTCAAACATAGCCTAACTCATGCTCTGGATACACTTGGGATGGACAAGATTTGAGATATCATGACCAACTTGTTATTCCCCAAACCTCAAAAATACAGGAATTCATCTTGAAAGAAATGCATGCCTCACCAAAAACGGGACATTCTAGGTTTCTCAAAACTTATGAAAGGACCAAGCGTACTTTGTTCTGGAAGGGAATGAAGAAGGATATTCAAAGGTTTGTAGTTGAATGTGACACATGCCAAAGAATGAAAGGAGAAATTGTGTTCCCTTGGAACCCTTTAGCCCTTATCAATTCTAGAATTTCTATGGATTTTATTGAAGGGTTACCTACGTCGGGAGGAAAATTAGTTATGCTGGTGGTAGTGGACCATCTCACAAGTACGCTCATTTTTGTTCCCTATCCCATCCCTACACAACCTCCGTAGTAGCCTAAATATTTTTAGACTCCATCTTTCGCGTTCATGGAATGCCTGCATCTATTGTGTTATACAGAGACAATAGATCAACACCCTCCTCCTACATTCCAAGAAGCTCTATGGTTCATGCTATATAGACACCACTTTCAGCCAACATGCCACCATCCTCTAACAACTTAAGTTGAATCTTGAATTGGACCAAAATCGTATGCATCAACAAACTGATCAACACTATTTTGAGCGCACATTTGAAGTGGGGGATATAGTTTTTATCTGCTTTCAACCTTACAAAAAGTCATCACTCTAGCTCTACAAATGTCAAAAACTAGCTTCCAAATACTATGGACCCTACCAGGTATTAGAATGAATTGGTTCAACAACCTACAAATTGGCCCTTCCACATACATCCAAGCTCCATCCGGTCTTCCATGTTTCTTCTCTCAAGAAGGTTGTTGGCAACAAAGTATAAGTTCAATCCACTTTACTAGAGTTGGATGAAGAAGGTTCCATCATGCTCGAGCTTGAACAAATTTTGAACCAAAGATCATGCACCCTTCACAACTGTGTCATCACTGAAGTTCTTGTTCAATGGCATCGACTATAACCAAAAGATGTCTCTCCAACAACTACAAAAACAATTTCCTCATCTCCAGCTTTGAGGACAAAGCTTTTTGAAGGGGAAGGGTGTGTTAGGACCCCATCCTAATATTATTATGTAATGACCCCCTTAACAATGTGAAGACCCTTTTATAATGATATTTTGTAATTTTTTGTAATGGTATGTGGCATTAGAGGCACCTAGACAAGTGGGGCCATTTCATCTAACTGTTATAAAGAATGTAATTATTTGTTGGTAGAAGATTCTAGCTTAGGTGGCACTTTGCATGTAAGCCAACTCTTTAGCGTTAGGTTAGGGTTTCATGAAATGTATCTTTAATAGACAAGGGGGCATAAGTGAATGTATCCTTTTGCATATTCAATCAAAGAATTGAAGGAGGTTTCCCCCTCGAAAAGGCTTACGATTCTGTATTGTGATTTGTGAGATTAATATATATTTCTGCATTTACATTTTGTATTGCAATATTTTGTTCTTTCATGAATTATTGTTTTTATTGCAATATTAATATGGATGTGCTTATTTTAATTTGAAGGTTCCTAACAATAACATTATCATCTATAATGTAAAATAAAGTCTACATATCATAATATATTTCTATTGTTTAACATAAAAAATGTAAAGGCTCATATCAAAACTAAATTCAAGGTCCATTGAACGTTTGGTTCCAAAATCAAGAGGATATATCCATGACTCAAGGGTGGAAAAACAAGGCATGACCCATGGATTTCCTTAATAATGTGTAACATTGTTTTGTATCATGTTGATTATTCACATGGGGGTAATAACATTTTTCTAAGTCAATGCCCATGATGAATTTTGTTATCGTGAGGCCAGGACAACTTCTTTGGAGGTCAAGCACTCACCACTCACACACAAGACCTTTATGCTTGTGAAGACTGAACTTGAACCTTTTTTATAGAAGATGACCTGTCTCAATCAAGCTCAACTTCACAAACTAATAACACTTCTTTAATCCAACTTTTTTTTTTTTTTTAAGTTAAAACTTTAATCTAAAGTAGAGTTAGTAAAAAATGTCTCTTTCTTCTAAAGCTTAATCAACCTAACAGTGAAGACTTTGGCACTCTAAAGAGGAGGTCCAACTTCTCTTTCCTCTAAAGCCTAATGGGCCCAACGCTGAAGACTTTGGGACTCTAAAGAGGAGGTCCAAGGTTCCTACAGGGGGTAGAGTTGCACACCATGCTTTGGTAACCAGAGTATGATTGGACAACCATGTATTAAGTAAAAAACATCCTCCACGAGGATTGTCCCATATGGCCTATGGTTGTGTGGATGTTAAAATGTACTTTACCTTTATAACCACTTGAACAAAAAAAATTGAGTTGGATATGTTGGAATCTTAAAGAAAATTTCTTCATTTAACAAAAATAGGCATTTCATTTCTGTTTGAACAACACGCATATGGCCCAAACTTGGTTGTTCATCCCTGATATCTTACAAGTGGTTCTCATAGCTATTTTGCTTTTGCTTTTGTGCTTTTATACATGAAACATCATCTTATGAGGAAGAACCTGTTATTCACATTACTTCTATCATGGATTCCAGGTTGAATTTGAAGCTCCTAATGGCACTGATCCAGTTGCTTTTGACCTTGTAAGCATGGGAAAGGGTCATGCCTGGGTAAATGGACATAGTATTGGACGATATTGGCCAGCCTACCTCTCTCCACATGATGGTTGCAATGCTACATGTGACTATCGAGGAAGTTATGATCAATACAAATGTGTGCACAATTGTGGCCAGCCTTCACAAAAGTTGTAAGAATTATTGTTATGATTCTTCTCCTCTGCCTGTTTTGTACAATTCTGAGATTCTTCATGCAAAGGTTTGCAAAGACAACTGTTTTCTGCTAGTTGTATTCTAAAAAAAACTTCATTTCCAGGTATCATGTTCCTCGTTCATGGATTCAATCCACTGAAAACATGTTGGTGTTTTTTGAGGAAATTGGTGGTGATCCAACTAAAATCACATTTCATACTAGGTCCATCAAGTCTCTTTGTGGGCGAGTGTCACAATCTTTTCATCCACCAGTTGATTCATGGGAACTGAATATGAGGGATGGATCTAGTTCAAGTAAACCAGAGCTTAGTCTCAACTGTTCTCAAGGCCAGCTTATCTCTTCCATCAAGTTTGCAAGCTTTGGAACCCCGGAAGGACAATGTGGGAACTTCCAACATGGCCAATGCACTGCAGAAAACACATTACAAATCATTGAAGAGGTATTTAAGTTTTGTCCAATGTTCCTTTTTCCAGTCATCAGATAAAGGTTGTTCAGTTTGTAGAAATCACACTAAACTCACTCTTTCCTATTCAGTAAATTAAATATTGGAATGGACAAAAAATAAATAAAATAAAGGTAGGCTAGTTTCTATATGTATTACTGAGTCACTCACTTTGCAGGTATGCATTGGAAGGGAAAGTTGTTCAATTCCCATTTCAGTAGAAAGATTTGGAGATCCTTGTCCTGGCATGGATAATACTCTTGCCGTGGAAGCCATCTGCAATTAATTGATTCACCTCACCTTTATCAATATTAAAGCATAAAAGTTTGCTTATTCCCTTTATCAATATTTTTCACATTTTCATCATTGTGGACTGTGTGTAAGGATTGTTTTAACAATTAAAGAATAATAGTGTTATTTTTCCCATTCATATTACAGTTTGATTGGGCCTAACTATTAAGACTTTATAATTTTAAATAGGAGGTCCAAGATTTGAATCTTGGAGTAGGCTTGTACATTGGTATGGGTGGATAAACATTTGGATAACCAAGTTGTCCCACATGAGCTTGGCTTAGTGTTAAAATCTAATCTACGTTACTTTTACAGTAGACTTTGTATCAAAGACTCAAAAGATAAAGACTAAATTTAACTCAATTTTTAATACCCTCCCATAAGATTGACTTAAAAACTCAAATATGTCATCACTCAACTAAGCTTTTGAATTTTACCCTTGTCGAACTCAAACCCCACCCCCAACCTAATAACTTAGCCAAGTATGCCCTTACTATCTCTACACTCACTTTCTAAAGCAATATATTAAAAATTGAGTTAAATATAGTCTTTAACACTTTATATTATCTACCACTTTAACTCCTTTTTATATATTTGTGATATTTTATAATGAATGGTCTTGATTCACCTTAGTAATTGGGTAATCTATGGTTGTTATTGATTTGAGCAAATCCAAACAAAACATATTTTGGTTGAGTTAGTTATAAATACATCATTCATCTAAATATTTTGTATTATTTTGTCTTATTTATTTATCATACCATAAAGTGTTTGTGCTGAAACACACCATATTCATGTCTTTTAATTATTTATTTTTGGTTCTTTTGGTTTCTTGTAGCGTTTACTAAGGTGCTTATTCATAGACAAAATTATAGCTAATTTCTTCATGGTATCAAAGCCAACAACAACAAATTGAAGATTCTAGAATAAGTGTTAAAGTGTAGCCCGATTTCATGATAGAAATATGCCATTGTAAACAATAGCTTGCATAAGAAAAATAGCATAACAATGAACTATAAGACACATTTTTTTTATCTAAGTAGAACGCATCATGGGTAAGGTAAATGTGATATTTTAAAGATTCCACTTATTTTGGTAGTTGAGTATGCACACTTAGGTCAACTAATTTAAGTGATAAATAAGTTTTTAAACTTATTTGAATATTTTGAGGCTAACTAACATAGATTTTTTTACATAATTATTTTAAATTTACTAAGGTCAACCAATTTTAGGTGATATTTTTAAAACTCTTTAAATTTTTCTAGTTCAATTACTTTTTGACATGATTTTATTTATTTATTTATTTTTCCAAGGCCACCAAATTTTGGGTAGGGCTTTAGAATTCTTTGAACTTTTAGAGGTTAACCAAATTTGGGTGGAAAACAAGTTTTTATTTTTTCAAACTTTTTTGTAATTGGTTTATAAAATATTGTCATTTTAATTGTTACATATGCCAAAACATTGAAGATTCGATGAAGTCATCCAAAAATATTTTCCTGTAAACTTTCTTAATTATTATTTTATATATTTTTGTGTGCTTTACTTATATGTGGTGTACAATATTCTTGATTATTCTTCGTCACTATTAAAAACATCTAGTGTAAGTCAGAAGATTGGGTATCTTCTTGGCAAAGCTAACTTCTTAAGATGGAAGAGTAACATGCAAGTTCACCAAGATGGTCTCCATTTTAATCAATCTATGGAAGAAAGTCCTCTTTAAGATCCATCTTAAAAGGATAAAAATATGTCTACCATGTAGTTTGATGGTCACTAATATTGGTCATGACTATTGATGCATTGCCTATGAGCACAAGAATGATCCATGAAAATTATGGATCAAGTTGTAGGAGAAGTTTGGCAAGGCATCCCAAGAGAGGGTAAATAGGATCAGGAAATAACTCACATCCATAAAATTATAATATTTTGATAGTTTAAGAGACCTATTCAATAGAGTTTGCTCACCTTCAAACATTGATCAAGGTGGCAAATGCACCAAAGACACTTGAAAATGAGATAATGGAAAACATTCTTTACCCTTTAACTTCCAAGTACAAGCACTTGGTGTCACAGTTGAGGATCATTTTAAAGAGGGGGTATATTTTGAAATTTTTAGACCTTAGAATGCTACAAAATATTCTTCAATAAAAAATTGATGGAGAGGACAATGCTAGAAGAGAAAAGGTTCTTGTCTCCAAAGAAGGTAAACAAAGGCAATGAAAAAGGGTAAACCAACCAAGATAAATACCAATTGAAATTCACTTATTTTGGCAAATCAAGACATATAGAGGATTTATGCTTCAAGAATTCAATGGATTTTGAGATAAAGTTGGAGGCCCTCAGGATAAGAAGAGATAGCAATTCAAAAAGGAGTCTTCCAATGCTACATGATTATTTGCTTTCACTTCAAGTGATAAGGTATTATGTTGTATTAATAAATATTTTAATCTTGTAATGGTTGTCATTTAGAGTTAGGTGCTCCCCACCACATGACCTTGTAAAAGAAGTTATTTTGTAATTACAAGGTTGGTAAGAATGGAGTGACTATTCTAACAATGAATGAATATTAAAATGAGAGAGATCAAGGATGTGAAGCATAAATTACAAACGAGAATATATTCAAGATGTCTACTATGTCTTGGATATGGAAGTGAATTTGATATTCATCTATTCATGAAAATAAAATGAAAGTAGAGTTCGATGATAACAAGGCCTACATCAAGGACAAATAGGATGGCTATATGGTGGTTTTTATAGGGGTTGTGGATTATAAATCCAAGCTCTATAAGTTTGATAGATTGGTTGATCCAAAGGAATGAAATTTTTTGATTGCTATAGTTGATGATAACTCAAGGATTTGGTAGCACATATGAACTATGGGTCATGTAAGTTCATGTAGAATAAAAGGTTCATGGAAGGATTGAACTAACCACTTTCTCCTTCTAGTGATATGTGTGATAGATACATGTTTGGAAAACATCATAAACATGCATTTCAAAAGATGAATGCATATCAAGCTTCAACATTGTCAATGTTAATCCATTTAGATTTGTGTGGTCCTGTGAGTTTTTTCTTCCATGGCAAATCGAGATTTATTCCAACATTTTTTCATGAATACTCTACAAAGTTATGTGTCTACTTCATAAAGTTAAAAAATAAAATTTTAGGTTATTCAAAGAAATGATTGACAAAGAATGTGGTAAATATACCAAAGTTCCAAGGATTGACAATGGTGAAGAGTACATAAGCAATGAATTTGATGCTTTTTACAAGGAATATGGGATCATCCACAAGAGCGCTATGTTGGATACTTCCCAACAAGATGGTGTGGTTGAAAATAAGAATAGATTACTTATGTAGATGATTATATGTGTATTGTATGGCATGAATCTTAATTTAAAATTATAGACTGAAGTGGTTAGTAGCACATACTATATCATTAACCATTCACCAATTAGGGTGTTGAAGGACATGATTATTGAAGAGAAATGGAGTTGGGTGAATCCTCATGTGGAATATTTTGCATGTTTGAATGTGATTCTTGGGTTCATATTCTAGATGAAAAGACGACCAAGCTGAGAGCAAAAGCAAGAAGTTCATCTTTGGATGGTACAGTGAAACTTCCAAAGGTTATACATTTTTAAAACCTCTTCAAGAAGAAGGTTGAGGGAAGTAGAGATGTGATTTTTTATGAGAAGTTCCCTACTCTCATAGATGGATATTTTCTACACTTCCAACTTTTCTTAATGAGAATAATTCATATTAATCCCACTTTAGAAGATATGTTGTCTTCCTATTTTGAAGTCAAGTGTTTGAATGATCATTATGAGACATATTCTACTCATAATGTATGATTGAGCATTTGTTGAGGATGTTCATGATGGACACTTTGACCATGTTGATATGGAGAAGGATGTATATGATCATTCACAAGATGATTTTGTAGTTGTTTATGATTATTCCATGTCATAATGTGGGCCTTTGGCCCAAGAAGACAAAGAAGATTTTTGAGGCTTCCCTAGAGATTTCTTAAATCTTCATGGAGTGGATAGGAAAATGTGTGGGAAAAAGACCAAAGTGAATATGACTTTCAAGGATAATATTGAGATAGGGGATGATCCTTCTATATATAATAAAGCTCATGGGAAACCATAGTTGGGAGCTATGATGAGAGAGGAATACGAGGTCTTGTCAAGGAAAACACATAGGATTTGGTTCCTAATCATCATGGGAAGAATGCTGGGTGGAAATGGGTCTAAAAAACCAAGTATATTTGAAAGGGTGGGATAGAGAAGGTATAAATATTGCTTGGTGGCTAAGGTATTTTTGAAGAGGAAGTATCTACTACAATGAGAGTTTTGCTTCAGTCACTTGCATGGATTATTTTAGTTCTGGCTATGGTTTCTTATTTTGGATGTGAGGTACATCAAATAGATGTGAAGGGTGTATTTCTTAATGGGGAGTTGAAAGAATAGATCCATATAGAATAACTTCATGCATTTGAGAAGGATGGTTGTATGTCTCTTGTTTTTTAGTTAAAATATTATGGGCTCAAGCAAGCTCCTAGAGCATGGTATTAGAAAATGGATAATTTTATTCTCAATTTCAAATTCAGAAGATATCTCAAGAATAATATTTATGTGTGAAAGTGTAGTTATGACATCTTCATTATTGTACTTTATGCAAATGATTTGGTTCTTATGGAATGCTCATTTTTATATGTTATTGGAATGAAGAATGCATTTGAGATGATATATTTGGTTATTTTAGACCTCTTTTTGGAATTGCAGTTTGGTAGCTAGATGAGGGTATCCTTTTATCTCAACCAAGATCTACCTTGGATTTATTGAGGAGGTTTAAATTGATAAGTGTAGTCCAACTAAGATTCCTATGGCTTTAAGCATGAAGTTGATTAAGGATGATTGTGATCATCTTAAGACAAATGCTACATAGTTTCATTGTCTTGTAAGTATCCTCTTGTATTTAATTTAGTCAACCTAATATTTTAACTTTTCATTAGTTTTCTAGCTCAATTCATGGAAGACCTACGAGAAATCCACGTTGCTACAACTAAGAGGATTTTGAGATATATTGAAGGACACTTTGCATATGAAAGTGATCCATGAGAGGGCTAGCATAATTAAATTATTTGAATACTGAAAGCTAAATGCGGGGTGATGATGTGCTAGATTATGATGCAAACAAAATTGATACAAACGGTGCAGATGCTAAGCCCTACGAATGCGAGAAACAAATGCATGCGAGAAACAAAGCATAAATGAAACTAGATGTAAGAAAAACAAAGCAGGGCCTATTTTTATTAATGTTGCTTTCAATCCGGTTACAATATGTCTCCCCCCACCTCTAGGGCTCGGAGCATTTGATACAGTTTGTTACATCAATGGATGGTACGCTTCTAGTGTCCTCCGAATGCCCACATTTGAAATGAGCGGGCCAAACATTGCCGTCGCTTGCGTCCGTGTGTTCATGTGTTCCTTGCTGATCCTTCAGTGTTCCTAGGGGTGAGATCCTACACTCAAAGAAACAACAAATAGTTAATAGCATATGCGGATAGAGGGAAAACATGCAATCCCCAGGGCCTCCGGCTAGTGAATACATAAAATAGTAAAACAATGGTCAAAACATGTCATAATGAATTCAAACTTTGACAGAAGCATAGAAACATCATCAGAGACACATTGCAAAAAGAACAGTTAGGAAATCATGCATGGATTTCTAATCGCTCTGGGGTGGGATGAGTCATAAAACATGCAAAAGCAACCCTGCAAATGTCTAGCCCAGAGGCCTCAAAAACTCCTTCAAACTTGGGGTTAGGCTAAAAAGGGAATTTTGGGATGACCCAGAAGGTCAGATTTTGCAGATTCTGCCCAGATTGTCCTGTATCCTAAAGCACTCCCTGTATGTTAGTAAACGCATAAAATGATAAAAACACAATCAAATCAAGTCAGAATAACATGAAACTTGAACAGCAGTATAAGTAAACCAACTAGAACATAATGCAAAAGGAACAGTAGAGAAATTCTTCATGAATTTATAATCGCTCTGGGGTGGGACGATTAGGACTGTAGTAGTTTGGGGGTCACCCGAGGGTAGGATGCCCGCCGTTTGGGGTCTGGTTTTGACACCAATCCACTTGGGATGGGTCCAAAACCTCCTAGGGGGTTGTGTCTATGAATTTGGTGTGGAATTGTAGCCGATTGCTTAGGTTTTGGGTCAGGATTACGTTCCTAGTGTTCACCCAATAACCTCTCTCCCAAAAGAGAAATTAGGGATGTAGGAAGCACAAAGGGGGAATGGGGGTACAATTTGGCAGCACTCCGTTGCTCTAAATGCTCCAACTCTATTTTTTTGGTGTGAGGAGGCTCACCCTTTTATAGACCTAGGGTCTCCCTCTTTGAATGCACATGCGAGGGCGCCACTTGGCTTGCCATGCATTTTTTTGGGAGAGAAGATTCCTCCCTGATTTAGACTCTCCTTACATGAGGCCTCCATGATCAGGGCATGCTTGACTAAAGTCATTATCTCATATTTAAAATCGTTCCTCACAATTGCATGCTCTAAAGGCGTAGTTAAATGGCAGATCTGTTGAGGATTGAATTTTTTTGCTAGTCAAACCTGCTACTCATCCCACCCTGGGATGATTGTTGCTATTCGTCCTAGGGTGGGACGAATAGGATTATAATCATCCCAGGGTGGGACAAGTAAGGAGCAGAGTGCTTAAAAGGTGCGAAATTGACCTCTGACCTTCCACAACTGATTTGGGAGTGGTTAGGACCACTGTTTAACCTCTGGAGGCTTCCCTAGGGGGTGTGTATGCCAATTCGATCAGTGCTTGTAGCCACATAATCAGATTGGTGCTATTTTGGTGTCTACAGATGCCCCTTTTTGGGATGCACTATGCGTGGCGTAGTGCTGAGAAAAAATAGATAACCAAAGCACTTAATGATTAGGGTTTCTTAGTAACCTAACCAACTTTTGATGCCCCAAGTACGAAAAGGGCACGCATTCTTGAATCCTTGCTTCTGACGAGCTAAGGAGCTTACTTCAAGTGTTAACCTTTTTCGGTGAGGTGTTACTTGATCTTGGACATTGTTCAGTCATGAATAGGCAAAGGGCGCAACCTTTTGTCCGAGGAACCTTGTCTTCATGCTTCTAGAATGCCAAGTGCTTGTTCAGCTTATGATTATTGCTTGTTTACTGCCCCAAGTAGGAGTGTGATTGTCTTTGTCAATGACTCTTTGAATGCATGCCATTTCCTTGATTGGATGTGTATTTGTTGATTTGATGACTAAGTGTGACTACCCCCTCAAGCAACGAATCGATGAGGGAATGACAAAATGAGAAAAGTGACGAGTCGCTTGACCCAAAATGACATTTGTAAGGGTGCCTTCAATGGTTTTCCGTTGAACGTGTGTAGTTTCCTAGCAATCAGACCTATTTTTGGTGGGTTATGACCCTTTTTTTTTATGCCATTTGGGGTTGAAATTGTCAAAAATTCATCCTCCCGTGGAGCTGTCCGGCTATGGTAGCCTTCATAGGGAGTAGGATAGTGATAATTTGTGATCTCGACATCAATTTTTCATGCCAAGAATGTCAGGTGCAAAGGCACCTTTATTCGACAAAGTTATTACTATTTTTGAGTGGGTTTTGACCCTTTTTTGTGACGCCTTGGGGCTAATTTTTTTGAAAATTCGTCCTCCCGTGGAGCGGTCCGGCTATGGTAGCCTTCTTAGGGAGTAGGATAGTGATAATTTGTGGTCCCGATGTTGGTTTTTCATGCCAAGAATGTCAGGTGCAAAGGCACCTTTATTTGGCAAAGTTATTACTGTTTTTGGTGCATTTTTTGGATGCAATTGTGATTGCTTTATTTTTTGCTCTGTAATCGTCCCAGGATGGGACAAATAGCTATTTGGTAATCATCCCAAGATGGGACAAGCGCTAACTAGAGCGCTCATCCCAGGTTGGAATGATTACAAGCCCAACAGCCTATAAAAAGACCAAATCTTGTTTTTGGGCTCATTTGCAACATTTTTTTCTTGGTGTTTTGGAGTTGTGGGGAGGAGGATTGCGAGTTTGCATAGCGACGGAGTGCTGTCAAAATTTTGCGGACACTATGAGTGCAAGAACTGGATCTTCGAGTGGAGGAGCCGAAGCGAGACCGGTACAATGTTCCTTCCTTCTTGTTTTTTGTTTTTGTTTTATATGAAGTTAAAAAACTTGCACATAATTGTTTTTATTTTGCGTTATTTTGTTTTTATTTTGTGTTAATATTAAGATCGAAACCCTAGTATTAATTTTTGTGTTGTATTATGTTTTTGTTTTTTTATTCACCTTAAGGTCGAAACCCTAGGGTGATGTTTTTGTTTATGTTTTGTTTGATTTTTTTTGTTCACACTTAAGGTTAAAAACCCTAGGATGAATTTTATGTTGTTATTGATTTTTTTGTTCACACTTAAGGTTAAAAACCCTAGGATGAATGTTAGGTTGTTATTGATTTTTTTTGTTCACACTTGAAGGTTAAAAACCCTACTATGAATTTGATGTTTTTGTTTGATTTTTTTGTTCATACTAAGGTTGAAACCCTAGGATGAATTTGTTTTATTGCATTTTTTGTTCTTGAGTGTACAGTTTATTTGATTGATCTGTACTGTTGCTGTACAATTTTTTTGTACTTTTGTTTTTCCTGTACTTTGTTTTTGTCTATACAATTTATTTGAATGTTTTTGTTTAAATTAAGGTTAAAACCCTAATTTGTTTTTTTTGTTTTATTGTGTTTATGTTTTGCAGGTTGTTAGAAGTCGGCACTGCCAGCCAACTGTGTTCTCTGATGCCTGGGAGGCACTGACAGTGGTGGATTGGGGGTGGCTTGATGCCCTTGGGCTCAAGCAGGTGACATGGTTGGAGCCTATGGTGGGGGATCGGGCATATCTGACTACCTTGATCAATTTGTGGGATCCCCACACCAACACCTTTCATCTCCCAACAGGGGAGATGATGGTTACTTTGGAGGATGTGTATCAGATTCTACAGATTTTGATAGACGGACTACCCATTCGGATGACTCCCCATGAGTAGCAGACGACGATGCTGACATGATGCTTTGGGCAAGCGATGAAGATGGGGGTGGATAGGGCTATGGAGAGGGCAGAGGTGGACTGCCTGATTAGCGGGATTCTAGTGCGGTGGTGGCTGGAGAAGGGCATTTTGGGGGTGAGGCATGCGTTGCTCATGACCTTCATCTCCAACATGTTGCTTCTTGACTCCTTAGGTGCAGGGTTCCCTTGGAACCTACTCGAGGTGGTGTTCAGACTTATGGAGTGTCCAACAGTAGCACCACTCATTATGAGGTGGGATCAAACACTATTGGCACAACTGTATGACAAGCTATACGAGATCCGCTATCAAAGGCGAAAGAGGATCGGGTGCAGTTATCTTTTGCAGTGCGGGGGGGTGGCAGCACATAACTGTGGAGCGACCATAGGGGTTTCCTTGGACCACTCGGGGTGAGATGGTGGACAAGGAGATTGGGTATGCTGCTCTATGGTGGAGGTCAGAGGAGCAGGGGTAGAGTCAGCGGTGGGCAGGTGCTGTAGGACACTATACTGATGCCTTCTCTTGTATTGCTCCAAGGGAGGTGTTTTGGGGGCCATACCAGGATTGTCCAGCCTGGCCTGAAGCTGGAGAGTGGCTCCGTCAGGTGCACAGGGGGATATGGTTGATTGGGAGACATGGGACAGAGCAGGAGTACTTCCCATACGTCTAGGTGACTCGACAGTTTGGGATGCGCCAGGGATTGCCTGGTGAGCCCTTGATCTATCGATGTCGGGGCGATGAGAGGACTCTAGACTGGCCGATTATTGAGCTACTGGGCGAGGAGTCTGATGCAGTGATTGATGTTCCTGACATGGACAATGTCAGGGTGACTACAGAGTACGACCAGTGGTGGACGATGTTGCGATGGAGGGGTGAGGGGCCTCTAGGAGGTCCGGATGCAGTAGCAATAGGCGATGGGGGTGTGGAGGCACCGATGGAGGGTTGGGGGGTTTCGATTGATGATGCAGATATGGTGGAGGTAGATGACTTGACTGGGGATGATTTAGGGGTTCCGAAGCAGTCGAATACACAGGACGTCCTAGAGTAGTGGGTGCTGGAGTAGCATGCCGTCCTGGAGATGCCCATGCCTCAGGAAGTCCTAGGGGATATGGAGGCTAGGTTTTGTGTTGAGATAGCATGATTGGAGGACCTACTACGAAGATGGGATGAGGAGCACAACATCGAGAGGGATCGCCTACGGGCTCAGTTGGTGCAGCGGGATGACGCATTGGCTGTCTACCACCAACGGGATATGGAGTGGGGTCGATGTCGGGTGGAGTTGGAGGCTGAGATTATCCGCCTCGGTGGGTAGTTACTTGAGCTCACTGGACATGGACCATGGCGTCGTACAAGAGGCAATGAGACTGAGCAATTGACATCCTCTCGTTGCAGGCGGGTGGGTGAGGGTAGTGTTAGTGGGCATGATGCGAGGGCTGGCAACAGCCACCCTGAGAGGTCCCATAGGACCCACACCACTGGGGGTAGTTCTAGTCGCACCGATCCTGCATGATCATGGTGGACGACTCCCTAGGCTTTAGGGATTTTGAGTTTTTGGATTTTTTTGTGAGGTCAGAGGACCATTTTATTGTAGCCTGAGGGCATTTTTGACTCAATATATACATGACTCTCTTTTTGTATTATTTATTTGTTATGGTTTATTGTTTCCTTTTATGCACCTTTATTTATGTTTATGTATGCATATGTTGTTATGACTGTGGATGATGTTAGCTATATGATATGGATGTATGCATATGGAATGGATGGAATGATTTGTTGGTATGCAGGTGGTGGCACCATAGACTGTACAGGATTAACTGGCTTTTCGTACTATGTGATTGATTTATGAAATATCTTGTATTTGTAATTTTTGTTTTGTTATTTTTGATGGTGATAATGAAATGTACGACAATTGTTTTAAAATGTAGTTAAGGTTTTTCTAAGACTCAACTGCTTTAACTAACTAATCAATACTATACATTATCTTACAAGACTTTCAAACAAGGTACGAATCAAACTTGAGTTTGACCAAGTTATTTCACATCCCTGTGTGTGCGATTGAGTTCGTTTATGTGGTATTTGTAAGGATACCACCAGTGCTAGGTAGGCTATCCACCAAACCTGTACTGAGGATCACCTAATTAGCTCCATTAACTCCTTTGTTGTATTTAGTAAGATTAATCTACGACGCATCTAGAATACCATAAGCTAGCTCATCCACATGCAAACATTAGTCTACACACATGCAAAGCTAATGTGATAGACATATCGTCATGCGTTTAGGATACCGCCATTGCCAGGTAGGTTGTACCCCAAACCCGTAATGAGGATCTCCTAAATGGTTTGTCAAATGCTGAGAATTCCAGGGATTCAAGCTCAGGCGGCTTTCGATTGCTCAACTTGTTGGGATACTTGCTCTCATACATAGTGATGAAAATCATTGTTTATTTTTCTCTTTTTTTAGTAGTGGTGATAACCACTATTATTATTTTTATTGTTGCCTTTTGAGGATTTAGATTTGGAATTTTGATTTCCAAGTTGAAGCTACGCCATTACATGCTGAGCAATATGACGTATGTTGTGTCTAAAGAGAATCCATTGCGGTACATGATGATTCGTACTTATCATAATAGCTGCACGGCAAAATGGATCATGTTATTGACGAAGTTTGACATCGAATTCATTGGAAAAAAGTCCATCAAAGGTCAGGTCATTATCGATCAACTAGTAGAGGCTCCTCTCGAAGATGATCAACCTCTGACCGTAGAGCTACCCGATGATGGGGTCTTCCATGTCTCAGAATCGCCAGATTCTAATGAGCCTGAGTCACAGGCCGACATAACCTTATTTTTTGATGGTTCTAAATGTGAGCAAGGGGGTGGCACGGGAATCATATTTTTCACATCGTAAGGGGCTCCAATGCCTTTATCATTTAAAATTGATTTCCCGTGCACCAATAACAATGCTGAATACAAAGCCTTGCTCATAGGTCTTCAGACAACTGTCACCATGAACATCAAACACTTGAATATCTTTGGTGATTCATTATTAATTGTCAACCAAGTGAAAGAGGTATTCCAATGCAAATGCCTAGTTCTGCAGGCCTACAAAGCCCTTGTGGACAAATTCTTGGTAATGTTTGAATGGTACGACATCGAGGCACTCCCTCGATCATCAAATCATTTTGCGGACACTATGGCCTCCTTGGGGTCACTAACCCCGTAAGATCCTTCTGATGAGATGACAACCATTCAAGTCAAAACATTATCGCAATCTATGATGGAGCGTGCAAGCTCTGACATAACGCCAGGAATCCACCTGATCTAGATTGAACCATCTTAGGATAGGTTCTCTCGAATCCATGATAGTCTAACTCATGCCAACTGGGGGTCCTTGTTCTCCTCGACCCCTCTTAATAGCAACACAATGCTATTTCTACAAGTTCTTTCCCACTCAGCTTTTGCTAGGGATGAACTTCAAGAGGGATTGGTTGTTCATACCATAAAGGTTTCTGATCAGCAGGATTGGTACACACCCATAAGATACTATCTCAAGTTAGGTAGCCTCCCACTTGGATTATTGCCCATCGTGAAAATATCATTCAAATAGAAAGTGGCAAAACATGTCTTGTTAGGAGATATTTTGTACCATCGAAGCTATGAAGGGATCCTCCTTCGTTGCTTGGACCAACGAGAGTCCGCTTGGGCGATCACCCAAGTGCACGATGGTACATGCGATGGCCACTTTAGCGATATGGCCATCATAAAGCACATTATTTACATGGGCTATTATTGGCCATATTTAGAGTGAGATTGTTGTGTATATGTGCAGAAGTGCGTGAAGTGTCAACACCATGCTAACTTGACACACGTACCTTCTCAGGCCTTGCAGCCGATCCAATCGGCTTGGCCGTTCTCACAGTGGGGCCTATATCTCATAAAAAAGATCTCCCCTATGTCGTCAGGTCATCACATGTTCATCATAACAACCACAAAGTACTTCACCAAGTGGGTGGAAGCAATTCCGCTTACCTCTACGACTGGGCCCCGCATTGCGGAGTTTATTTTACATAACATCATATGTCATTTTGGTATTCCATCCAAGATCATATCAGATAATGGGACATCATTTGAGAACAAATACGTGTGTGCTTTGACAACAAAGTACAAAATTCAGCACAATTTTTTGACACCTTATTATCCGTAGGCAAATGGGCAAGCAAAGGCATCAAACAAAACGCTAATTGCCATCCTTAAAAAGATAGTCGTAGATAGTCATAAGGATTGGCACATAAAAATACCACTTGACCTATGGGCTTATCGCACTAGCATTTAGATGCCCACTGGGGAAACTCCATTTTTGCTAGTGTATGGCTCCGAGGCCGTCATGCCTCTCGAGTTGGAAATACCTTCCCTGCGCATATTAATGCAAGAGTTCATCGATGATGACACTGCATGGCAGGACCGGTTAGATCTACTTACATTTCTTGATAAATTACACATCTGGAATGCTAGATTATGATGCAAAAAAAATTGATACAAACGGTGCAGATGTTAAGCCCTACGAATGCGAGAAACGAATGCATGCGGAAAAAAAAGCATAAATGAAACTAGTTGTAAGAAAAACAAAGTGGGGCCTATTTTTATTAATGTTTCTTGTCAATCCAGTTACAATACATCTCCATACCCATATAAGGCTCAGATTTTTTGATACAGTTCGTTACATCAACGGATGGTACGCTTCCAATGTCCTTCGCATGCCCACATTTGAAATGGGCGGGCCAAAAATTGTCGCAACTTGCATCTATGTGTTCATGTGTTCCTTGCTGCCCCTACGGTGTTATTGGGGGTGAGATCCTATGCTCAAAGAAACAAAAAATAGTTAATAGCATATGCGGATAGAGGGAAAAACATGCAATCCCCAGGGCCTCCGGCTAGTGAATACATAAAATAGTCAAACGATGGTCGAAACATGTCATAATGAATTCAAACTTTTACAGAAGCATAGAAACATCATCAAAGACACATTTCAAAAAGAACAGTTAGGAAATCATGCATGGATTTTTAATCGCTCTGGGGTGGGACGATTAAGACTCACAAAACATGCAAAAGCAACCTTGCAAATGTCCAGCCCATAGGCCTCCAAAACTCCTGCAAAATTGGGGTTAGGCTAAAATGGGAATTTTTGGATGACCCAAAAGGTTATATTTGGTATATTCTACCCAGAATATCCCGTATCTGAAAGCGCTCCCTGTATGTTAGTAAACACGTAAAATGATAAAAACATAATCAAATCAAGTCAGAATAACATGAAACTTGAACATAAGCATAATTAAACCAACTAGAACATAATGCAAAAGTAATAGTAGAGAAATTATTCATGGATTTCTAATCACTCCAGGGTGGGACGATTAGGACTAAAGTAGTTTGGGGGGCGCCCGGGGGCAGGACGCCCACTATTTGGGGTCTGGTTTTGATACCAATCCACTTGGTATGAGTCCAAAAACTCCTAGGGGGTTGTGTCAATGAATTTTGTGTGGAATTTCAGCCGATTACTTGGGTTTTGGGTCGGGATTGCGTTCTTAGTGTTCACCCGATAACCTCTCTCCCAAAAGAGAAATTAGGGATGTAGGATGTTGGTCATCAAATCTACCTAGGAAAGGATTTTGGGTAAATGTATGCACCCTATACCTGGACCAACATTGAAAGGCCGAAGGGAAGAGATGCCCCTTGTGCCAATCTCCGGAGAAAGGCCGACTCCTATGCTAATCTACTTTGGTGTTTTGAGATAAGGGTGCAGGAAAGAGATAAAAGGGGTTAGGGTTAGAAAAAGAAATAAAAATGAGTAAGGGAAGAGAGATCGGTGATTTAAGGTGGGAGAGAACAGGAAGCATGATTACTAACTAACAACTTGAATAGCAGCAAGGAACACAAAGAATAAACGAAAGAAACGCCACATTAACCTTCCTATGTATCCTCTAGGCGAGCTCACAGGGATTCTCCTTCTCCCTTTCATCAAAATTTAGGGTTTAGAGTAAATACGATTAGGACAAGTGAATGTAACAAAAACCACAACCCACCAGGCAGCATAAAAGAAAACCAATATAGCATTTTTCCTCTCCTATGTATCCTTCAAGCGAGTTTCAAGGTACAGTCCCCAATCACACACCGGATTCAGGATTCAGAGTCTCAGTATACAAATGAATAAAGACAAAAGAATCAAGCACAGAAGGTAGCATAAAAGAGAGAAATTGACCCCAAAGCTCTTTAGTATTAATCATAGGACATCAAGTTACAACAGCTTTCTAGCAGATAGTTCCCCCCAAAAAAGTTACATTATAATGCCTAGGTTTTTATAGAGGACCCGACCCTCTAAGTCATTATTACACAAAATGGTGAAGTATACTCTTGAGATCTGAGAAGTCGGCTCCTTGCGGCCCTCGTGACTGAGCTTTCAAATCCATTACCAGAACTGGCAACTATGACCCAGTCAACCTTGGAAACATGCATTGATGAGCGGTCTGAGTGTCCTTGGTTTTTGGGTGCAATGCTCGAGTGGCCGCCATGCTTGCCAGGCTCTCCTTTTAGGGACTGATACTTTGCTTCCAATTGTCAAAAAAGAGTAGCAAGCTTACTGGGCAAGTAAGAATGCATTTATGAGGCACTTGATTGTCTCAGGAAAATACCCGGCTTGAAGCGCGTGCCCCTCGCAAAAAAACATGTCGTGATATCATGACATTTCTAAGTCTTCAGCTTGGTTCTTCTTCTTACATCACAAAAATACATGTCATGATATCACGAAATTTCTATGTCTTTGCCATATTTTGTTTCTTTTGGCCATGAAAACATAACATGTCGTGATATCATGACACTTTTCTCTTCTTGCTCCTCTTGTCGCTCTGAGCCACGAAAACGTGACATGTCGCGATATCGTGACACTTTTTCTTTTTGGCTCTGCCTCCTTGCTTTCGACCACAAAAATGCGACATGTCACGATATCGCGACACTTTTCTTCCTTGCTCCTCCTTGTCGCTCTCGATCGTGAAAACGCAACATGTCACGATATCATGACACTTTTCTTTTTTGGGTCGCGAGAATGCAACATGTCATGATATTGTGACACTTTTCCTCTGTTGCTCCTTCTTGTCGCTCTGAGCCATGAAACTGCAACATGTCGTGATATCGTGACACTTCTTCTTTCTTGCTCTGCCTTGTTGCTTTCGGCCATGAAAATGCGACATGTCGCGATATCGCAACACTTTTTCTTGCTTGCTCTGCCTCCTTGCTCTGAGCCGCAAAAACGCAACATGTCGCGATATCGCGACACTTTTCTTCTTTTGGCGGAGCTATCTTCTTTGGCCTGTTTGGCAGTGAAGCTCTTCTTCTTCATCCTATGTGCAAGGGGGTGGCATTGAAAGCCAAAATTGCTGCAACACTTACAAATACTTTCGAAGCAACAAAAGAAATACTTTTGCAAAAGGAAACACTATACAAAATTTTGATTTTTTAATATTTTTTTCTACCCCTTGTGCAATGTGACAAAATTGCCGCAACATTCTTGGTGGCTTGTGGGGCATTTAGCTAGTCTGAATGCAGAGATCCCAGGCCTTTATCCATTGGGCAACAGAGTCATTCCCATTGTCTTCTTCTATGACTATCCACTGATAGCATTTTTTTTTTTGTTTGTGCCTAAGATCCTAAGCAACACAATGCTTTCGACACTTATTTACTAGCCGGGCCATTTACAGTATTTACACAAAATTTTGTGACATGATTGGCATGCCGCTACCATAAACCCAGCTTCAGGTGCCTATCCGGTGAACCTGCAATGTTCAGACCAGATCTAATTGAACTTCAGTTGATCTTTGAAGTTCGGCTGGCTTCTTCCCGAAGTTGTCCATGTTGCGAACAAGGAGCAATGTAGTGAGTTGTCGCTCCTGCCAGTACCCGTACTGTTGATGAAAGATGTGGCAAAGAAGTTTGCTGCGTGAGGGGTCTCTTGGGGTACTGGTCATGGTGATGGCTGGAACCAATACCAGAATACTGAAGAATCTACTAACTGTGGGCTGGGTACAGGTTCTTCCATCCTCTTGATGGGGTAATAGGGCTCCTTCGACAAAAAGTAATATTCCAGGATCTCTTTAGGTTCAGATTTTTGATGAGGCATGCTTAATGGATCCTGGATGAATACTTGCGTGCCATCCACTAGGATACAAAAAGGGTGCAAAAATGTGCCCTCTTTGTTCTCAAGTTCCACCACTTGAGACTGCTCCTCTCCTTGGCCCATCTTCTGATGGAGACTGCAAGCAACCATATTGTTCATTGGTGGGGCAAAGCTTGCATATTCCCATCATTGGACTTGGATGAAACTCACCTCTTGAGCTTCGAACGAGTACATCTCAGGCCTCTGCTTAGTATGAGGAGTCTGCCATGATGAACACTATGCAAGATAGACAGGAGCAACAAATATTGGTTGGCCTTGGATGAAATTTGCCTCTTGAGCTCCAAACGACTACATCTCAGGTCTCTGCTCAGTATGAGGAATCTGCCATGATGAATATTGTGCAGGAGAGACAAGAGCAGCAAATATTGGAGAAAGTGATGGAGTTTGCCCCCACTGCCACTTTCCAGATAGGAGCAGAAGCTGCTCTGCTCGTATCGCTTTCTCAAAAATTTTAGGAAATATTTGTTCACCTGATTGTAGTAAGATGAGGCCCATGTTCGGGTGAAGAGCCCGAACATAGAAGAGGTGGGCTTGTGCGGGTGTTGGTTGGATATCCCCTGGAATTCTCTTCCAACTTCTATAGAATTGAACATTGAAGTCCATGATGCTCTCCAGAGGTGCTCTCCTGATGGTGGAGAGGTAGGTCAAAAGCTGGAAGGGGTCCTGAGAGCCATCAAATGCTTCGAATAATGCTCCCGCTAAGTCATCCCATGAGTAGATGCTTTTACGCCCGAGCAGTCTGTACCACTGTAGGGCCCTTCCTTCCAAATATAGGACCAGAAGTCTGATCATGACATCTTCATGGATTATTTCATAGAGGGGCACTAGAGCAGCAACATATTCAAGGTGCTCTCAAGCCATTCCCTTAGTGCCATTGTATTTTGTCACTATCTTCAAGGCACCTTCAGGAATTTCATGGTGACTTTGAAGATTCAAAGGGCCACAATCATCCCAGTTAGGATAGCATGCCCTCTCCATTATAGCAGTGGCCTACAGATATCATGGTTCTTGCCACTAAGTTAGAGTCACCAGGTGAACATACTTTTCTTGGCTTGTGAGGTCAAGGCTACTCACCGAACCTTGATTCCTCTGGGATGTTATTTTTTTTAGCTTTAAAAGGTGCCTACGATTAAGAAATCTAGATCTTCAACTCAGTCAGAGTCGCCAGGTGATTTTTCTAGATGAAGGCAAGCCAGAGATTCACCAAATCAGGCTTCCTTAAAACATGGGGACTATGCGTGAAGGCACAGGTTTAGGTACCGATCTCTACGACTTAGAGATTTTTGGGTTGAACAGAGTTTCCAGATGCTAGGAGTCTTTCGATAATGAGAGAATCGATTCTCACTACCACTCAGAAGGTGAGATTGACTGGGTCACATCAGGAACTGGTTAGAACTACTGGCCCTAGTGAAGACGGGTTTGAGATTTGCACTTAAAATATGGGACCTTGGTCCCATCGGGCGTGCCAAAAAATGTTGGCATAGGCGGGTTTATCAACTTAGAATTGTACTTGTCCCACCGATTATGGATCTTACTAAGACAGAGATAGTCTGTCCCATCGGGCATGCCAAAAACTATTGGTACAGGCGGGTTTATCAACTTAGAATTGTACTTGTCCCATCGATTATGGATCTTACTGAGACAGAGATAGTCGTCCCACCGGGTGTGCCAAAAATTGTTGGTCATCAAATCTTCCTAGGAAAGGATTTTGGGTAAATGTATGCGCCCTAGACCTAGACCAACATTGAAAGGCCGAAGGGAAGAGATGCCCCTCGTGCCAATATCCGGAGAAAGGCCGGCTCCTATGCTAATCTACTTTGGTGTTTTGAGATAAGGGTGTAGGAAAGAGATAAAAGGGGTTAGGGTTAGAAAAATAAATAAAAATGAGTAAGGGAAGAGAGATCAGTGATTAAGGTGGGAGAGAACAGGAAGCACGATCACTAACTAACAACTTGAATAGCAGCAAGGAACACCAAGAATAAATGAAAGAAACACCACATTAACCTTCCTATGTATCCTCTAAGCGAGCTCACAGGGATTCTCCTTCTCCCTTTCGTTGAAATTTAGGGTTTAGAGTAAAGACGATTAGGACAAGTGAATGTAAAAAAAACCACAACCCACCAGGCAGCATAAAAGAAAACCAATATAGCATTTTTCCTCTCCTATGTATCCTTCAGGCGAGTTTCAGGGTGCAATCCCCAATCATACACCGGATTCAAGATTCAGAGTCTCGGTATACAAATGAAGAAAGACAAAAGAATCAAGCACATAAGGCAGCATAAAAGAGAGAAATTGAGCCCAAAGCTCTTTAGTATTAATCGTAGGACATCAAGTTACAGTAGCTTTCTAGCAGATAGTTCCCCCCCAAAAAAGTTACATTACAATGCCTGGGTTTTTATAGAGGACCCGACCCTCTAAGTAATTATTACAAAAAATGGTGAAGTATACTCTTGAGATCTGAGAAGTCGGCTCTTTGCGGCCCTTGTGATTGACCTTTCAAATCCATTACCAAAATTGGCAACTATGACCCAGTCAACCTTGGAAACATGCATTGATGAGCGATCTGAGTGTCCTTGGTTTCTAGGTGCAATGCTCAAGTGGTTGCCATGCTTTTTGGGCTCTCCTTTTAGGGACTGATACTTCGCTTCCAATTGCCAAAAAAGAGCAACGAGCTTACTGGGAAAGTAAGAATGCATTTATGAGGCACTTAATTGTCTCGAGAAAATACCCGGCTTGAAGCGCGTGCCCCTCGCAAAAAAACATGTCGTGATATCACGACATTTCTATGTCTTCAGCTTGGTTCTTCTTCTTGCATCACGAAAATATGACATGTCGTGATATCATGACATTTCTATGTCTTTGCCCTCTTTTGTTGCTTTTGGCCATGAAAATGCAACATGTCACAATATCATGACACTTTTCTCTTCTTGCTCCTCTTGTCGCTCTGAGCCGCGAAAACGTGACATGTCGCGATATCGTGACACTTTTTCTTTTTGGCTCCACCTCCTTGCTTTTGGTCGTGAAAATGTGACATGTCACGATATCGCGACACTTTTCTTCCTTGCTCCTCGTCTCTCTCGTACGCAAAAATGCAACATGTCGCAATATCATGACACTTTTCTTCTTTGGGTCACGAGAATGCAACATGTCGCGATATCACGACACTTTTCCTTTATTGCTCCTTCATGTTGCTCTGAGCCACAAAACTGCAACATGTCACGATATCGCGACACTTCTTCTTTCTTGCTCTGCCTTGTTGCTTTCGACCATGAAAATGTGACATGTCACGATATCACGAAACTTTTTCTTGCTTGCTCTGCATCCTTGCTCTGAGTCGTGAAAAAGCAACATGTCACGATATCACGACACTTTTCTTCTTTTGGCAGAGCTATCTTCTTTGGCCTGTTTGGCAGCGAAGCTCTTCTTCTTCATCCTATGTGCAAGGGGGTGGCATTGAAAGCTAAAATTGCTGCAACACTTACAAATAATTTCGAAGCAACAAAAGAAATACTTTTGCAAAAGGAAACACTATACGAAATTTTTATTTTTTTCTACCCCTTGTGCAATGTGAAAAAATTGTCAACAGGAAGCACAAAGGGGGAATGGGGGTACAATTTGGTAGCACTCTGTTGCTCTAAATGCTCTAGCTCTATTTTTTTGGGGTGAGGAGGCTCACCCTTTTATATACCTAGGGTCTCCCTCTTTGAATGTGCATGTGAGGGCGCCACTTGGCTTGCCATGCCTTTTTTTGGGAGAGAAGATTCCTCCCTAATTTAGAGTCTCCTTGCATGAGGCCTCCATGATCAGGGTATGCTTGACTGAAGTCCTTCTCTCAGATTTAAAACCGTTCCTCACAATGGCATGCTCTGAAGGCGTAGTTAAGTGGCGGATCTATCGAGGTTTGACTTTTTTTGCTAGTCAAACCTGCTACTCGTCCCACCCTGGGACGATTGCTGCTAATCATCCCAGGGTGGGACGAATAGGATTCTAATCGTCCCAGGGTGGGATGAGTAAGGAGCAGAGTGCTCAAAAGGTGCCAAATTGACCTTTGACCTTCCAAAACTGATTTGGGAGTGGTTAGGACCATTGTTTAACCTTTGGAGGTTGTCCTAGGGTGTGTGTATGCCAATTTGATCAGTGCTTGTAGCCACATAATCAGATTGGTGGTATTTTGGTGTCTACAAATGCTCTAATTCTAATCATGTTGAAGATGATAATGAATGGAAATTGAATTTGAGAATGTCTTCATATATGTTTGTGGTTCAATTATATGGATGCATAAAAAATAAGATGTTGATTCCAAGTCTTATATAAAGGCCAAGTACCATGGGATACTGTCTATAGAAACTATGTTATATTTTTTGGGAGCTGAGCTTTGATGGGTCATATTATCTTTGGGAAGATAATCAAAGTGCTATCTAAACAATAAATAATCTAGTGTTACACCAAAGGTCAATAACATCAATAATAATATTGATTGGATCCACATAAAGCATAACATGATTCGATTGATGCACAATATACTATGACAAGGTTTAACTAACAAACATATTCAAAAAACCATTGATAGAGGATCCATTTTTTCATAATTCATAGATGATCGAGACATGGATATTGTCATCAAGGAGTTTATTTGATTGATGACACATCCAACTTCCTAAATTAATCATAGGAGAGGGTGTTGAGTGTTAATATTGACTTCTATCTTTTGTTTCTTTAAAACTTTTTATGGGTCATCACTTAACTTTACTTCTTATTGTACATTTTATATTATATTGTGAATGGTCTTGATTCACCCTAGTGATTAGGTATTCTATGACGGACATTGGTTTGGACACGTACACATGGATCATACTTTGGTTGAATTAGTTATGTATACACCATACACTTAAATATTTGTATTATCTTGTGCTATTCATTCATTATATCATGAAGTTTTTATGCTATGACACATCATATTTGTGTCTCTCACTTTCTTATTTGATTTCTTGTGGTGTTTGAAAAGGTGTTCATTCTTAAGTATGACTAACTTCTATAAAATCCTTGAAAAGTAGTTACAAAATTTGATAGAGTTTGAAAAACATAATTAATATATAAATTTTAATTTAAATGTCTAAAATAAATATAAATAATCATAGAAAATTTCACATAATGAGAACATTGATTTGCAAATAATTCTATGAAAGAGTTATTGGAAGAACAATTTTCTTTTTGATATTGTTTGAACTTTTTACTTCTTTATTTTGTCTCAATATTTAGTTGTTTTATATGTAAAAGAGAGTTAAATGAATGTGGGAATGCATTATGCAAATACAACAAGTTTTAAGTTCACTATTTTAGTTAAGATCTAATTTAATGTTGACTACTATCTTTCTAATTATGTTGTTGAATTTTTTTAAGGTTGAAAGTCATAAAAATCCATACATTTTCATAAAATCTATTGAATTTGGGAACACTGCTCAAAACCATCAATTCTAAGTTATTTCATTTTTTTTTTTAACTTTTTGAGCAAGTTTTTAATTATTCATTTAACCATCAATAAGTCTTGTGATGTCAATTAGATTGACATAAAATTAAATCTCTATAGGAGAAAATTAATTTAAAGTTGCAACACCTAATGGTGGGGGATTCAATTATCAATTTGAATTTTTGATAAATATATAACTTCAACATTTACTAATTTAATCAGCAAGCACTAATGATATTTGCTAGCAAGGAACTAAAAACTATCAAAAGCCTAACCTTATCACACATACCAGGGATAATCAATAAATTAGTAGATCTCATCTATAACTCTAGAGTCAACCTTTATAATGGAGCAGATATTGAAATCAATCCTAAATCTATCTTTGTCCCTTTTGTATTTTCTATCACTTGAAAATTGGTTTGGATATTCTATCATATTAATTCGTCTTTGAATAGAGCAATGAATGTTAGTTTTATAGGTATATTTTAAGCCATTGTTTAGATCAACTAGAGCATAGAGTAGTGATTAGATCAAATATGCTAAGAGATGGAGAAGCAACTATCTCTATTCAGGTAGCATCTTCAATAGGATCATTATCCTCGTAAGAGCTTAGTGAACACATAGTATGTCAATTGAGGCTACAAAATGAGAGATAAGGTCTTCCTTAGAGTGAGACCCAATAAAATCCTTATTTGTTGTGAAAAGGATTTTAGTTGGCTTCTTGTTTTATGTATTTTTTTTTAAATTTTGGAGAGGTGGCCTATATATTAGCCTTGTCACCTAACCTAGCACAAGCCCATATTTTAAATATATATATTATACATATATTATATTTTGGATTGAATTAGATTGTAGGTAATCTCAAGGAAAGACTTGTGCTTGTGGAGTTGGTTTAGGTATTGGAATTCAAACCCAAAAAATAATGGGTTATATGGTGGACTAGGTTGGAGTCCTCTAGGATCATTACAATGAAAAATATACCACTTGGATAGACATAGTGATTAGAGAGAGATACCTCCACCTTCTTAGTTAATTTTCTAGGTAGAAGTTTCCTACAAGGAATGGTTGTAATGCTCCATTTTCCCACCCTTGGGATTTGGATGTACCTTCTCAATTTAGAATCAAATAATAATTAGACCTTATTTATAGTTTTTATATGAGCATTTACATTTCCTTGCTTTATATATCAGATGAACACTATAACATGTGGATTTTACATTGTGCATGATACAACTTTATTTGGTAATTTTTACATGTTTAATATTTAAAATATATAGAGTGGATAATGTTCATTAATATATTGTGAAGCATGATAATTAAGTATGGGAACTATATTATGGTCATGCTTAAACCTTATTTAATGTGATCAATGCTATGGATTTTTATAATTAGTATTAATATTAATCAATTGTGGCTATGGTCTAGTTATGATTAAAGAGTCACTTAAAAAATATTTAAATTAGAACTTTTAGTTAAATTAAGATGAAATATTTAGAGATGAATGAGCTTTATCTTCTTGCTTTTCAAAGAGAGCTCCAAATAGACATATATAAAGTTCTTATTGGAGGATTCTCTATTTTATTTATAAAAAAATTGTATAAGAGTCGAAGAAAAAAGAGTTTGTTCTAGACTAATTTGGGTAAAATAGAGGAAGAGCTATAGGAATAAAAGAAGATAAATTATATTGAAGGAAAGCTTCAACAAGTCTACCATTATTAGAGCAACTAAAGGTAGAGTATTAGATCCATTTTATTTATGATTAATTATTAATGGGTGGTAAATATTGGGAATGGGAAGAGAAAATTAAAAATGTCTTAGTTTTGTATGTCCTTTTATGAATAAGGTTTTGTTGTGTTTTAATCTACATCTATTTAGGGATTGAGAGAATATTCTAGGTGTACTATATTCAATATTCTATCTATCTGTCTATCTATCTATCTATCAGTCTCTCTCTCTCTCTCTATATATATATATATATATATCTAGAGAGAGAGAGAGAGAGAGAGAGAGAGAGATGCTTTGATTTAAGTTGTTACATGGGTTGTAGGGTAAATTGAGGTTGAGCATTCAAAGGATATATTTCATGATTAGTATGGTGTATGTGTACATATAGTTGTTTAAAATTTTATTATGATTTGCATGCTTTTTTTAATGGAATGATTACTATTTATATTTTGGAATGAATTTATATTATCAAAAATTTATCTTATTATTCTTAAGTAATAATTATATTTAGAAAAAGAGAATTGACTAACTTGCAGGTGCAGAGAGCTCTATACTCATAATTATGAGATAAGGGTAGATGAAATTTGTTAGTCTTTGGGTTTGATGGTGGCAATCCAATTGGATCAAAATATTTATTCCCTTCCAAAGATCCTTGTTTATCATTCCTTCCATCTTCTTCTAGCCATTGTGAGCATGAACAATCTCTTAAACACTAAATTAAGACATACGTGCAATAAGTGCACATGATGAAATATGCATCCTAAAGTGTAGGTTTTAAAAACCAAAGTGTTCCATGATCTTCACTTTATGTGGAAATCTTGGTCATTAATTACAACTCAAGATTTTCAATGAAATATTGAAACTGTATTGTGTTTATACACTTGTGGTTAAGGTAATGCATTGTCTTGATTGATGGTTGTGATTTTATAGTCTTTAAAAGATATGATAAAATAGTTTATCTTAAGGAAAATTTTTTAACTCTTTGCTATAAATATCCATTTTCATTTCTCATTTTATCATCCACTAATTAGCATTTGCTCTCCAAGTTCAAAATTCAAATTTTCTCTTTTACCTCAATTATGTGGCTTCTCTAGGACTTGCAAATATCTCTAGGATTCTTCACTACTAGTTTGGTACCCTCCAAAAAGGAGAATGTTGAGTGTATATTTTTCCCAATTACAAAATACGACCACATGCAGAGTATTGAATAAAAAGATCTCTCTTGAAAAGAAATCAAATGACAAACATTCAACTTCTCCAAGGTTTTGGTAAAATATCTAAAAGATTACAATAGTTCCAGAAATAATTCAATAATGCATGTGAACATAAACAAGGGGCCTTTATTGGTTCTAAACAATGCTTACTGATTTGAAAGATCTAACTAAAAATAAAAGCAGTTCTTTTTAGGGTTTTTTTAAATTGATGCTACCCTGAATCCCTGTTAGTAGAGTATTTTATCTTCATTTAAAAGGTTTCAAATGACAAAATGTGGAATTTTCCACCTTATTTTAATACCCGTGCCTTTAAGATGAAGTAAATTTTAGATAGTTGGGTTCATTTTATCTTCCTTATGTTGATGCCACTACCCTAATAGTGGTTAGTAGAAGTTAGAATGTTAGCAAAGTTAGTAAAGTTAGCTTTCATTTCTTATCTTAGTTTAATGTGAAATAGTAGGTTAGTATCCCTCCTAAACCATGTGTTTTATCTGAAAGCTTTAGATTAATGAAACTTGGAGGTGCAGAAATTTTGGAAAATGACTAGAATAGAAATAACTTGAAAGCTTAACAATTTTGGAAATGGACCAAAAAAATGAAACTAACAGGAAATTAGAAAAAATTCTGGAAAAGGACCAGAATGGAAATGAAAGAAACTAAAATTCTGGATGGACCAGAATGAAATGCTTGATTTCTTGAAATAAAATAAACTTTGAGAATAGTAAATGAAATAAACATGTAAATTTGGTTAGCTGAAAAAGTCAAATTCTGAATTAGTTTAGCAAGCTCCTCCCTACAAAATCCCAAGTTATGAGGTAATCATAAAACAACCTGAATCAATGGACCTGCAACATAAGCACAATACCATTAAATCAAGTAAGAGAATCAAAGGAAACATAAAGAAACTGCATAATATTGACCTTCGCCTATTGCAACCCATTTCATGGCATAAGACAATAGCTAGAAGTCACTAAAATGCAAAAATGATAAGACACTAAAAATGTTAGTTTTATGATAAAAACCCTCCTTTTGATTTTGCTCACAAAAGTTTGCTACCCTCTCAAAATCTGAAAAATGATCTTTCTTTATTGCTTTCTCAGAATGTTACATCATTTATAGCCCCCCTTTGAAAAAGGTAGGATAACAAGGTATAAATAATTCTTAGAAGTCCTTTCGATTCATCTTCTCTCACAACCAAAATAATGAATGGATATAAGAAAATAATCCATCGTCATTTTCTGTGATTTAATAAACATAACGCTTCTAAATGTTATTTATTTTTAAAAAAATAACAACAAAAACATAACCCTGCATGACTCCTTATATCTCCCCTGTCTCTTATAAGCATTCTACCCAAGAATACCCCTTTACATCCATCAAATGAATGATAAAAGCATTAACTATACCTTATAACCCCTACGATTTTAGACCTCCTTTAAAACATTGAACGTGATCAAACCACATTCACATTAACTAAAATAATATAGGCCAATATTATTCAACGAAACTTTCATTGTCACTTTTTGAGGCCGAGACCCGATGGTATTTCTCCTAAGCCATACCAATGTGCCCAAGGACTGGGATGACATTCCCCCATCTTGGGTACTTTGGCTTCCACGTAACCAAATGAAACCATCACATTGCCTATGTAGCCATGGCACTATCCAACTTACGTAGCCATAGCACTGCCAACAACGTAGTCATGGTGCTGCCAAGACTACACAGCCATAGCACTACCATTGACGTTGTGGCACTGCCTAGACTACGCAGCCATGGTGTTGCCTAGAATACGCAGCCATAGCACTGCCATTGTCGTCATGGCACTTCCAAACCTACGCAACCATCGATGCTGCCATCGACGTCGTGGTGCTGCCAAACCTACGCAACCATGACGTTGTTCAACTCCCTACTCTCACACTCATGCTGCCATAGCATAATGAAACATATGCAACACTAAAAACTTCCATTCTCTTCGAGGCTAACATTTAACTCCATCAATTGGCATCACAGGTTGCCCTGATAACGCTTCTTCCTTCCTTGTTTGATGGCATACATCTACCTCTTGACCGTTTCACTGACAACTCCGATGCCTTTCATGTTGTTCTTCTGAAACCCTAATGCCATCTTGGACCACCTCTTCTTTGTCAGCATTGCTCTGCGAAGCTTCCCTACCATATAGCTGAACATTATTGAACTATGTCTTAGAATGTTTTCTAATATCCACCATCACCTTATCTGCAATCAAACGAAATGATGTTAAACTTTACCTTATCGTAAATATTATTATCACGTCTTTTATAAAGTACATTATAATAATATTATTATATACAATATAATAATATTATTATAATAATAACATTTTAGAAGAATATAATCACAAAAATATTATTATAATAATAACATTATAATATAATCATAATAATATTATTATAATGATAACATTTTAGAACCTTATAACATAATATTAAAAATATTACTATTATGTACATAATATAGTTAATGCAATTATATTAGGTAGATAATAGCATATTGGCTTCTATCTCAGTGTATTTGTACCTTTTGTATCCTCTTTTTGTTTTAGGTCAGGTCTTGCTTTGTTAAACACATTTCATAATCTTAGATAGTATGAAGAACATTAAACTCTTATTCATCAAAATGGATTTTAATTAATCTAAGCATTAATGCCTAGATTAATTAATCATTAAATATCAAATAACCAAAGCAGTTAAAATCATTAAAAAAAAATGGTCAAACAAACCTATTGTTACACACCAAAGAAAACAAAAAACCTTTCATATCAAAATATGGCAAGTGGGTCCCCAAGAATTTTGGGGTGGTTGTGGAAACTCCACAATAAATGGCGACTCTACTGGGAAATGCTTTTGAGCATTTTGGTGAGAACCCAAAAATAAAATCTGAAAACACACTCCAAAAGCAGCAAGCATCAACAAATGCATGAATAATGTCAATAGACTTATAAGAACAGTAAAATATTAGAATCATGCAATATTAGCTATGGGTGTGTGTAGCACTCCACACCTTATTTTTTGTAACTTTTCCGCATTGCATCATCAATTTTACTTGACTAGAATTATGGCAATGGATATGGAGAGATTTGAGGGTAAAATTTTTTATAGCATGAGCAACACATTCTATGGTGGCTTGAGCAAACACCTCAAAAATGTCTAACCATCTTAGGATGAAATGTGTGTGCGATGAATTCATTGACTAGATCTAGGGCTTGGATATGAGTCATCATCATCAAGGACCAGTGTGTGCAAGTGTACCTTAGAGCTTTGAGAAATCAAATTCTCAACCAAGGTGTGATGAGAATATAGCCCTATCCTTTATGCTTTCATATTTGACCAAAATAATTAAACCGATTATGGATGAGGTCATCAGACTAATCTATCCTCATGGCAGCCATAAATCTCAACCTTACAGGAGTCATGTCACTATGCATGAGTGTACTCCACTGCAAGTCAAGTGTCTATAGCCTCAGTGGAGGTTAACTCCATAGTACATGATTTTGCTCTTGACTTCTTGAATCTTGGGATGGCTACCCATCCTTTTGAGGGACACGTAGTACGATACTTACAACCCAATAGTCAATGGTGTGATGGAAACATAGTGGTGAACATTTTGTTTTGGATTTCTTAAATCTTAGGATGACTACCCATACTTATGAGGGACACGTAGTACGATCCTTACAACCCAATGATCCATGGTGTGATGGAGGTAAAATAAAAGCTTTGGGGAATCATATTCTCAACCTAAGCATGATGAGAATTTGACCCCATCATTACTACTCTGATTTTGGGATTTCAAGTATTGCAAAAGTGGTAAAAACCACTATTTTATGGACTATGTGTAGGGCAGGATAGACCAAAATTATCTTTTCACCTCACATCCCCATCCAAGTATGGTTTCATACTATTTTACCCAAGATGTTGGACATTGACAGAAATGTGATAGACTTGCAATAACTTCGGCAACAACTTCCAAACCTAAGATATTCTTAGTGTTCTTTGTGCATTTTATCCCAAGATAATTGGACATCACTTTCAGTGTTTGGGTTTAGCATATGATGTTTATGTAATAAGAATGTGCCTTTGAGACATGGGTGGATGATATGCAAGATCAATGACTTCATGCTTCATGAGTTGCAAACAATATTTCACATGTTCAAGCCTTTTGCCATATGATTCCAATTTTTCACATCCTTTTAGTATTGGTTGACATTCGTATACACATAGGCTGACCTCTTACTCCTACAATAAAATCCAAAACTGGACCACTTTGACATACTAAAGACTTCTGAAATCAAAAAACAAGATCAAATAAACATGAAATAAAACTGATAAGACAAACAATTAAGCAAGCTAATTAGTGTACATATAATACAATGACTCTACCCTTATGCCTGAAAATAATGCTTTAAATGAAGGCCATTGATGGGTAAGCCCAAATATTTTCCATCCAAGGTTTTTAATATGAAACTATTTTCACCTAGGACTTCGGATATTAGATAGGGTCCCAGCCACAAGAAATCAAACTTTTCATGTTCTTTTTTTTCATGCCTTTTATCCCACAACAAAACTAAATTTGAAACTTTAAAGACCTTAATTTTGGACCGTTTATCAAACCACCTTTTGATTATATCTTGATGTTTGCTGAAATGAAGCATGGCTTCCTCCATTTTCTTATCAAGATGCATTAATTGGGTTAATCTAATTTCAAGTTTACATCAGTCCCAACAAAGTTTTTTATAAAATGTAAAGTTTACAATTTCAGATTAGTAGGAAAAATAGGGTCTTGCCCATAGACTAAGTGATAAGGAGATGTCCCAATTGACTCCTTGCTTCTGGTCCTATCTACCCAAAGGGAAAATTTCAACTTACTATGCTAATATCTAGGGTTATTTTCAAGTAATTTTTTGATTATGCATAATAAATTTTTATTTGATGATTCTGCCAAACCATTGCCTTGGGGGTAATAATTAGAAGATAATTTTAGACTCACCTTATTGTCGTATGCCCAATTTACAAATTATAAAGAGGAAAATATAGAACCGTTGTCACTTACTATGGAGTTAGGCATTCCAAAACGAGTGACTATGTTTTCCTCTAGAAATCTAATCACAACCTTGGAGGTGGCATTCTTAGTAGGTATAGCCTCTATCCACCTTGTGTAGTAATCAGTAGCGATGAGGATGAACTTATGGGAATAGAACGAGTTAGGATTTATCACCCCAACAAAGTCTAATCCCTATTGTGCAAATGGTCTCGTCTCTACCACTAACTGCAATGGCATTGCTGCATTCCACTCTCTATTGGCTGCCACTTGGCATATGTGACATGTTCTTACATGTGCATGTGCGTCTTTAAACAAGTGGGACCACTAATACCCAACTCTAAGAATTTGGTGTGCTGTCACGTTTGCTGAACCATGTCCAGTTCCACACTTACCATGGAAGTATTTGAGTACTTGGGTTGCTTCCTCTTGAGTAATGCAACGAAGGAAAATTCCTTCGTGATTCTTCTTGTACAAAACACCATATTTAATTAGAAATTTAGTTGATTTTAAACATAGTGCCATATGCTGAGTGGAATTCAAATGAGAAGGGAACTTACCATGCAACAAAAAATATACAATATCTACGTACCATTCCTCTGTAGTGATATCATTAACCTCATAGTTTTGGCATGTTATTAAAGAGTCAATTTTTGCGATAGCCTTGACCAAACCTTGTCCACGCACTATATTCATGGGCTTTATATCTAAGTCAAATTCTTGAAGGGTGGAAAGCCATTTACCCCTTCTTTCACCTAGCTCACTCTGTAAGAACATGGACTTTACTGTCGGGTCAGGAACTATAGCAAAAAATTTACTATGCACAATGTAATGCCTAATTTTTTTTACAGTTTTAAACAAGGCATACATTTGCTTGTCTAGGACATAATACCTCAGTTTTGTGTCCTTCAAAGGAGAACTCAGAAAGGCTATAGCATTTTCAATGTTGTCTTCACTTTTCTGAGTTAACACACTTGCAAAAGAATGATTTGAAGCAAATGTGTAAATATAAAATGGTTTAGCATAGTCTGGACTAATGAGAATAGGGGCTTTAGAAATAGCATCCTTGATGTTTGTGAAGGCATCCCTATTCTCACTGGTCCACTTTATCTGAACATATTTTTTCAGCATGTCATTTAGGGGCTTGGCGATTTCAACAAAACCTGAAATGAATTTTCTCACAAAGTTAATCTTATCAAAAAAGGACCTAAGCTCCTTTTTTCTATTGGGATGAGGAATATCTCAGATATCGGCTATCCACTATAGGTCTATAGCAATCCCATATTTTGAAATGACATGTCCTAACAGCTTACCTCCGTTACCCCAAAGATGCACTTTTTTATATTTAGGAAAATTCCATGTTCCCTGCACCTTTGGATCACTTTCCTCAAGTCTCTAACATGATCTTCCATATTCTTAGAGAAGACATGAATATAATCCATATAGACAATAATGCACTTACCACTGAGCTCCTCGAATGCAAAATCCATGGCTCTTTGGAAAGTGGCTCCAGTGTTCAACAAACCAAATGACATCCTTCGATAGGCAAATGTTCCCCACTTCATGGTGAAGGTCGTCTTCATCCTATCATTTGGATGTATGAGAATTTGATTATATCTCGAGTATCCATCCAATAATGACATAATTTTAGACCCATTTACCTTTTGGAGTATCTCGTCAATGGTGGGTAATGGGTAATTATATTTTTGGCAAGCTTTGTTCAGATTTCTAAAATCTATGCACAATAGAATCTCTCCACTCTTCTTCCTAACAGGGACAAGATTAGCCACCCATGTGGAATTCCTAACAAGGAAAATGATTTTGGCTTCCAGCAACCTCTTCACTTCCTTCTCTATCAGGAGCTCTAGGATTGGGTTAACCATTCTTTACCTCTGTCTAAAAGGCTTGGAATCAGACTTCAGAGGAATAGTATTGTAGCACCCCAAAATTGGCATAGTTAAACCTTAATAAAAAGATAAAAAATTGAATTTTAACCCCAAACTGCTCGTTACCCGCTTTCCTTGAATTTTCGTGTCATTTTTAGAATTTGTTTTGAACGTTGGACAATATCATCGTAGATTAGACGAAATCGTCCTAGATCTGACGAATTCGTCTAGAACAGAACGTCCAGACGATTTCATCCCAAAATCGAATTTTCATAATTAACTTCTGTTTCAACAGCTTCTCTAACCTGGGCAGAAAGCGTGTCTGCACAGTTAGAGTCTCCCCCATTGGAGATATCCCAAATTGGGATGATCTCCAACCTCCTAACCTCTCCCTAATCCTATATAAATTGGGACTTTCTCAGTTTATCCCCCTGAACCCCGTAGCTGATGGATTTACCTACAAATTTAGTTCCTTGTGCTTTAGAACACCTTCATACTTTTGTTTGCATTGCATATTTCAAGTTTTTTTGCAGGAATCTTACTGTTCTTCAGCTAGAGCAATCTTGGATCATCGCAGTCGATTACAGACAATTTCAGACGATCCTGTCGTAGATCGACGACAATATCCTATGATTGGAGGTGATCTCGACTGTAGTCCAGATTGGGGGCAATCAGAGCCCAGAGTTTGCATTTTCTTATTGTTTTTCTGCATTATCTTAGTTATTATATTTATGCATCTTGGAGTTCACCTCATTTAATATAAATGCATGATAAAGTCAAAATAAATTGTTAAATTGATGCATTTCCTTTTAATTGCTATCTGGATTTATCATTTAGGCAAATTTACTATTATTTCTATCATTTTCCCTTGCTTTTGCAGTTGTATTTTGGGTATTTTGTATCTGTTTCTATGATTGTAGGTCTCTGACGAATTCGGCTGATGAATTCGTAAGATCGTCGATGATCCTGTCTAATCTCAGATAATCGACTAAGATCTGAGATGATTCTATGCAATTCCAGATGATTGCGTATGATGTGAGACGATTTGGACTGCTACAAGACTTAGAATCTTCATTAGACATCCAAAAATCAGGTATGTTCTATCCTATTTAGCATATTCTCTGTGTTTAGCATTTATTCATGTTTTCTGTATTCATAAAATTAGCATTGGCATATAGAATAGTTTAGATTCATCTTTGCCAAACCTAGGAATTGAATGATTAATGTGCAAAATGAACACATCAAACCTACTATCAACCTAGGCATGGAAACTGCCACTCAAAAGTTTCCTGGTGAACCCACCATCCATCAAAAATTCACCCTTATACCCCTCCCCCAAGAGACGAGACCTTCAAAGGGCCTCTCAGTCCGAGGTATTGTCCCATCCTTCTCACATCCCCATTCCGGGCGTGAATCCTATAGCCTGAAGGTAAGGATGCAAAAAATTTGGAGCGATACATTTTGGTGAACCCGACGTGAAAACTAAAAACCTTTTGAAAACAATCCAAAAAAAAAAAAAACAAAACATAAATGCATTTAGAACCAAATATTGCATATCACATTTAGATGGTAGATTATAATAAAAGACGAGTTGTCACCATTAATTTTGAGAATCAATTAGCAGCTATAGAGATTACTTATGTACTTAGAGTACCTCAAACAAATAGGGTTCAACCTTTATGGGACAAACTTAATAGGAGATTGAATATCATTGAATATAGATCAACCGAACTTAGGCAAATCAAGAGGTTTGTCTTAGATAGAATCCTGGATCCTGATCAAGTGACCTTGTATCATGAGCTTCAGAGAGCTTGCCATAGGTGGTTAGTAGATAAAAGAGCCCTTGTATCTTCTGAATTGTACACCTTTGAGGAATACCTCGACAATGCAGTTGTAGTACATAAATTTCTATCTCGTATAGAGGATTAAGAGGTCGTTATTATGGATAGAAAGAGATGGAATAGAGTTCCTAGAGCTATGTTATACCGAGAGTATTGCCATGAGCTCTATTTTTACAAGACAGAGTCAGAAGTAGATAACATCACCATAGCACATTTTGTTAAGTTCCTGAAAAACCATTTCCAATTTGAAGAGGAGCATTTCATGACTCCTGATGAACTTGATCCTATCAATGACATCTATAAACTATTTACAGAAAACTAATCCATTCTTTTATTATTATTATTTCTTGCATTTAGTGTTGTTTGTTGTCTTTATTATCATAAAAACAAAAACATAACAAAAAAAAAAAATCAAAACATTTTATTTTAAGTATTATAGTAGGTATATAATTAAAATATATACCTCCCAAATTTGTTGCAAATATATTAATATATATTTGCTAAAATCATCCGCTCATGTAGAGGAGTTGGAGAGCAAGTGGGTAGTTAAAACTCTCTAGTTATGGAGAGGCCCAGGTTCAAATCTCTCCCCTCACATGTTGCGGATATGTTGTATATAAAAGGTTCCTCAAAAAAAAAAAAAAATCATATAATAAATATCAAATTATTTGAGGTCCGAGGTGTAGACCAATTGGTTCATCCAAATCCCATAATGGGGGCGGAGGTCCAAGGTTCAAATCTCGGGCCTCACCGAACTGAACGCTTGTCCCTTTCCTGGTGCTTTCAGTGGTGTAAAAGGTTTAAAATGATTGTGGCATGGTGGTTATAGGGGCGGACTGCACGAATATCTGTGTGGCTGATTCTGAGGTGGACAACACAGAATACTATGGCCACCATAAAAAGCTGGACAGACTGCCCGGAGTCATGGCGGCTACCGATTCCACCATGTAAATACAAAAAAAAAAAAAAAAAATATTTGCTAAAATCTAAATTTAAACATAATGACCAGACTCAGGAATGGAAAATAGACTGAAGTAGAAGAAGATTGGTTAGGAAGACCAGTAAATAAACCAGATGTCCTTCCTGAAGACCCAATTTAGGAAGAAGGAACCCTAAACCAACAAGAAGAAGAGTTTGTTGAAACAAATGAACAAAGAGAAATTGTTAGAGAAGAAGGATCCTCATCTCCTAAAATATCCCCGGAAGGAGCAGTTACTTTTGAGAACATGGAACATTTTTGGAAGTTCCTCAATACTAATATTGGCACTCTTAATAGAGTAGTCCATATGGACAAGGATCAAATTAGTGACACTCAAGCAACCCTAGAAGACATATATCACACACGCACTAACCCCTTGTCCTTCGTTGATCAAGAAAGTGATCAAGCTGGACCATCCAATTTGGACATGGCCGCTATAATATAGAACATGCAACAACAACAGGTTACCTAACCACCTAGAGAGCCTGTTACCAAGCCTAGGGTTATTCCCACACAAAATAAACCATCATTCACTGCTTTATTTCGTCAAGTTATTGATCAACATACCTCAAATCAACAAAATCCTAAAACAAAACCAAATGCCAATTTCCAACAATCTGGGGTACAACATAATGCCACAACAAATCTTCTTCATAATACTCTTCCTACCAACCATTTGCATAACAACAATATAACATCTAATCCTTATGTCACGCCATCCTATGCTCACAAATCCCATACTCATGTACCACCAAACCAATATGGTGGACAAACATGGTGAAACAATTAGTCTCCCGCATGGACCAGATAGATCCCTACCATCCCTCGTACAATTATCGAGAGATGTGTAGTCAGCCTCTAGATCCTATAGTTGTAGCACAACCATATCCTAAACACTTTCCTATTCCTGTCCTACCTATATATAAAGGAACTGAAGATCCCATAAAGCATCTTCGTATGTTTAGGATAGCGTGTCATGATATATCCCATGATGATTTGTTATTACTAAAAATGTTCCCAAAAAGTTTAGGAGGGATGGCATTGGAGTGGTATTATCAATTACCCACTCATTCTTTGAGAAATTTCGAAGAGACCACCGAATCTTTTGTGCATCAATTTAGTGCCTACATTGAAAGGCATGCAACTATTATAGATTTGTACAACCTAAAACAAGACAAAGAGGAATGTTTTGCTGATTTCCTAGCTTGATGGAGACAGTTGATAGAAAAATTGCACTTTGTGTTACCTTATCGAGAAATGCTGGATATCTTTATCAATAATTTACAAGAACAACTATCCTATGAGTTATCAATCACTACCTTGACCACCTTCGATCAAGATATAGATTTAGCTCGAAGAGTGGAAGATGCTCTTGTTAGGAGAGGTCAACTTAAAAAGAAAGATGATGAGAAAACATCCAAAAATGAATATAAAAATAAACAAGTTGTGGGTGATGGAGTCACTGATAGTAGAAATATCGCTACTGTTAATGTTGCAAAAACAACAGAGAAATTTATACTAAAACTCCTGTATCGCTCCAAATTTTTTGCATCCTTACCTTCAGGCTAAAGGATCCGTGCCCGAAAGGAGGATGGGAAAAGGATGGGACGGTACCTCGGACTGAGAGGCCCTTTGAAGGTCCCGCCTCTCTGGGGGAGGGGTATTAAGGTGATTTTTCGATGGATGGTGGGGTTCACCAGGAAACGTTTAGTGGCGCTTTCCACGCCTAGGTTGGGAATGAGTTTAATGTGTTCAATTTTAGCTTTAAACATCCAAGTCCTAGGTTTGGCCAAATGAATCTAAGCTAAGCTATATGAAATGCTGATTATATGAATACAAAAAAAAGATTTGAACAGAAAATAGAGAGAATAAGCTAGATTAAAGAGCCATACCTGATCCGGATGTCTGATGGAGATTCTAATTTTTGAAGCAATCCAGATCGTCTGGAATTTGACAGGATCGTCTCTGATCTGACAGGATCGTCTGAGATCTGACGAATTCGTCAGACGAATTCGTCGGAGACCTGCAATTGCAGAAATGGATACCAAGAACAAAAAATACAATTGCAAAAGCAAGGGAAAATGATAGAAATGAAAGTATGAATGCTAGAATGACAACTTTAGATAACAAATTAAGTAAAATGCATGGTTTTAATGACTAACTTTGACTTTATTATGCATCTAGGCTACATGAGGTGAACTCCAAGATGCAAAGCAGTAATAAGCTTAACTAATGCAAAGCAAAACAACAAAAAAGAGTAAAGAAACGCAAACTTTGGGCACTGATTGCCCCCAATGTTGACTCAGATCGAAATCGTCTCGGATTGGTACGAAATCATCTCGAATTGGACAGGATCGTCTACGACGATCTGAGCTTTGCTCCGACTGAAGAATAACAAAGTTCCTGCAAGAAAATTCAAAAAGGGACAAAGGCGAACAATAATCTAGGATATCCTGAAGCATGTAAAACTTAAAGTACAAAAAAATTCAGCCAGGGGAATGTCAAGGGGAGGGCCTAAGATTAAATAGGCATAGGAAAGAGGTTGGGAGGTTGGAGATCATCCCATTTTGGGAGATCTCCAATGGGGGGAGACTCTAACGGTGCAGACGCGTCTCTGCCCGAGTTAGAGAAGTTGTTGAAACAGAAGCTAATTTTGAAAAATCAGTTTTGGGACGAAATCGTCTGGACGTTCTGCTCCAGACGAAATCGTCCGATCTGAGGCGATATCGTCTGATCGGAGACGATATCGTCCAACGGACGAAACAAACTCTAAAAATGGCATGAAAAACAAGGAAACGGGTAGCAGGCGGTTTGGGAGCGGTTTTGGGGTTGAAATTTGAATTTGAATTATTACTAAGGTAATTTTAATTATTTACTAAGTTTTATTGCGCCAATTTTAGGGTGCTACATTTTGCCCCCTCTTTAGCGAATTTTTCGAAGAAAATGCGTTAAAGATGAGTTCTTCTCGATTTACGAGAAAGCAAAAATTATTCCCATTTTTAGGCGACGATTCTTGGTCGAATCGTACGACTGCTTACTATGATGCCCCCTCCGTGTTTTTACCCAAATCGAACGTTTGAGGTAAAAACGCGAAAAAGCAAAAAATTAAAATGTTTTTAATTGTTTTTGAATAAAATTAAAAAAAATAGGGAAAAACCCTAATTCATTGTTACTGTTCATTTTCATTTTCTGGTTTGTGGAGCTCTGCAAACAAAATGGTCGAGACAGCGCACAGATCGACAGAGGTCCGACGCGGGCTACGGGTAAGAGTCTAAACTTAGTTTAGAATGCTTGAATTTTGATTTTCTATGCTTTGTAGATTAAATTTTGATGATTTTTGAGCATCGCGGCCATTTTTGGGCCGTCGACGTCGTCGGGACGAAATCGTCTCGATTTCGTCGAAATCGTCTCGATATCGCCGATTTCGTCCAGGGGCGAAATCGAAAAAATGGGGACGATTTCGTCAAAAAAGGGACGATTTCGGCTTGCAAAATCGAAGACGAATTTGCTCAAATTGGGGACGATATCATCCAATAGTGGACGATATCATCATTGATGAAATTGAACTTGCTTTACTTGCATTTTTAATCATTGTTTTATTAATGATTTTTATTGTTTTGTTGTTTATGTTGCAGAGAGGATTACTAAAGAGCAGAGAATGGAAATACGATGGGCTGAGGGATGACTTGGCCGCTCTATCTCAGGCAGAGCGAGATCAGTTGGCACAAGTCGGCTTGCAGCATGTGGCAGAGATGCCACAGGTTTCTACAGATATGGGGCTATTGATAGCCCTAGCAGAGAGGTGGTATCCGGGTTCTTCCTATTTTTGGTTATCGATAGGGGAGATGACTCCCACACTAGAGGATGTATGGAGGATTTTGAGGATCCCCATACAAGGATGGTTAATAACTCCCATGGCCAATCAGGGCCACGCGATGATGCGACTGTGCAAAGATCCGAGCTTCACCCTGGAGAAGGGCGGAGTGAACATCGAGTCGCTACGCCAGATGCCTGGGGCATCTAGACTGACATAGGTTTTGGCTAGGGTTGTAGGTGGTCTGTTGCTATGCCATCAGAGTGGATGCAGAGTACCATGGCTACTGATAGATGTGGTCTACGACATGAGAGACCACGGGTATAGGTTTGCTTGGGGGAGTTATGTACTATGCCGATTGTATAGGATCCTGCATGGGGTCGTATACAAGGGCGACCGATGTCTGGTTATGACATCACTACTACAGGTTTGGTGCTGGGAGCACATCACGGTGCGGAGGCCGGTAGGGCTCCCACTGACAAGGATTGATGGGGAGAGGCCCCGAGCTTTCTACTGGTGGCTCCGAAGAGGGTCACAACGATGGATAGATCTGCCAATGTCCCGGAGACTACTTGACGACCTTGTCTCCGACCAGATCACCTGGAGGCCTTGGAGAGATCATCCAGGGTGGGCCGAGGATGGACAGGAGCTGGCTCACGTTAGGCGAACCTGCTGGCTGAGGATGGAGAGGGGAGAGGTGGAGCTCCACCGCTACGACCGAGTTTTGAGGCAGTTCGATCTACAACAGGGGATCCCATCTCTTAGAGACTACGAGTTTTCTCGGACCATCCGGGATAACACTACAGTTAGCGGGGCTCCAGATATGCAGCGCTTCTGGAGTCAGGATGTAGATGATGCCCCCATTCAGCCAATGGATGAGGACGACGCAGGGGTTGCCGATGGCTATGATGCCTGGTACATAGGCATCCGCCCTCCTCGGATGACGAGGGCTCAGGGTCCGATTCATGTAGTTGTGCATCGGATGGGGAGGCGATGCCAGGCGGCCATTGAGGTGGCACAGGGTCATGGAGGGAGAGAGCAGAGGAGACCACAGGCTCAGTAGAGGCCATGACAGCGGGAGAGGAGGGAGGAGAGACCCCCTTCTCCATGGAGAGAGAGGCCACCATCGCCCGATAAGGGCAAGGGTGTGGACATAGGAGAGAGTAGTGAGATGGCTACTCTTCGGGTGGAGACTGTCCATCTCTAGGCATAGGTGCAGACTCTACAGGATGAGGCTACACGCCATCGAGCGAAGGCTACACAACTCAGAGATGAGGTTGCACGCCTCAGAGCACGGAGCGAAGGAGCGAGCGCTCAGGAGCTGGCACGGTCGATTGCTCAGACCACGTTCTATCAGGGTATCTACTTCTAGATGGTGCCAGAGGGCCAGAGGGTACAACTGCCAACCGGCATTGCGGATCCGATCAGGGTTGGGTCATCGAGGACTTCATCCCGATCGATGACTAGGACTCGTAGTACCACACATACTACGATGGGGCCACCTCGTCCACCTCAGGGCTAGGGAGGAGATGAGGCTGAGAGCTCGAGGGGTTCTCGAGGCTAGGCTACTGCACTGTACAGACTGATTATATGATTTGAGAGGATTGAGTATGCCAAGATGTAGATTGTGGCATACCAATCCAGTTTTGATATGATGTACATATATTGTTGAGATATATATATATATATATATATATAAATATGATATTTTTGATCATATGACTTGTCTTATGTGTTTGTATGATGCTTTATTGTTGTGGTGTGATTGATTTGATGATTCATGTAATTATGTCGGTTGGAAATATTATGGTTTGAATGTCATGTTTTTTAAAATTTAAATGAAATAATCTGATGTAAACAAATTGGTTGTTTGTGATGTGATTTGATAAAAAAGAAAAGGGACTTCTAACAATAATTTCAAAGGACATTGTCGCTATTATAGACCATTTCATGGAGTCGCCGCTCACTCGGTCGTCAAGCTAATCCCAGTATAGAAATATTGTTAAAAGTAAAAGAGTGCTTAAGAGACTGTCTTAAGACTTTGGTGTGATGATGCAAATGATGATGATGATGATGATGATTTGTTTTCAGATTTTCATGAAAATATTATGCATGAAATATTTTAAAATGACTTTTGCTAGGCATAAATTCCTAAGTGTGATAAATTTTTTGGATAATTCCCTAGGAATTATACCATCATTGCAAAATTGAAGTTTGACATAATGACATGAAAATAGAGTAAGTGTTTGTTTTGTTTTAAAGCATAATTGTGTAACATAATGATTTAAGTCATATGTTTTTATGATTTTGAATAAATGGAAAATAAAATTGGTACAATGGTTTGCGCTAGGCATAGAATATTTAGGTATAGACTTATACCATCATCGCGAAATCCAAAGAAGAAAATAATATAATAGTTTTATTGCATGGTTGATTTTTTAATTTTTGAAAATAAACTGAAAATATGAAGATGAGGACTTGCGCTAGGCATAAAATTCCAATTTTGGTTTTGGAACTATACCATCGTCGCGAAAGTCAAAAGTTATATATAAATGTAACTTTATTGCATGTTTTGAAAATGATTTTGATTTTTGATAATGCATATAGTTGTCTTTATACTAAACAACTGTTCTTCAAAGAGGAAAATGAATTTATTCCAAACAATTTGCAAAAATATTTCAAAGTATCTTAAAGACAAAAGTTAGATTTATAAGGAATCCCATGTGCGTAGGTGAGTTCATTACCAATCTTGATTTATCATAATGATACACAAAATCTCTCAAATACAAAATGTGTGTGCAATTGCATTGTTCATTGACCAGGTTTGAGCAAGATACTATGATACAAGTGATTTGAATTAACCAAATAAGTGTTCGTTAACCATGATTTAGATGCATATAACCATACCAGACTACTATGTAGGTCGGGTTATCAAGAGCTAGCTAATCCATAAGCAGACATAGGTCTGTACAAAAGAAGGTCGCTAATGTGATAGACATATCGCCACGCTAGGAGTTACCCAAGGCCAAGCGGGTTGGGCACAAACCACCTGTTATGGGGCTTACCTCACAGTTTTCGAATAATTGAGAATTCCAAGGATTCAAGCTCATCAACCCTTCTTTTCTTTTCAATGGGTAGGGAAAGGGATTTTATTGCTTTTGCTTTTGTTTGTTTCTTTTTCTTTGCTTTTGCTTTTCTTTTTCTCTTTTTTTTTTTTGTATTTTTGTATTTTGGCTTGATATTTGAGATAATGCTGAAATAACTTGTTTCTTTTTCTCTTTTTCTTGAACTTTTCTTTTCTTCCTATACTAGGGATACTTGCTCGGATTAGCTGTAGAGCAAGGGATTTTTATTCCGGGTAGGGGTGAGCTTGTCCTTTTGTCAATTCTCAAAGATTCTAGACCATGTGCATGATAGGATAGCAGGGGAAACTTTTCGCTCAAGAAACCACTTCTACTATGTAGCATAGCATGGACATTACAAATATAATCATTTTATTGTGAAAGGATATGCTTGGTTTAAGTAAATAACAAGATCAATTCTCTGTGCTCAAACTTTATTTAATTGAATTTTGTGGACTTTGATATAAGAGAGATTAGTAATCATGCCGTATAAAATCAAGATATTTATTTTTGTGTTTGTGATAGTGAGGGATTCCAAATAAATGCTAATTTATCCAAAATAACTTGAAAATATAACTGCAATACTTGAAGAAGAAATATATATAACAAATATTTTTGAGGAGTTTGATGATTTTGACTCTCTCTTTCTTCTTTATTTTTTTGGTTTTGAAAAGAGTCAATAATATTGTTGTTTTGACTTTTATTTTTTTATTTTTTGTTTGTTTTTGTTTAAAGAGTTATATATATATTTTTAAAATGAGACAACATGCAAAATATGTACAAATGATGAAATGACCAAATTTTATGCGTAATATCGCTTAAGATGCATAATATTCATAGGTTCTTTTAAATATTTACCATCTAAGGTAGCTAATTTGTATGCTCCCGATTCAAATTTAGCAAGTGATAATATATGGTCCAAGCCACTTGGGCTCAAATTTACCTTTAAGGTCTTTAGTTGCATTAGTATTTTTTTGATTTTCTTTTAAAACAAGGTCACCGACCTCAAAGGATCGATGACGAACTTTCTTGGCATATGATCTTTTAAGCTTGTTTTGGTAAGCACGAAGATGCTCCAAAGCATTGATGCACTTTTCATCTAGGAGTTCCAGCTGACTGAGTCTGCACACTCGATATTCATCTCCTACTTCGGTATCTTGAAGTAGTAGAGCCAAAGAAGGAACTTCTAATTCAAAAGGAAAAATGGCTTCAACGCCATAAACCAAGACAAAAGGTGAAGTTCCAGTGGGAGTTCGAACACTAGTTCGATAGGCCCACAAAGCTGGATATAATTGAATGTGCCAGTCACGGCCAGATTTATTGACCAATATTTTAAGAATTTTGATTAAGGTTTTGTTAGATGCTTCTGCTTGGCCATTACCCTGAGGATAATAGGGAGTGGACCATCGATGTTGAATCTTATATTTTTGGCATAATTTCTTGACATCTTTATTTTTGAAACAAGTTCCATTGTCTGAGATGAGATTTGCAGGAATTTCGAACCTACAAATGATTTGATTAAAAATAAATTTGGAGACTTGTGTTCCAGTGCAGGAAGCTAAAGGCATAGCTTCAACCCACTTCGTGAAATACTCAGTGGTGGTTATGATGAATTTGTGTCCATCAGATGACACAGGATTAATTTTGCCAATAATGTCTAAGCCCCATTTTGAAAAGGGCCAAGGAGATGAAATAGCCTGCAGCTCTTGTGCAGGCGCATGGACAAGGTCAGCATGTTTCTGGCACTTGTCGCAATGGCGCACATACTCATGTGCATCATTTTCCATGGTAGGCCAAAAGTAGCCTATCCTAAGGAGCTTTTTAGCAATGACACTACCACTGAAGTGTCCTCCACAAGATCCATCGTGGACTTCACTTAAAGCTGATTTGGATTCTTCTAGATTCAAACATCTCAATAGGATACCTTCAAAAGATCTCCTATATAAAGTATTGCCAATTATTACAAATCGACTTGCTCGTCTACGTAATAACCGACGTTGGTTTCTATTAGAATTGGCAGGGAAAGTCCCATTGTGAAGAAAATCAAATATATCTGTATACCAAGGGTCAGGAGTAGTTTCATTGATTAGAAACACATCCAAAGGTTCTAAACATGACTTATTTGAAGCGGGTTCCTGGAGTCGATGAATAATGATGGTGGCATATTCGTCATCTAACTCCAAGGGTAGAAGAGATGCAGCTACGGCCATAGCGTCAGCCGCACGGTTGCTAGTTCATGGAATAGCTTCCAAAGTAACTTTATCAAACAAGGATAACAATTGCAAAACATATGCTTTATATGGGCACAATTTATCATCTCTGGTCTGATAAACTTCATTAATTTGATTTATGACAAGTTGAGAATCACCAAAAACTAGCAGATGTTTGATTTTTAATGCCAAGGCAGCTCGTAATCCAAGGATTAGAGCCTCATATTCGACAATATTATTGGTGCAAGCAAATGTTAATTTAAAAGACAAAGGTATAATGTGTTTTTGTGGAGATATTAAAATAATACCCGCACCAGCCCCACTCATGCATCGGGCTCCATCAAAGTATAAGGACCATTGTTCAACATGGTCTCCCTCTAATTGAAGGCATTCATCAGGAAACTCAATGATGAGGGGATGGGTAGACTCTAAGGGTGCAACAACTAACTGATATGCTATGATTTGACCCTTAACATACTTTTGTCCTATGAATGTAAGTTCAAACTCGCTTAGAGCAAGAACCCACTTGGTCGTGCGACCCGATAAATAAGGTCGACTCATAAGATACCGCAAGGGATCATATTTAGCAATGACATATGTTTTTTGACTAAGCATATAATGGCATAATTTTTGCATAGAAAATACGACTGCTAGACATAGTTTTTCTAATGAGGTATAACGAGTTTCATAACTGATTAAAGTTTGGCTAATGTAATAATTAGCACGTTCTTTCTTCTCATCATCAAGCTGAGCTAACATAGCTCCTAAAGCAAAATCTGAAGCTAAAATATACAGGAGAAACGGGCGATCGTGTCTAGGCGGTGAAAGCACAGGTGGGTTAAGGAGGTATTGTTTGAGAAGTTCAAAAGCTTCTGTACATTCGTCATCCCAATTAAAAGGGACATCCTTCTTAAGGAGCTTAAGAAAGGGAGTGGTTTTGTCCGCCAGCTTATCGATGAAGCGACGGATGGCTTGAAGCTTACCTTGTAAACTTCGTAACTCAGATATATTGGTAGGTGCGGGCATATCAGTGATAGCCGCAATCTTGAGAGGGTCGATTTTGATACCACGTAAAGAAACTAAAACCCCTAATAGTTTACCGGACTTAACTCCGAATATGCATTTAGCTGGATTTAATCGAATAAGGTATTCTCTTAACCGATTAAATACTTTTCTCAAATCATCTAAATGATCATCTTCTTTAATAGAGCGAGCTATAATATCATCTACGTAATCATGTAGGATATCATGCATCATATCATGAAAGATATAAGTCATAGCTCGTTGATATGTTGCGCCTGCATTCTTTAAACCAAATGGCATCACTTTCCAACAAAAGGTACCCCAAGGGGTAATAAAGGTTATTTTAGCCTCGATCTTCAGGAGCTATCCTGATCTGATTATAGCCAAAAAATCCATCCATTAGGGACATCATTCCACTCCCGATGGTAAAGTCAATGATTTGGTCCATGTTTGGAAGAGGAAAATCATCTTTAGGGCATGCAACGTTAATATCTCTAAAGTCCGTGCAAACCCTAACTTTGGTAGCTTCTTTCTTGGTGACTGGAACTACATTCGAGATCCATTCAGCATAATCAATAGCTTGTATGAAAATAACATTTAGGAGTTTTTCTAACTCCCCTTTGACTAGCAGGGCCACTTTGGGATGCATTTTTCTAAGTTTCTGTTTAACAGGTTTAGCATCCGGATGGACTACTAGATGATGCATGACTACAGAAGGGTCCAGACTCGGCATATCTTCATATGTCCAAGCGAAGACATCTTCATATTCTTTAAGGAATGCAATGTATTCATCTTGTTTTTCTTGACTTAATGCTGATCCAATATTGATTATGTGAGGATTATCCTCAGTTCCAATGTTAACTTTAATGACGTTTTCTACTTCCATGTGTAGATCTCTTTCAAAATTAGGTGGGGTGGGTGAAACGCCCAATTCTTGTAATTCTTTTAAGGTTAAGTTGGATAATTCGTCTTGATGAGTGGTGGCCTCAAGTTGGGCTATAGTTGGTATAGAACCATCAAAATAAAAACCATTGTGTAACAACTCTTCAACGGAGATATCATGGAAAATATCTCCTTCCAACTCCTCATCGGATTCAAGCAATCAATTCAGGGTAAGCTATGGATAGCATATTGCAGGTAAAGGGATTATTCTTTGAACACAAAGAATCTTGTTTATCTAGATAATCTTGATAACATATGAGTTGATCATCATCTTCAAAAGGGAAGGGTTGACCCTTACTAGGAAATAGGCCCACACCACATCGGGCGGGCCATGGCTCTACCTCAATAGGTTCTTTCATACCATTTTGGAAAGGTCCCAAGCCTTTCCCTTTATAGCCCATTTTAAGCATTATGGGCTTAGCTTTAATATATTCATTAGCAAAATAACATCGGGCATATCCCTCATGATGAGTTTTGATATTCCAGGGTATTCTTCCCCAATCATATCCTTTATAAATAAAAGCACAACTCCCGACTTGGTAAGTACTTCCCATAGGTTGTGGGAGGCCCAAAGTACGAGGAGATGGCGGCAAGTTATTTAAAAGAATTGAATCTTGCATAAAAGCATTTGTTTTTTTTGATATTAAGATTGTGGATAAATCCGGTAAAAGTTCATCATAAAGAGCATAAGATGTAGAAGGATCATTCCCTATATCTTTAGATGTGGAAGGTATGATAGATGTTGATAATGTGGAGGTGTCAATAAATGGGTCTATAGGTTTTGAAATTATAGGGATAGAACATGAAGGATTGGTTGTGGATTGAAGATCTTTTTGAGGTTTTAGTGTGGTTTGTTCAGAAGATGGTTGAGTTAAATGTATAGGTGTAGTTGATGGAGTAGATGATGTTATGTGTGTGTTTTTCACACGTTTAGATGAAAAATAAGAATTAGGATGTGTGGATGATAGAGCAGGGCAAAATTGCACTCCAACAGGTTCTGCCAAAGCACACATATCAAAGGGTCTAGGGTCACCATGGATAGTGACCAACTGATTTTTAAATTCAAATTTAACACACTGATGTAAAGTGGAAGGAACCGCTCGCATCGCATTGATCCAAGGGCGACCCAAAAGTATATTGTATGATGCTGGGCAATGTACAATAAACACGGTTGTATCTAGGGTTCTAGGACCAACTTGCAAGGGTAAGGTAATGACTCCACACGTTTCTTGTGTCTCGTCATTGAAAGCTTTGATAATCATGTCAGTTTTTCTTCATTTCATCACTTCTAAACCCAAATCTTTGGTAGAAGTCAAAAGTGCAAATGTTTAGAGATGAACCATTATCAATCAAGACTCTTTTAACAACTACATCTCCAATTAGAGCAGTAATATATAAGGGGTTATCCTTATGTAAACTATGTTGTGGGATATCTTTATCTCGAAAGTCAATACAATCAACTTCTCGAGTGATGATAGTATTGGACATGGCTTCGGGTTGAATATTTTGAGGTACCATCATTTGGCTTAATGTAAGCATTAACTCATCCCTATGGGTAGGAGAAGATCTTAACAAGTCCAAAAGGGAAATTCTGGCTGTAGTATTGGATAATTGTTCATTAATATTGTAAGGAGGTTTTGGTTGAACATTAGACATATGATTCCCTTTATTGGGATTTTTCAAAATAAATGGAGCTGATCCATCATTCTGAGTTTGATCTTGTTGAAAGTTTTGAGCCTGTTGTCTGGTAACAACTCCGATGGTACCCACAATGTTATATTGAAGACGCTGAACTGGTCTTGGTTGAGCGTTTATGGCTTGTTCATTAGGAAGGAACTGATTAGAAGAGGGTCGAGTAGTAACTCTTCTAGGAAATGGTTCTTCTGGAACCATAGCATCTGTGATGGGTTGAATAGGATCTGATTCATTTTCAGAACTATTCGATTGGTTTGAGGTGATGTCTATTTCACTTTCAGTATCTGATTCTACATCACTAGGATCGGGAGTTTGAATATTATGTAGGGGTCTGGTCGTGACCAGGGATAAGGTTGTGCCAAATATTTGAGGATCCTGAATAGATAATTGTCCGCTAATAGTCCCTACATATCGGGTAGGAGGGGGAACATTATGATGTTCGATTTGATTGGCCACTTCTTTACCATGGTTTGGTAAAGGATGTTGAAATATATCTAATGATTGATTAGCATTTTGATTCTGATTTTGGGGAATGGTCTTTTGAGCATTATTAGGAGCATTTTGTTTAGGTTGGAAGGCTTGCACCTCCATTTCATTATTATCAATCAAATCTTGTATTTTATGTTTCAATATTTTGCAAGAATTTGTAGCATGTCCAGGTCCTCTATGAAAATCACAATGTAAATCAGCTCTGTATCCGGGTATAGTTGGATCAGGTTCCTGGATAGCTGGTAATTGAATCAAGCCTCGTGCTAATAATTGAGGAAGAATGGTTGATAAAGGTTGATTCAATCTAGTAAATTCTCGAGGAGGTTTATCAGGAGGTTTTAATATAAATTTTTTTGTTGTCTTCGTTGTATTGATATTAGCAACGTTTCTACTATCAGTGACTCCGTCACCTACAACTTGTTTGTTTTTATACTGATTTCTAGATGTTTTCTCATCATCTTTCTTTTTGAGCTGACCTCTTCTAATGAGAGCATCTTCTACCCTTCGAGCTAAGTCTATAGCTTGATCGAAGGTAGTTAAGGTGGCAGATTGATAACTCATAAGATATTTGTTCTTGTAAATTATTAATAAAAATGTCCAACATTTCCCTATAAGGTAGCACAAAGTGCAGTTTTCCCGTCAACCGCCTCCATCTAGCTAAGAAATCAGCAAAACATTCATCTTTGTCTTGTTTTAAGTTGTACAAATCTTTAATGGTGACATGCCTCTCGATGTAGGCACTAAATTGATGGACAAAAGATTCAGTTGTTTCTTCAAAATTTCTCAAAGAATGAGTGGGCAATTGATAGTACCACTCTAATGCCATTCCTCCTAAACTTTTCGGGAACATTTTTAGTAATAGCAAGTCATCATGTGATATATCATGACATGCTATCCTAAACATGCGAAGATGCTCTATGGGATCTTCAGTTCCTTTATATATAGGCAGGACGGGCATGGGAAAGTGTTTAGGGTATGGTTGTGCTACAACTATGGGATCCAGAGGTTGACTACATATCTCTCGATAATTGTACGAGGGACGGTAGGGATCTATCTGGTCCATGCACGAAGCTAATTGTTTCACCATGGCTTCCAGATTACCGGTTTGCCCACCATATTGATTCGGTAGGGCATTAATATGGGATTTGTGAGCATATGATGGAGGGACATGGAGATTAGATGCTATATTGCTATTGTATAAATTGTTGGTAGGAAGGGTGTTATGAAGAAATTTTGAAGTTGTATTATGTTGTATGCCCGATTGTTGAAAATTGGTGTTTGGCTTCATTTTAGGTTTTTGTCTACTTGAAGCATATTGATCAATAGTTTGGCGAAGTAAAGCAGTGAAGGAAGGTTTCTTTTGTGTGGGAATGATTTTAGGCTCAATAACAGGTTCCTTAGGGGGTTGGGTAACCTGTTGTTTTGGCATGTTCTGAATCATAGTGACCATATCTCTATTGGATGGTCCAACTTTATCACTTTCTTGATCAATGAAAGACAAGGGATTAGTGTGTATGTCAAACATATGTTCCATGGCTGCTTGAGTGTCACTAATTTGTCCTTTATCAATACGAACTGCCATATTAAGAGCACCAATGTTATTATTGAAAAATTTCCAGAAATGATCTAAATTATCAAAAGCAATAGTTCCATCTAGAGCTATTCTAGGGGATGAGGATCCTTCCTCTTTAAGATTTTCTTGTTGTTCATTTTCTTCAGCCAGGTCATCTTCTGGTTGTTCTAGAGTTTCTCCTTCCGGAATTGATTCCTCAGGAAGGACATTTGGGTTTTTTGTTTTGTCTCCTAACCAATCTTCTCCTTCTTCTTCAGTTTGTTTACCACTCCTAAGTTTAGGCATTGTGGTTAAATTTAGATTTCAAAAAATATATATATATATAATATATATATATGCAACAAGCTTAAGAGGTATATATTTTAATTATATACCTACTATAGTATTTGAAATAAAATGTTTTTGGTTTTTGTTATGTTTTGGTTTTTCTTGTTTTTGTAACAATATTATAAAGATAACAAACAACACACTAAATGCAAGAAATAATAATAATGAAAGCAATGATCTAGTTTTCTATAAACAATTTATAAATATCATTAATGGGCTCGAGTTCTTCAGGAGTCATGAAGTGTTCTTCTTCAAATTGAAAATTTTCTTTCAAGAATTTGACAAAAAGTGCTATAGTGATATTATCTGTCTCGGATTCTCGGTTGGTAGAAATAAAGTTCGTGGCAATACTCTCGATATAACACAGCCCTAGGAACTCTATTCCATATTTCCCTATCCGTAAGAACGACCTCTTGATCTTCTACATGACCTAGGAATTGGTGTATAACAGCTGCGTTCTCGAGGTATTCCTCGAAGGTGAACAATTCTGAAGACACAAGAGCTCTCCTATAAGCTAACCACCTATGGCAGTGCTCTCTCAAGTTCATGATAAACAATGAGTTGATGAGGATCCAGGATCCTATCTAGGGCAAACCTCTTGATTTGTCTAAGTTCGGTTGATCTAGATGAAATGACACCTAGCCTCCTATCAAGTTCTTTCCACAAAGGTTGGTCTCTATCTATTTGAGCATGCTCCTAAACAAAGAATCAACCTCTATGGCTATTAATTGATTTGCAACATTTATAGTAACAGCTAGTCTTTTCTTAGGAGCTACCATCTAGACATGATATGCAACTTAGTAGTTTTCTAATGATTTTAAATGCATCTATGTTTTTGTTTTTTTTTTTTTCAAAAGGTTTTAGTTTCACGTCGGGTTCACCAAAATGTATCGCTCCAAATTTTTTGCATCCTTACCTTCAAGCTAAAGGATCCGTGCCCGAAAGGAGGATGGGAAAAGGATGGGACGGTACCTCAGACTGAGAGGCCCTTTGAAGGTCCCGCCTCTCGGGGGAGGGGTATTAAGGTGATTTTTCGACGGATGGTGGGGTTCACCAGGAAACGTTTAGTGGCGCTTTCCATGCCTAGGTTGGGAATGAGTTTAATGTGTTCAATTTTAGCTTTAAACATCCAAGTCCTAGGTTTGGCCAAATGAATCTAAGCTAAGCTATATGAAATGCTGATTATATGAATACAAAAAATAGATTTGAACAGAAAATAGAGAGAATAAGCTAGATTAAAGAGCCATACCTGATCCGGATGTCCGATGGAGATTCTAATTTTTGAAGCAGTCCAGATCGTCTGGAATTTGACAGATCATCTCTGATCCGACAGGATCATCTGAGATCTGACGAATTCATCAGACGAATTCGTCGGAGACCCGCAATTGCAGAAATGGATACCAAGAACAAAAAATACAATTGCAAAAGCAAGGGAAAATGATAGAAATGAAAGTATGAATGCTAGAATGACAACTTTAGATAACAAATTAAGTAAAATGCATGGTTTTAATGACTAACTTTGACTTTATTATGCATCTAGGCTACATGAGGTGAACTCCAAGATGCAAAGCAATAATAAGCTTAACTAATGCAAAGCAAAACAACAAAAAAGAGTAAAGAAACGCAAACTTTGGGCACTGATTGCCCCCAATGTTGACTGCAGTCGAAATCATCTCGGATTGGTACGAAATCATCTCGAATTGGACAGGATCGTCTACGACGATCTGAGCTTTGCTCCGACTGAAGAATAACAAAGTTCCTGCAAGAAAATTCAAAAAGGGACAAAGGCGAACAATAATCTAGGATATCCTGAAGCATGTAAAACTTAAAGTACAAAAAAATTCAGCCAGGGGAATGTCAAGGGGAGGGCCTAAGATTAAATAGGCATAGGAAAGAGGTTGGGAGGTTGGAGATCATCCCATTTTGGGAGATCTCCAATGGGGGGAGACTCTAACGGTGCAGACGCGTCTCTGCCCGAGTTAGAGAAGTTGTTGAAACAGAAGCTAATTTTGAAAAATCAGTTTTGGGACGAAATCGTCTGGACGTTCTGCTCCAGACGAAATCGTCCGATCTGAGGCGATATCGTCTGATCGAAGACGATATCGTCCAACGGATGAAACAAACTCTAAAAATGGCATGAAAAACAAGGAAACGGGTAGCAAGTGGTTTGGGAGCGGTTTTGGGGTTGAAATTTGAATTTGAATTATTACTAAGGTAATTTTAATTATTTACTAAGTTTTACTGCACCAATTTTAGGGTGCTACAGCTCCTGATAAACCACCCCAAGAATTTACTAGGTTAAATCAACCCTTATCAACCATTCTCCTGTAATTACTAGTGTGAGGAATGATCCAATTACCAAATATCCGAGAACCTGATCCAACTATACTTGGATATAGGGCTGATTTACACTATGATTTCCATAGAGGACCTAGACACGCTACCAATTATTGTAAAATATTAAAACATAAAATACAAGACTTGATTGATAACAATGAGATGGAGGTGCAAGCCTTTCAACATAAACAAAATCCTCCTAATAATGCTCAAAAGAACATCCCCCAAAATCAGAATCAGAATGCCAATCAATCATTGAACATATTTCAACATCCTTTATCAAACCATGGTAAAGAGGTGGCTAATCAAATTGAGCATCATAATGTTCCCCCTCCTACTCGATATGTAGCAGCTATTAGTGGACATTTACCTGTTCATGATCTGCAAATATTTGACACCACTTTATCCATGGTTACGACCAGACCTCTACATAATATTCAGACACGTGATCTTAGTGATATCGAATATGAGACTGAAAGTGACATGGAAATCACTTCAAATCAATCGAATAGTTCTGAAGATGAATCAGATCCTATTCAACCTATCACAAGTTCTATGATTCCAGAAGAACCATTTCCAAGAAGAGTCACTACTCGATCATCGTCTCAACAATTACTTTCTAATGAACAATCCATAAACGCTAGACCAAGACCCATTCATCATCCACAAAATAATATTGTAGGTACCATCGGAGTTGTTACTCGACAATAGGCTCAAAATTCTCAACAAGATCAAACTCAGAACGATGGATCAGCTCCATTCGTTTTGAAAAATCCTAATAAAGGGAATCATGTGCCTAATGTTCAACCTAAACCTCCTTATAATATTAATGAACAATTATCAAATACTACAACTAGAATTTCCCTTTTAGACCTTTTAAGATCTTCTCCTACCCATAGGGATGGATTAATGCTCACATTAAGCCAAATGATGGTACCACAAAATATTCAACCTAAAGCCATGTCCAATACTATCATAACTCGAGAAGTCGATTGTATTGACTTCCAGGATAAAGATATACCACAACATAGTTTACATAAGGATAACCCCTTATATATTACTACCCTAATTGGAGATGTAGCAGTTAAACGAGTCTTGATTGATAATGGTTCATATTTAAACATATGCACTTTTGACTTCTACCAAATATTTGGGTTTAGAAGTGACAAAATGAAAAGAACTGATATGATTATAAAAGCCTTCAATGACGAAACACAAGAAACATGTGGAGTTATTACTATCCCATTGCAAGTTGGTCCTCAAACCTTAGACATGACCGTGTTTATTTTACATTGCCCTGCATCATACAATATACTCTTGGGTCACCCTTGGATCAACACGATGTGAGTTGTTCCCTCAACTTTACATTAGTGTGTTAAATTCGAATTTAAAAATTAGTTGGTTACCATTCATGGTGATCCTAGACCCTTTGATATGTGTGCTTTGGCAAAACATGTTGGAGTTCAATTTTGCCCTGCTTTGTCATCCACACATCCTAATTCTAATCATTCGCCTAAACATGTGAAACACACACTCATAACATCATCTACTTTTTCCCCACCAACTACACCTCTACATATAGTTCAACCATCTTCCGAACAAACCACATTAGGACCCCAAAAGGATCCTAAACCCACAACCAATGCTTCTTGTTTTACTCCTATAACTTCCATACCTTTAGACACATCCATCGACATCTCTACAATGTCTACGTCTATCAAAGGCATGTGTCCCGCATCTGAAAACATAGGAAATGATCCTTCTACCTCTTACACTCTTACTGACAAGCTCTTACCTGATTTATCTAAAATTATTGTATAAGAGAAAACAAACGTTTCTATGCAAGATTCCCATATTTTAAATAAATTGCCACCCTCTCCTCGTACCTTGGGCATCCCACAGCCTATGGGAAGTATCTACCAAGTTGGGAGTTGTGCTTTTATTTATAAGGGATATGACTGGGGAAGAATACCTAGAAACATCAAGACTCATTATGATGGGTATGCTTGCTGTTATTTTGTGTAGAACACAAGCTTATACTGAGAGGGGGGGTGAACAGTATAAGACCTCTTTTTACTTTTCCTTTATACTTCAAAATAGTAAAGCTATATATCCAAAGCAATATCAAAACAATGCACAAGATCATCCACAAAGAGACACCAATTTTAACGTGGTTCACCCAGAAAGCCGAGGCTATGTCCACAAAAATTTTCTCTAAAAGTTATCTCAATGTTCTTTGGGAAACCTTCCCAATTACAAAGTTTATGGGCACCAACCCAAAGGAGACACCAATCCCCTAATCTCAAGTTCGTGGGCACCGACCCACAGGAGACACCAATCCCCTAGCTCAAGTTCGTGGGCACCGACCCATAGGAGACACCAATCCCCTAGCTCTGCTCTGGCTGGTGATCCTCTAGAAGACCTCTGCCTCCGCTGCCCTTAGCAAATGGAACTCTATCCACAGAAGACACCTGTCTTCCCTGCTCTGGCTGGAGACCTCTGTCCTCAACTCTATCACCTCAAAGCTGGTCCTCGAATTTGCACTAAACATAGTCCTTCGGTCTAGCACAAATGTCCTTGGGTTCTACTCATAGAACCAATGCACCTCTATCCTCAAGTTCTCTTATAGAACTATCAAACTCAGCTTCACAAGTCCTCTGCTAGGACCTGTCCAAATCTGCTCACAAGTCCCCAATGGAACCTGTCCAAAACCTGCTCACAAGTTCATCAAGAAAAACTTGCTTGGCATGAACCCACAAAGAGAATTGTTAGAGACCCAATGTGATTCATCAACCTCATAGAAGCATAAAGAGAATTGTTAGAGACTCAATATGTTCTATACTTAACTCCCAATCTCAATCTCAACTCAATCTCAATCTCAACGAATAAGATAGATGTAGTATGCTTTTCTCAAGAACATGAAACTCAACCCAACAATTGCCAACCATGCAATATGTCATATAACAATGATACTCATGTTCTTTCCAACAACCAATATCTTTTCTCAACCAATTAGGGCTTCAACAACAATGCTCAAAGACAAGGTTTAACCAACATCATTCAACTCAACATTAACCTTGAAGTATTCAACCAATCATCACAAGAAAAGGAAACAAGTAGAAATCCTTTTCCCTCCAAAGATATTTGAACAAAACAACCACCCACACAATATCACCAAATGCAAAGAATAACTTGTTCAAATCAACTCAATGGAGTAAGCCCAATATCATGTATCAAGTAAAAGCAATAACTTGATCAACCAACCTCTATGGAAGCAACTCAACCATCAACCTCAAAACAACCATCCAAGGGTTTCACCAACTCAAAGCAAGTATCAAGACTCACAACCATAAACCCTAGTGCACAATGCTTCCACTACCCCAAACCAAAAATATGCATTCACCAAAACTCTCATCAATGATAACAATGCATAAGTAGTCTTCAACAAACCAGAAACTAGGACTTACACCCAACCAAAGGAAACCTTGTTGAATACCTTTTCACTCCAATCTTATTTTAGGAAAACATACACCAATCATACTCATAAGAAGAATGTGCCCATACCTTATTGAAGTGAAGGAACCCCTTTGGAAATCTGCCACAATCACAAAATTCTTTTGCCAATCTTCACAAGGGTTAGTAGATCACAAAATAATCAACATTACTCCACTTTTCAATCATCATCACCAAAGTCTTTAATTGCACAACTTCCTTATCTCTCCTAAAACCACTTGTACCATAAAATAAAATAAATCACAACATTGCATAACCTTATAACTCCCAAAACCACTTATGCCATAAAAGTAAAATAAAACATTTTATATCATGCATAAACATTCCACACTTTAGTTATGACTCCCCTAAACCTTTGATGTCCACTTTACTTTTCAAACATTCAAATAAAAATATTTTATTTCCATTCACCTTATAACTCCTCAAATTCTAATAGTTCAAACAACAAAGTATTATCATTATTAAATAAAAATGTGGGGCATACCTTAGTAGCATTTTAAGCCTTCGTCAATACTCGAACCCACGACCTCTCAAGTCATGCAAGCCCTAGCACTAGGGCCTCAACCATGTGGACCACGCTGCTCACGTTAACCAAGGAGCACTTGCTCCTTTTTCTTTACTTCCACCGACACGAGGGCAAAAACCAACCAACAAAACTCTGTCAACTGATTGCACTGGGTTTCGTACTCTTGCAACCGTTTTCTCAAAAATAAACTTCCACCGCTATCCTCAATGAGATTTGAACTAGCGACGTTTAGTATATTCAAAACTTCTCTCAACCGTCTACACCCTCCACTTGGCAGTGATCCCTCTTAACTTTTTAACCTACTCATAAATGTTGGCATTTGGAATACACAACAGGGCTTGAAACTAAGCTACCTTCATCAACACTCGTCAACCAATCACTCGTCAGCCAATCACTCGCTTTCTACATTGTCAACCAATCACTCACTTGCTGCACTGTCAACCAATCACTCGCTCACTATTTTGATTTACTCATCGCAAGGGTTTTGTGCATAATGTTTTACTATTGCAGCATGGTCTACCTTTTCACATAAGGACAAATGATATCCATGCTCTCCATCCCACACTAACTCCCGAGCATCATTTGAATCTCCACTGTGAGCCCTTCTCTTTGGCACTGCTCTCGAGCATCATTTGAATCTCCACTGCGAGCCCTCCTCTTTGGCGCTGCTCTCGAGCATCATTTGTCGTTAGCGCAAGGGCTTCGACTAAATTGAAATTGCATGAGGATTCATTTCGAAAACATACCCACTAAATGAATTCCATTGCCTCATTTTATATGCACTACGATGCATTACCAAACACGTCGGCCCTTTTTAATTTATTTTAAAATATTAATTTAAATTTTAAATAAATAAAATTTAAACTAAATATTTAAAATTAAATATCTTCATCATCGGGGCACCTTTTTCAATGAAACGAAAAGCCAACTTGGGTTTTAAGAAAAACCCATTTCAAATCTATTGTCCATGGTTTTAAATAAAACCTTTTATTTTGTCTGCCTTGGTTTTCACAAAAACCCTTCCGCTTCTTGACATCAATGACAACATCAACACTTGAGCAAAGGCAATGTACCCAATGTACCCAAAATTGCCAACAATCTCCCCCTTTGTCATTGATGGCAAACCTTTACTAAAAACACATCTTCAAGAGCCAAAACTGAAACCCACAACTGAGAATCTACCTTTGAAGTTTTTCTCCCCCTGACTTGAAGCTTTCCTCTTCACTTGAAGCTCTCCCCCTTACTCATATCTCTCCCCCTTTGTCATCAATGGCAAAGGGCCACCTTTGGGGCTCGAGACTAAGAATGAGCCTCTTAGCTTAGTCCCTCCCCCACCTCCTGATGAGGTGATTAATTCTGGGGTGGGAGTAAAACTCCCATTAGGCACTGATCATCATCAGCGTCTATAACTTCCTTGTCGGGCCTTCTCTTGAACTCTTTGTCCGTATTCTTGTTCCTGTCATTGTTCTGATCCTTGGACCTGATCATGCCACTGTTCCTGTTCCTGTATCCTAGAATTTCAACTCTACACTGTCTGACTGTGTGACCTTCATTGTTGCACTTATAACAAGTAACAATGTTATTTCTTTTAGGCATACCTGTTCTTTGAATCCACAAGTTCTGACCAAACCAGTTCTGACCAAACCTATTTTGACCAAATCTGTTCTGACCAAACCTGTTTTGACCAAGCCTATTCTGACTAACCCAGTTCCTGTTATTTGCCTTGCAATAAACTGCCTTATGCCCAAACTGATTGCAAGAGTAGCAATACCCATGAAAGAAATTACCACTTCTGAAACTGTCATTTGCCTTCTTCACTTGAGCCATGCAATGTATAGCCATGTGACCAAATCTATGACATGCAAAACATCTGCCTTGAAACTTTCCATTATTTGACCTCTTAGGTTCTGAAGACTTCTTCTTCTCATTCTGAATTATGTTTTCTATTTTAGTGCATCTATCATTTAAGGACTCATGATCTGAAATACTTTCCCCATCAAAACTTTCTTCCTTTTGGAGTCTCTTACTAGACTCTCCAATTTGTTCCTTGTGAGGCTTAACAAAACCGAGGCCTGTTTTGTCTGTTGTCTTTCTTTGACCTTTGATGAGAGACTTAACCTTTTTGGAGCTATCTTGAAACCTGTACAACTTATCCTTGTATTCTTTAGTTTCCTCTTTCAAAGAAGCCATTTTCTGATCTAATTCACTATACTCAAGCACCTTAGATTCTAACTCATTCTTGAGTTCTTGTGCCTTAGCCATAGAGACGTCAAGACTTTCTATAAGTTTATCTCTCTCCATGCAACATTCATCTAACTTATCCTTGAGTCTAGCATTCTTCTTTCTTTCCTTTTTCAAGACACTAAGAGCATTAGTAAGTTCACATTCAAGATCCTCTATTTGATTGCACTTTGAATTATCAAGGCCTTTTTCAGATTTCTTATCACTAGAGGTGCTACCCTTTTCAAAAACCATACATGCATCTTCCTTATCACTTTTTGAAGCATCCTCATACATACTAGCAACCAAATCATTATTTTTGCAATTATCCTCAAGGTGCCAACACTTTCCATATCTAAGACATTTCGGTTCTTCCTCCTTTTTTGATATGAACAAAATCTCATTTTTATAATCACCCGAAGAACTTTCACTATCACTACTAAAACACTTACTTGCTTTGTCAAGGTAGACGCTCTTCTTTTCTTGATTGTTGTGCTCATCTTTGATTTTAAGAGTTGTATTGGCCTCTTCTAGTTGTTTCTTCAATGAAACAATCTCTTCTTTTTGTTTGCAGCAAACAGTCTCTTTCTCATTGATCTGATACCTGAGAGTTTCTTCATTCTTTTTGAACTCTTCTATTTTCAGCTTTAGATTGTTAACAACTTTGTTAGATTCCTCTTCATGTTTGTTGTATATACCAACTTTATTACTCATTTCTTCCATCTGCATTCTTAAACCGTCAATTTCTTTTTCTAGCTTGCTGCAATACTCTGTTTTCCTAGAAGATTGCATTTTGAGATCTTCAAAAATTTTCTTGTAATCTTCTGCTTGAACTTTCAAGCTGGTGATTATATCTTCTGCATCCTCAACCTTTTTACTCAGGTCTAAAATCAGTTTATGTTCCCAATTTGTTTCTGCATCACTTCCTTCTTCATCACACTCTTGTTCTGAATCTGTTTCTTCACCAATTTTGAATGGATCATCTTCATCTTCACTTCTACTAAACCCATGGCAATGATGATCATTATGATAGAGTTGACCACAAACAAAACATTCTCTTCCTTGTGAGCAATTAGCTGCAAAGTGACCGATCTTCCCACATCCGGTGCAAAACTTTATTAATCTGGCTTGTTCTCCACTGTTTGATTCATCTCTTGAATCTATTTCCATTCCCAGAATAGCAACATTGAGATCATCTTCATTTCCTTTCATGACCATGTGAGTTTTCTTCTTCTTGTGTCTTATGGTTTTGCTTTTGCCTTTCCTTGCCATTTGTGTTCTTGTAAGATCTTCCTTCAAGCTGTTAAACTTTCCGAAGGAACCTTGCTCTGATACCAATTGTAGAACACAAGCTTATACTGAGAGGGGGGGTGAATAGTATAAGACCTCTTTTTACTTTTCCTTTATACTTCAAAATAGTAAAGCTATATATCCAAAGCAATATCAAAATAATGCACAAGATCATCCACAAAGAGACACCAATTTTAACGTGGTTCACCTAGAAAGCCTGGGCTACGTCCACAAAAATTTTCTCTAAAAGTTATCTCAATGTTCTTTGGGAAACCTTCCCAATTACAATGTTTATGGGCACCAACCCAAAGGAGACACCAATCCCCTAATCTCAAGTTCGTGGGCACCAACCCACAGGAGACACCAATCCCCTAGCTCAAGTTCGTGGGCACCGACCCACAGGAGACACCAATCCCCTAGCTCTGCTCTGGTTGGTGATCCTCTAGAAGACCTCTCCCTTCGCTGCCCTTAGCAAATGGAACTCTATCCACAGAAGACACCTGTCTTCCCTGCTCTGGCTGGAGACCTCTATCCTCAACTCTATCACCTCAAAGCTAGTCCTCGAATTTGCACTAAACATAGTCCTTCGGTCTAGCACAAATGTCCTCGGGTTCTACTCATAGAACCAATGCACCTCTGTCCTCAAGTTCTCTGATAGAACTATCAAACTCAGCTTCACAAGTCCTCTGCTAGGACCTGTCCAAATCTGCTCACAAGTCCCCAATGGAACCTGTCCAAAACCTGCTCACAAGTTCATCAAGAAAAACTTGCTTGGCATGAACCCACAAAGAGAATTGTTAGAGACCCAATGTGATTCATCAACCTCATAGAAGCATAAAGAGAATTGTTAGAGACTCAATATGTTCTATACTTAACTCCCAATCTCAATCTCAACTCAATCTCAAATCTCAACAGAATAAGATAGATGTAGTATGCTTTTCTCAAGAACATGAAACACAACCCAACAATTGCCAACCATGCAATATCTCATATAACAATGATACTCATGTTCTTTCCAACAACCAATATCTTTTCTCAACCAATTAGGGCTTCAACAACAATGCTCAAAGACAAGGTTTAACCAACATCATTCAACTCAACATTAACCTTGAAGCATTCAACCAATCATCACTAGAAAAGGAAACAAGTAGAAATCCTTTTCCCTCCAAAGATATTTGAACAAAACAGCCACCAACACAATATCACCAAATGCAAAGAATAACTTGTTCAAATCAACTCAATGGAGTAAGCCCAATATCATGTATCAAGTAAAAGCAATAACTTGATCAACCAACCTCTATGGAAGCAACTCAACCATCAACCTCAACACAGCCATCCAAGGGTTTCACCAACTCAAAGCAAGTATCAAGACTCACAACCATAAACCCTAGTGCACAATGCTTCCACTACCCCAAACCAGAAATATGCATTCACCAAAACTCTCATCAATGATAACAATGCATAAGTAGTCTTCAACAAACCAGAAACTAGGACTTACACCCAACCAAAGGAAACCTTGTTGAATACCTTTTCACTCCAATCTTATTTCAGGAAAACATACACCAATCATACTCATAAGAAGAATGTGCCCATACCTTATTGAAGTGAAGGAACCCCTTTGGAAATCTGCCACAATCACAAAATTCTTTTGCCAATCTTCACAAGGGTTAGTAGATCACAAAATAATCAACATTACTCCACTTTTCAATAATCATCACCAAAGTCTTTAATTGCACAACTTCCTTATCTCTCCTAAAACCACTTGTACCATAAAATAAAATAAATCACAACATTGCATAACCTTATAACTCCCAAAACCACTTATGCCATAAAAGTAAAATAAAACATTTTATATCATGCATAAACATTCCACACTTTAGTTATGACTCCCCTAAACCTTTGATGTCCACTTTACTTTTCAAACATTCAAATAAAAATATTTTATTTCCATTCACCTTATAACTCCTCAAATTCTAATAGTTCAAACAACAAAGTATTATCATTATTAAATAAAAATGTGGGGCATACCTTAGTAGCATTTTAAGCCTTCGTCAATACTCGAACCCATGACCTCTCAAGTCGTGCAAGCCCTAGCACTAGGGCCTCAACCATGTGGACCACGCTGCTCATGTTAACCAAGGAGCACTTGCTCCTTTTTCTTTACTTCCACCGACACGAGGGCAAAAACCAACCAACAAAACTCTATCAACTGATTGCACTGGGTTTCGTACTCTTGCAACCGTTTTCTCAAAAATAAACTTCCACCGCTATCCTCAATGAGATTCGAACTAGCGACATTTAGTATATTCAAAACTTCTCTCAACCGTCTGCACCCTCCACTTGGCAGTGATCCCTCTTAACTTTTTAACCTACTCATAAATGTTGGCGTTTGGAATACACAGCAGGGCTTGAAACTAAGCTACCTTCATCAACACTCGCCAACCAATCACTCGTCAGCCAATCACTCGCTTTCTACACTGTCAACCAATCACTCACTCGCTGCACTGTCAACCAATCACTCGCTCACTATTTCGATTTACTCATCGCAAGGGTTCTGTGCATAATGTTTTACTATTGCAGCATGGTCTACCTTTTCACATAAGGACAAATGCTATCCGTGCTCTCCATCCTTGGCACTGCTCCCAAGCATCATTTGAATCTCCACCGTGAGCCCTCCTCTTTGGCGCTGTCCAGAGCTCTTTGCAATCTCCACCTGCCCTCCACTCTTTGGCGCTGCTCCCGAGCATCATTTTTCTTTATGAAATCGAGGGATCCCTCAATCAAATGCATGCATTCACCTTGAGACAAACTAAAATTTGGCCTTGCCTTTTATATGCACTAAGATGCACTTTTAAACACGTCGGCAAATATTTAATTTAATTTTAAAATTTTAATTTAAATTTTAAATAAATAAAATTTAAACTAAATATTTAAAATTAAATATCTTCATCACCGGAGCACCTTTTTCAACGAAACGAAAAGCCAACTGGGGTTTTAAGAAAAACCCATTCCAAATCTGTTGTCCATGGTTTTAAATAAAACCTTTTATTTTGTCTGCCTTGGTTTTCACAAAAACCTTTTCGCTTCTTTGACATCAATGACAACATCAACACTTGAGCAAAGGCAATGTACCCAATGTACCCAAAATTGCCAACATTTTGCTAATGAGTATATTAAAGCTAAGCCTATAATGCTTAAATTGGGACATAACGGGAAAGGTTTGGGACCTTTCCAGAATGGTATGAAAGAACCTTTTGAGGTAGAACCTTGGCCTGCCCAATGTGGTGTGGGCCTATTTTCTAGTAAAGGTCAGTCCTTCCCATTCGAGGATGATGACCATATCATATGTTACCAAGATTATTTGGATAAACGTGATGCTTTGCATTTAAGGGATAATCCATTTACATGCAATATGCTATCCATAGCTTACCCTAAAATTATTGTTGAATCCGACGATGAGTTGGAGGGGGATATCTTCCATGATGTCTCCATTGAGGAATTGTTACATAAAAAATTTTATTTCGATGGCTCTATACCTAGTGTAGCCCAGCTTGAGGCCACGGTTCCTCAAGACGAATTATCCAAGCTAACTTTGGAATAATGACAAGAATTAGGTGTTTCACCCACCCCATCTAATTTTGAGAGAGATTTACATGTGGAAGTTGAAAATGTTATAAAAATTAACATTGGAACCGAAGATAACCCTCACATAATCAACATTGGATCAGAATTAAGCCAAAAAAAACAAGATAAATACATTTTATTCCTAAAAAAATATGAAGACGTTTTTTCTTGGACATATGAAGATATGCCAGGATTAGACCCTTCTGTAGTTATGCATCACCTAGTAGTCCATCCGTATGCTAAACCTGTTAAACAGAAACTTAGAAAAATGCATCCTAAAGTGGCCTTACTAGTCAAAGGAGAATTAGAAAAACTCTTGAAGGTTATTTTTATACAAGCCATTGATTATGTTGAATGGATCTCAAATGTAGTTCTAGTAACTAAGAAAGAAGCTATCAAAGTTAGGATTTGCACAGACTTTAGAGATATTAATGTTGCATGCCTTAAAGACAATTTTCCTCTTCCCAACATGGATCAGATCATTGATTTTACTGTTGGGAGCGGAATGATATCCCTAATGGATGGATTATCTGGTTATAATCAGATCAGGATAGCTCTTGAATATTAGGCTAAAACAACCTTTATTACCCCTTGGGGAACCTTTTGTTGGAAAGTGATGCCATTCGGTTTAAAGAATGTAGGTGCAACATATCAACGAGCCATGAATTATATCTTTCACGATATGATGCATGATATTCTACATGATTATGTAGATGATATTATAGCTCGTTCCATCAAAGAAGATGATCATTTAGATGACTTGAGAAATTTTTTTGACCGGTTAAGGGAATATCTTATCCGACTAAATCCAGCCAAATGTATATTTGAAGTTAAGTCCGGTAAATTATTGGGGGTTATAGTTTCTTTATGTGGCATTGAAATTGACCCTCTCAAGATCGTGGCTATCACTGATATGCCCACACCCACAAATATATCTGAATTATGAAGTCTACAAGGTAAAATTCAAGCTATTCGCTACTTCATAACAAGTTGGCGGACAAAACCGGACCCTTTCTTAAGCTTCTTAAAAAAGATGTCTCTTTTCATTAGGATGATGAATTTCAGGAAGCATTTGAACTCCTCAAACAATATCTCCTTCAACCATCGGTGCTTTCCCCACCTAGATTTGATCGTCCATTTATCTTGTACATTTCTACTTCAGATTGTGCCTTAGGAGCTATGTTAGCTCAACTTGACGATGAGAAGAAAGAACGTGCTAATTATTACATCAGCAAAACCTTAATCAGTTATGAAACTCGTTATACGGTATTAGAGAAGTTATGTCTCGCAATCGTATTTTCTACACAAAAACTATGCCATTATATGCTCAATCAGAACATGTATGTTATTGCTAAATTTGATCCTTTGCGGTATCTCATGAGTCTATCGTACTTATCTGGTCGCACAGCCAAGTGGGTTCTTGCGCTAAGCGAGTTTGACATCATGTTTATAGGACAAAAGTCTATTAAAGGTCAAATCAAAGCAGACCAATTAGCTGTTGCACCCTTAGAGTCTACCCATCCCCTCCTCATTGAGATTCTTGATGAATGCCTTAGATTAGAGGCAGATCATCCTGAGCAATGGTCCCTATACTTTGATGGAGTCCGATGCATGAGTGGGGCTGATGCAGGTATTATTTTAATATCTTCATAGAAACATATTATACCTCTGTCCTTCAAACTAACATTTGCTTGTACTAATAATATTGCTGAATATGAGGCTCTAATCCTTGGATTACAAGCTGCCTTGGCACTAAAAATAAAAAATTTATTGGTTTTCGATGATTCTCAACTTGTCATAAATAAAATCAATGATGTTTATTAGATCAGAGATGATAAATTACGCCCATATAAAGCGTATGTGTTACAATTATTATCTTTATTTGATCAAGTTACCTTGGAAGCTATTCCTCGAACTAGCAACCGTGTGGCTGACGCTATGGCTGCAGTTGCATCTCTTTTGCCCTTGGAGTTAGATGATGAATATGCTACCATCATTATTCGTCGACTCAAAGAACCCGCTTCAAGCAAATCATGCTTAGAACCTTTGGATGTGTTTCTAATCAACAAAACTACTCCTAAACCATGGTACACTGATTTATTTAATTTTTTGCAAAATGGGACCTTCCTTGAAGGTTGTAATAGCAACCAGCGTCAGTTATTACATAGACGAGCAACTCGCTTCGTAATTATTGGTAATACCTTGTATAGGATATCTTTTGAAGGCATCTTACTGAGATGTTTGAATCTAGAAGAATCTAAATCAGCTTTGCATGAAGCCCACAATGGATCTTGTGGGGGGCATTTTAGTGGTAGCGCCATTGCTAAGAAGCTCCTTAGGATAGGATATTTTTGGCCTACCATGGAGAATGATGCACATGATTATGTGTGCCATTGCGACAAGTGCCAGAAACTCGCTGACCTTGTCCATGCGCCTGCACAAGAACTGCAAGCTATTTCATATCCTTGGCCCTTTTCAAAATGGGGCTTAGACATCATTGGAAAAATCAACCCTGTGTCATCTGATGGACACAAATCCATCATAACCGCCACTGAGTATTTCACGAAATGGGTTGAAGCTATTCCCTTAGCTTCTTACACTGGAACCCAAGTTTCCAAGTTTATTTTTAATCAAATTATTTGTAGGTTCGAAATTCCTACAAATCTCATCTCAGATAATGGAACTTGTTTCAAAAATAAATATGTCAAAAAATTATGTCAAAAATATAAAATTCAACATCGATGGTCCACTCCCTATTATCTTTAGGGTAATGGCCAAGCAGAAGCATCTAATAAAACATTAATCAAAATCCTCAAGAGACTGGTCAATAAATCTGGTCGAGATTGGCACATCCAATTATATCTTGCTTTGTGGGCCTATCGAACTAGCATTCGCACCCCCACAAGTACTTCACCTTTTGTTTTGGTCTATGGCACTAAAGCTATTTTTCCCTTTGAATTAGAAGTTATTTCTTTAGCTCTACTAATTCAAGATACTGAAGTAGGAGATGAATATCGTGCTGGCAGATTTAGTCAGTTGGAACTCCTAGATGAAAAGCGCATTAATGCTTTGGAGCATCTTTGTGCCTACCAAAACAAGCTTAAGAGCATACCTCAAGAAAGTTCATCATCGATCCTTTGAGATTGGTGACCTTGTCTTAAAAGAAAATAAAAAAAATACTAATGCAACTAAAGACCTTAAAGGTAAATTTGAGCCCAACTGGCTTGGACCATATGTCATCACTGCTAAATTTGGATCGGGAGCATATCAATTAGCTACCTTAGATGGTAAAGATCTTAAAGAACCTATGAATATTATGCATCTTAAGTGTTACTATGCGTAACATTGGGTCATTTCATCATTTGTATATATTGTATTTTGCATATTGTTTCCTTTTAGCCATTTATATAAAATTTTCAAAAACAGTAACAGTATTTATTTTTTTCAATTCATCACTCAAAATCAAAATATAAAAACATCAAAATCATCAAAATCTTCCAAAACATATTTTATTTTTGTACCTATCAATTATTGAAGTATTGAAGTTATATTTTCAATTATTTTGGATAAATTAGCATTTATTCGGAATCTCGCACTTTCACACTCACATACATAAATATCTTGCTTCTATTTGGTATGATTATTAATCTCTCTTATATCAAAGTCCACATTTGAATTAAATAAAGTTTTGAGCATAGAGAATTGATCTTGTTATTTACTTGAACCAAGTATATTTTTTCACATTAAAATGATTTCATTGCAAATTCAATATGATGCTACATAGTAGAAGTGGTTTCTTGAGCGAAAAGTTTCCCCTGCTATGCTATCATACACATGGTCTAGAATCTTCGAGAATTGACAAAAGGACAAGCTCACCCATACCTAGAATAAAAATCCCTTTCTCTACAACCAATCCGAGCAAGTATCCCTAGCATAGGAAGAAAAAGAAAAGTCAAAGAAAATGAGAAAAAGAAAAATATTATTTTGTACCATCGCAGCCATATTTCAGCATTGTCTCAATTCCAAGCAAAAAAATACAAAAAAAAGAAAGAGAAGCAAAAGAGAAAAAGAAAAAGCAAAAGAAAAAGCAATAAAATACCTTTCCCTACCCCTTGAAAATAAAATAAGGGTGAATGAGCTTGAATCCCTGGAATTCTCAATTATTCAAAAACTATGAGGTAAGCACCATAACAGGTGGTTTGTGCCCAACCCGCTTGGCCTTGGGTAATTCCTAGTGTGGTGATATGTCTGTCACATTAGCGATATTCTTTTGTATAGACCTATGTCAGCTTATGGATTAGCTAGCTCATGATAACCAGACTTACATAGTAGTCCAGTATGGTTACATGCATATAAATCATGGTCAACGAACACTCATTTGGTTAAGACAAATTACTTGTATCAAATTTTCTTGCTCAAAATTGGTGAATGAATAATACAATTGCACACACATTTATATTTGAGAGATTCTGTATCATTATGATAAAGCAAGATCGGTAATGAACTCACATTTGCACATGAGGGTTCCGTATAAATCTATATTTGTCTTTGAGATAATGTAAAATATTTCTGCAACTCTTTTTGGAATAATTTTATCTTCTTATTTCAGCACATCTGTTTAGTATAAAAACAACTATATACATTGTTTTCAAAAATCACAAAATGTTTTCAAACAACATATGACACAAATATAATCAATAAAGTCATGTTCATATTATTATTTTCTGTTTATCAAAAGTCAAAAATCAATCCTGCAATAAAACTAAAATATCAATTTCTTCTTTGGATTTCGTGATGATGGTATAAGTCTATACCTATAATTCTATGCCTAGTGCAAGTCATTGTTCTAATTTTATTTTCCCATTCATTTTAAAAAATTCATAAAAAAACATGACTTACATCATTATGTTACACAATTGTGATTTAAAAAGAACGAACACATTTTTGTCCATTTCATTATGTCAACATTCAATTTTGCAATGATGGTATAGTTCCTAGGGACTTATTCCAAAATTTTTATCACACTTAGGAATTTATGCCTAGCAAAATCATATTTCTTTAATATGTCATGCATAATATTTTTTATGAAAATCTGAAAACAAATCATCACCATCATCACTTCCATCATCACAACACAAAGTCTTAAGACAGTCTCTTAAGCATTCTTTTACTTTTAACAATATTTCTATCTTGGGATTAGCTTGACGACCTAGTGAGTGGCGACTCCATGAAATGGTCTATACTAGCAACAATGTCCTTTGAAATTATTGTTAGAAGTCCCTTTTATTTTTTTCATCAAAACACACCACAAAACAACCAATTTATTTACATCAAATTATTTCATTTCCAATTTTATAGCATGGCATAAATATTTTCTTTCCAACGACATAATTACATAAATAATCAATCACACAAATCCAAAATTAAAGCATCATACAACATATACACAAGTCATATCATCAAAAAGACCATATATATATCTCAATAAATTATACATCATCTGGATTGGTATGCCACAATCAAAACCCTGGCATACTCAATCCCCTCAAAAAATAATAATAATACAATCTACCCTCTACAACAGCTAGCCTTAAGAAGCCCTCGAGCTCTCATCCTCATCTCCTCCCTCGCCCTGGCATGGAGGAGGTGGTCCCATAGAGGTTCGGGCTGTGTCCCGGGTCCTCGTCATCGATCGTGAGGATGTCCTCGACGATCCCATCATGACCGGCTCTATAATGGGGGCTGGCAGTGGTACCCTCTATCCCTCTGGAACCACATGATAGTATAGCCCCTGGTAGAATGTGGTCTGAGAAATAGACTGTGCCAGATCTCAAGTGCTCGCCCCTCCACTCCGAGCCCTGAGCCGTGTAGCCTCATCCTATAGTGTCTGCAACTAAGCTCGAAGGTGGGCAACCTCATCCTGGAGAGCCACCGTCTCGCTGCTCTCCCCTACCTCGACACCCTTGCCCTTATCGGGCAATGGTGTGTTGAGCAAGGTGTTGCAAGAAGTTTGTCATTGTTGTCAAAATAGGCAGTTAGATCTAATGATGCAGTGGATAGATAGTTCAGGAGTCATTCAGATGCAGAGGATAGAAGTTCAAAGGATAGTCAGATTATGTAAAGTCCAATTCCAAGAAAACAGAAGTGACCCAGTTTCAAAAATTCGAAGAAAAAGACAAGTTAGAAAAATGTCGCGATATCGCGACATGTTTTCTGTCGCGATTTCGTGACAGGTTGGAGGAGAGAGAAGGCACAGCCGAAAATGTCGTGATTTCATGACAAAAATGAGGAGAGAGAAGGTGCAACCGAAAATGTCATGATTTCACGACAAAAATGAGGAGAGAGAAGGCATAGCCGAAAATGTCACGATTTCATGACAAAAATGAGGAGAGAGAAGGCACAAGGCAAACTATCGCGATTTCGCGACATGTTGGAGGCCAAGAAGCTAAGTCAAGAAACTGTAGCGATTTCGCTACATGTTGGATTTTTGCTGGCCGAAGCAAGGAGAAAGTGTTAAGTGGAAAATTTGTAGCGATTTTGCTACGTGTTGGATTTTCGCTGGCCGAAGCAAGGAGAAAGCGTTAAGTGGAAAAGTTGTAGCGATTTCGCTACATGTTGAAATTTCGCTGGCCGAAGCAAGGAGAAAGTGTTAAGTGGAAAAGTTGTAGCGATTTCGCTACAAGTCGAAACTACAAGACACAAAGGTGTAGCGATTTCGCTACAAGTCAAAAGTGCAGAACACAAAAGTGTAGTGATTTCGCTACATGTCAAAAGTGCAGAACACAAAAGTGTAGCAATTTCGCTACAAGTCAAAATTGTAGAACACAAAGGTGTAGCGATTATGCTACAAGTCGAAAGTGCAAGGCACAAAGGTGTAGCGATTTTGCTACAAGTCAAAGTTTCATGGGTCGAAGCAAAGTTGGAAGCATAAGGCACAAAGTTGTAGCGATTTTGCTACATGTCTTGATTTCGCTAGTGCATGAAGCGAGAAATGTACGAAAGCCGAAAGCGTCACGATTTCGTGACAAGAATGAGGATGACATCAGCGAAAGCTGAAAGTGTCACGATTTCGTGACAGGTTGCAAGAAAAGCCTCTAGAAGTCGAAAGCATCGCGATTTCATGACAAGAATGAGGATGACGTCAGTGAAAGCTGAAAGTGTCGCGATTTCATGACAGATTGCAAGAAAAGCCTCTGGAAGCCGAAAGCGTCATGATTTCACGACAAGGTTGAGGATGATGTTAGCGAAAGTTTGAAGTGTCACGATTTCATGACAAGAATGGTGGCAAAGCTATCAAAGGCCAAAAGGGTCATGATTTTGTGACAACAAGGACAAGAAGGCGTACGGCTACAAAAAGTGTCACGATATCGCGACATGTTATTATTTAGCGACAATAGCTACAGGAAGGTGACAAAGGTGGCAAAGGCGTTTGAGGCCGACAAAGTTAAATCTGGGCTGACGGATTTTAGGGTTTTGTAGTCGACAATTTCTAGGGTTTGGCAGCCGACGCTCTTAGGGTTACAGCCGATGGATTTTAAGGTTTTGCAGCTGATAATTTCTAGGGTTTTGTAGTCAAAGTTCTTAGGGTTACAGCCGACTATTGTTTAAAATTGATCGTGAAATTTCATCTATAAAAGGAGGGCTATTTAGAGTTTGAAGAGAAGGTGAGTAATGAGCTTGTGCAAGTGAAGTCCGCATCGAGCAGAGAGCAAGTCCTATCGAACTTGTGTGAATGAAGTGCACAGATGTTGAGTCGTATCGAGCTGAGTGCGAAGTCATAGTTTGAGTTGAGGCGAAGTGTGCGTATCAAGATTGCTTGAATTAAGAGCGTGGGGTGCAGAGGCTAATTTCTAAGTGTAAAGTAATAGCGTGCAGATAAAAAAAGTGATTGATCATCTGGGTGCAGCAAAGAGTGCGAAGAAGTTCACAGAAGCAGTAGGATTGTGCAAATTGTTTTGTGTAGAAGCAGAGTGCATGTAAACTACAGACTGGGTAATAAGGTGAAAATATAATTACTGTAATTTTTTTTATTAATTCTATTGAAGTCCAAGTTGTAGCTTGGCATAAGGAGTTGGTGCTCCTTTCTGTTGGTGCAAAAAAATTGAGGGGTTGGTGCTCCTTCCAGTTGGTGCTGGTAAATAAATTGTAAAGTTGTTGCTTTGCTTGAGCTGGATTTGGATGGTAGTCCAAGCAGCCATTTTTGAGGAGTAGCCACATTGGTGAACCTCGTTAACTTGCTATGTTTTGTGTGATGCTTTCTTGCTGTAATTGATATATCTTTTATAAGTTTTATACTGCTGCTGGTTTTAAAACTGTATACTTGAAATTTAAAAGATCACACTGATTCACCCCCCCTCTTAGTGTCATTATGATTACAACAATTGGTATCAGAGCAAGGTTCCTGAATAGGCTCAATTAGCTAGGGTGATCTTGGAAGTGACGCAATGGCAAGTGGTGAAGGTTTCTCCTCAAACAAAGCACCATTGTTTGATGGAACTAACTACGCTTTTTGGAAAATAAGGATGCAGACATATCTCCGTGCTTTAGGTTTTGACATCTGGAGTGTAGTAGTTAATGGTTACAAAGCTCATGCAACTGCTCCAACAGAAACGACCGGTAAGAAGGCATTTGAAAATGATTCGAAAGCAAAAAATGCCATAATGTGTGGATTAGTGGACAGTGAGCTAGTCAAAATCATAAACTATGAATCCACAAAAGATGTATGGGATAAACTAGAGAAAATTCATGAAGGAGACGATAGGATCAAGGAGGCCAAGCTTCAAACACATCAAGCTCAATTCGAATCCTTAAAGATGGACAATGATGAGAACATAGAGGCTTTCATGCTAAGAGTCAACGAAATCACAAATTCAATCAGAGGTCTCGACGAAGATATGGATGATGCTACGATTGTGAAAAAGGTATTAAGATCTCTCCCTCCAAGGTTTGATTCAAAAGTCTCAACCATAGAAGAAGCTAAAGATCTAAATCGCTTTAGTATGGATGAGATGCATGGTTCTTTGACTGCTTTTGAAATGAGAATAGGAAGGTCTAATCCCATAGATAGAGAAGCAGCTTTCAAAGCCCTAAAAGGCAAAGACACAAAGCAAGCATCTGAAGAAGAGGATGTTTCAAATGAAATGGAAGCAAATTTTGTCAGAAAACTAAAAAAAGAAAAAGGAAAATACAGAGGAAAGCTACCTTTTAAATGTTTCAATTGTGGAGGCATTGGAAACTTTGCTACCAAATGTCCTCTCAATGACAAGAACAAAGGTGAAGAAACTCCGCATCAAGAAAGAAGTGAATGGAGGAAGAAAACAAACTTCAAAAAAGGCAATTTCAAAAAGAAAAGTTTTATCTCCCGAAATGCAGATTCTTCAGAGGATAGCTCTAGTGAAGACTCTGAAGAAGGAACAGGTGAAGCTCTCTTTATGGCGTTTGAAGTAGAAAAATCAGAAGAGGCAGAAAACCCAAAAAAGAGAGAAGATATGAACCCTAAAGTGTCTATTGAAGAAGCTGAGGCTAAAGTTGATTTAGAAGGTGAGCTAGTTTCTGCTCTTGAAGAATGGAAATCTGAGAAGAGAAAGAATAAAAAACTTTTAAGAAAGCTTGAGGATGCAAATGACATTATAACCAGTTTAAAAATATAGACAGAAGAATACAAGAAAATGTTCGAAGATCTGGAAATTCAGGTAACCACGAAGATAGATTATTGCTGCAAATTAGAAGAAGAAAATTTTGGTCTTTGAATGCAGATACAAGAGCTGGATCGAAAAATTAGTTGCCACTACAAACATGAAGAAAGTTCAATGAAGCTGGATAAAATCTTAAGTGATCAAAGACCTGTAGGCATCAAATTCGGTCTGGGCTTTATTGAAGGAGAATCATCAAACGAACCAAAGGCAAGCAATGTTGAATGTGAAAAGAGTAAAGACAAGAAACAAGTTGTTGAAAGAAAAACAAATCAGGCAAAAGAAAGCAGTAATGCCAGTATTGAAATAGGAACTGACAATGATGGCTTTACCAAGGTCACACATCAAAGAAAGGGAAGATCTAAAGCTCCTGCAACAACTTGGCAAAGACCATCTTTCAGGTTCAATCATTACTTTTATGGTTTCTGTTTCAAATGTAATGGTTATGGGCATAAAATTGTTGACTGCAAGTATAATGTAGGTCCAAGAAGTTTGACTAGTAGAAATGCTTTTGCTCCTCTAATGAGTTATGCAGTAGAATGCTTTAATTGTCACAACTTTGGGCATATTGCTAGAAACTGTCATAGTACTTCTGTTCCAAATCAATCTCAGAAAAGAAGAATTTAACCATATAGGGCAAAAAAAAATAGAATTCCTTCTGAAAGATATGTGCAAGATTTTGAAAAGGGAAAATCCAAGCTAGAGCCCAATACCACAATTAAAACAGAATGGAAACAGAAAGAACAACTCAGGGAAGAAAAGGAATCTTTAATAGTGCAGACAACTTTCAGAGCTCAGAATAAATGTGTACCGTGGATTCTTGACAGTGGTTGCTCAAGTCATATGATAGGTGATAAACAAAAATTTGAAAAACTACAGAAATATGAGGGTGGCTCTGTGAAGTTTGGAAATAATGATGGAGCCAAAATAATAGGAAAAGGATCTATAAAAATTAGTGAAGGGAAAATCAAGTCAGAAGAAGTTTTATTTGTGGATGGTTTGAAACACAACCTATTAAGTGTCAGTCAAATCTGTGATAAAGGACATGAAGTAGTCTTCAAGAAGCAGGGTTGTGAAGTCAAAAAAATAAACAGTGGGAAATTGATAGCAACCGGTTCAAGGACGTCTGGAAATTTGTACACACTCTCAAAAACTTCAGAAGGTTCGTGTTTCATTGGACAAGAAGAAGAGAACTGGCTATGGCACAAGAGGCTTGGACACATAAGTTTTGATAATTTGGTGAAAATCAGCTCGAAACAAGCAGTGAGAGATATTCCAACCATTAAAAAACCTTCAAATAATGTTTGTGCTTCTTGTCAGAAGGGAAAGCAAACCAGAGTCTCATTCAAAACAAAAGAGTACCACACTAGCAGGCCTCTGGAACTTATTCATATAGACTTATGTGGACCCATGAGAACTCAAAGCATAAATGGTGACAAATACTTTATGCTGTGTATCGATGATTATTCTAGAATGACATGGATATTTTTCTTAAAAGATAAAACAAAATCTTTTGAAATGTTTAGATCTTTCAAACATCTAGTTGAGAATGAAACAGGAAAAAGGATCAAATGTTTATGATCAGACAGAGGAGGAGAATTCATTTCGAATGAATTTACAGAATACTGTGAAAAACATGGTATCAGGAGACAATATTCAACAGCTAGAACTCCCCAGCAGAATGGTGTAGTAGAAAGAAAGAACAGAACTATACAGGAAATGGCACGCACCATGCTAGCAGAAAATAAAATAGCAGACAGATTTTGGAAAGAAGCAGTTCACACTACAGTATACATCCAAAACAAATATATGTTAAGAACTCATGAATGCAAAACACCTTATGAGCTATGGTTTGGTAGAAAAGCAACAACAAAACATCTCAAAGTATTTGGCTGTAGGTGCTACATCAAAAAAATTGATGACAACCTTGGGAAGTTTGAAGATAGAGCAGATGAAGGTGTTTTTGTTGGGTATTCATCAAAAAGCAAAGCTTACAAATGCTACAACAAGAGACTCAAGAAAATTGTGGACAGTGCAGATGTTAAATTCGATGAAGGTGGGAAACGATTAGTTGACTTTGAGGAAAACTACCCAATCTATGAAGAAGTCCTTGAAGGATATGAGGTGAATGAAACAGAAAATAAATCTACGTTTGATTCAGATGAATTAATCGATGACCCAGAGGTACAAGAAAACAATAAATTCAAAACAGGCAACTGGCAAAAAAGTCACCCAAGAGACCAAATAATTGGAGATCCCACAGCTGGTATTCAGACAAGAAGGAAAGTAATAAGTAATTACTCTCTTTTATCCAACATTGAGCCCAAAAACATAGATGAAGCAAGCAAATATGATAGTTGGATGAAGGCAATAAATGAAGAGTTAGATCAGATTGAAAAGAACAAAACTTGGGAATTAGTACCTAGACCTACAAATAAGAATGTAATCGACACCAAATGGATATTTCAAAACAAATTAAATGAAGACGGATAGGTCATTAGGAACAAAGCAAGACTGGTTTGTAAAGGATATGCACAGGTCGAAGGCATTGATTTTGAAGAGAATTTTTCACCAGTGGCAAAATTAGAAGCAATTAGAATGTTTCTGGCCTTAGCAGTCCACAAGAACTTCAGAGTTTATCAGATGGATGTAAAATCTACCTTTTTAAATGGGAAACTTGAAGAAGAGGTCTATATTGAACAACTAGATGGCTTTCAAATTAGTGAAGATCCTAACCTTGTCTGCAAATTAAAGAAAGCATTGTATGGATTAAAACAAGCACCACGGGCATGGTATGCAAGGCTAGATAACTATCTCTCTCAACAGGGATTCAAGAAAGGTTTAGTGGATAGTAATCTATATGTGAAAACAGAAGGTGGGCATCTCATTGTTCTTGTTGTCTATGTAGATGATATCATATTTGGCAGCAACAAAGATGATTCGTGTAAAGACTTAGCAAATAAGATGCGAGAATGAATTTGAAATGTCTATGATTGATGAAGCTGTCTTACTTTCTTGGGCTACAAGTTAATCAAAATGAGAAAGGCATATTCATTTCCCAAATCAAATATGTGAAAGAAATGCTAAAGAGGTTCACTATGGAGGACTGTAAGCCGATTAGCACTCCCATGACAACAGTCGCAAATTGAGTAAAGAAGACAAATCTCCACCTGTAGACCAAACCATGTACAGATCTATGATTGGAAGTTTACTATATTTAATAGCTACCAGACCTGATATTTTGCAGGCAGTTTGCATGGTAGCTAGATTTCAGGCCAGTCCCAAAGAGACTCATGTGACAACAGTTAAAAGGATTTTTCGGTTATCTCAAGGGCACCATGGAGTATGGGTTGTGGTATCCAAAAGGCAAAGACTTCACTCTTATATCATATTAAGATGTAGATTGGGTTGGATGTTTTGATGACAGAAAGAGTACCAGTGGAGGTGCATTCTATTTGGGGGACAGATTGGTTGCATGGCACAGTAAGAAGCAAGAGTCGGTTTCTTTATCTACAGTTGAGGCAAAATATATTACAGCAACATGTTGTACACAAGTCTTGTGGATGAAACAAAATTTGAAATATCTTGGTATTAATTTCAGTGAACCAATATCAGTTAAGTGTGATAACACCAGTGCAATTAACATCTCTAAGAATCCAGTAATGCACTCACAGACAAAAAACATTGCTATAAGGTATCATTTATTGAAGGAGAAAGTTCCAGAAGGAGAAGTTAAATTGGATTTTGTCCCAACTACAGAACAAGTAGCAGATATTTTTACAAAACCATTGCCAAAGGAAGTGTTTGAGTACCTTCGAAGCAAATTAGGAGTAGTCACACTTCCTAAGAAGTGACTAGCTACAGGGATCATTTTCTCAGGGGGAGCATTTGAGTATTTGACTATTCTTTTGCTCATGATCATAATTTGTGCTAGATGCAACAAATTGTGCCTGAGAATTGTGAGGAGGGACTCAGGGGGATTCTGTAGCAGCCCTTTGGTATTATTGACAAAGGGGGAGAAGAGTTACAGGGAATGTACACAGTGTTGCCAACAATTCCAAAGGGGGAGATAGTTGAGCAAGGTGTTGCAAGAAGTTTGTCATTGTTGTCAACACAGGAAGTTAGATCTAATGATGCAGTGGACAGACAGTTCAGGAGTCATTCAGATGCAGAGGACAGAAGTTCAAAGGATAGTCAGCTTATGTAAAGTGCAATTCCAAGAAAACAAAAGTGACCCAGTTTCAAAAATTCGAAGAAAAAGACAAGTTAGAAAACTGTCGCGATATCGCAACATGTCGGAGGAGAGAGAAGGCGCAACCGAAAATGTCACGATTTCATGACAAAAATGAGGAGAGAGAAGGTGTAGCCAAAAATGTCATGATTTCATGACAAAAATGAGGAGAGAGAAGGCACAACCGAAAATGTCGTGATTTCACGACAAAAATGAGGAGAGAGAAGGTGCAAGGCAAACTGTCATGATTTTGCGACATGTTGGAGGCCAAGAAGCTAAGTCGAGAAACTGTAGCGATTTCGCTACATGTTGGATTTTCACTGGCCGAAGCAAGGAGAAAGCGTTAAGTGGAAAATTTGTAGCGATTTTGCTACGTGTTGGATTTTCACTGGCCGAAGCAAGGAGAAAGCGTTAAGTGGAAAAGTTGTAGCGATTTCGCTACATGTTGAAATTTTGCTGGCCGAAGGAAGGAGAAAGTGTTAAGTGGAAAATTTGTAGCGATTTCGCTACAAGTCGAAACTGCAAGACACAAAGGTGTAGTGATTTTGCTACAAGTCAAAAGTGCAGAACACAAAAGTGTAGCGATTTCGCTACAAGTCAAAAGTGCAAAACACAAAAGTGTAGCGATTTTGCTATAGGTCAAAATTGTAGAACACAAAGGTGTAGCAATTATGCTACAAGTCGAAAGTGTAAGGCACAAAGGTGTAGCGATTTCGCTACAAGTCAAAGTTTCATGGGTCGAAGCAAAGTTGAAAGCATAAGGCACAAAGTTGTAGCGATTTCGCTACATGTCTTGATTTCGCTAGTGCATGAAGCGAAAAATGTACGAAAGCCGAAAGCGTCGTGATTTCACGACAAGAATGAGGATGACGTCAGCGAAAGCTGAAAGTGTCGCGATTTCACGACAGGTTGCAAGAAAAGCCTCTGGAAGCTGAAAGCATCGTGATTTCATCACAAGAATGAGGATGATGTTAGCAAAAGCTAAAAGTGTCACGATTTCATGACAGATTGCAAGAAAAGCCTTTGGAAACCGAAAGCGTTGCGATTTGGTGACAAGGTTGAGGATGACATCAGCAAAAGTTTGAAGTGTCATGATTTTGTGACAAGAACGATGGCAAAGCTATCAAAGGCCAAAATGGTCATGATTTTGTGACAGTAAGGACACGAAGGCGTATGGCTACAAAAAGTGTTGCGATATCACGACATGTTATTATTTAGCGACAATAAGCTACAGGAAGGTGACAAAGGTGGCAGAGGCATTTGAGGCTGACAAAGTTAAATCTGGGCTGACAAATTTTAGGGTTTTGTAGTCGATAATTTCTAGGGTTTGGCAGCCGACGCTCTTAGGGTTACAGTCGACGGATTTTAATGTTTTACAGTCGACAATTTCTAGGGTTTTGCAGCTGACGTTCTTAGGGTTACAGCCGACTATTGTTTAAAATTGATCATGAAATTTCATCTATAAAAGGAGGGTTGTTTCGAGTTTGTAGAGAAGGTGAGTAACAAGCTTGTGCAAGTGAAGTCCATGTCGAGCAGAGAGCAAGTCGTATCGAACTTGTGCAAATGAAGTGCGCAGATGTTGAGTCATATCGAGCTGAGTGCAAAGTCGTAGTTCGAGTTGAGGCAAAGTGTGCATATCGAGATTGCTTGAATTAAGAGCACGGGGTGCAGAGGCTGAGTTCTAAGGGCGAAGTGATAGCACACAAACAACAAAAGTGATCGATCATCTGGATGCAGCAGAGAGTGCGAAGAAGTTCACAGAAGCAGTCAGATTGTGTGAATTGTTTTGCGCAGTTTAGAGTGCATGTAAACTGCAGACTGGGTAATAAGGTGAAAATATAATTACTATAATTATTTTCATTAATTCTATTGAAGTCCAAGTTGTAGCTTAGCATAAGGAGTTGGTACTCCTTCTAGTAGTTGCTGGTGAATTGGGAGTTGGTGCTCCTTTCTGTTGGTGCAGAAAAATTGAGGGGTTGGTGCTCCTTCCAGTTGGTGCTGGTAAATAAACTGTAAAGTTGTTGCTTTGCTTGAGCTAGATTTGGATGGTAGTCCAAGCAGCCATTTTTAAGGAGTAGCCACATTGGTGAACCTCGTTAACTTGCTATGTTTTGTGTGATGCTTTCTTGCTGTAATTGATATATCTTTTTAAAGTTTTATATTGCTGCTGGTTTTAAAATTGTATACTTGAAATTGAAAAGATCACACTGATTCACCCCCCTTCTCAGTGTCACTATGATTACAACATGGTGGTCTCTCCCTCTATTGAGAAGGGACTCCCCTCTCCCTCATCCCTATCTCCTAAGGTCTCTATGGAGCCCGACCCATCCTCTGGTGTCTCTCCTATGGAGACCTTCATTGCTCTCTCCCACTGTGACCTCGTGCTACCTCAATAACAGTTTGACGTCGCCTCCCCAATCGTCGCACCACAGCATGCACTGGACCCTGCACCCTCGTCATCTGAAGAGGGTGGATGCCTACGTACTAGGCATCATAGCCATCTGCAACCCCAACATTGTCACCATCCACTAGCTAAATGTAGGCATTGTCCATGTCCTGACTCTAGAACCGTTGCATGTCTGGAGCCTTGCTCAGCGTGGTACTATCTCAAATAGTCTGAGAGTACTCATAATCCCTGAGAGAAGGGATCCCCTACTATAGACCGAAATGTCATAAAACCTAATCATAGCGGTGGAGCTCTACCTCTCCCCGCTCCATTCGTAGCCAGTAGAATCGCCTGATGCGATCCAGCTCCTACCCATCCTCTGCCCACCCGGGGTGCTCTCAGCATGGCCTCCAGGTGATCTTGTCCAGGATGAGGTCGTCCAGCAACCTCCGTGACATCGACATATCTATCCGCCACTGTGACCCCCTATGTAACCACCAGTAGAAAACCTGAGGCCTCTCTTGGTCAGCCCCTATCAGTGGGAGCCCTATCGGCCTTCGCACCATGATGTGCTCCCAGCACCAAACCTACAACAGCGATGTCAAAACCAGACATCAGCCTCCCTTGTATATGACCCCATGCAGGATCCTATACAAGTGGCACAGTACAAAGCTACCCCATGCAAATCTATACCCGTGGTCTCTCATGTTGCAGACCAAATCTGAGAGGAGCCATGGTAGTCTACACTCGCTCTAGTGGCACAACAGTAAGCCACCTACTACCCCAGCCAAAACTTGAGTCAGCCTAGATGCCCTAGGCATCTACCTTAGAGACTCGATGTTCACTCTGCCCTTCTGCAGGGTGAAGCTCAGGTCTCTGGTCAATCTCATCATCGCCTGACCCTGATTGGCCGCAAGAGTCATTAGCCGTCCCTGTATGGGGATCCTCAAGATCCTCCATACATCCTCTACTATGGGAGCCATCTATGGGAGTCATTAGCCGTCCCTGTATGGGGATCCTCAAGATCCTCCATACATCCTCTACTATGGGAGCCATCGACATATCTATCCGCCACTGTGACCCCCTATGTAACCACCAGTAGAAAACCTGAGGCCTCTCTTGGTCAGCCCCTATCAGTGGGAGCCCTATCGGCCTTCGCACCATGATGTGCTCCCGACGACCAAACCTACAACAGCGATGTCAAAACCAGACATCGGCCTCCCTTGTATATGACCCCATGCAGGATCCTATACAAGTGGCACAATACAAAGCTACCCCATGCAAATCTATACCCGTGGTCTCTCATGTTGCAGACCAAATCTGAGAGGAGCCATGGTAGTCTACACTCGCTCTAGTGGCACAACAGTAAGCCACCTACTACCCCGACCAAAACTTGAGTCAGCCTAGATGCCCTAGGCATCTACCTTAGAGACTCGATGTTCACTCTGCCCTTCTCGCGAGGTGAAGCTCAGGTCTCTGGTCAATCTCATCATCGCCTGACCCTGATTGGCCGCAAGAGTCATTAGCCGTCCCTGTATGGGGATCCTCAAGATCCTCCATACATCCTCTACTATGGGAGCCATCTCCCCTGTCGGTAGCTGGAAGCAAGACAACCCCGGATACCACCTCTCTGCTAGGGCTGTCAGTAGCCCCATGTCCATCGGTACTTGTGGCATCTCTGCCACATGCTGCAAACCGACCTATGCTAGTCGGTCATGCTCTGCCTAGTCGAGTGTGGCTATGTCATCTCTCAGCCCATCGTATTTCCATTCTTGACTCTTTAGTAATCCCCTCTATAAAAAAAACAATAAAACAACAAAATTCATTAATAAACCAATTATTAAAGTCAATTAAATACATTTTAACCAAGCTTAATTTCATCAAATGATGATATCGTCCACTATTGGACGATATCATCCTAAATTGGGCAAAATCGTCCTTTGTAGGACGAAATCATCTCCTATTTTGCAACCTCGGGGGATCGCCCCTAGTTTGCCAATTTCACCCTCAAACGAAACCGACAATATAGGGACGATTTCGATGAAATAGGGACAATTTCATCTCGACATCGTCGACGGCCTAAAAACGGCCGCGATGCCCCAAAACAATCAAAATTTCAAACAAACAATTGCACAAATTAAATTCAAACCTAATTTACTAGGATTAGATCCTTACCTGTAGCCCATGCCGGACCTCTGTCGACCGGTGTGCTGTCTCCACCATTTTTTTTTTGTCTACAGAGCTCTAAAACCAGTAAAACTGAATAGTAAAAATAAATTAGGGCTTTACCCTATTTTTCTTAAATTTATTTAAAAACAACATTTTTTTTTTTAATTTTTGCTTTTTCGTGCTTTTACCTCAAATTTTTGATTTGGGTAAACACACGGAGGGGGCACCATAGTAAGCAGTCGTACGATTTGACCTAGAATCGTCGTCTAAAATATTGAGTACATTTTTGCTTTCTCGTAAAAGGAGAACTCGTCTTTAACGCATTTTCTTCAAAAAATTCACTAAAGAGGGGGAAAAATGTAGCACCCCAAAATTGGCACAGTTAAACCTTAATAAAAAGATAAAAATTTGAATTTTAACCCCAAACCGCCCATTACTCGCTTTCCTTGTTTTCCGTTCCATTTTTAGGATTTGTTTTGAACATTGGAAAATATCATCACAGATTAGACAAAATCATCCCAGATCTAACGAATTTGTCTGGAACATAACATCCAGATGATTTCGTCCCAAAACCAAATTTTCATAATTAACTTATGTTTCAACAACTTCTCTAACCTGGGCAGAAAGCGTGTCTGCGCAGTTAGAGTCTCCTCCATTGGAGATCTCCCAAATTGGGATGATCTCCAACCTCCTAACCTCTCCCTAATCCTATATAAACTGGGAATTTCATAGTTTATCCCCCTGAACCCCCTAGCTGACGGATTTCCCTGCAAATTCAGTTTCTTGTGCCTTAGAACACCTTCATACTTTTGTTTGCATTGCATATTTCAAGTTTTCTTGCAAGAATCTTACTGTTCTTCAGCCAGAGAAAGCTTGGATCGTCGTAGCCGATTACAGATGATTTTAGATGATCCTATCGCAGATCGACGATGATCTCGCATGATTGGAGGTGATCTGGACTATAGTCCAGATTGGGGGCAATCAGAGCCCAGAGTTTGCATTTTATTATTGTTTTTTTGTATTTCTTTATGCATTATCTTAGTTATTATATTTATACATCTTGGAGTTCATCTCATTTAATATAAATGCATGATAAAGTCAAAATAAATTGTTAAATTGATGCATTTCCTTTTAATTTCTATCTAGATTTATCATTTAGGCAAATTTACTATTATTTCTATCATTTCCCCTTGCTTTTGTAGTTGTATTTTGGGTATTTTGTATCTGTTTCTGTGATTGCAGGTCTCTAATGAATTTGGCTGATGAATTCATCAAATCATCGATGATCCTGTCTGATCTCAGATGACTGACTAAGATCTGAGACGATTCTGTGCGATTCCAGATGATTACGTATGATTTGAGACGATTTGGACTGCTACAAGACTCATAATCTTCATCAGACATCTAGAAATCAAGTATGTTCTATCCTATTTAGCATATTCTCTGTGTTTAGCATTTATTCATGTTTTCTGTATTCATAAAATCAGCATTGGCATATATAATAGTTTAGATTCATCTTGGCCAAACCTAGGAATTGAATGATTAAAGCGCAAAATGAACACATCAAACCTACTATCAACCTAGGCATGGAAACTGCCACTCAAAAGTTTCCTGGTGAACCCACCATCCGTCAAAAATTCACCCTTATACCCCTCCCCCGAGAGGTGGGACCTTCAAAGGGCCTCTCAGTCCGAGGTATTGTCCCATCCTTCTCACATCCCCCTTTCGGGCACGGATCCTATAGCTTGAAGGTAAGGACGCAAAAAATTTGGAGCGATACAAATATGCATGATTACATTCGGGTCATAAGTTTTCAGATCTTCATAGCTCCAAGCTATGCAATCAATGTATTCTCCTAAAACTTGAGCTATTGATTCCTTCTCTTGTTGTGTGCATGCCTTTGCAATGAACACTTCACGTGGATCTATTGCACTCCCCAAATTGATTGAATTGCATGATTCCTTGGGGGATGGTATTTTTCTTTCTTTTTTCTTTTGATATCCAATATCAAACAATTTTTCTAGAGAGGCCCTATCACTTGGCATCTCGTTCCATACTCTGATTGTTCCTACTTCTACTTGCCTCCTCTCTTCTTTGTCTATAACCTGATTTTCAAATATACCAGAATTAGTGACAAAACTAAAAATGTGTTTATCACTATCAAATACCTGTAAGTTCATGACATTTTTTGGTATGGAGGGGCAAGGCACTAACTCAATGGAATTTTTTTTACATTTTTTATGGTCGATAGGCGAAATCATGTTGGCCGCTATGGCTAACGAATCAACCATTTTAAATATTGAAAGAATCAAACTCATTAATTAATTCCCTCACTCTAGTTTTATAGAGATTCAACCTCTTGTCTCTATAGGTATATTGCTCCTTGACCTATTTGACTATTAAATCTGAGTCTCCCGATGCCTTAAGGCATTTTACCTTTTCTATTAGGGCCAATTGAAGTCCAAAAATTAGGGCTTCATACTCCACCACATTATTGGTGGTCAAGAACTATAATCTGTAGGCAGCAAGCAAAGTCTTACTATCAGGACATGTGAGCTCTACCCTAGCTCCCAAACCTTGTTTTGATTTGGACCCATCAAACATTAGGGTCCACACCATCTTGTTTTCTTTTGAAGTACAATGGTAAAGATTATCATTTTGGGACCCTTCGACTATGTCCTCTATGTCAAAATTGTAAACCCATAATTCTGTTTCAGTAAACTGAATCTCATTGGGTTTATTATATTCTATAATAATTTCCCTAAGTCTGGGCTCTCTGTCTACCTGTATTTGGTTTGAAACTCCTCTCCATGGCAACCACATATGGGAGGAATCAGTCACCACATAACCATTGAGATTTCTGCTCCAATCCCTGCCCAACACCATGCCATACTTGGCAACAATATTTAGCATACGTATATTTGTGTAATGTTGGACCCTAGGCTCTGAGTTGATCTGAACTAGGACATCTTTGACAAAACCTATTACATCCACCATAGATCTATCTAATTGGACCAATTTGCTATTCAAATGAACAGGCTTAAGTCCTAGCTTTTGGCTTATATCAAGAGATATGATGTTGGAAGAGGCACACAAATCAATCAAACAGTTGTGTAAATTCTTGCTTGTGATCCTAATAGTTATGAGAAAAGAAGGTACCTCTAGTTTCTCTTTCATCATAGCAAGTTGGGGTTATACAAATTTAACCTCATGAATTTGACTCGAGGAATTTAATCTTTTCCCCATGATTTTATCTTGCCCCAACAATAGAGAGACCTCATACATTGAGATATTGGCCTTGGTCCTTTTCATATCTTCTTCCAATTCATAAGTGGATGTTCCAGGATTTGACACTTTTGGCATTGTCCTAGGTGCTTCCAAAAATGGAGGTGGTGGATTCACATCACCTTTTGTATCAGGAGGAACTAAAGGGTTGTTTGGGGAGTAGAGGAGGTTTTGGGATCCTTAGAACTCCTGGTAAAGTACTTGTGATTAGCTTTCCCAAAATGTTTAGTGGCCTGGGCTTCCAAAGCTTCATCCTCTTCCTCTCCTAACACATTCATATCTTCCTCCATCTCATCATTTTCTAAATAATGAATGACTTTAGACACCAAAGAGTTTGACTTTATATGGCAATAGTGATGCATTTCCTCATCACATGACTTTGACTCATCACAATCTCCTAACACATCAGCCTGATTTGCTATCGTATTGGGTACGTGCCCATTATTAGGCTATGTATTGTACGGTCTTATTCTCCTATGGTCATGGTTTTTATTGGGCACATGATTTTGGGCAACTTGTTTCTATAACTGAATGATGTAATTACTCTATATGATGGTCATTCTCTTGAGATCTTCCAGCTCAGAATTAGGTCCTTATGGCTAGGGTATGACAACCCTAGATCCACTAAAATTTTTGACATTAGCAACCTCTAGATTAGGTACTAAGGTTTGAATCTGGGTGTTTTGGGTCCACCATGGACCCTTGGCTTGAAGAGGAATAGCCATGGGATAGGCATATGAGGCTTGAGTACTACTCACCTCAAATTTTGACAAGGTTATCTGATTATCAACCATCATTTTTGAAGTGGGTGGAATGGCAGCACTAGGTTATGTCAAAAAAGGCAGAAGCATGGGAGCAAATGGGTATGACTAATGATATGGCAAAGCATTCATCATGGGCATATGAGGTGTCATAGCTTGATTCATCATGACAAATTTATTTTAAGGGCCATATTGCCCTAACATGGGAAATTGAGGCATAGTGCCACCTTGCGATGTCATTTGTTGCTCAATAGTCATGGCTTCAGCATAGGCTAAGGCCAGCATTGTAACTTGAGGATTTATCCTGGTAAACATGGTTGTCATCGGATCTAAGGCTGTGAGGTATAATTGCAATGCCACAATAGCATCTATTATAAAGTGATGAGTCACGTTTGTGTAAAGCTTTTTGAATCTGGCATTAAATGTTATGATAGGTTCATTAGGATACCTCATGCATGACACGAATTGGTTATACATGATGGTAGGATCTAGCAATGACCTAAATTGATTAACAAAGGTAGCTTCCAACTAGGCCCAAGATGTAATGGACCCTGTAGGAAGATTTTTGTACCATTCATGAGCCATTTGGTCAAAGATATTAGGGAAGAGTTGACAAGCGACGTCTTCATGACTGACTCCCTACCTAATCATATGGTCCTTGTAAATTTGAAAATGCTCTTCAGCTAAAATAGGACCATCATGGACAAACTTAGGGATAGACCTCACAAGGTACCTAGGTATATCATGGACATACCCAGGTATACTTAATGAAAAACTTTGGGTACCAAACTAGGGAACTAGTTGTTGATGCTGCTGTTGTTGGGCCATATTAACCAAAGGTAATGACCCTACTAAAGTAGTTGATACACTCGAGATGATGGATATGGGTACACTTGATGTAGCTCTTGTGGTGGAACTAATGGGTGCACATCCACTAAAGGTATTCAGATTTAGAGGTCTGAGAGCTAGCCTTTCCAAATCTTGGCAAAGCGTCTCTAAACCTAACGTATCAAAAAGCTCGGATGGGATTTTAATCTCTTGGATTTTGTACCTCGATTTCCTAGTTTTGGGAGAAATGCTTTGAAAAATGGTTTCCTCAGTAGTTTTAGACCTAGTAGCAATGCATCTAGGTGGGTCCATCTTGAGAAAACTCAAATCTATTCTATTAAGGCTTCTCACAAACTAGTCAAGAGTAAAATGTTGCACATGAAAACATAATACTGTTGAACCAAAAATTACCATGTTAGCATTAGCAAAAAACTAAATCACAAAGCATAAAAGAAGGCCCTCCTTCTAGCGCCAAAGATGTTGAGTGTATATTTTTCCCAATTGCAAAATACCACTACATGCAGAGTATTGAATAGAAAACTCTCTCTTGAAAAGAAACCAAATGATAAACATTCAACTTCTCCAAGGTTCTGGTAAAATATCTAAAATATTACAATAGTCCAAAAATAATTCAATAATGCATGTGACCATAAACAAGGGGCCTTTACTGGTTCTAAACAATGCTTACTGATTTGAAAGATCTAACTAAAAATAAAAGCAGTTTTTTTTAGGGTTTTTTTAAATTGGTGCTACCCTAAATCCTTGTTAGTAGAGTATTTTATCTTCATTTAAAAGGTTTCAAATGACAAAATGTGGAATTGTCCACCTCATTTTAATTCCCGTGCCTTTAATATGAAGTAAATTTTAGATAGTTGGGTTCATTTTATCTTCCTTATGTTGATGCCACTACCCTAATAGTGGTTAGTAGAAGTTAGCATGTTAGCAATGTTAGCAAAGTTAGCAAAGTTAGATTTCATTTCTTATCTTAGTTTAATGTGAAATAGTAGGTTAGTATCCCTCCTAAACCATGTGTTTTATCTAAAAGCTTTAGATTAATGAAACTTGGAGGTGCATAAATTCTAGAAAATGACCAGAATGGAAATACTTGAAAGCTTAACAATTCTGGAAATGGACCAAAAAAATGAAACTAATAAGAAATTAGCAGAAATTCTGGAAAAGGACCAGAATGGAAATGAAAGAAACTAAAATTCTGGATGGACCAGAATGGAATGCTTGAATGCTTGAAATAAAATAAACTTTGAGAACTATAAATAAAATAAACATGTAAATTTGGTTAGCTAAAAAAGTCAAATTCTGAATTAGTTTAGCAAGCTCCTCCTTGAAAAATCCCAAGTTATGAGGTAATCATAAAACAACCTGAATCAATGGACCTGCAACATAAGCACAATACCATTAAATCAAATACGAGACTCAAAGAAAACATAAAGAAACTGCATAATCTTGACCTTCGTCTATTGCAATCCATTTCATGGCACAAGACAATGGCTAGAAGTCACTAAAATGCAAAAATGATAAGACACTAAAAATGTTAGTTTTATGATAAAAACCCTCTTGATTTTTCTCACAGAAGCTTGCTACCCTCTCAAAATATGAAAAATGCTCTTTCTTTATTGCTTTATCGAAATGTTACATTATTTCCAGCTCCCCTTTGAAAAAAGTAGTATATCAAGGTATAAATAATGCTTATAAGTCCTTTCGCTTCATCTTCTATCACAACCAAAATAATGAATGGATATAAGAAAATAATCCATCATCATTTTCTGTGATTTAATAAACATAACACTTCTAAACGTTATTTATTTTTAAAAAACTAACAACAAAAACATAACCCTGCATGACTCCTTATATCTCCCCTTTCTCTTATAGGCATTCTACCCAAGAATACCCCTTTACATCCATAAAACGAATGATAAAAGCATTAACTATACCTTATAACCCCTATGATTTTAGACCTTCTTTAAAAAATTGAACGTGATCAAACCACATTCACATTAACTAAAATAATATAGGCCAATCTTATTCAGCGAAACTTTCATTATCAATTTTTGAGGCCGAGACCCGATGGTATTTCTCCTAAGCCATACCAATGTGCCCAAGGACTAGAATGACATTCCCCCATCCTGGGCCCTTTGGTTTCCACGTAACCAAACAAAACCATCACACTGCCTATGCAACCATGGCACCGTCCAACTTACACAAAAATAACGCTGCCAATGACGTAGCCATGGCATTGCCAAGACTACGCAACCATAGCACTACCATCGACATCATGGCACTACCAAAACTACGTAGCCATGGTGTTTCCAAGACTATGCAACCATAGCGCTACCATCGTGGCCGTGGCGTTGCCAAACCTATGCAGCCATCGATGCTTCCATCGATGTCGTTGTGCTGCCAAACCTACATAGCCATGGTGCTGTTCAACTCCCTACTCTCACACTCACACTTCCATAGCATAATAAAATAGATGCAACACTAAAACCTTCCATGCTCTTCAAGGCCGACCTTTAACTTTGTCAATTGGCATCACAGGTTGCCCTAATAATGCTTCTTCCTTCCTTGTTCGATGGCATGCCTCTACCTCTTGGCCGTTTCACTAACAACTCCAGCGCCTTTCATGCTATTCTTCTAAAACCCTAATGCCATCTTGGACCACCTCTTCTTTGTCGGTGTTGCTTTGTGAAGCTTCGCTACCATAGCGCTAAACGTTCTTGAACTAGCCACTCATGTCTTCGAATGTTTTTGAATAGCCACCATCACCTTATCTGCAATAAAAAAAAATGACGTTAAACTTTACCTTATCGTAAATATTATTATCATGTCTTTTATAAAGTACATTATAATAATATTATTATATACAATATAATAATATTATTATAATAATAACATTATAATATAATCATAATAATATTATTATAATGATAACATTTTAGAACATTATAACATAATCTTAAAAATATTACTATTATGTACATAATATAGCTAATGCAATTATATTAGGTAGATAATAGCATATTGTCTTCTATCTCAATTTATTTGTACCTTTTGTATCCTCTTTTTGTTTTAGGCCAGGTCTTGCTTTGTTAAACACATTCCATCACCTTAGATAGTATGAATAACATTAAAATCTTATTCATCAAAATGGATTTTAATTAATCTAAGCATTAATGCCTAGATTAATTAATCATTAAATATCAAATAACCAAAGCAATTAAAATAATTAAAACAAAATGGTCAAACAACCCTATTCTTACAAACCAAAGAAAACCAAAAACCTTTCATATCAAAATATGACAAGTGGGTCCCCAAGAATTTTGGGGTGTTGTGGAAACTCCATAACAGAGAACAAGGTGTTCCACCTAGAATTTATAGCCAAGATAGTGCTCTCCATTATTAGACTAGATTCCTTGACTTCTTGATCATGTGTTAGCTCCTTGCTGTTATCTCCCTTTCTCTTTGGTGTCATACTAGCTATGGTTTGCTTGTTAGAAGATGTTATTACATTTATATTATTGCTAGTTTTTGGATCATAATTTACTTTCTACATTAACTTCAAAGATTAAAGTTTACATGGAGCAAGTTTGTGTAGAAAGATTTATTTTTATTTAATTTAAGTATATTCAAGAGTATTCATTGCTTCAAATAATTTATTGTTTTCTAGCATAGATAATTTATATTACTTGTATTGATTCTTTCTAGCTAATATAGGTAATGCCAAATTTTGTATTATATTTGATAACCTCGATGTGAAACCTCTTTCTAAAATTAGTTTCTATTTTAGCATCTAGGGTCTAGAATTTTACTACTTTGGTAGTTGTTTATGACTTGCTCTCTTAAACCCTAGTTTTTGATGGGTATTTTAGCCCTTGTATTATGGGTCCTACTTCTATAGGTGTTGGTATGACAACTAGATCTAAAAATAAGCAAATCCAAGAATATGAAGATCTTGAGTATTCCTATAGTGAAGATAACTATATCAACCATACCATGTTCCAATCCTTTTTCAACCTAGAAGATAATATTCATATTAAATACCTTATGAATAGGTAGGAAGAGGAAGATGATGATAAAGATCCTATAAAAGAGTATGATAAGTTTTATCAATCTAAAATAAGATGTCAAAAAGTGGATCAAGAAATCCCTATAACCATTTTCAAAGAAGGATAAAGCATCTTGTGATGATCATTGCTTAAAGCTATATTTGTAACAAACATGATGAAAATGCAAACATAGAGCATACCACCATTTTCCATATAGTTAAATGGTACCTCTAGAATGATTGATGAAAACTATGGCTCAATTCATGACTACTATGCAACAAGTAGAGATCTCATGGATGCTCAATAAAGTTAAGAAGATGCTAGAAAAAGGTAATAAGAATCCCAACAAGAGGCCCAACAAAGGCAACTAGATGTTATGATTCTTAATCTCACAAAGCTTATCATGAATGTTAATAATAGAAATACTATGGTCAACCTACAATTCCTTCTCCTATCTTGAATCATCATGTTGGATGAGGACATCTAATATATTAGGTATTAGCTTAGGTATATTATATTATTATTTTTATTGTTATGCTATACATAAAGCTTCTACAAACTCACATTTGATTGTTATACTATTAGAGTGAGTTGTTTGCTACTTAAGTTAGAATATTTTTAGCTAGCTTCAGTTAGCATATTGTTATTAGTTATCTATGTCTTTCAAATATGTACTCTCGCATGCTTATTTAAACACTTAATAATACAAAGGTAAATTGGATTTGTTCCATATCATTTGGTATCAGAGCAGTTCATTCTTACTCAAAATATATGAGGGAAGACTTATACTTTTGATAATTTCTCCTTGTGTGCATCGATCCCTATGCCTATTTTTATTCTCGTTAAGCTATACGTTTGGAAGTGCCCATTAGTTTTGGATGGGAACATATGGCCAAGTTTCTAAATCAAAACCAGTAAGTGTAATTCAAAATTTGATCAAAGTTGTCAAGAAAACATGTTGGATTTCTACTTGGTCTTAAAGATCTTGTTATTCACCTATGTGTGTTCATTAGTACATTATTTCCTAAAATTGCAAACATTGATATGCATTGACACATTCTGCTACAAAGTCTCTAGCTATGACATTTTTCTATTGACATAATTTCTTTCTAAACATGATTACTAAATATATTCCATATATATTCATCTATCCATTTGACATAGGTTTCATACTACCACATCACATCAAACTTCCCTAATACCATCATGAATGTCAAATTGTCTTCTTGAAATCACTACAACATCTCTCTATGCTTTGATGTGATTTTCCTTGATGCCATTGCCTTGGGATTTAGGAATCATCATAAGCTATACTATTTAACTTTAATGAATTCAAACTAATGACCTATTCCACCATCGTTAAGGCCACCATAGAGGAATTAAAGCATGAGTCTCTACTCAAGGTGAAGGTTTTGTTCTTGTTTGAGGCCATGATTACATTACTAGACTATTTTTCATCTTCACTCTCTATAGGTTTGTAAGTTGTGTAGCTTCCCTATGAAACAATATGCCAAGGAAACCAACCATGCGTAGTACACAAAATAAGAGACATAGTAAATCAAAGTATCATAAAAAATACCTCTTTGATTTTTGTGGTGAGTTCTTCTAGAGCCAAAAAAATGGATGTTTTTGGAGTATTTTAATTTTCACAAATCTTTTCAGGCATTGTCATGATATTCCTTCTCAATTCACATATCACACAAATTGAAGAGATAATGTCTAGATATAAATTTGTGCATATATTTGTGAGATATGAATAGACAATCAGTCTAAAAATGTTCATTACAAATGTCTTGCATGGATCGAGAATTTCAAGAGAAGGGGAAGAATGGAGAATTTCTAAAACTAAAGTTTGAATACTCAAGGGAAATGTACATAGTGGGAGCCACCCAATCTGTTGGGTGCCATGATTTCTCCATGAGTCCAGGGTTGCATATTGAATTTATTGATTGGCATCTTAAATTTTAAAAAATGTGCACATTGATCGATATCCTTGAAATGAAAGAAGCTCAAGGATTTTGGTCATGGACAAGGTAATTTTCCAATGGAGAGAGAGTTGCTAACCTAACAAAGTATAGGCAACAAGCATGAAATAATAGAATATTTTAATCAATGACCTGAGGGTATTTCTTTGGAAATTGTTTGATAAGTTAGCATTGATTTCTATTTACAGTGTCTTTGATAGTCACTTCAATGAAGGGGCTTATAGAGCTTCTTAAGAGAAAATTAACCAAGTACTTGGAAATGCGGGTGATAAAAATATTTTGACTAGAGGAGGTCAAAAATCTAAGGTAAAATATTAGGAAATATAAATAAATTAATTAATTAATCAAAGGAAAATTAATTAGATTGCTATTATGTTTGATGCACCTTTCAAATTTGTTTTGATGGAAAAGGTAAAAAAATTATTAAGAAGACAAGTCCAAAGTTACAATAATTGTCTTATAACTTTTTTTTAACCCTAAATTCCTAATAAAAATAACTCTAACATCTTCTTGGACCACAAATTTCTTAGTGTGATCTAGAGAGTAGAAACTCCTATCCCGATTACAATTTTGGTTAATAATATTCCAGAGATTCTGGATTAGGCTATCCCAAATTGGGACTAAAAGTGCTACAAGAAACATAATGATATTGAATAATAGGCTAATCATCATAATCATACACCCTAGTCCATCACACTTTATTGCCTAGATCCTTGTTGGCTAGTAATAAAAAATATTGGTTCACCTCCATCTAATCTGTAATATCCCAAGTCTGATCATATTTCAACAAGTAACCAACAAGATGCTTGCTTCCATTTTTAACCAAAAATTATCTTAACTTAACTAGATGTTTGACTAATAATTCATTTAACACAAATGATGGCTATTTTTGTCTTCTATTGCTTATCTATGTTATCAAGCCTTTTCCATTGATTGGCTATTTTTACAAAAGTAACATAACATTCCAAAATTGTTATTTACAATCAAAATTGATGGACATTGTCATCAGCCAATTCTTTATGATTTGTCTTGCTTAGAACTGTTGTCTACATCTATCCTCCCCTTCGAATAAGTCAATGTCCTCAATGAATTTCTCTATTCAGTTTGAGGAGTTCCAAAATCTATGGATGTTGTAGTTTGTGGATTTATGACTTGAAATACCTTCTTGTACTCCTGAAGTTGAGCATGCATGCTCTCATGTTCCTCTTTGAACCTCTTGGAATAATTAACATATTTGGCCTATTCCACTCCCAAGACATAGGCACATTCTTCGATTTTCCTGAGACTAGATAACAACTCTACCTTCCTTCATAGGAATATTTCTTTCATGCGTTGTTCTAAAATTGAAGGGGCAAGTGTAGCTTTTTGTGCTAACTGCTATTGTGCCAGTTGTAGTTCTTCCCTTAAGGCTGCATGTTCCTATTGCCAAATTTCATTTTCATGTTTCCAAGAATGTTCTTGTTGACTCCAGTGAGTTGCAAATGTCTCTGTTTGTTTGATTAATAGTTCCTTTACACTTTTAAGCTATAAAATGTTAGCTTCCAACTAGGAAATTTGCTGATCCTTTTCCTCCAGTTGAGTGGTCAGGTTCTGTAAATTCTACATTAATCCATAAATTTACTATTTGACTTCATCCATTCATGCTATTTCTTTCTCTAATAGGTGATCCTTTCCGTCCAAGGCTTCATAGGCAGCTTGTAATTCACTCTCAACTTCCTTTTTTGTTGAGTGTAAATGCTTAATTCCTTCTCCAAGCCAACTCAACAAATGTGCAAGGAAATTCAACTGAGTATATATTGGCAATAATTTGAGCACTAACTCCACTTGTGAGCCTTGCTCCAAAGGATGCTTATGAGGATTAATACTGTGGCCACAAACGTACACTTGCGCTATCTCCAAATAGAGGCTTGGTGTCTTTTCAAGCAACTACTCAATGCCCTCCATAGTCTTCAAATGGGTAGTGGGTAGTGACCAAGGTTGAGCCATGTATATGCTAGAAATATCTTTATGCAAAGGACCTTGTGATGCCCACTTGACTAATCAATCCAATTAATTCTCTATCATGCCTTTCCACTTCTTCCATTGGCCCATACATGCGATTTCAAACTACAAGCGTAAGCTGTCAATGATTTCTCCTAATTTTGCAAAACAAGCTACTACTTGTTGATCCATAGAATCTGATGGATCCATGAGGTTTGGCACCTATACTAAAAAATCCCTAGACCATGTGTCATTTTTTTTCTCTTCCTATTCTACTACCTTTCCTTTGTCAAATCGATCAACAGTTGGCTTATCCGCATTCTCTATGGCTACTCCAGGCTATACTGGAACCTGGCTATTCTGGCCTTACTACTCCAACTGCTGAGTATCTATTATTTGGGGGGGTTGTTCCACTTAACCTATGGGGATTTCCATTTCCCTTGACACTTCTATCTCTTCTGTGATAATAGGATTTTTCACCTCAGGTGCCAGATGTCCCATATCCGGGGGTGGTAGATCCTCCCCTACCCCAGGGTTAGTACTTACTCTTGGATTATCTATGTTAGCTAATTCTTGAACTAATGTTGTGGTAAATATTTCCTCTAGTGAAAATGTGCTCAAGGTTACTGCTAGTGTGGTTGGTCTCGCTAAATATTCTCCAATTGGTTCGGGTGAACCTATGTGGGCCCAAAATTTAGCCTCTTCCAGATAATCAACGGGTCCAATTTGTGCAGTTGAGCTAGTTTTGGATGTTTGATCACAAAGAAATAAGGGTGTGGTAAAATAAAATTCTTCCTTTTGTATTGGATGCTTCTGGTCTTGAGCATGAGCTACCTCCAAATTTTGGGCTATTTTTTGCAATGCTTCCTAGGAGAATACGGGGGTGGTTCATCAAATCGGCCTTTATTTTTCTTTCGTTTGGACTCTTCTGGGGATTGGGTAACCTTTTGTTTTTGTATATTCTCTTCCCTACCTTGTACTAATGTGGTATCCTCCCCTTGTAAAGCAACCACCAGTTTCTCTTGGCATGACTTATACAATATCTGCTTTACTCGATCCTTCTTGACTAGTGTCAGCTTCTTTATTAATTGAGCATCCATCCACCGACATATGGATGGTGCTAAGTCTGGTAGCTTTCTTAGAGGATCAAATTTTGGGATTTGTACTTCTTCTCTAGTGGCTACATCCAAGAGCAAACCAATGGAATTAAATGCCATAGAGAATTTCTTCATTGTTCGCATTAGAAAAGTCTAAATACGAAGTGATAAGTATGTTGCCCAATCATAGGATATTCCCTATGGTATCCCATACAAGTATGCAATTATACAAATAGGCAAATATGAACTGCATTGCTCCCTTAACAATATGGCCATGATAACATTCATTATGACTTCCAATCCATCATTCCTTAGCTATGGCTATTTGATCCCTCTTCCACCATGAATACTTAACATAGCATCCACCTCTTCTTTATACAATTTAGTGATGCTCATGATTAATTCTGGTGTTTTCTTAGGATCCACTCTTTCAATCACCACTAGCTTACCATTCTATGGAAATACAAATGTGCAATGAAATATTGTAGGAAAGAAATCAACCACCAGTGTATAATCCCCCACCCGCACTAGGCTGATGTTCTTCCCTTCATCATATGTTTCCAGCATCTGTAGTAGGTATTCTTTGAAAAAATTCTTCTCAAAGTTAGGGGCTTGTAGAATTAAGTGTACTCCTACTACCTTGATATTTTATCATGTTGGGTTATTGGATGGCACCTCTTCCCACCATTGATGACCATAATCACCTATCAGGCATATCCAAGTAATTTTATTAACTGGAATTGGTGCTTTGCCACTATGGTGGATTTCCCTATTTTTGTGAGTGGCAATCTCAGCTGCCTCTATTTGACTCTGAACCTATCCTTTTTTTGGATTATCAATATTTTTGTGCATCTCATGCTCCTATTGATGCTGTAGTATTTTTGCTACCACTGACTCAGGTTCAGGTTCTAACCAAAATGAAGTCTTGCCAAATTTTTGATGTTCCATTTTGATTTGCCAATTCCCTCTTATGTTACTTAGCTTGAACTTCACCTGATATTCTTAGACATAGAGTGTCTCTTCTAAGATGTTAATTATAAATGTTTCTCAACTAGATGTTAGCCCTGTCCATATTGTCTAGATAGACGTCAACCTATTGCAGATGTTGGCTCCTCCTACTAGACATCGACCTGTCTGTTAGACATCTGATCCTCCACACTATATGTCTAGCTACTCTCAGACGTTGGATCTTGTTAGCTATATGTCTACCAATCTTCAGACATCGACTCCTATTGGCTACATGTCTTCCTATCAATGGGAATTTGATATATTTTGTCTAGACGTCTTCTGCTTGTTTGACGTTTACCCGTTCCTCTTAGGCACCGCCTACTTATATGATGTCTTAAGTGTTCCTCATAGATGCTGTCCTCAAATGCCCTAATACATGCCTTTGATTGGGTTGGAGATTCATCCTTGTACTTGCATAGAATAAATTAATTCTCCTTCATGAAGTGGTTGACAGCCAGGTCATTATGTGATGTATGGCATCTTTCCTTCATCTTGTCCAAAAAACTTGGTGCACTTCAAACCATTCTCCTCTCGAGTATAGGCATATGTGTCTCCTTTCATGTCTCTTCATCTCCTACACAATGGAAGCACAATGCATAATGTTCCTTGATTATTATCCTTTTATACTTTCTTAGCTGCCATAAAACCATTTTGCAACCACAACCTAGCAATCGCTTCCTTGCATGCATACCACCTCGTCTAGGGAAGATGTTTAGGGTTTTATTTCATCCTTTTTCTCTTTTTGTTTTTTCTGTATTTTTATATTTTTTATTCTTTTTGTCTTTTTTTTGCTTTTTATTTTATTTAATTACTTTTCAAAACTTCTTTTGTGCCTTGCATTTTTTTCTCAGTGTCAGTGGGTAAAATGCATGGCCAAGCCAATATGTATCTCCCATGCATCCGATGTATTGTTATCCTGATGATGGCTACTTCCTTCGAAACTACTGAAGTCATTGTCATCACTAGTTTATGTTATCTTTGCTAACTGATGTCTTCGATGATTATTTCATATTTGGGGAGTTTTTGGTCATGATTGTTACTAACGTCTTATGGTGTTTCTCAATACAATACGCCAATCTGGCCATTCTGATTATTTTGACTGATGTCGTGTTCCCGCTCACAAGTCTGGTAGTTATTTGTTCATCTTATGCCATTATTAATAGCTTGCTGATTTCTTTCCACTGCCAGACATGTTTGTTCCATCCATTCCTGTACTAGGAAGATTTCTCCCTCTTTTGGACTATCATTATTGTGATCTAGGTGTTCAACTACATCCTTCAAGTGTCTACTGGCCTGATTAGGATGTGTATCATAATCCTCTAGATGGGAAGACTTTGCATCCTATGGAATATATTTTGTACTTCTATAAATTCATCGAATGATTATGCAGTCATCTAAATAGTGGAACCTCTCCCCTTCATGTGCCCATTGATCAAGTTTATTATGGTTGGGTTGTTGCTGTCTTCGTTGCCCCTTATTATGATGGGATCATATTGCTCTTGGGCCTCTTCTCTAACCTCTGTCATTCCCTACAACAACCATTTATTGATACCTTTATTCAAGGTTGAAATGTCTATCCCAGGTTCCTCTTCTCTTGCAAACCTAGTTACCACATCCTCGACCTATTTCTAATAAAAACTCCTTAATGTTGGACTAACTCACTTCCAACTACCAGATATTCATTCGATTCCTTAGTCATTCCTGATGGCATCTTCAATTACTATGAGATCACTAAGGTAGACCTATTGGTCCTTCCTTTGGAGCATGTAGTGATGGGTTAACTAGGACTATATCCATGAGTGGGCCTTGTAGCTCAACCACTAGACTAGTCAACCTAGAGGTATTTAGAGGTGAATTTATTCCCCTATGATTACCGGTATGGAGGCTAACCACAATTCTCCCTTGGTTGGATATGTCTTGATCAACTGATGGTTCTGATGAGCCTCTTATACCTATATTATGGCCTTCCTTTACAAGTTCTGCTTGAGATATCCATTCTGCTTGTCTTTGAGTTTTAGATGTCAATTGGTGTAGGATTCGTAGTATTCTATCAATTGTTATTATCCTCTATCACCATATAGCTTCCTCAAAGCAGCGTTGAGGTGCACATTGATTTAAGTCCAACTGGTACTGATTCGAGAAAGCTGAATCTATACTCGATTAATTCTCATCCCCTATTGGGGTCATAGGCCAATGGGAGGTTTCATGAACCCTTTGCTCCAGTCTTATAATCTCTCTCCTATGTCACCTTAGGTATACTATGGCTAGTAAATACATGGTTGTTACTTCACGCTTATTTGGGTGCTATATAGCTCTCTCATAGAGGGTTCTATATTGACAAGGTACTAATAGTCCTAATGCTTCGTTCGTACTTGGATCAAAATTATTCCCTCTCAAAATATCTTCTTTTGAGGAATATTTGTTACCCATTATCTAAAATTATTCCTTAAATCAAACTCTTTACTGATGATCACTACCTTGATTCAGTGGTCTTATCCTAGAGCTTGCTTGAGGTATGTCGAGATTGGATTGTTGGATCTCATCACTACTTGATTTGTCTAGCCACCCTCCAGTTTTTGGTTTTTTTGGCACTGTTCAAACATCCCTCCATATGATTACTACTATTTCCTCTCTACAAATTCAATGATTGACAATCGAACTCTATTCTACTTCCCATACCCTAGGTCTTTTTGGTGATCCCATTATCTCTTGATGGTTTGCAACTGGTGTTGGATCTGAACTTGAGGACTCTTCCAAATTAAGCATGATTTTTAATGTGGTTGATGAAGAACTCCTTGAGTGTGCATCTCTCACTATTTTCTTTCCCCTTTCATTTCCAACTTGGCTTCCTATTTCAGTTTTTCTTTGGTCTTCCTCTGTTAAGGAAAATAGACTACTTTTCAAAGAGTTACCTATTGTACTTTCTCTTAGTTCTCCTTGTTATAGCTCAACCTATTATGCTTGGCATGCTTCATGTCGTTCATTCATTCATTGCATTGTCGTGTCTAATTCTTGAATTACTTATTCTCATAGTTGGTTATTATATTACCTCAAGGTTTCATATTCTTCTTACAACCTTTATGTATCCAATCATATTTGTTGCAGAATTATGGCTCCCTTTCCTTCATGTTATTCTTCTTCTTCTTCCAAAAATTCTTGTAGAGTGACCTCCGTCAGAGCCCAGAGTTGGTCTTCCTCATTTTCATTTGGAAATTGAACGTGTAGTTGCAACCATTGCTTCTCTCTTTGTCGAGGTTCTAACTCCCTTCATTTAATTATTGGTTCTCCTTCCGTTCCAAATAACCAATCTAGATTATGAGTTTCCTCCTCTCGAATAGCACTATTCTATTTGTCATTCTTAGGGGATTGTATTCCTAGATTTACTTCTTCTATATTTGTTCTGTAAGTTCCTGATTGCTCCAAGTTGATCATATTTACCTGAACATGTGGCTTATATACTTTCAACAAGGAACCATTGATTACCTCAAGGTATAGTGTTCCATCTAGTTTTCTTAGTTTCACTACCCCATTCTTGAGTACTTCCTCCACTTGGAAGGATTCAAGATATAGGGTTTTCAATTTCCTTGGCTTGAGTTCTATCTTACCATTGTATTTGAGAAATATTTCACCAACTTTGAGATCCATCTTCCAGAGATGCTTATCATGTCATAATTTCCTTATTTTCTATACAATCTCCATTGCCCATTGTGCCTTACCCTCTTTTCATCCAACTGTACCAATGTTGTCAGTTGCTCTTTAATACTTTCTTTGTCATTCAATCAATTGTCAACTGCCACCCTTAAACTAGGTATAATAAAATCAATTGGTACTACTACCTCCTATCCGTATATTAGTTGAAAGGGTGTATGGTTCATGGTGGGATTAAAGGTGGTTCTGGATGCCCATAACACTACTGGTAACCATTCCTCCTAGTCAGCTCCTTCTACATCGCATGTCTTGTACATAATTGAAACCAAGATTTTATTTCACTTTCGCTTACCCATTTGCTCCGAGATAATACTGACTTAAAAAGGAATAAAAAATCCTAAATTCCTTCATCAAGTTTTGAATAATTGCATTCACAAATTGGCCTCCTCTATCAATTTTCAGTTGTAGAGATATTTCAAACCTTGTAATCACTTGCTTGTACAAAAAGTGAGCCATACTTTTCTTAGAGTTGTCCGGTAAAGCTCTTGCTTCTACCCATTTTGTGAGGTACTCTGTGGCAACTACGATATATCAACATTTCCTTCTTTAGATTGTTTTTAAAGGACCTAAAAAATCCAATCCCCATATTTCAAAGAGTTCCTAAGGTTGTGATGGATGTAGTGGTATGAAGTCTCTTTTCAATGGATTCCATGTTCTTTGACATGTATCACATGCTGCAACAAAATTCTTCACATCGTGAAAGAGGGTTGGCCACCATAGGCCTACCAACAAAACTTTTTGGGTTGTCGCATCTGGTCCCATGTGTACTCCTGCCAATCCCTCATGTGTCTCCTTCAGGGTCTGCTATACTTCATTATCCATTATACATCTTCTCAATATGTGGTCCTTCCCTAGGATAGGTGCTTTTACCAAGTGCGCTTTCAATCCCTCAAAAGATCCTTGGTGCTCCTTTGTCCATTTGAATGGAACACCCTTATGTGTAAGAGCGTATAGTGGATGAGATGTAAGTGCATAGTTTTAGATATTTTTTTTGTAATATTTGACTATCCCCAAAAATATTTTTACCAAGCTCAGATCATGTGGCTCCTCCATTAGAAATATTACTTGGATCTTATCTGGGTTGGATTTCAAACCCTCTTGGCATGCAATATTCCCTAGTAGCTTCCTGTATGGCACCAACAAGATGTGTTTGTTTGGATTCAATGATATCTGCACTTTCCAACATAATCCCATGCATTCTTCTAGGGATTTTAAATGCTCATATGTCCTACCATACAGTGACTAGTCATCCAAGATGGCTTTGAAGTTCCTCGTGGATATCTTGTCAAATATGTATAAGATGATCCTTTGGAAAGTAGGTAGTGCATTGCACAATCCAAATGGCATGCAATTATAAGTGTATATCTCATTTTCCACAACAAAGGTGGTCTTCAGCTTATCTTCCTCTACTATGTTGATCTAGTTGTAGCCTGAGAATCCATCCAAAAATGAATATATCTCATGGTTGGTTACTTATTCTAGTATGGATTTTGTGAAGGGGATCAAGAAGGGATCATTTATGGTTACGACATTTAAACTTCTAAAATCCACATAGATTTAGATTTTATCTACTTCTCTCTTTAAGTTAATCACAATCGGTGACACCCACTCACTTGTCGTAAGCTTGAAGATAATGCTTGCATCTATAATTTTCTCAATTTTGGCATTCACCCTCATTGTGTACTTGGTATTCATTTTGTAAGGTCACCTTATTATAGGTTGGGCATATTCAATCAGAGGAATCTTGTGTACGCAGAGTTTTTGTGGAACTCCCTTCAAGTCTTTGTATGTATAAGCAAAAACATCCTTATAGTCCAAAAAAATCTTGAATGCTGATACTTTCAGGACTGTATCCCAATCATCTCCACATTTGATCATATTTTCTTTGCCATTTTATCCCAATTTGACCTGAATCATTTTAGGACCTTCATATTTGATGGATTTTGGATTGTTTGCTACCTTCAATACATCGATAGGATGGGACGATATATCTCTAATAACTGCGTCTCCCATCGTATATTATATAAAATTCTTGGGAAATATCCACTTCTCTCTTTCCTTATCCTTATTTGCTGCTATCTATATTTTATTGGTAGTTTTCTTTTTAAGTTCTTGTATCTCATCCTTTTAAATCTCATTTTCGGCATCAATGAAAAATCTCATTTTCAAGACATAGAGAGAAGGATCATCTTCTTGAATCATTGTCTGATTCTTCAGATTGATTATTTACTTGTGTTATCCTTGCTTGAAAGATAAACGTTATTTCTTCTAATTATGGTCGATTTTTACAGTTCTCAACCATCCTCATCCTAGCAATGCATCATATACGAGTTTATGCATAGCAATGACAATAAAATCTAGGATGAAATCTTGTTCTGCTATGCATACTTTTTGATTCATTAAGATGCTTATTGTTTCAATGCCATATTTATTAGCACCATATAGCTTTAAATTTTGAGATCGTAAGGTGGGTTGCCAAATAATCTACCATGTATTCTCTGGAATTACATTCACACTTGATCCTCCATCCATAATCACCTGATTTAGTCTATGGTCCAAAACCTCCATCTAAACTATAGCTGGCCTTCTCCTAGATTCAATCATCAGGATTGTAGGATCGATGAATTACCCTTGCTTGATAGTTGCTACCTATAGAGTTTCATCCTTCTTCTTGATGACTTCTCTGATTGTAGCATATAACTTAGGTACTATACTAAACATTTTTAGATAATGTCTTTTTACTAATCTTCAACATATTCAATACTTTCTCCAGATCTAGTTGGTCCTACTTCTCCTTTGCTAGTTCTAATTTTATTAACTCTTGGGCTTCCCGACATCACTCTTTCTCCTTGGCAGGATTTGGGTACTATTCCATCTTCTTGGTCTATGCTCTTTTTATAGCCAAGACTTCATTTTCTACCTCCGTCACTTCTCCAATGCCAATGAGGTTGATAATGTGGGTTCCATTGGTACTTGCCTTATTTGAACAATTAGCTTCTTTGTGGTTTCTTGGACCATATCATTTACACATTCGAGTGGTATTATTACCACCATTATTACCTGCATTCTAGGGTTTAGAACAATTCTTCAAAAAATGGTCCCATTCCTAATAATTTTAACATTGAATAATCAGTCGACCATTAGAGTCGTATTGTAGTCAATTTTGTCCCCCTTGTATTCCTCCTCGATGACTATTTCTATATCCTCCAATAGTGGCTCCTTGTCCATTCCTTGATGTATTTGGCTGCTTCTCCTATTGAATATCTAGTGTGTAATACATTTTTCTTTTTAAGTTGAATGGATAGTCGGCTATAGGATGTTCTGCTAACTCACATATATTACAGTATGTGTTCTTAGGACAGTTGGCATTTGAGTATCTCTATGTCTTGCATTTTGAGCACCATATATCTTTTTTATCCTTGCAACCTTCTACTTTTACTTCCTTTATAATTTTATTGAATTCTCTCCAAAAAGAGTGGATTGTGCTCTAAACTTTATCTTTCGCATCACTGTCTAAATATTCATTATGCTTTAGGTATCCTTTGATACCTACGATTGTTTGTTTGCATTCACTTTCAAAGTTCTTTGCCCTTTCCAGTGGTTCTATGTACATTGAGGATGGTACTATATTTATATTCTTCCTTAATTTTGGTAGTAGCCCATCCAAAAACCATCACTTCACCATGTCATTGGTAGGTGTCATCTCCATATTGTCTATCAATTGCTTTAATCTTCTATTGTAATTCTTGACATCCTCATCTGGTTTTTTCTTGGTGACACAATTTTTTGTGATGATGTCAATGTCATCTCTAAGTGGTCAGAATTCTTCTATAAATGCAGTCTTTAGATAATCCCATTGTTTTAATGCTTGTGTACTTTTTATTTTCAAGTACCAATCTATTGCCATACCTCAAAATGTGACTAGGAATAATTGCAACCATTATGTGTCTTGTGTGACCCTATTTGTTCCCCAAATGTAATGCAAGTTCCCACATTTTGTGATGGGTCCTCATTTCCTTCACCTAATAAAGGTGGGAATTTTTATTGTACTATTCTATTGGTAGGATTTGCCATTGTATTTGTTATGTTGGTTGAACTCCTTGGTGTTGGTGGTTGTGGAGTTTTATTTGGTTGCCTATCTGCTATTTATGGTGTAAAATTATACTCAAATAGCCTTCTGTGACCTCCTCTATGAATACACCAAATGTGGATTCTATATTCCTCCCCATGAACCCTCACGTAGTTGTCCTGATACAAGGTTACCTCCTTTAGTATCCTCTAGCCAACTCTCTCTCGCTGGTTCTGGTGTTACTATCTAGTTTTCAATGATGGGTACTCCCTCGACTATTTGCTCTTCATTTGGTGCAGTCACCAACAATTTTTCAATTCTTGAATTATATTTATCTTCAGGGTTCCAGACTCTCTCCACTTCTAGGTGAGAGACTTTTGCTGCCTCGTGTGTTCTTAAGTTTTCCAATCGTGTACTTCTTCTTACTAATATTTGATTCCTTCTTTGCAACCTAAAATCAATCATTCACCTCTTGATCCTATCACTTGCATCTCTTGAATCTGAGTTCAATTTAGGCAATGGTGCTAAATGTATATAGGGGTGAGTACATTCTTAGGGTGAGGGGATGATGATAATCAGGATGGGTTAACAATAGATCATGGCCAATGTATACCTTACTAGACCAGGTCTAGATGTCAAACATATTAAACATCCAAGTGCACAATATAGACATCAAGGGCTAGATGTCTAGGGAACACATCTAGGGATTAGATGTTAGGGTGCTGGAAGTAGATGTCTTGGATAACTCAGGTCACATGTTAGTCAATCAAGTCAGATGTAAGGTTCTAGACTAGATGTTTAGGTACAGGACTAGATGGCTATGTGGTTAGACATTTAGGGATCAAGGGTTAGATGTCTAGGTTTAGGACTAGACGACTAGGTGCTTAGATGTCTAGGGTCTGGTTATAGACGTCTAGATGCCTTACTCATCGGATAGATGAACAAGCTAGTTGTCTGATGGGTATATTAGATGATAAGGCTTAGATATCTAAGGCTTGTATGCTTTAGTACTTAACACTTACAATCACAATGATTCCATTCTCATTCCTGACACTGAGCACAACCTACAAGACAATCTGTTAAGATAACCCTACAACACAACTCATCAATGTAGCTCTACAACACAACCTACAACTTGCATGGAAACTTCACAACAACACCATATGTAAAATAAGTAATTCGTACAATAGCTTTGGCATTATAAAAAATAGATACATATGCATACAAAAATGAATGGGGAGTATACATAGGATGGTAAAGTAGTTAGTGCAACTAATTTTATCCAACAATCCAACTGTCCCCTTAACTATTTGCTTTAGATGCCTAAGTTTAGTTGTTAGACATATTAACTTAACTAGATGTCTGACTAATCAGCCCTTTAACACAAGTGATGGTTTTTTTTGGCTTATAGTGCTTATCTACATAATCAAGCCTTTTCCATTGATTGGTTGATTTTACAAAAGTAATATAGCATTCCAAAATTGTTATTTACAATAAAAATTGATGGACATTGTCATCAGCCAGTTCTTTATGATTTGTTTCTTAGAACTTCTTTCTATAATAACCTCCTCCTCTCCAAGGCTAATAACATCATCCTCACCTTCGTTGATACCCTCATCCTCGCTTTGAGCACAATAGTTTAGATTTTATTACATTATAAATTGAGGTTCTTCTCATATTGGCCAAGGTTGCCTTCGATGTAATGGGCCTAGTGAATGCTCAATTCTCTGTCCAACAATAATTCATATGTCCTCACAAAAAGCTCATCCTTCACTCATATTTTTGTAGCATTCATTTTTCCCAAATATCATTGTATGATTTCATCCTCTTTGAACGGTATGATTTTATCCAACTGTAACCGTACATAGAATGATTCTATCTGACAAATGTACGATCTCACTTTCAACTATTTGGTTTTAGTAATTTTATGATTTCAACCGTGTTGTCATTTTTATCCTTGTATCTATAAAACTTGTTTTTGCTACAAATCATATGGTTTGCCTCCACGCAATTGTACAATCCTTTTGCATAACTATACTATTACCTTCTACCATAGTTGTATGCTTTGTATGATTGTACAATCAAGATTTACACTTTATTTTGTAAGCGTATGATAATTTTTCCTCTATACGATAGTTTTCCCTCATGCTTTTTCTACAATAATTTAACCAACTTTATGCATGTGCATTCAGATTTTACTTTAACCCTTCACAGCTTTATATAGTACTTCTCCCAAAATTTTGTAAACCTTGAGAAAGTCTCAATTAGCATACAAGGTTCAAAAATTAATTTGGCTTTCTCTTTGCCTGGTCTTTGCCCTTCTTTTGTTATGTTTTCCAAAATTTTACAGCACTGGTCCTACCTTCCCTAGTCCTCTCCCTTCCTTGGGTGAAATTTCTATCCTTCAATTTCCCAGATGTTAGGGTATTTCCTAAACCATTATTTCCTCGTTTATGTGTTTAAACTTGGCATGCACTTAGCATTCTCCATCTATTTTTCCTTGGCACATCATCCCTCCTGCTTTGCTCTTATGTTTGAATGGTTTTCATGTGCCCTTTTATAATTTTTCTCTAAGTTGGTTATAACTTCATTTTGGCACAAATGACTGTCACCTCAACACTTGCATGCACCTTTTCCTTTTCTTTTAACTCTTTTCTCAACCCTCACGATCGACATACAAATTGCACAATGACATTAACTTGTACCTATATGATTTTACCTGTTGATGTATCAACCGACTATTCCAATGGTTATTCAACCATGAAGGTCATATGGTTTACATCATATTGATCTATCATATGATTCCCTATTGTATAGTTTCCATCCTCTTCCATCGTACGATTTGTTTTTGGATGATTTTTAGCATACTCCATTATACGGCTTGCTATTGTATAATTTATAGCATCCTCCATTGCATAGTTTGTTGTACGATTTCTAACCATATGATTTGTTGCTTCTAGAATCGTACGACTCCCTTTCTAGTAAATCATATGGTCCTTAACTGTACAATTATCTCTCTCCTCTTGGTTGGTTCATTGGTGAGGCATACAATTACCCTGTTATGGGTTTTATCGACATCTTGTCATATGATTTCTTTGTAAGTCTTGACTTGAAGAGGTCCCCACCACGTATTCTTCATTCAGGTGACTTCTACTTCAATCTCCTCATACTAAGTCTACCTTTAAGATTGATGAACAAGTCCTTTTCATGACTCCGTAACCCAATTTTTGAAATTGTACTCATCCCATCTTGACTTGCTCTCTTCTTCCTTGAGTATGCCTTCCACAGTCTTGCATTTATGTTGTTACTCCTTATCGAATTCTTGGATGAGTCTCATAAACATGGAGTAATCCTCTTCCCACTCTTGTCAATCCCCATCTCTGCTGATGCATTGTTTGTTGAAATTCCTCTGTTGGAGTGCAATATCAAGGGGGTTGAAAAAGTCCACTTTGAGATACGTTCCCTATGTGCATTCCTTACTAAGTCAAGATATGATCATTGCAGTTCATCCAAATATGCCATCTAGGGGTAGGGGGTTGATTTCTTTCTCTCAAACCACTAGAAAGGGATTTTGCCTAACTTCCACCTTTTTTAAGTTATATTAAGCCTCCCTAATGACTCAGTTGCCTCCCCATAGTACTTGGGACACCTTGTTGCTCTTGCTATCTACTTAATTCCCATCTCTCCCAAGTACTGGGAGTTATTTCAACAAATTTTATATTGTTAAAATGTCCATGACTTTGAGTCCCAGGTGACAATTTCCTTAAGGACCTTATTCTATGATCCCTGCATCACAATCATTGTATCCAACTTTTTCCTCAAAATACCTTTGTGATTCACAAGTTGCCAAGGCTTCCCTATATTATTTTGAAAAATCAGAATCAGTTCTTGAGTCATTATGACTATCTTCTCTTTCTAAAGTCCATCTAGGAAATATCTCCACAATCCTTTGGAGTCTCCTCACCTCTCTTCATTATCTTCTTAGTTGTCAAAATATTTCTACATAGTTTTCCACCTTAGGAAAAACTTGTGGTTCTTGGGTTCTTTGCAAGAAATCGACACTACTGCTGGAACTACTACTATTTTTGACTACTAAGGGGACTCCATCATCACTAGAATTTGTTTTCCATTTTTTTTCTCTATTCTAGTGATGTGGTAGTCTCATCAATATCTCTCCATAGTGTTTCTACTACTTCATATGTAATCGAAGGATCTTGTGCCAAACCTATTGGTTCCACTTGTAACCTTTCTTCCTAGCTAGCACTTCCTTCTGATACTGCTTGATGTTTTGGTGCTATCTCTTGTTCTTGTTGTATGTCTCCTTGTTCTTCTTCCTGTTTCTCAAGATCTTATTGCCTTGCAACCTATCACTCAATAATTCTATGTATTGTATCATCTAATTCTTGAATGATATACTCCCGTAATATTGCATTATGTGCTTGCAAGGTCTCATATTCTTCTTTGAATTGTTACATTTATTTGTGCATCCTTTGATGTATCATTCCCATTTGGGCTAACAAAACATGTCTTTCCAACTCCTCACTTGTGACTCCTTCGTCTTCTGGGGTTGGTATTTTCATATCATATACATTTCTTATATATAGATATAGTACCATTAGTCGTATCCTCCTTAGTCCATCAGTATGTCAGGGCAACTCTTGCTACTATAATTAGGGATATATTATTCCTGTTTGTTGTGGAGCTTTTGCTTGTACTTCCAAGTTTACCATTGATGATTCCTCGTTTTGATTTCTTTCTTCATTCATAGGAACCAAATCCTCTTCTTCATACATTTTTTATCCATATGTGAATCTTATATGTACTTGAAGCCTTCTCTCTTTAGGGTGAGGTTCTAGTTCTTGTTTTTCTATGATTAGTCATTTCTCCTCCCCTTCTACAAATAGCCATCTCATCCCAACACCATCCTCATCTTGTTAAGAAGCTTGATTGTTCTATATTGCTTCCTATTTTTTATGGGACTCTTCTTCTTGCCTTATTTTTGTGCTATCTCTTCCAAAGTGATGAACAAGCATTTTACCTTTTATGGTTTTAATTTTGACCTGTTTACTATTTTGGGAACCACTGTCCCGTCCAATTTCTATAGTTTTACCACACCATTACCTATCAATTATACTACTTTAAAAGGACCAAGCCATAAGGTTTTCAAAATTTCTAGATTAATTTCCCATTTGCCATTATACTTCAGGATCAAGTCACCTTGCTTCAATTCTAAATTTCGAAGGTGTTTGTCATGCCACAACTTCCTTCTTTTCTAAGCAGTTTCAATTGATCATTGTGCCATGACTCTCTTTTCATCCAAATTAACTAGTGCTACCAATATTTCCTCTAGAATTTATTGGTCACCCACCCAATGGTCTATGGATATCCATAAACTAAATACCAATAATTCTATTGGTACAATTTCCTCTTGGCCATACATCATCTAGAATGGCATATGATCTATTGTGGGCTTAAAAGTTGTCCTATATGCCCATAGAATTGACAAAAACCTCTCTTCCAAATCTATTCCTTCTACTCCATAGGTTTTGCATAAAGGAGAGACTAGGATTTTGTTTGTCAATTCTACCTGCCCATTTGCTCTTGGATAGTACGGGCTTGGAGACAATAGTTCCAAAAAGAAATAAAAAGTGTTTGATGAAATGTATACATTATACATTGTAATTACATAGGATACATGTGAATAGTCAAGGTGGTCAATGCAATTTCATGTAGTGCTTTATCATGTGATTGCAATGTAATTAGACATGTGAGATTAAGTATATTAGTAAAACATAATTAATCATCATGCAAAGTGTTAAATTATTGTTTTGTTAAAGCTGAAACACAAGATGATTGGGGAAGTTGAGGGCCTGGTTGGTTACCATAACCAACATAGCAACTCTATATATAGATCCCATTTTAATTTTGTAAGGCATCCATATCAATCTAGATATGATCCACCATTTTTTCAAGTCCATTGCATAGGATAACAGTCACAGGAAGGATGTAGCATTGTGTTGTAGTTGTAAGACTAGATGTAACCTTCTTCATGTTAATGCAATGATACTATTTGGTGCTAACTTATTATCTTGAATTTTTATGTGTTAGATCTATGCTATGTTTTAGCATTGCAGGGAGGACCACTCAGGCAGAGCGAGAGAATTGCAAGGATAAAATTGTCTAACTATCAAAGGGAGCTAATGTAAACTAACTAGCAATAGAAATGCCTAGAGCTGACATGAGTAATGCTAACATCTAGTACTAAAATCAAGAAAAACCATCATCATTCATAAGAAATATATCATAGGCAATTCATCATAAGTCATAGAGTTGTTTGTCATAGAGTCACTTGCTCACGCTAATTTGTCATACACTACATCATTAAGAATTAGCCATATGAGTGACATCAACATAGTCAATATTGATTCATAATTAAATATCCCTTAGTATGATTTGCCACTCCTTTCTCCACAAAATCCTAAATCCCTCATATCGGGAAGTACACACAATTATCTACATTTGGCATCATTGCCTATATCAAGTTTAGGTCAAAGGAAGAAGTGAACATGACAAGACAAGGAGGTGAATAAAAAAATTCAAGCTCAATGAAGGAGGAATCATATACAAACAACCAAGCAACCAATTAGGAGAAGTATGAGGCTGGAAAGTCAAAGAATGCAAAGCAAAGGTGAAGTTTCACAACTAGAAGTGGAGAGGGTGTGGAATACCTTGGATGAAAAAAATTTGAGAGCTAAAAGAAAAATCTGGGAGACACTGTTATTGATAATAGAAATGAGGTGCAAAACCAAATAGTCAAGGAATATATTAGCATAACAAAGGAAGCTAACATTGTAAATGAAGAGCAGATGGTAACACTTGAGCTAGTAGAGAGGATTTTGCCAATGGGTGTGGTAGAATGGAGCTTGGTACCAGAGCAACCTCATAGGGATTCTTAGGGAGGAAGAGTAGAATCGTAGATTGTTTACTCATGAAGTAGTGACATACATGAATTTGGAAGAAGGCTATTTGAACAAGCACTTGAAGAAGAACTTCAAATATCTACGAATGAGAGGGAGTGGAACATAACTCCACAAGAATCATCATCAAGTGACAAGAATATTGGAGGAGTCCCAATGGTGCATACATTACTAGTAGAGAAGGCAAACAAAAATGCCCACCCTTCATTGAGGAAGGGAAAGAAGACCCAACATGCCACATTGGTACTTGTACCATGATTCAGAAGATGAATGAATTAACACAATCAAAAAAATGGTTGCAATTTTTTTTTGCCACTTTGTGAGGAATGGCCATACATTGGTACTTGAAAAGATAAAGTACACAACCATTTGGATGATGGGATACCAAGTAAGAAGCATTAATAAATGAATTTCAGCCATTACAATATGATACAAAAATCATAACAGAAATTTATACTACAAAACAAAAACCAAACGAGGATGTTAAGAATTATAACAAAATATTAAAACAATTGGCTGACAAAATGCAAATGCCACCCCCAGATGGACTAGTAAAACATTGGTTCATATATGGACTTCTCCCAAAGTACAAGAATAATATAAAAGTAGTACCATCCTCCAAATATGAGGTAGCTCTAGAAAAGGCAAATAATTTTGAGAGCGAAGCTAAACAAACGACAACAAGAATCATGGGGTATTCAAGGAATGACTATTTCGATAGTGATACAGAAGATAAGGTGCAAAGTGCTATGTACTCTTTTAGAAAATAATTTGACAAAATCATGAAAGAATTTAAATGAGAGGTAAGGAAAAAAAATATATTTGATGTTTGGATTACAAATCGGAAGGGTATACAATATTAACTGCCCCAAGATCATTTATTGCAATATATGCGATGTGGAAGGAAATTCTATTTTGTATTATCCATTTAATATGAAGAGAGAAAGGCACAAAACCATGATAGTGCAACCGAAAGAACAAACAAACACCTTGAGGAATTGACAAGGTGTAACAAGCAATGAATATAGGAATAGTCATCGAGGTGGAAGGCAAGGTGGACAAAGCCATCCACAATATAAATTTGATGGAAGACCTATCATCTAGTGTCGAAACTATCAGGAATAGGGATATTTCATGAAAAATTGCCCCAAATCACATATTGTAGGAAATACAAATGGTAACAATGTTACCCATATGTATCGATGGTGTGGACCGTGTAACCATAAATAAATAAATTACCCAAATAAATCAAGTACAAGTGGTACACAAAATGTCAATTTGATTGACATTGGTGAAGTTAGTAGTAATATAGAAAAATAAAAAGAAGTTCTAGTAGTGACGAGCTCATGATATAAATATGGAGCAATACCCAAATCCTACCAAGGAAAAGGAGCGATGGTAGGAAAATCAGGAATAATTGGAGAGGGAGAAGCAAGAAAGGCTACTCCAATAAAAATCCTTGAAAAAGTCAAAAATCATAATAGGTAAGCATACATAAATTGAATGCTTGGTGACATAGGTACTGAATATGACCTTGGAAGTGAAGGTATAAAATCTACTCAGTGCAATACCTGAATTGTATGCTATGGTTGGTGAAGTGATAAAGACAAGAAAAAGAGATGAAGTTCGAGAGGTAGCTGGCATCAAGCAGGATCAGTTCATTGATCCTACAATACTAATGATCAAATCTGGGAAGAAACCAACCTTGGTTCATATAGAGATATTAGACCATAAGCTAACTCAATTACCCTGTTTGCCCTATCCATAGCCTCATATACAAATCCCATAGGAAATTATTCTCCATAAACAAGATGAAGAACCTTCACCAAAGGCTCTGAGACCTAAAAAAAAAGAATAATAATTTAAAGAAAAATATTATACAACATAAATAAAATAAAATAAATTAATAAACATAGCCATGTATCTTGATGGACTCATCCATGGCCATCCATAAGTCCTCCTTAAACACATAATTATAGAAATTATTTCCTCAGGTGACGTACGGTATCTTGCAGTTGCTTCAAAGTTTGAATCATCATCACAAACATTTGCTTTAGTAACCCTCTTGCATTATAAATGCTTTTCAATTTCATAAAGTATTTGGCAAAGCGTGTAATGTTAGGCCACACTACTCCCTCTAATTAGTAAATCATATCATAAGGCTAAGGACCTAGGTATGGTTGTAAATGAATTTTGTGATAGCCTTAGCCTTCCTTACAACATCTGCCACCCAAGGTAATTTTCCAATTTCCTTGAGAAAATTGATACAATGGGCTACACATGGGGTCCAAAAAATAGTGAGGAATATCTCCTCCAAAATCCTCTCGACTGCCTTATATGTTTTTGCATTGTTCGTGATGATTTGGACAACATTCTCCTCCCCAACCTCCAACACAACCTCCAACAACCCTGTAAGCATTTCAACACTCTTAACATGTGATGATGCATCTATTGACTTGAGGAATGCAGTTCTTCCTACCGATGCAACCAAAAATTAATGAGGGTTCTTTCCCTCCCATTCGTCCAACCATCAAACATTATAGTGCAACCCTTGTTCCTCCACACCCTATGCTGGTCTTCAACCACAACCTAAAGTATAAAAAAATTAGTCATGCACATTGCATATTGATATATATATATAAATTTAGTCATGCCATATATATATATATATATTTAGTCAAGCACAATGCCACAACCTGAATGTTGTCTACAGATTATCGAAGCAGAGGGCCCCTAAGGTCATTATAAGTCAGTGCCTTAAATATTATGCTACATATTACAATGATATCTATCATGCGCCTCCTGTAAGGAGACCTTTCCACATTGAAGGGAATGTCAGAATAATACCAAAAAGTGGCAATGGTTGTCCTCATTGCATTATGCTTCTCTTGGTTCCACATGACCATACCCTTAAGCATGGATTGTGATCATGGCATAGAATGGTCTAAAAAATTGAACTGTCCCATACCACTAACTACTTGTGCACATGATGGACTCGAACTCCCTTTTTGAAATTGGCTAAAGCTGTTGTCGGTACGAGGAATTTGGGAGAGTGGTTGAGATGGCATCAGTATGTCTCCTTTTGAGAGTTTTTTTTTCCTCTGACTTAGAAACCATGACCTCTACTTTATTTCTAATTTCTTTTGGCACCTTAGGGCATACCCTTACATCTTTGTGAGTTCTCTTTGCCAAATGGAATTTGAGGCGATAAACGCCTCCATGAAGAGGTTCCTTACAAAAATTGCATGTAACATCCCCTTTATTTGCCCTTGGTGTTCCATACTCCCATGTTGCATCTAAATATTTCATTTTTTATATGCCTACACATGGAAACAAGTAAAAAAAGTTACTAATAATAACTTGAAAAAAATCCTAAACCCAAAACCAAAAGGCTAGGATTTAGGGTTTAAAATTGAGATATTGATAGTTGAAAAATAGGCTTGCATAAATAGTTATCAGGCAACAATATTTACTTAAAAAAGAGGAGAAAAAAATAAAAAACCTAAACCCAAAACCCTAAAATAGGGTTTAAGGTTTAAAATTTAAATTTCAATCAAACATTAATAGCTGAAAAATGGTATTGCATACATAGTTATTAGGCAACAATATTTACTTAAAAAGAGGAGGAAAAAAACCTAGACTAGGGTTTCGAGTTTAGGGTCTAAAATTTAGAGTTCAAACATTAACAACTGAAATTTGGCTTCTGAACATAGTTATCAAGCAGTCTTAAGCAATTTCTAGTTATTTACTTAAAGGGAGAGAAAAAATAACCTAAACCCAAAACCCTAGACTAGGGTTTAGGATTTAAAATTTAAAATTAAAGTTTAACAAATATTAATAACTAATAAATTGGATTGCATATACCAATTTAGTATCTACTTAAAAGGATGGAAAAAAAACCTAAACTCGAAAACCTATACTAGGGTTTAGGGTTTAAAGTTATAATTTCTAAAGTTCAAACACTATTTGTAAACAACCCTAGTCACAAAACATTTTAACAATTTACAAATAACCCTAATCTACTTTCTAAACTAGATCAGAAAAAAGAAGAGTTTTCAAAGAATTTCTTACCTCAGATGAGTCTTCTAGGTGGTTGTTGCTAGCTGCTAGATTCCTTCACACTATTAGAAACCTACTATAAAAATTAAACTCACTCACACAAATACTGTAAATAAAGCAGAGATTCATGAAATAATTGAATATCACAATGTGATAAATACAAAATTAAACAATCTCACAATGTAGAATCGTAGGCCTCTTTAAGGGTGCAACCTTCTTCAATACTTTCATTAACTTACAAAAAGATACATTCGTTCTTTGGATCCATGTCTTTTAAAGATACACTTCATGCAACCCTAACCCTAAGATCAAGAGTAGGCTTACATTCAAAATGCCACTTGAACTAGAATCTTCTACCAAATGGTTGTTACATTAATGATAACGGTTACATGAAATGGCTCCACTTGTCTAGGTGCCTTACTTGCCACATACCAATACAAAATATTACAAAATAACATTATAAAGGGATCCCCATGTTGGAAGTGGGTCATTATGATAATAAATTGAGAATTAAAAAATGGTTTTAGGATGGGATACTAACACACACCATAATAACTCTCTCATAGGATGCCCTAGCATGTTTGGATCAGGGTGGTAGCAGGTAGGTAGAGGGTTTCTTCTCTATTTGGAATAAGCTAAAGAGAAAAAGTGAAGGGAAAAAGAAGAATTTCCCCTAAATCAGCTGCACCTCTACGTGCATGACTATGGCTAATTCTTTGGCAATTTTTTGCCAAAATTTTGAAAAATTTGGAATCACTGATTTTTTCAAAAAATGAGCAAAAAATTGCCAAAGAATCGCCAACTTGACGATTCTGAAGATACAATTAATAAAGTGAGAATTGAATCTGCCAATTTAAAATACCTTCCTTCTGAAGAAGATATATCACAAAGAGGAAAACTAGAAGAGAATGGACAATGGAAGGTAAAAAAGATTGCAGATTGGTGGTGTATGAGGGTTGAAAATGGGAAACTTTTTCCCAAATCAAAGTTTGGAATGAAGATGGATAAGGAATTTTTTGGAATTTATAATAAAAATTTTGAAACCTGGATGCCAAAGGATGTCAAGAAAATAGTTTTGATAGTTGAAATTCTCCAGAAAGATTCTAAGTCATTACTTCCTCTAACACATCAGAGGATTTTGACAGAGGTATGGGAGGTTCCTGCGACCACTGTTGAAGTACCTAAGATTTCCAAACCCATCTCTGAGTAGGTGGAGAAGCTTCCTAAGAGGGCTAAATTGATAAATGAGACACAATATTATGAGGAAATAATGGTAAATATCCCATTAATTGAAGTAAGATCCCCATATTTTTTAGTTATCCCTAGAACCTCAATTGAGTTACGACCCATAGTTGAGCAGTCCCTACTTTCAAGGGTAGAATAGGAAAATGAAGAAGGGAAAAATTCTGAAGGGGAGAAGACAACTTATCAAATAGTGTACAGAACGACTAAGAGGACCCTAGAAACAGAGGATAGAGAGGTCTCCAAGAAGCAAAAAATAGGTGTAGAAGGAATTGCTATAGAAATAGCTGTTGTTACTACAGAAGGGTTGGTTGACCGAGAACAATGGCTGGTAATAGAAGCTGAACATAAACACCCTACATCTGTAGGCAAAGGTACAGTTTCTAATCCCTCTTCTCCTTCTCATATCCATGAATCCCTGAAAGGATTTCCATCCCTTTCTAGTCAGGATGTGGTAAATTTACCTCCTCCACCTTACAGTTCTTCTCTCGATCTATCAGTAGCTATAGAGGTTTCGGTCAGTTCTGTATTGTCGCAACCTCACCTGAACCCACTTTCCACTTCTCAGATACCCACTTCCATGTCCACCATTGTCGCATCCTCATATCTTTTGTTACCACCATCAATGGGACACTGTGTTTCGAATTCATCCATTCCATCCATTAGTAGTTTGGTCTCTGTTTCGCTTAATTTACCTGTATCAACAATAGTAGTAATCATAGAATCCACCATTGTAACAAAAGTTGTTGTCAGAGTGTCTTCACCCCTACCAACAAAGAGTCAGTCTGCCCTTATGTTTTTTATGCCATTATGTCATTTGGTGGTCGATGTTTCAAGGTCTGTTGTTATACCCCAAGAGTAGGCGAGCGCTTAGAGCATAAGTGATTACTGGGCAGAAAAGCTTACCAAGCCTTCCAACCGGATGGCTATCACTAGGAAAAGTATGTATGTCATGTTGGCAATTTTGGGTTTGAGATCCTAGATTCTTGTCTATGAGTTTTCATTGATGTCAAAAGGAAATGGCATTAATTTTAAGAGGATGTGTTGGCTTCAAAGGTGGAAGATTCCAAGAGAATATTTTTAAGAGAATCCAAAGAGATTCCATTGGCACCGGTTTTTATTAAAACCAAGTTGGATAGGGTTTTTATTAAAACCAAGTTAAATGGTTTTTATTAAAACCAATGGAGGTTCTCTTTATTATTTATTTAATTATTATTTAAAACCCTTCAAGGTTTTAATTAATTAAGGGAGAAATTATTTTTAATTTATTAAAAATACTTAAAGGTTTTTAAACCTTTTTTTATTCTTAATTTATTAAAATTATTTAAGGGTTTTTAAACCCTTTTTGAAAAGACTTTTGATTAATTTTGAAATTGTCTTTATTTTCGCTGACGTCAAGGTGTCTTGGAAGGAAAATTAATTCAAAATTCCTCGAATGCAATTTGTGGTGTTTGTGCTCTGTATTCGCTATGATCAAAGGTAGAATTAGAAGCACGTGCGGTTGAAAAGTCTTTGAGAGTTTTTTCGAGGGTGAAGTGGAGGGAAGTTCACTTGTGAACTTCATAGCCCATGTGGGATAGTGGCAGCAAAGGCTGCTGTTGGGCGCTGCATTAGCGGAGGTCACCGTTTCGAGTCTCGCGGGGGTGCTTTGCTAGAGTAACACACATTTTTATTAAAAAGTCTTTATGCCACGAAATTCGGAGTTTCTTGGACAGCGATTTATAAGGTGTGATTAAATATTATGAGTTTTGGATTTTGTGATTAGCATTGAATAAAAGCTTAGGATAAATAAGGGCATATTTCTTTGGATGTATTTTTAAGATTATTCTTTGCTATGCTAAAATTAAAAATGGAGGTATAAGATGTGAGTCTGTGATTGTTGATTTATTGGCATGTTATGGTGGTTGTGTTTAAAGAAGTGGAGCTAAAAGGTGTAACAAAGGAAGTTTATATTATTGCTCATTTCTTTTTATTCTAACCCTAACTTGGTTGGAAGTTTGAGAGTTGTGTGTGGTGACAACTTGAAGGTTCAATTATCTTCTACTCCAATAAGGTATGGGCACATTCTTCTTATGAGTATGATTGGTGTATGTTTTCTGAAATAAGGTTGGAGTGAAAAGGTATTCTACTAGGTATCCTTTGGCTAGGTGTAAATCCTATTTTCTGGTTTGTTGAAGACTACTTATGCATTGTTATCCTTAAGGAGAGTTTTTGTTGAATGCATAATTTCTGGTTTGAGATAGTGGAAGCTTTGTGCACTAGGGTTTATATTTGTGAGTCTAGCTACTTGCATTGAGTTGGTGGAACCCTTGGTTGGCTATTTTGAGTTTGATGGTTGAGTTGCTTCCATAGAGGTTGTTTGATCAAGTTATTGCTTTACTTGATTCATGATATTGGGCTTACTCCATTGAGTTGATTTAAGCAAGTTATTCTTTGCATTTGGTGATATTGTGTTGGTGGCTATTTTGTTCAAATATCTTTGGAGGTAAAAGGATTTCTACTTGTTTCCTTTTCTTGTGATGATTGGTTGAATGCTTCAAGGTTGATGTTGAGTTGAATGGTGTTGGTTGACTAAACCTTGTTTGATGAGCATTGTTGTTGAAACCCTAATTGATGGTGAAAAGAACATGAGTATCATTGTTATGTGATTCTTTGCATAGTTGGCAATTGTTGGGGTTTCATGTTCTTGAAAGAAAACATTCTATCCTATCCATTTAAAATATTGAGTTGAGTTTTCAGATTTGAGATTTAGATTGAGCTGAGTTGAGTTTTCAAATTTGAGATTGAGATTGAGCTGAGTTGATTTGAGTTGAGTTTTGAGATTTGGATTTGAGTATAGAACATATTGAGTCTCTAACAATTCTCTTTATGCTTCTATGAGTTTGAAAAATCACATTGGGTCTCTAACAATTCACTTTGTGATTTCCTACTACAAAAGTTTTTCTTGGTGAGCTTGTTGAGTTTTTGGACAGGTTTCGGTGGGGACTTGTGAGTAGTTTTTGGACAGGTTCCAGTGGGGACTTGTGAGCAAATTTGGACAGGTCCTAGTAGAGGACTTGTGAGCTGAGTTTGATAGTTCTATAAGAGGACTTGAGGATAGAGGTGTATTGTTCTATGAGAAGAACCTGAGGATAGATTTGGAAAGTCTTTGAGAAGGCTTGTATGCAAAGGATTGATTTTTTCAAGAGTTGGACAGATCTGACAGATAGAGGAAGACTTGTACTAGACCGACTGATTGTGTTTGGTATAGGTTGCTGAGCTGTTGTGGACGTGATCATATAGAAGGCAGAGGTCTCTTAGGCTAAGCATTGAGGATAGGAGGTCTTCGATGGAAATGAGTTCCACGTGCTGGCAAGAGGTAGAGGCAGTTGATCTTCTGAGGGATCATTTCTAGAGCAGAGGGGAAGGTATCTCCTTTGAGCAGAGGCTCATAAATTCTGATTGGGGGAAGGTATCTCCTTTGAGCAGAGGCTCATAAATTATGATTGGGGGAAGGTATCTCCTTTGGGCCAAGGTTCATAAACATTATAATTGGGAAGGATTTCCAAAGAACTTTGAGATAAATTTTAGAGAAAATTTTTGTGGACGTAGCCCAGCCATTCTGGGTGAACCACATTAAAATTGGTGTCACTTTGTGGATGATATTGTGCATTGCTTTGATATTTCTTTGGGTATATTGCTTTACTGTTTTGAAGTATAATGGAAAAAGTATAAAGAGGTCTTATACTGTTCACCCCCTCTCTCAGTATAAGCTTGTGTTCTTCAATTGGTATCAGAGTAGGTGCCTTCAAAAAGTTTAACAGCTTGAAGGAAAAGCTAGTAAAGAACACAATGGATCATTCAAGTGGCAATGCAACACCTATTCTTGATGGGTCAGATTTTGGTCTTTGGAGTGCAAGGATGAAGGTTCATCTAATGGCACTTGGGAATGAGGTTTGGGAAGTGATTGAAGATGAGTACACCATTCCTGAACATGGTCCTAATACTAAAGAAGAAAGGCTCCTACATCAAAGCAATTCAAAAGCAATGAATGCAATCCTGAAAGGCTTACAGAAAGAAGATCTCACCAAAGTGATTCACTGCAAGACAACTAGTGAAATGTGGAAACAATTGAAGGTGGTTCATATAGGTGATACAAATGTCAAAAAGGCCAAGTTGAGACACTTCAAAGGTATGTTTGAACAACTCAAGATGAATGATGATGAAAATATTAGTGACTACATGCTTCGTATGGATGAGGTTGTTAACTCCATGAAAGACTTAGGTCTTGAGCTTGCTGAAAATGATGTTTGTGATAATATTTTAAGATCTCTTCCTAATAGATTTAGTGAAAATATTTCTGCTATTGAGGAAGCTAAAGATTTGGATAAGTTGAAAAAGGATGAGCTCCATAGTATACTTGCAGCATTTGAGTTGAGAACTCAAGTGAAGGTTGATGTCAAGAAAGAGGCAACTTTCAAGGCTACCAAGAAATCCAAGGGTAAACAACTTCAAGATAGTGATGAGTCTTATAGTGATGAAGAGGCATATTACAACAAGAAAGGCAAGTTCCCTAGAAAGTGCAAAAATATGAAAAATGTAAGATGTTTCAATTGTGGAAAGTTTGGTCATTATGCTACTGACTGTACTGTTCCTAAGAATGAAAGTGATGAAGATAAATAGGATTCTAAGAGCAAGGATTTTGAAAAGCACAAGCATCACAGGAAAAACAAATATGAGCACAAAAATCAAGGAAAGAGGTATTCTCACAAGCACAAGAAGAGTTTCTAACTAGACAAAGCAAGTAAGTGTTCTAGTAGTGATAGTGAAAGTTCTTCAAGTGATAATGAAAATGAGATGTTCATATCAGAAAAAGAGGAAGAACCGAGACATAGATTCATTATCATGAAATGTATTAGATGTGGAAATTTTGGTCACCTTGAGGATGATTGCACAAAAATGATTTGGTTTCTAGTATGTATGAGGATGCTTCAGAAAACTATAAGGAAGATTCATGTATGGTTTTTGAAAAGGGTAGCACCTCTAGTGATAAGAAATCTGAAAAAGGCTTTGATGATTCAAAAAGCAAACAAATAGAGGAAGATATAGAGGAAGGTGAAGTAGATCTTGAAGGTGAAATTATTAGTGCTCTAAGTGCTTCGAAAAAGGAAAGAAAGAAGAATGATAGACTCAAGGATAAGTTAGATGAATGTTGTATGGAGAGAAATGATCTTATAGAAAGTCTTGACTTCTCTATAGCTAAGACACAAGAACTCAAGGATGAGTTAGAGTCTAAGGTTCTTGAGTATAATGAGTTAGAACAGAAAATGGCTTCTTTGAAAGAGGAAACTAAAGAGTACAAGGATAAGCTTTACAGGTTCCAAGATAGCTCCAAAAAGGTTAAGTCACTCATCAAAGGTCAAAGAAAGACAATAGTTAAAACATGCGTTGGTTTTGTTAAGCCACACAAGGAACAAGTTGGAGAGTCTAGTAAGAGACTCCAAAAGGAAGAGAGTTCTGATGAGGGAAGTATTTCAGAAAAGGATTCCTTGAATGATAGATGCACGAAACGAGAAAATAGAATTCGGAATGAGAAGAAGAAGTTTTCGAACCTAAGAGGTCAATTAAAGGAAAGTTTCAAGGCAGATGTTTTGCTTGTCATAGGTTTGTCACATGGCTTCACATTGCATGGCTCAAGTGAAGGAGGTAAATGATAGTTTCAGAAGTGCTAGTTACTTTCAAGGGTATTGCTACTCTTGTCAACAGTTTGGGCACAAGGCACTTTATTGCAAGGCAAATAACGAGAACAGGTTTTGCCATAACGGGTTTGATCGGAACAGGTTTGGTCGGAGCTCGGTGGATTCAAAGATCAGAGTTTACCTCGGAGAAACAACATCGTCAAGTGTTTCAAGTGCAACAATGAAGGTCACAAAATCAGACAGCGTAGAGCTGAAATTCTAGAATACAGGAACAGTGGCATGATCAGGTCCAAGGATTAAGGCATGGATAAGAACAAGGATGAGAACAAGAACAAGAATATCGACAGGAACATGAATATGGACAAAGAGTTCAAGAGAAGGCCCGACAAGGAATTTATAGACACTGATGATGATCAGTGCCTAATGGGAGTTTTACTCCCACCCCATAATTAATCACCTCATCAGGAGGTGGGGGAGGGACTAAGCTAAGAGGCTCATTCTTAGTCCCAAGCCCCAAAGGTGGCCCTTTGCCATTGATGACAAAGGGGGAGAGATATGAGTAAAGGGGAGAGCCTCAAGACAGGGGGAGTTGTTTATGTTGATTTTTTGTGTTGTTGAGAAGCATGGTTTGCCATCAATGACAAAGGGGGAGATTGTTGGCAATTTTGGGTTTGAGATCCTAGCTTCTTGTCTATGAGTTGTCATTGATATCAAAATGAAATGGCATTAATGTTAAGAGGATGTGTTGGCTTCAAAGGTGGAAGATTCCAAGAGAATATTTTTAAGAGAATCCAGAGAGATTCCATTGGCACCGGTTTTTATTAAAACCAAGTTGGATAGGGTTTTTATTAAAACCAAGTTAAATGGTTTTTATTAAAACCAATGGAGGTTCTCTTTATTATTTATTTAATTATTATTTAAAACCCTTCAAGGTTTTAATTAATTAATTATTTAATTAATTAAGGGAGAAATTATTTTTAATTTATTAAAAATACTTAAAGGTTTTTAAACCTTTTTTTTAATTCTTAATTTATTAAAATTATTTAAGGGTTTTAAAACCCTTTTTGAAAAGACTTTTGATTAATTTCGAAATGGTCTTTATTTCTGCCGATTTCAAGGTGTCTTCAAAGAGACTATTTATTCTCCAACTCCTAAGGTTGGAAGGCAAATTAATTAGAAATTCCTCGAATGCAATTTGCGGTGTTTGTGCTCTGTTTTCGCTGTGATCGAAGGAAGACTTAGAAGCACGTGCGGTTGAAAAGTCTTCGAGAGTTTTTTCAAGGGTGAAGTGGAGGGAAGTTCACTTGTGAACTTCGTAGCCCGTGTGGGCTAGTGGCAGCGAAGGCTGCTGTTGGGCGCTGCATTGGCGGAGGTCACCATTTTGAGTCTCGCGGGGGTGCTTTGCTAGAGTAACACACATTTTTATTAAAACGTCTTTATGCTACAAAATTTGGAGTTTCTTGGACATCGATTTATAAGGTGTGATTAAATTTTATGAGTTTTGGATTTTGTGATTAGCATTGAATAAAATCTTAGGAGAAATAAGGGCATATTTCTTTGGATGTATTTTTAAGATTATTCTTTGCTATGCTAAAATTAAATATGGAGGTATAAGGTGTGAGTCTGTGATTGTTGATTTATTGGCATGTTATGGTGGTTGTGTTTAAAGAAGTGGAGCTAAAAGGTGTAATAAAGGAAGTTTATATTATTGCTCATTTCTTTTTATTCTAACCCTAACTTGGTTGGAAGTTTGAGAGTTGTGTGTGGTGACAACTTGAAGGTTCAATTATCTTCTACTCCAATAAGGTATGGGCACATTCTTCTTATGAGTATGATTGGTGTATGTTTTCTGAAATAAGGTTGGAGTGAAAAGGTATTCTACTAGGTATCCTTTGGCTAGGTGTAAATCCTATTTTATGGTTTGTTGAAGACTACTTATGCATTGTTATCCTTAAGGAGAGTTTTTGGTGAATGCATAATTTTTGGTTTGATATAGTGGAAGCTTTGTGCACTAGGGTTTATATTTGTGAGTCTAGCTACTTGCATTGAGTTGGTGGAACCCTTGGTTGGCTGTTTTGAGTTTGATGGTTGAGTTGCTTCCATAGAGGTTGTTTGATCAAGTTATTGCTTTACTTGATTCATGATATTGGGCTTACTCCATTGAGTTGATTTGAGAAAGTTATTCTTTGCATTTGGTGATATTGTGTTGGTGGTTGTTTTGTTCAAATATCTTTGGAGGGAAAAGGATTTCTACTTGTTTCCTTTGCTTGTGATGATTGGTTGAATGCTTCAAGGTTGATGTTGAGTTGAATGGTGTTGGTTGACTAAACCTTGTTTGATGAGCATTGTTGTTGAAACCCTAATTGATGGTGAAAAGAACATGAGTATCATTGTTATGTGATTCTTTGCATAGTTGGCAATTGTTGGGGTTTCATGTTCTTGAAAGAAAAAATTCTATCCTATCCATTTCAAATATTGAGTTGAGTTTTCAGATTTGAGATTTAGATTGAGTTGAGTTGATTTGAGTTGAGTTTTTAGATTTGAGATTGATATTGAGCTGAGTTGATTTGAGTTGAGTTTTGAGATTGGGATTTGATTATAGAACATATTGAGTCTCTAACAATTCTCTTTATGCTTCTATGAGTTTGACAAATCACATTGGGTCTCTAACAATTCACTTTGTGATTTCCTACTAAGAAATTTTTTCTTGGTGAGCTTGATGAGTTTTTGGACAGGTTCCGGTGGGGACTTGTGAGTAGTTTTTGAACAAGTTTCGATGGGGACTTGTGAGCAGATTTGGACAGGTCCTAGTAGAGGACTTGTGAGCTGAGTTTGATAGTTCTATAAGAGAACTTGAGGACAGAGGTGCATTGGTTCTATGAGAAGAACTTGAGGACAGATTTGGCAAGTCTTTGAGAAGGCTTGTATGCAGAGGATTGATTTATTCAAGAGTTGGACAGATCTGACAGATAGAGGAAGACTTGTACTAGACCGACTGACTATGTTTGGTACAGGTTGTTGAGCTACTGTGGATGTGATCATAGAAGGCAGAGGTCTCTTAGGATAAGCATTGAGGATAGGGGGTCTTCGGTGGAAAGGAGTTCTACGTGTCTGGCAAGAGGTAAAGGCAGTTGATCTTCTGAGGGATCATTTCTAGAGCAGAGGGGAAGGTATCTCCTTTGAGCACAGGCTCATAAATTTTGATTGGGGGAAGGTATCTCCTTTGAGAAGAGGCTCATAAATTTTTATTAGGGGAAGGTATCTCCTTTGGGCCGAGGTTCATAAACATTGTAATTGGGAAGGATTCCCAAAGAACTTTGAGATAACTTTTAGAGAAAAGTTTTGTGGATGCAGCCCAGCCGTTCTGGGTGAACAACGTTAAAATTGGTGTCACTTTGTGGATGATATTGTGCATTGCTTTGATATTACTTTGGGTATATTGCTTTACTGGTTTGAAGTATAATGGAAAAAGTATAAAGAGGTCTTATACTGTTCACCCCCATCTCAATATAAGCTTGTGTTCTTCATGTCAATCCTATCACCAGGAAAAGGATTTCAAGGTCCTTGATTTTGTAGGTGAGCAAGCCTAAAAATGAAATGACAACTCAGGATTATAGAGCAAAAGAAATCGTAGAAGATATTGAAAAACTTCATGCTGAGGATGAATTGGGGATGGCAAAGACATGTTTAGAAAATTTTTGTGTGAAGACGGATATAGCTAAAGATAAGGTGAATAAATTGGAACAACAAGTTGAAAAGCTTAAAAATAACTTTAATGATAAAAAGAAAGTAGAAAAATCTTTGAGAGAAGAGGTGAAGAGTTGGCAAGAAAGATTTCAAAAGGCTAATAAGTTGAAGGATCAATTAGAAGAACAAAGGAAGCTGCATGAATATCAGGCAAGAGAAATTAAAAATTTGAAACATTAGCTTCAGGTTGAGAAAGCCAAATCCTCAGGGTTTTCCAAGGATGATTTGAAAAGGATAAAGCGGGAGTTGCTTTCTAAAATTTAAGAAAAATATTCTGGTCTTCAACTTATAATTGACTACCTGAAATATGCTAGCCAATTACTCTCCACCATTCAAAAATATGTAGATTGAATCATGGGATAATTATAGTCTATGGTGATTTCGACATAACAAATAGGTTAGTTGGTTAGTAGCAGGATTGATTATGCTGCTAAACCAAATTCTAATAAAGAATGGAATCTAGCTAGGATAGCTTCAAGGATAGTGCTGAAGAAGCACAGAGCAGTGCAGAGAGCTTGGTTGTTGTGTGACAGGATGGACAAAAGAGTCAAAGAAATCATTGACATAAATGAGGATATTATTCATATTGGTTTCAAAGGACTCTAGAAGGAGGATCACAACTTGTTATCTATGGAAGAAGTTCAAAAAAACATCAAAGATATTTTGCAAGATGAGGCTAAGATTGATTCACTAGAAGAGCCACTATCACAAGAACAAGCTGCCAAATTAATTATGAATTATACCCACTTTAGAGATCTCATGGAAGATATGGTGATTAAAGGGAAGACTACTAATTATGAGGATGTTGGAGAGCTACAATATGTTTATAAGTAGCTTAAAGAAACATCAAATCCCTTTGAGGAAGCTTGGAAACATGCCCTTTAGTCTTTGGAATCAATGGTCAAGTGGTTGGGAGACACCTCTGATGGAAATAACTAGAGTGTACCAACTCCAGAAGAATAGGGAGAAGAAGAGGAAGAAGATGAAGATGAAGGGGGTGTGGAAGAGTAAAGATAAGAATGAGCACTTACATACCCAGGAGGGTCTCACGCTCAAATCATTTCTATTTCTGTTTGTAAAAATACATCATTTTTGTATTTCTGTCTTTTTACCTTGATAATTATCATAAATAAGCAATAAAGGTATGAAACCTACAGAGTAGCAATTTTTGTGTGAAGACATTCTTTGAAATAAATCCTTATAAAGGAAGAAGAGTTGTGTATAGTTTTTAAAAGCACTAATGATACTGATATTACGGATACAGTCTCTAGTTGAAGAAGGAGGTTTTATGATGTTCTTAGCATGGCCTCTATATGAACCTCTACCCTCTAGGCAGATTTTAAGTTTTCAGAGGGTAGTGTTTGTATGGAAATCATTTCTTAAAACATATTTTTCAAGGATAGAGTCTTGTTTTGATTTCGTGACCCAATGGATAAGACTCTGGATTCGATTGGCTTTGCGAGAAAATCCACCTGGGAGGTGCCAGAATGTAGGCCCAAAATGGCCACATACTTAGTGAAATTTTGTATAATTTTGACTAAGTGATAAGATTGTCATTCCGCTCTAGAACCAGGTTGATGGTATGAGTCCACTGGGGAGTTATTCAAATTTTGAAGGTTTGATGATATTTCAAGAAACTCCATTCTGGGTCTAGAATGACGATAGGGTTCAAATTCGTAAATTTTTTTAAGAGATGGTGACATCAACAATAAAAAAGTGTGGATTTGAATCTTGGCGTATGTTCGATTTTGAAAAGGCCTTTTTGCTTCCCGCTCCAGATTGATGATAGTTTCAAAATTCGTAAAATTTAATAAAGTGAGCTCAGTCATACATAAAGGCATACAATAAGAATATCATTATCTTATATTTTGTAGTACAAAGTGGGCTCACTCTTACTCCTTTCAAAATTTCACTATAGGAAGTAGTCATGGATTCTAGCATACCAAGATCTTGGAGCTTGCTTCAACCCATATAGAGCCTTCTTCAACCTGTAGACTTGATCTTCTTTTCCTTGGACAACAAAACCTTGTGGTTGTTCCACATATACTTCATCTAAATATCCATTGAGAAATGTACTTTTGACATCCATATTATGCACTTTCCAACTTTTATGAGATACCAATGATAGCAACATCCTTACCATTTCTTGCCTTGCCACTAGAGAAATTGTTTCCTCATAGTCCAAACCATATTTTTGAGTGAAACCCTTTGCTACCAATCATGCATTGTACCTCTCAATGGGTCCATCACTGCTATTCTTGATCTTGTAGACCCACTTGCATCCTACACATTTCCTATCCTTGGGTAAATCACACAACTCCCAAGTATCATTCTTTCAATAGAATGCATTTCTTCTTGCATAGCCTTCATCCAAACTTTGTTAGTACTAGCATGCTCAAAACATGAAGGCTCAAAATCATCAACAACTTTAGAAACTTGTGAAACAAGTGCATAGTTTACAACATCACCTTTGGGATCTCCACTATCATCATATCCATAAATATGTAGGTTCTCTAACCTCTCTATTACTAAATTCATATCTGTATGCTAACTCCTTGTCACCCTCTTATGTAAATTCTTATCAAGAATTTGAGATTCTAGGTGATCCTTCAACAATATTTTACCTTTTCCTTTGTTTGGTGGTGATGGAGGTGGAGAACTACTAGAATAACCTTCTCTTGGACTTGAAGGTGCACTTGCAGAAGATGAACTGGAACTTTTTCATGGCTAAGATGAACTAAAACATGGCTCGGTTCCACCTTATCTTCACCAAAAACATCCTCAACAATTTTTTTTTGTGATACCCAACTTCCCCTTCATCAAAAATTTACATCTCTAGATACAATTATTTTATGTGAAATAGGATTAAAGAACCTGTAGTCCTTAGATTGCTCACTGTACCCAATAAAAATACATTTTTCACTCTTTGTATCCAACTTCTTCCTATTATCACCACTAACATGCACAAAAGCCACACATCTAAAAACTCTAAAATGATTTATATTTGGATTCTTGTTGTACCAACATTCATAAGGGGTAATATTCTCAAGACTCTTAGTAGGACTTCTATTTAAAATATAATTAGTAGTCCTAATTGCTTCAGCCCAATAAAACTTACTCATATATTTTTATTACATCATGCATCATACCATCTCCACCAAAGTCCTGATATTTCTTTCAACCACCCCATTTTGTTGAGGTGTGTAAGGACTTTTTTTTTGCCTTTTAATCCTAAAATCACTACAGAAATTGTCAAATTCATGATAACATAACTCACCTCCTCTATCTATCCTCAAATATTTGATATAATGACCACTTTAATTTTCAACTAGAGCCTTAAAATTCTTGAATCAATTGAATGCCTCATCCTTATGCTTAATAAAATAGACCCAAAAATATCTAGAGAAATCATCAATAAAAGTCAAAAAGTAAGAAGCTTTACCCATACTCTTTGTCTGCATTGGTCTAGAAATATCACTATGGACCAACTACAATGGATGTTAGGCCCTCCATGCTTCACCATACGGAAAATTCCCCCTTGCATGTTTGCCAAGTGCACAACCTTCACAAACCTCCTTGGAGTCTTCAACTTTTGGCAACCCATAGACAAGTGGTGAAAGCATCTTCAAACTCTTATAATTTAAATGCCCAAACCATAAATGCCATAACCTCTCATTACCTTCTATACCAACAAATGCTATAGCTTCCCCTTGATCTACAAATTTTAATGGGAATAGCCTGTTCTTGGCCATCTTGACAATGGTAATAAAATTTCTCCTCTGATCATAAATTTTGCACATTCTATCCTCAACCACTAACTTATAATACTTTTCCAACATGACCAATAATCATTAATGAATACTTCAAACGGGGTGCATAGTAAATATATTTTACTTTCATTATTTTTCCTTTCCTAGTAGGAACCTCCATTTCTCCTTTCGCAACCACTTCCAAGCTCTTCTCATCCCCAAGCCTGATACTAGATTGATAAGAAGAATCAAGAGATGAAAATACATCCCTCTTGCTTGTCATATGGTTTGTGGACCCACTGTCTAGGATCCATGTCTCATTTGTGCTATTCTATGTAGAGAGGAAGGTTGCTTGCTCCAATTTTTCTTCAATCATACATAACAAAGTATCATCCTCATAGGAATCCTCTTCTCCATAATGTGCTAATTTTTTCAGCTTGCAATCCCTCTCATAATGGCCATATTTTTTATAATTGTAACACTACACATTTCTCATATCTTGGCCTCTACCTCTTCCTATTGCATTGGATCCTCCTCTTGCAACATGAGCTTGGTCATTGTTTGAATCTTGAGATCTTCCTTGACCTATACCACCGTAGGAGTCTCTTCTACCTCCTATTCCATTTATTTCTTTTTCTTTGTAACCCCTACCATAACCTCTTCCTCCATCATTATATTTTGTTGAAAAATCTTGTTCCTCTATAGAACCTCATTATTTATCATTCTTCCTCTTGGAAATTATCTCTTCATGAGATGTGAGAGAGCCAATTAATCAATCTATATCCATTTTGAGAGGTATTTCATTTCTTCTATGATAAGGGATGCAATGTCAAACTTCTCTTTCAAGGTTCTTAAAACCTTTCTAATTACTACATTTTGCTCTATAATCTCTCCGAGTGTGGCCATTTTATTTACAACTATTTTTACTCAAACATAGTAATCTCTAGAAGTTTCATTCTCCTCTTGTTTGTGATTTTTAAAATCTCTCCACAAAGTCTACAACTTCAGCTCATTAACTTGGGCACTCCCTTGGTAATTATCCTTCAACACCTTCCAAGATTCTTGAGCTGAAACGTAGGCAAAAATTCAAGGAAAGAGACTCTTTTCTAGAGCTGACTGGATGAAAGCTAAAGCAAAATTATTTTCTTTCTCTTTATTCTACATCTCCTTATTTTGATCTGTAGTCAATGCACTCCAGTATTTTGGTTTGATGAACCCAGCTTCAATGATGGCCTAAGCTCCTTTTGCATTTATAATCATCCTCATATGGATGCTCCAATATTCGTAGTCAAAACTATCAAATTTTAGGATCAAAATTGAATTGGTGTTATTGGCCATAATAACTCCCTTCAACACAAACTGAGATCTCCAAGAAGCTTCTATAAAACTTGCAGCAAAAATTCCACAGTTACTCGAACCCAATTTCTTGATCACCTCGCTCTGATACCAAATGAAGAATTTACAATAATACAATAAAAAAAATTGGAGCAAATATTATCTTCTTATTATCTAGAATAATTTTGGTAGAGTTTTAGTACTCTGTTACAATCTTCTCATAGGCTCTGGAAGAGCTCACACACATGCTACAATGCAATATTCTTTTTTTTAAAAGAAAACCCCAAAACAACCTTAAGTAAGAAAAAATAAAGCAAATCCTAACCTTAGAAAATCACATCTATTGGATCTACATCAACAATGTTTATTACATGTCTATTTCGGCCATAACTTTTGACTCGGGTGTCCGTTTGAGCCCATTTTTTTAGATTGCATAAATTTCAAAGCTCTACAATTCAAAGGATGTACTCGCTTTGCATCTATTTTTGCATCACCAACTGTATATTCTACAATGATTTTGGAAAAGGTCAATTTCTCCTTTTCTTCCTCTACCTCTTTGCTGACTTCATTTTCATCTTGGTTTTCTACAGTTTCCTTTGTTTGGATACAGAGGCAGGTGGGCTGAAATATTTTCTACTCCTCCATATTCCAATGGAGAAGTCCACTATTAGATCAATTATCATCTTCACTACATTCTTCTAAGTACAACATCCCTTCTTCATTTGGTTCATACTATTCTTCCTCTTCTGAGGAACTTCCTGATTCGTCAGTTGTAGCCTCATCTTCACTGATCATTTTATTTCTCAAGTCAATCATATATTTATGTTGTCCTTTATTAAATGTTAATTGATCCTTTTCCCAGTTGTGATTTACTTTGACCAACCTTAGCCATCCTCTTCCTAGTAATGCATCATACGTTGGTTTTTGGAAATGGTTTGATAAGTTAGCATTGATTTCTATTTATAGTGTCTTTGATAGTCACTTCAATGAAGGGGCTTATAGAGCTTCTTAAGAGAAACTTAACCAAGTACTTGGAAATGCGAGTGATAAAAATATTTTGACTAGAGGAGGTCAAAAATCTAAGGTAAAATCTTAGGACATATAAATTAATTAATTAATTAATCAATCAAATTAAAATTAATTAGATTTCTATTATGTTTGATGCACCTTTCAAATTTGTTTTGATGGAAAAGATAAAAAATTTATTAAGAAGACAAGTCCAAAGTTACAATAATTGTCTTATAACTTTTTGCCAACCCTAAAATCCTAATGTTGAGTGGTATTTTCACCCGATTGTGAAAACACACTCTCCGATAGGATTTGGGTTCTAAATCCTCTCTTGCAAAGAAATTAAACAAATAACTTCTCCAAGGTCTCCGCTATATTAGCATTTTACATCTGTGTATTAATAATCTCAAATAAAGATATTCAATTAAAATGCTTGGAACACCTTAGTGGTTGCAAGTAACTGAAAACAAGGGGCAATGTTGGTTTATTTTACTGTGAAACTTTAATGATTGTTCTTTGAACCCGAATAAAGCAAATGTGATTTGGTCCCTATATGACCATTCTGTAACTTCAAAGTGGAAATTGATGAAATGCCATAAATTTGATGGAATTCTCTATTTTGGATTTTGAAGTTTTTTAATTTTTTTATTTTAATGCCTGTAAATTAAAATAAAGTTAGAACTTCTAAAAAATAAAGTGCAGAAAAAAAAAATAAAATGCAAAAGGAAAACTGAAAATGAAATTGCATTCAGTTTGATGCTATCCTGTTCCGACAAAACCGAAGATGTGAGGTTTCCATGCATGCAACCTAACCTATTGGACCTGCATGACATGCATAATCCCCATAGACTAAGTGCTAGTTCCTAGGGTATGAAATAAAGTTTAGATTTCAAATATTCGACTAATGTAACCCACAAAGGTGGTATTTAACATTATCTATAAATCCGAAATCTAAAAGAAAGTGAAAGAATAAACATTAAATCCATAGCATGCATAGAAGATCTCCTTCTTTCTTGCCCATAAGATGCAAATTTTTGAATACTTCTGCATTAAAAATATGTCATGTTACAATAGCAGAATGTCTCGGTTTTCCAAACCAGTCTTGGAAGAGAAACAACTCAAACAGGCCTAGAATGGCCTTCTCAACTCTGGCTCTGCAACCCTGCTTGCAAAGGTTTTCGACCAGTCCATGTGGAAGGAAAATATCCAGGAAAAACCTAGTGTCAAGGCCTTGCCTTTATTCCTGCAATATTCTCTGAATAGTTTTTGACCCCGTATCTGTCCTCGGCTTTTGCTTTTAAACCCTCTGGCAATGCTCTCTGTTTTGCCCTATGATGCTTCGCTTCATCTCCCAGATCGCCTCGTTTCACCTTCCTCACCTTTTCGTTGCTTTTGACTTTATGCTCGACATCGAGACGCTTGATCTTCTCTATGAACTGTAACGCTTCTGTAGCCCTTACACCTTTATGCCACGTGTTTCGCGTTTCTCTGCATGTTCCATAATGGCCCCCTGTAAATCGTGACCAAAAATAGCATGTCACGATATCACGACATTTTTATGCATGCAGCTTTGCTCTTCTACCTATATCATGAAAATGAGACATGTCACGATATCGCGACATTTTCTACCCGCAACCTTGTCTGCCTTCATGCACAGCGAAAATAAGACATGTCACGAAATCGTGACAATTTTTATCAACGGGCCGTGCAAATGCAACCTGTCGTGAAATCATGACGTTTTTCTATTTGGGCTATCTAATGAAAATCGGCGGGTGCAACTTGTCATGAAATCATGACGTTTTTCTCTTTCGGGCCGTGAGGATGCAACCTATCGCGAAATCGTGACGCCTTTTCATTTTGCTATGTTTTGCTGTACTTGTCGTGAAAATGTGACATGTCGTGAAATCATGACACCTTTTCATTTTGTACCATCTCGCTGTTTCTGTCATGAAATCGTGACGCTTTTCTCTTTTGTACCACTTGTGTTTCGCGAAATCATGACACTTTTTCATTTCGTATCACTTTGCTGCTTTTTGTCGTGAAATCGTGATGCTTTTCTCTTTTGTACCATCTTGTTGCTTTCTGTCATGAAATCGTGACGCTTTTCATCTTTGCCCTTCATCTCGTCTTCAGGTCACAAAATGGCGACATGTCGCGATATCGCGACAACTTTTCATTCCGTACCACTTTGCTTGTCTAAGCCACGAAAATGTGACATGTCGCGATATCATGACATTTTCCACTTTGTCTTTCTCTCTCTTCTATGACCCGTGATTTCACAACACGTCGCGATATCGTGACATTTTCTCTTAATGATGCATTTTGTTGCTCTTAGCCGCGAAAATTCGATATGTCATGATATCATGACATTTTTTCGTTCATGAGCAACATGTCGTGATATCGCGACACTTTCTTTTTTGAGGGAGCAACATGTCGCGATATCATGACAACTTTTCATTTTCGGCCACGATGGAGCAACATGTCGCGATATCATGACAACTTTTCATTTTCGGCCGCGATGGAGCAACATGTCGCGATATCGCGACAACTTTTCATTTTTGGCCGTGACGGAGCAACATGTCGCGATATCGCGACAACTTTTCATTTTTGGTCGCGACGGAGCAACATGTCGCGATATCGTGACACTTTTTCTCTTTTGTGATATTTTTGCTTTTTCCTTGATTTTTTGGCATCTAGGCCACTGTGGTCTTCTTTGAAAGCATGCAAAAAAGGTGGGTCCCCAATTTTGGGGTGTGTTGTGGATCAGCCACAACAAATGGCGACTCTGCTGTCAAATGCTCCTGAGCATTTTGGTGAGAACCCAACCTGAAATATACAAGCTTAGATACAAGCGTCAGCACATAAAAGATAAACAAATACCGATAGATCAAAAATACATGAAACATCAGAATCATTAAGTATCAGCTCGGTGTGTGCAATGTGTTTTCATTCCCTATCGCTTGAACTTGATCAACATTCCATTGTCAGTTTCACTTATGATTTGTATGCAAGGCTATGAATGATTTGTGCAGGATTTGATGTATGATGAAGATGCTAGAGATATAACAACCTGCTTTACAAAGGCTCAAACCTTCTAATATCATGAACAAACATATTAAAGTTATCAAACCCTCTTAGGACCAAATATATGTATACTGAATTAATTTACTAGATCCCAAAGTTGGTTATGTGTCACTACCATCTTGAACCCATGTGCAAGTGTGAGTGAAATCAGAACTTTGGGGAATAGGATTCCCAACCTAAGCGAGATGGGAATTTAACCCTATCCTTACTATTCTGATTTGGAGTTCATTACCTCATCTTGAACAAAATGATTTAACCTGTTATGGATGAAATGGTCAGGCTAGTCTATCCATATGAGCAATCAGTGGTCTTGCTTTTAGACAAGACATGTTGCCACGCATGAGCATACTTAACCCCATAATCCATGACTTGGCTTCATTCATTCTCTTCTCTCTTTTTTTTTATTTCTTGGACCTTTGGGATGACTACCCATCCTTGCTAGGGACATGTAGTACGATCCCTCCAATCCAATATTAAGATGAAAATGGAAAATATTTTTATTTCTTGGACCTTTGGGATGACTACCCATCCTTGCTAGGGACATGTAGTACGATCCTTCCAATCCAATATTAAGATAAAATGGGAAATATTAGTTAATTTTATTACTTGGACCTTTGGGATGACTACCCATCCTTTGCAAGAGGACATGTAGTACGATCCTTCCAATCCAAGCTTTATGATGAAATGGGAAAAATGGAAGCTTTGGGGAATCGGATTCTCAACCTAAGCGAGATGAGAATTATGTCCTATCCTTACTACTCCATGTAGGTCAAATCAGAGCTTTGGGGAGTTGGATCCTCAACCTAAGTTCGATGAGGATTTAACCCTATCCTTACTACTCTGGTTTTAGGCTTTAAGCTTTATGGGAGTGGTAAAAACCACTTGTTTTAAGGATTATGTTGCATGATAGGACAGACATGAAATATTCTTTTCACCTCACCTTTTCATCCAAGTATGGTTTTGACCATTTTGCTCAAGATTCTTTTTAATGTGTATAGAATGTGCTTGGTTCAAGATAGTTCGGGCATCAGTTCCCAACCTTAGGATCCTTTTAATATATGTTATGTAATAATCCTAAGAGGATTCGACACCTTCTCAATGATTGCACATGAAATGAAAATGTAACTGAGATGACATGTATATGCAATGTGGAATATGACATGAGATATGAATGCACTGCTTCTTTTGGAATATATCATCTACTTTACCATAATGTGCAAAATTGACAACTTCATGCATCACAAGATTCAAACGATATTATTTAAAATGTTTGTGTTACTTGTGGAGCTTTCTACAACACAATTCCAATGTTTCATATTTCTCTGATCTAAAGCATAAATTAACATCTCAAAAACAACTTTTTCATCATTTTTTTTTTTTTTAGACAAACCAAACATGTCAAATAAACACACAACTTTAAATCATGATTAAACTAACAATCCCAAAAAATGAAACTTGAAAAACACAAACCCAAAACCAAAACCAAAATCTATATACAAATGTACAATATGGTACAAGATGAAGCAAAGCTTGGACTATCACTTTCCCGGATCCCAAACATGATTAGAACATTTCAAAAGACATATGACACAATATGTATGCCAAATGTTGTAGGAATCCAACAAAAACAATATTAGACCACACCATGCAACAAACTTTTAACTTCCCTCGCTCACCCCACCAATTAGATTTAGTTCCATTAGTATTCCCATAGGTGAGCATCAAATTACTAAAATGATTAGACAATAAATGATATTCAATTTTATCTTGTCTATTCTCTAAAATGCAAGTTTCATTATTCCATTCATGATTTAGAAGTAGGCTCTCTTTATCCAAAATGAAACCTTGTAAGTAAGAGCCTATTTCTAAAAATTTTAGAGCCAAATCATTTTCAAGATTTGTAGGCCAATCAAATTTGTGTAACATTTTGCAAGCATCTAGGATATTTACTAAATTAGGATCATTAAAAGTTTTTACCCTAGATTCAATTAGTAATTGTTGATGAATTTTATTTAACAATTCAAGTGCATCAACTTCTTTTCCATTCATTAAAACAATGTTATCAAAGGTGTGATTAGAAATTATACCCTGTTTTTCATTCACCTTTAATGACATTTCATCATAAACATCATTCAAATTCAAAACATGGTCATGCAAATTTTCACCTAAATCTTGGATGTTTGAACACAAAAGGTTAGACTCTACCTTTTGAACATTTTTATTTACCAAAAATTGGTGAGAAATCACAATTTCTTCTTTTACCTCATGGTCTTCATACTCTTCATTGATTACTTGTTCATTAAACATACCAAAATTGGGCACCCAATTGAAAACATGCCCATCCTTTTCAACCCTCAAATGTTTTTGGTCAAAGTGTATGTCCCAAGTAATCTATTTTGATGATCACTTATTTGAGTTGCTTCCAATTGATCAATCTCTTTGTCATTTGGTTCTAATTCTTTGTTCACTATCCATGGTATCTCTTCATTTGAATCCTCAAAATTATAATGCAAACTTGTCTCCGCATCTTCAATGAATTTATATTCAACATGATCAAATTTTGCAACCTTCTCAAATCTTGTGAATGTGGGGTCTTCGTATGATGTAGAAGGTTCAACATCCTGCATATCAAGTGAAATATGAGTTTCATCTATAGGGGTGTGAGAAAAGAATGCATTATCATATCTCCCCCAACCATTATAAAAATTATCTTCCAAATTTGTGGGATGAAACTCCATGGTATTTGTGACATGATCTTTTGATTCATTCATCAATTCACTTTCTTCTTTGTCCTTGGCAATAGGATCATTATAATCTTCCAAAATTTGATGAGATTTGAAACCCTCTTCCAAAACATCCTCAAATTGTACAGGAGTTGTAATATCTTCCTTCGAGTAGGCGATTATGTTGTCCTGTATATCAATTGGCACACAAGTTTCATTAGTAGTTTTGGAGTGAGTGTAGTCTTCCCACTTCTTCCAAGCATCATAATAATCATCTTTCAAAATCAAGTGGTGACGTTCAACTACTTCTTCAACATCTTCCAATTCATCAATGTGTTTCTCATCAAATTCATCTTCACCTTCCTTAGATGGTTCAATTATTTCCAAAAGTGGGTCGTTTCTTGAATTCAAATTTGTAAGGCCATCATAGTCCAAATTAGTAACCCATGATTCAATTTTATCATAATTTGGAGGGTGAAGAATTTCTTGATCGTTAATTTTACACATCTCATCAATAGTATCTTCCAAGAACAAGTGGTGAAACTCTATCATGTCTTCAAATTCATTTATTGGTTTTCTCCCAATTTCACTTTCAACCACTTCATTCAATTCTATGGTGGGTTCCGTCCTATCACATATATCAAACATTGTTGAATTTAGAACCCCTTCATCCGAATAATCATGTATCTCTATGAATGAGATCATTTCTGCATAATCCTCACTAGCAGATGTTGGCTTAGCAATTTGCACCTCCTCGTGGACTACATCTAAGGTGGTTGTAAGATTTGGATATTCAAATTCATCCCCTTGATCATTTACCTTAGATATCATTGGAGTGGAGGGTGCTATATTTGATGGTTGGTGTAGGTTGGCATCAATATCTTTAGAAGGACAATCTCTTATGTGAACATGTTGTGCCTTTTCTTCTTCAAGACCTTGTCGTTCTATCTCTTCTAAGATCTCATGGATTTTCTCTAGAGACAAGCCACCCAGTTTTTCCTCAATGAGTGAAGCAAGTGTGGGGTGTATGGCTCCTAGGTATACTTCCATGGCTTCCTCTTCTAATGTGTTAAAATTTTCCCACATTTGGGAGTGCAACTCATGAAATCTTCCATTGAATTGACTCAAGGATTCATTAGGCTCCTTACATATGGAGGTAAACTGATTTTTCAAGATTTCTAAGTCAATCTGATTACCAAAATGATAAAGATAGGCTGCTTCTAGTTGTATCCAAGAAGTCCTAACCTCCATGGGTAGTTGGCTGTACCAAAAGAATGGTTTATCATCCAAAATGTATGCAAATAACTTACAAGCTACCTCCTCATAGAAAATCTGGAATTGACATAATGTATCCTTGTAGACATGTAGTTTTTGCAAGTATCCTAGTGGCACCTCTTGATTAAAACACCGTAAAAAATCCAATAACATTTTAGGAATTTGATAGGGTATCACATGTATAGACAAACCCTTATAATGATCCTCCATCATAGATACCATTCTTTCTCTTAGAGACACTATTTCAGCTCTCAGGGATACCATTTGCTCCTCAAGTGTTGCCATTAGTGAAACTTAAAATGTAATTTTAGAACCAAATCTATTGAATATTCAACCTGCAATGTATAAACAAAAAAATCAAGTTAGCATCAACTAAGAGATGTATTTATTAAAATCAAATGAAAGTAACTGTATGGAAACAACACTTCATTAGTCAAGACCAAAATTTTCAAAATTAAATCAAATCACATTAATTCTGTATGAACAATCAGAAAAGCGTTAGAATAATATACAACATACCTGAATTGCTTAAAATAGAATAAAGTAAACCAATTCAGGCCGTCCTTTTAACAATCTGCTGAGTGTTAGAGGACTAAAGCATACAAAAATTTAAATTTAAATCACACTAAAATAAACCCGTTCATGCCCTCCTTCTAGCGCCAATCTGTTGAGTGGTATTTTCACCCGATTGTGAAAACACACTCTCCGATAGGATTTGGGTTCTAAATCCTCTCTTGCAAAGAAATTAAACAAATAACTTCTCCAAGGTCTCTGCTATATTAGCATTTTACATCTGTGTATTAATAATCTCAAATAAAGATATTCAATTAAAATGCTTGGAACACCTTAGTGGTTGCAAGTAACTGAAAACAAGGGGCAATGTTGGTTTATTTTACTTGTGAAACTTTAATGATTGTTTGTTGAACCTGAATAAAGCAAATGTGATTTGGTCCCTATATGACCATGTTGTAACTTCAAAGTGGAAATTGATGAAATGCCATAAATAGAGTGGAATTATATTTTGGATTTTGAAGTTTTTAATTTTTTTATTTTAATGCCTATAAATTAAAATAAAGTTAGAACTTCTAAAAATAAAGTGCAGAAAAAAGAAAATAAAATGCAAAAGGAAAACTGAAAATGAAATTGCATTCAGTTTGATGCTATCCTGTTCCGACAAAACCGAAGATGTGAGGTTTCCATGCATGCAACCTAACCTATTGGACCTGCATGACATGCATAATCCCCATAGACTAAGTGCTAGTTCCTAGGGTATGAAATAAAGTTTAGATTTCAAATATTCGACTAATGTAACCCACAAAGGTGGTATTTAACATTATCTATAAATCCAAAATCTAAAAGAAAGTGAAAGAATAAACATTAAATCCATAGCATGCATAGAAGATCTCCTTCTTTCTTGCCCACAAGATGCAAATTTTTGAATACTTCTGCATTAAAAATATGTCATGTTACAATAGCAGAATGTCTGGTTTTCCAAACCAGTCTGTGGAAGAGAAACAACTCAAATAGGCCCAGAATGGCCTTCTCAACTTCAGCTCTGCAACCCTGCTTGTAGTGGTTTTCGACCAGTCCATGTGGAAGGAAAATATCCAAGAAAAACCTAGTGTCAAGGCCTTGCCTTCATTCTTGCAATATTCTCTGAACAGTTTCTGACCCCTGTATCTGTCCTCGGCTTTTGCTTTTAAACCCTTTGGCAATGCTCTCTGTTTCACCCTATGACGCTTCGCTTCATCTCCCAGATCGCCTCGTTTCACCTTCCTCATCTTTTCGTTGCTTTTGACTTTATGCTCGACATCGAGACGCTTGATCTTCTCTATGAATTATAACGCTTCTGTAGCCCTTACACCTTTATGCCACGTGTTCCACGTTTCTCTGCATGTTCCATAATGGCCCCTTGTAAATCGTGACCAAAAATAGCATGTCACGATATCGCGACGTTTTTCTGCATGCAGCTTTGCTCTTCTACCTGTATCGCGAAAATGAGACATGTCGCGATATCGCGACAATTTTTTGCCAGCAACCTTGTCTGCCTTCATGCATAGCAAAAATGAGACATGTCACGAAATCGCGACAATTTTCTTCCCGCAACCTTGTTTGCCTTCATGCACAGAAAAAATAAGACATGTCACGAAATCGCGACAATTTTCTATCAATGGGCCGTGCAAATGCAACCTGTCGTGAAATCGTGACGTTTTTCTATTTTGGGCTATCTCGCTGCAACTTGTCACGAAATCGTGACATTTTTCTCTTTCGGGCCGCGAGGGTGCAACCTATCACGAAATCGTGACGCTTTTCTCTTTCGTGCTGTGAGGATGCAAGATGTCGTGAAATCGTGACACCTTTTCATTTTGCTGTGTTTTGCTCTACCTGGCCATGAAAACGTGACATGTCATGAAATCGTGACACCTTTTCATTCTGTACCATCTCATTGCTTTCTGTCGCAAAATTGTGACACTTTTCATTTTGCACCATCTTGCTGCTTTCTATCATGAAATCGTGACACCTTTTCATTCCATACCACTAGGCTGCTTTCTGTCGTGAAATCGCGATGCTTTTCATCTTTGCACCATCTTGCTACTTTCTGTCATGAAATCACGACGCTTTTCATCTTCGCCCTTCATCTCGTCTTCAGGTATCGAAATGGCGACATGTCACGATATCGCGACAACTTTTCATTCTGTACCACTTTGGTTTCTTTCTATCACGAAATTGCGACGCTTCTCAATTTTGGGCTGCTTTGCTTGTCTGAGCCGCAAAAACGTGACATGTCGTGATATCGTGACATTTTCCACTTTGTCTTTCTCTCTCTTCTATGACCCATGATTTCACAACACGTCGCGATATCGTGACATTTTCTCTTCATGATGCATTCTGTTGCTCTTAGCCACGAAAACGCGACATGTCGTGATATCGCGACATCTTTTCATTCCACTGTAGCAACACGTCGCGATATCGTGACCACTTTCTTTTTCTGAGTAGCAACATGTCGCGATATCGCGACAACTTTTCATTTTTGGCCGCGACGGAGCGACATGTCGCGATATCGCGACAACTTTTCATTTTTGGCCGCGACGGAGCAACATGTCGCGATATCGCGACAACTTTTCATTTTTGGCCACGACGGAGCAACATGTCGCGATATCGTGACAACTTTTCATTTCTGGTCACGACGGAGCAACATGTCGCGATATCGCGACACTTTTTCTCTTTTGTGAAATTCTTGCTTTTTCCTTGATTTTTTAGCATCTGGGCTGCTGCAGTTTTCTTTGAAAGCATGCAAAAAAGGTGGGTCCCCAATTTTGGGGTGTGTTGTGGATCAGCCACAATGCCTAATAAAACTAACTCTAACATCTTCTTGGACCACAAATTTCTTAGTGTGATCTAGAGAGTAGAAACTCCTATCCCGATTACAATTTTGGTTAACAATATTCCAGAGAGCCTGGATTAGGCTATCCCAAATTGGGACTAAAAGTGCTATAAAAAACATCGTGATGTTGAATAATAGGCTAATCATCATAATCATACACCCTAGTCCATCACACTTTATTTCCTAGATCCTTGTTGGCTAGTAATAAAAAATGTTGGTTCACCTCCATCTAATCTATAATATCCCAAGTCTGATCATATTTCAACAAGTAACCAACAAGATGCTTGCTTCCATTTTTAACCAAAAATTATCTTAACTTAACTAGATGTCTGACTAATAATTCCTTTAACACAAATGATGGCTATTTTTGTCTTCTATTGCTTATCTATGTTATCAAGCCTTTTACATCGATTGGATGTTTTTACAAAAGTAACATAACATTCCAACATTGTTATTTACAATCAAAATTGATGGACATTGTCATCAGCCAATTCTTTATGATTTGTCTTGCTTTAAACTGTTGTCTACATATATCCTCCCCTTCGAAAAAGTCGATATCCTCAGTGAATTTCTCCATTCAGTTTGAGGAGTTCCAACATCTATGGATGTTGCAGTTTGTGGATTTATGACTTGAAATACCTTCTTGTACTCCTGAAGCTGAGCATGCATGCTCTCATGTTCCTATTTGAACCTCTTGGAATAATTAAAATATTTGGCTCATTCCACTCCCAAGGCATAGGCATGTTCTTCGATTTTCCTGAGACTATATAACAACTCTACCTTCCTTTGTAGGAATATTTCTTTCATGCATTGCTTTGAAACTGAAGGGGCAAGTGTAGCTTTTTATTCTAACTACTATCGTGCCAGTAGTAGTTCTTCCCTTAAGGTTGCCTGTTCCTATTGCCAACTTTATTTTTCCTATTTCCAAGCATGTTCTTTTTTACTCCAGTGAGTTGCAAATGTCTCTATTTGTTTGATTAATAGTTCCTTTACACTTTTAAGCTATAAAATGTTAGCTTCCAACTAGGAAATTTGTTGATCCTTTTCCTCCAGTTGAGTGGTTAGGTTATGTAAATTCTACATTAATCCATAAATTTGCTATTTGACTTCATCCATTCATGCCATTCTTGCTCTAATAGGTGATCCTTTCCCTCCAAGGCTTCATAGGCAGCTTGTAATTCACTCTCAACTTCCTATTTTGCTGAGTGTAAATGCTTAATTCCTTCTCCAAGCCAACTCAACAAATGTGCAAGGAAATTTAGCTGAGTATAGATTAGAAATAATTCAAGCACTAACTCAACTTGTGAGACTTGCTCCAAAGCATACTAATGAGGATTAATACTATGGCCATAGACATACACTTGCGCTATCTCCAAATAGAGGCTTGGTGTCTTTTCAAGAAACTAATCAATGCCCTCCATAGTCTTCAAATAAGTAGTGGATAGTGACCAAGGTTGAGCCATGTATGTCTTTATTCCAAGGACCTTGTGATGCCCACTTGACTAATCGATCCAATTAATTCTCTCTCATGCCTTTCCACTTCTTCCATTGGCCCATACATGTGATGTCAAACTACAAGCGTAAGCTGTCAATGATTTCTCCTAATTTTGCAAAACAAGCTACTACTTGTTGATCCATAGAATCTGATGGATCCATGAGGTTTGGCACCTATACTAAAAAATCCCTAGACCATGTGTCATTTTTTTTCTCTTCCTATTCTACTACCTTTCCTTTGTCAAATCGATCAACAGTTGGCTTATCCGCATTCTCTATGGCTACTCCAGGCTATACTGGAACCTGGCTATTCTGGCCTTCCTACTTCAACTGCTGAGTATCTATTATTTGTGGGGGTTTTTCCACTTAATCTATTGAGATTTCTATTTCCATTGACACTTATATCTCCTCTGTGATAATAGGATTTTTCACCTCGGGTGCCAGATGTCCCATATTCGGGGGTGGCAGACCCTCCCCTGCCCCAGGGTTAGTACTTACTCACATATTACCTATGTCAGATGATTCTTGAAATAATGTTGTGGTAAAAATTTCCTCTAGTGAAAATGTACTCAAGGTTACTGCTAGTGTGGTTGGTCTTGCTAAATATTCTCCAATTGGTTTGGGTGAACCTATGGGGGCCCAAAATTTAGCCTCTTCCAGATAATCAACGGGTCCAATTTGTGCAATCAAGCTAGTTCTGGATGTTTGATCATGAAGAACTAAGGGAGTGCTAAAATCAACTTCTTCCTTTTGTATTGGCTGCTACTGCTCTTGAGCATGAGCTACCTCAAAATTTTGGGCTATTTTTTGTAATGCTTCCTAGGAGAATACTGGGGGTGGTTCATCAAATAGACCTTATTTTTCTTTCGTTTGGACTCTTCTGGGGATTGGGTAACCTTTTGTTTTTGTAACCTCTCTTCCCTAACTTGTACTACTATGGTATCCTCCCTTTGTAAAGCAACCACCAGTTTATCTTGGCATGAATTATATGATATCTACTTTACTCGAGCCTTCTTAACTAGTGTCAGCTTATTTACTGGTTGAGCATCCATCCACCGACATATGGATGGTGCTAAGTCTAGTAGCTTTCTTAGAGGATCAAATTTTAGGATCTGTACTCCTTCTCTATTGGCTACATTCAAGAGCAAACCAATGGAATTAAATTCCATAGAGAAGTTCTTCATTGTTCGCATTAGAAAAGTATAAATATGAAGTGATAAGTATGTTGCCCAATCATAGGCTATTCCCTATGGTATCCCCTACAAGTATGCAATTATAAAAATAGGTAAATATGAACTGCACTGCTCCCTTAAAAATCTGGCCATGATAACATTAATTATGATTTACAATCCATCATTCCTCAGCTATGGCTATTTGATCCCTCTTCCACCATGAATACTTAACATAACATCCACATCTTCTTTCTACAATTTAGTGATGCTCGTGATTAATTTTGGTGTTTTCTTAGAATCCAATATTTCATTCACAAATAGCTTATCCTTCTATGGAAATCCAAATGTGCACTGAAATATTGTAGGAAATAAATCAACCACCAGCGTATAATACCCCACCTGCACTAGGCTGATGTTCTTCCCTTCATCATATGTTTCCAGCATCTGTAGTAGGTATTATTTGAAAAACTTCTTCTCAAAGTTAGGGGCTTGTAGAATTAAGTGTACTCCTACTACCTTGATATTTTCTCATGTTGGGTTATTGGATGGCACCTCTGCCCACCATTGATGACCATAATCACCTATCAGGCATATCCAAGTAATTTTATTAACTGGGATTGGTGCTTTGCCACTATGGTGGATTTTCCTATTTTTGTGAGTGGCAATCTCAGCTGCCTCTCTTTGACTCTGAACCTATCCTTTTTTTGGATTGTCAATATTTTTGTGCATATCATGCTCCTATTGATGTTGTAGTATTTTGGCTACCACTGACTCAGGTTCGGGTTCTAACCAAAATGAAGTCTTGCCAAATTTTTGATGTTTCATTTTGATTTGCCAATTCCCTCTTCTGTTACTCAGCTTTAACTTCACCTGATCTTCTCAAACATCGGGCATCTCTTCTAAGATGTCAATTATCAATGTTTCTCAACTATATGTTAGCCCCATCCATCTTGTCTAGATAGACGTCAACCTGTTGTAGATGTTGGCTCCTCCTACTAGACATCGACCTGTCCGTTAGACATCTGATCCTCCACACTAGATGTCTAGCTACTCTCAGATGTTGGATCTTGTCAGCTATATGTCTAACAATATTCAGACATCGACTCTTGTTGGCTAGATGTCTTCCTATCAATGGGAATTTGATATATTTTGTCTAGATGTCTTCTACTTTTCTGACGTTTACCCGTTCCTCTTAGCACCCACTTCTTATATGATGTCTTGCTCATTCCTCGTAGGTGCTGCCCTCAAATGCCCTAATATATGCCTTTGATTGGGTTGGAGATTCATCCTTGCACTTGCACAGAATAAATTAATTCTCCTTCATGAAGTGGTTGATAGCCAAGTCATTATGTGACGTATGGCATCTTTCCTTCATCTTGTCCAAAAAACTTGGTGCACTTCAAACCGTTCTCCTCTTGAGTATAGGCATATGTGTCTCCTTTCATGTCTCTTCATCTCCTACACAATGGAAGCACAATGCATAATGTTCCTCGATTCTTATCCTTTTATACTTGCATAGCTGCCCATAAAACCATTTTGCAACCACAACCTAGCAATCGCTTCCTTGCTGCATACCACCTCATCCAGGGAAGATGTTTAGGGTTTTATTTCATCATTTTTCTCCTTTTGTTTTATTTGCTTTTTGTTTTTTTCTTTATTTTTATATTTTTTATTCTTTTTGTCTTTTTTTTGCTTTTTATTTTATTTTATTACTTTTCAAAACTTCTTTTGTGCCTTGCATTTTTTTCTTAGTGTCAGTGGGTAAAATGCATGGCCAAGACAATATGTATCTCCCATGCATCTGATGTATTGTTATCCTGATGATGGCTACTTTCTCCGAAACTACTGAAGTCATTGTCATCACTAGTTTATGTTCTCTTTGTTGACTGATGTCTTCGATGATTATTTCATCTTTGGGGAGTTTTTGGTCATGACTTTTACTAACGTCTTATGGTGTTTCTTGATACAATATGCCAATATGATCATTCTACTTCTTTCGAATGATGTCGTGTTCCTGCTCACAAGTCTGGTAGTTATTTGTTCATCGTATGCCATTATTAATAGCTTGTTTATTTCTTTCCACTACTAGACGTGTTTGTTCCATCCATTCCTCTACTAGGTAAATTTATCCCTCTTTTGGACTATCATTATTGTGATCTAGGTGTTCAACTACATCCTCCAAGTTTCTACTGGCCTGATTAGGATGTGTATCATAATCCTCTATATGGGAAGGCCTTGCATCCTATGGAATCTATTTTGTACTTCTATAAATTCACTGAATGATTATGTAGTCATCTAAATAGTGGAACCTCTCCCCTTCGTGTGTCTGTTGATCAAGTTCATTATGGTTAGGTTATTGCTATCTTCATTGCCCCCTATTCTGATGGGATCATATTGCTCTTGGGCCTCTTATTTGACCTCTATCATTCCCTACAACCACCATTTATTGATACATTTATTCAAGGTTGAAATGTCTATCCCAGGTTCCTCTTCTCTTGCAAACCTGGTTACCACATCCTTGACCTATTTCCAATCAAAACTCCTTAATGTTGGACTAACTCACTCCCAACTACCTGAGATTCATTCGATCCCTCAGTCATTCCTGATGACATCTTCAATTTTTATGAGATCACTAAGGTAGATCTATTGGTCCTTCCTCCGGAGCACGTAGTGATGGGTTAATTGAGACTATATCCATGAGTGGGCCTTGCGACTTAGCCAGTGGACTAGTCAACCTAGAGGTACTTAGAGGTGAATTTATTCCCATTCGATTACCGATATAGATGCTAACCACACTCCTCCCTTGGTTGGATATGTCTCGATCAACTGATGGTTCTGACGAGCCACCAGGATTTCATAAAATACCTATATTATGGCCTTCCTCTACAAGTTCTACTTGAGATCTCCATTCTTCTTGTCTCTAAATTTCATATGTTAATTGGTGTAGTATTCATAGTCTTCTATAAACTATTATTATCCTCTATCACCATCTAGCTTCCTCGAAGTAGCGTTGAGGTGCACATTGATTTAAGTCCAATTGGTACTGATTCAAGAAAGCTGAATCTATACTCGAATCATTCTCATCCCCTATTGGGGTCATAGGCCAATGGGAGGTTTCATGAACCCTTTGATCTAGTATTATAACCTCTCTCCTATACCACCTTAGGTCTACTATGGCTAGTAAATACATGGTTGTTGCTTCATGCTTATTTGGGTGCTATATAGCTCTCTCATTGAGGGTTTTATATTGATGAGGTACTAACAATCCTAATGCTTCATTCGTACTTGGATAAAAATTATTCCCTCTCAAAATATCTTCTTTTGAGGAATATTTGTTACCTATTATCTAAACTTATTCCTCAAATCAAACCCTTTACTGATGATCACTACCCTAATTTAGTGGTCTTATCCTAGAGCTTGCTTGAGGTATGTCGAGATTGGATGGTTGGATCTCATCACTACTTGATTTGTCTAGCCACCCTCCAGTTTTTGGTTTTTTTGGCACTGTTCAAACATCCCTCCATATGATTACTACTATTTCCTCTCTACTCATTCAATGATTGGCAATCAAACTCTGTTTTACTTCCCATACCCTAGGTATTTTTGGTGATCCCCTTATCTCTTGATGGTTTGCAACTGGTGTTGAATCTGAACTTGAGGACTCTTCCAAATTAAGCATGATTTTTAATGTGGTTGATGAAGAACTCCTTGAGTGTGAATCTCTCACTATTTTATTTCCCCTTTCATTTCCAACTTGGCTTCCTATTTCAATTTCTCTTTGCTCTTCCTCTGCTAAGGAAAATAGACTACTTTTCAAAGAGTTGCCCATTGTACTTTCTCTTAGTTCTCCTTGTTATAGCTCAACCTATTCTACTTGGCATGCTTCATGTCGTTCATTCATTCATTGCATTTTCATGTCTAATTACTGAATTACTTATTCTCATAGTTGGTTATTATATTACCTCAAGGTTTCATATTCTTCTTACAACCTTTATGTATCCAATCGTATTTGTTGCAGAATTCTAGCTTCCTTTCCTTCATGTTATTCTTCTTCTTCTTCCAAACATTCTTGTAGAGTGACCTCCGTTAGAGCCCAGAGTTGGTCTTCCTCATTTTCATTTGGAAATTGAATGTGTAGTTGCAACCTTTGCTGATCTCTTTGTCAAGGTTCTATCTCCGTTCGTTTAATTGTTCGTTCTCCTTCCGTTCCAAATAACCAATCTAGATTATGAGTTTCATTCTCTCGAATAGCACTATTATGCTTGTCATTCTTAGGGGATTGTATTCCTAGATTTACTTCTTCTATATTTGTTCTGTAAGTTCTTGATTGCTCCAAGTTGATCATATTTACCTAAACATGTGGCTTATATACTTTCAACTTGGAACAATTGATTACCTCAAGGTATAGTGTTCCATCTAGTTTTCTTAGTTTCATTACCCCATTCTTGAGTAATTCCTCCACTTGGAAGGATCCAAGCCATAGGGTTTTCAATTTCCTTGGCTTGAGTTCTATCTGTTATGAAAAACGAATCAATTTGTTTATTGAAAAATATGCAGTTTAAATAAGACTGCAATTGTCGGAGGTTGCTAAACCAACCAGCTACAATAGAAAATTCTTACAACGAAATAACAAATGCATAACAAGACAAATAATGAAATAGCAAATAGTATAACTACGCTAACATCCCCCCTTATTACATTATTTGGGTAAAAGGATGACTACTAGCTATACTAACATCCCCCCTGATTACATCATTTTGCAATACAAAGAGAGTGCTGAAACAACTCAAATTTGACACGTCCAAGTGCCTTAGTGAAAATGTCTGCAACTTGAGCATCGGTGGGAATGTGCTGAAGCTGAATTCGGTGCTTTGGAACTTCATCTCGAATGAAATGACATTGTGTGTCAATGTGCTTTGTTCTTTCATGATGGACTAGATTCTTGACGAGGTTCAGAACACCCTGATTGTCGCAAAACAAGTGTATTGGAGATTTTGATGGATGGCCCATACTTGTCAGAATGCGACGTAACCATATCACTTCACACACAGCTTCATGTGCGACGTGATATTCTGCCTCTGTTCATGAAATAGCAACCACCTGTTGCTTCTTGCTGTGCCAAGAGACAGGACCGGATCCCAGATGAAAAATGTATCCAGAAGTTGACTTGCGATCATCAAATGATCCGGCATAGTCGGAGTCCGTGTATCCTTGCAAGAAGAATTTGTTGTTCCTATTGTATTCTAGGCCATATTCCATAGTACCACGGACATAGTGAAGAACACGTTTTTTCGCTTTCCAATGAGTGGTCTTAGGCTCCTGCAAGAACCTCGAAAGATAGTTGACAACAAATACGAGATCTGGCCTAGTATTGGTCAGATATATGAGAATCCCAATCAAATATCGATAGAGAGTACCATCTACCTAAGGTGAATCATCATATCGCAATAACTGAATTCCATTCTCCATCGGAGTTGCCATTGGCTTGCAATCAGTCATGCGATATTTTTCCAGCAATGTCTTGGCATATTTTTTCTGAGACACTTTGATGGAGTGCTCCTTCTGGCTGAATTCCAGACCAAGACAGTAATGGAGAAGTCCAAGATCTGTCATCTCAAAATATTTACACAAGTTTCTTTTGACAGTAGAGATCATAGTTTCTGAACTCCCTGTAATGAGCAGATCATCAATATAGAGTACAAGCAACACTATCTCAAAATCCTGTTTCTTGAAATAGAGGTTTGCATCTGACGGACATCTCTTAAATCCATGCTACATAAGGTGATTGTCCATTTTTATATACCAAGCTCGAGGAGCTTATTTCAGACCATATAAGGATTTGACCAATTTGCAAACCTTCTACTCTTGGCCTTCCACTTCAAATCCTTCCGGTCGAGTCATGTAGACTTCTTCTTGGAGATCACCATTTACAAAGGCACTTTTGACATCCATCTGGTGAACTTTCCACCCATATTGTGCTGCCATAGCACACATAACTCGAATTGTGGTCATCCGAGTAGTAGGTGCAAAAGTTTCCTCGTAGTCAATGCCTTCCTTTTGAGCATAGCCCTTTGCAACTAGACGGGCCTTATGCTTATCAATTGTTCCATCTGCCTTGTACTTGAATTTATATACCCATTTGTAGCCAATGGGTTTCTTTCCATGCGACAGATCAACAAGCTTCCAAGTTTTATTTTTCATCAAAGACTCATACTCTGTATCCATAGCGGCCTTCCACTGAGGCTCACTGAGAGCATCTTGCACTGATGCAGGTTCAAGATCATCTATGGTAGACATGAACGCCTTGTCATCATCAATATACATATCCTCTACTTCTGTACATGGAGTTACAGAAAGTTCCTCAAAAGATTGACAAAGATCATCAACCTCACCAATTTCTTTGGCTTCTTTTTCCTTTTGAGCCATCTCGCGTGTACGAGGTCTATCCAAGTTCAAATTGGGAGGAGTGGATAAATTTGTGTCTCTGATTGTATTTGTACACCATTTTGGATTCTTCTTCGGTGGTGTTGAAGAAGATGTAGAAGGACCTCCTATCTGTGTTGACGAAGGAATCTTCTCTTCCTTAGATTCCACAAGATCTAGGTGTACTTTAGATGTGCTCTGTGATGTGAAAGCTTCATCAAAGACAACATCTCTCGTTGACATGAATTTTCTTGGTCAAAGGATATATCAAACGATATCCTTTAGAGTGCTCATCATAACCAAGAAAAATACATCTCAGTGTTTTCTCATCTAGCTTCTTCCTTTTCTCTTTCGGTATGTGCATGAAAGCGTGACATCCGAAAATACGTAGATGAGATATGGAGGGTTTTTGACCACTCCATGCTTCTTGTGGAGTCATTCCTTTTAGGGCCTTTGTGGGTGCCCTATTCAACAGATATCTTGCAGCGGTGACGACTTTTGCCCAATATTGTTGCCCAAGAGTAGCTCCGTGAGCATACAATGAACCATTTCCATGATAGAACGGTTCCTTCTCTCAAGCAACTCCATTTTGCTTGAGGAGTATAGGTAGTTGTTAACTGTCTCTTGATTCCATGCTTATCTAAGAATGTAGAAAATTCATTAGAGGTAAACTCCCCCCCTCGATCTGAGCAGAGGGTTTTAATAGAAGCTCCTGACTCCTTCTCAACGGATTTCTTGAACTGCTGGAAGAATGCAAAAGCTTCAGATTTTAGTTGGAGAAAGAAAACCCACATCTTTCGTGAGTAGTCATCTAAAAATAACTGAAAGTACCTCTTCCCTCCATAACTGTTAGGTGTGAAAGGACCACATAGATCGGTGTGAATTAACTCCAGAGGTTTTCGTGCTCTTGTTGAGCTCTTCTCAAATGGTACTCTATCTCGCTTTCTGCTAGCGGTCGAGCACACTGGCAATGTGGCAAAAAGGGAAGGAAGACCATTTACCATCTCATACTTACTGAGCTCAAGTAAGTAGCCAGAACTAAGATGCCCATATCTCTTGTGCCATAGGGAAGTTGCCTCCTTGGTAGAGACAGTCATGGCAACATGTGGAGTAGAGATAGCATCTAGGGCAAATAAGCCATGCTTATATGAAGCTGTTGCAATCTGTTTACCCTTCCTGGTAATAGTACAACACTTCTTGCCATTATCAACACAAAAGTTGACAACCATATTTCTATCCAAGATTTGTGTGACTGACAACAAATTGTTAGCCAATCCCGGAACATAGAGGACTTTGTCAATCTGACACTTGCCATCAGGAAGAGTGACTGAAAATGTACCCTCTCCTTGAACCCTGTAGGTTTTATCATCAGCAATGGTGATAGGTTTGCCCTATTTGGCCACGAATGATTCAAACCACGATTTGTCACCAGTCATATGTTTGCTAGCTCCAGAATCGACATGCCAAACAAGATCCCTCTGTGTGGAATCTGTGGTAGTCATGAGCACCTTGTGTGCCCATTCGGAATCTGAGTCAGATTCTTCAATAGCAACATTCACCTGGGGTTGCTTGTTTTTATTTTGTGGTTTGTTTTGGCCTTTTTGCTTGTTCTTATGCCAACACCTGTTGGTGTCATGGTTGTCTTTCTCATAGATATTGCACCACCTCTTCTTCTGTTGAGGTTGTTTTCCTTTTCCTTTCGTATCTTGTTGAGAATTTCCTCCTTTCTGAAAGTTGCCTCCTTTTTTCCCATTAACTTTCTTTCTAGAACCCTGCCTGTTGGTGTATAGGGCTGTATTGGAAGAATCATCCTTGTGAAGTTGGCGTGCCTCCTATTGTTGAAGCAGATTGACCAACTCGATGTAGGTAATTTGTCATTGAGACACCTGGATGGAGGTGATAAACATATCAAATGAAGAAGGTAAAGCTATCATCACAATTGAAACGAGAAGCTTTTCATCCACAGAATCTCCCAAAGAATTCAATTTCTCTTTCAATTCAGACACTCTGCACAGAAAGAGTTCAACTGTTTCACCCTATCTCAAACTCAGGTTATGAAGTTTTTTTTGAAGATGAAGAATGGTGGAATCATTATTTCCCTCATAGATGGTTCTAAGGGCATCCCATGCCTCTTTACCACTTGCTTTGTCAGCTATATGAGGTTGCACTTCATCTGAAACAGCAAACAAAATGAGCACCTTTGCTCGACTGTCTTTCTTGTCAAAAGCTATCTGATCTGCGGAAGGACCTGTGGATCCTGATGCTAGTGAAGGCCTAGGTGTTACTCCAGTAACAATATCCCATAAATCTTCCATTTGGAGAATTGCCTTCATCTTATGTTTCCATGGTGTATAATTTGGACCTTTCAATAACTGATGAGGATCAGTCATCAATTTTGCAACAACGACCATAGTGAAGGTTCCTTATATCACCAATTGGTCCCCCTTTTGATATACCTTTGCTAAGCCATTATACCATACAAAATACCCGCCCTTACGTGAGGGAAACTATAGGTATTTAGAAATATCAATAAAAATCACCCGCCCTTACATGAGGGAGACTATAGGTGAATTTTAGAGATCATACGATACGTGGAACATAAGAAGTACTGAAAGGGATCGCCTTGTTGATGGCACCTACCATAGAATATTCTTCTCATGCGTGGGGCGTAACTTCACCTAAACACTATGAAGAATACTTCGTCAGGATTTACACCTAAGCACAAGAGCGATTAAGGGTAGTGGATGGAGTAAAAAAATGCAAAAAATGGCAAACTTATCTCTCCCCGACGATTTATAGAGAACAAGCTCAAATGTCATTGTAGCAGCTATATTAGGCAACGGATACAGTAGCCCAATCACGACAGCTTTACCTGTAAGTGCTGTCCAGAGGTATCACAAATACCGAACGCTGCAGGTGCAATAAATTGCACGGATGGGTTTTAATTATTCCGGGGACTTAGGGAGTATATTTGATTTTTTTAACTTTTAATGAAGTAGTGCAAAAAATGAAATATGCAACATACAACATAAAAAGTGCCCACAAGAATTAACACTCTAGGTGTCGGTCACAGCCGAAAATGCACCTTTTACAATTCGCCAAATTGCTTTTTCAGAAAATTACTCACATTCCCCCTTTGATTTTTTGAAAAAAATAGCCCCCCTAAAAAAAATCTCTTTAACAAAGCATTTTAATAATTATTATATATTTAAAGTTAAAATAAATAATTTTAATTTATATAGTTTTTAAAACTTATGAAAAAATAAATTAAAAATAAATTTTAATTTATTAAAGTTTTAAAACTATAGAAAATAAATTAAAATTAAAAAATTTTAACTAAAAAATAATAATTAAAAAAAATCTTTGAAAAAAAAATCTTACCCTCGAACCCTCGACCTGTAGGCTCCCAGAGCCTTATCGCATGGCTCACGATCACGTGAGCCCTAGTTGTGCCTCCTCCTCTCTGCTTCCCGAGCCCACTGTGGCTGCCTCCACAGCGACAGCGTCCACGGCTGCGCTTGCTACGCGTCGCGGCTCGCTGCGCTCGCAGGCGTTTTTTTTTTTTTTTTTTTTAAATTCGTGCGGGGGCGCCGCGGCGCGGCTCGCGCTGCATCGGCCAAGGGCGCGTGCGCGATCCGCGCGTCGTGCAACCTCCAATGGGGGGAGGGGGGCAACATTGGGGATCGTGCATGTGCAATCCGTGCGTCGCACAACCTCCAACGGGGGGGGAGGGACGGGATGCACGCTGCATCAATGGGGGGGCGAAAGATGCGCGCTGCGTTGGCAAGGCTGCGTCAGCTGGGGGGGGGGGAAGGGGACGCATGCTACGTTCGTAGCGCTGTGTCAACAGGGGGGCTACTGTCTGTGGACACGCCTGTGCGTGTTCCAGCAGCCTGCTATCTGCGAACGCGCCTATGTGCGTTCTAGCAGCTACTGTCTGCGGACGCACCTGTGCGTGTTCCAATAGCCTGCTGTCTGCGAGAGTTTTTTTTTTTTTTTTAATTTATCATGCAATGGCGTGAAAAAAAAATCAAGTCGCAACAGCAACCTTCTCCCAGCACAGCAACCTTCTCCCAGCCAATAGCTTCGTCCACCTCCAGCCTTCCTTCTCACGCTTCACTGCAACAATCTGGCTCTGATGCCATGTTATGAAAAATGAATCAATTTGTTTATTGAAAAATATGCAGTTTAAATAAGACTGCAATTGCCGGAGGTTGCCAAACCAACCAGCTACAATAGCAAATTGTTACAACAAAATAACAAATGCATAACAAGACAAATAATGAAATAGCAAACAGTATAACTACGCTAACACTATCTTACCATTGTATTTGAGAACTATTTCACCAACTTTGAGATCCATCTTCCAGAGATGATTATCATGTCATAATTTCCTTCTTTTATATACAATATTCATTGCCCATTATGCCTTACCCTCTTTTCATCCAACTGTACCAATGTTGTCAGTTTCTCTTTAATACTTTCTTCGTCATTCAATCAATTGTCAACTGCCACCCTTAAACTGGGTATAATAAACTCAATTGGTACTACTACCTCCTATCCGTACATTAGTTGAAAGGGTGTATGGTTCGTGGTGGGCTTAAAGGTGGTTCTGTATGCCCATAACACTACTGGTAACCATTCCTCCTAGTCGGATCCTTCTACATCACATGTCTTGTACATAATTGAAACTAGGATTTTATTTCACTTCCACTTAACCATTTGCTCTGGGATAATATAGACTTAACAAGGAATAAAAAATCTTGAATTCCTTCATTAAGTTTTGAATAATTGCATTCATAAATTGGCCTCCTCTATCACTTTTTAGTTGTAGAGGTATTTCAAACCTTGTAATCACTTAATTGTAAAAAAAGTGAGCCATACTTTTTTTAGAGTTGTTCGGTAAAGCTCTTGCTTCTACCCATTTAGTGAGGTACTCCATGGCAACTATGATATATCAATATTTCCTTCTTTATTTTGTTTTTAAAGGACCTACAAAATCCAATCCCCATATTTCAAAGAGTTCCTAAGGTTGTGATGGATGTAGTGGCATGAAGTCTCTTTTCAATGGCTTCCATGTTCTTTGACATGTGTCACATGCTGCAACAAAATTCTTCACATCGTGAAAGAGGGTTGTCCACCATAGGCCTACCAAAAACACTTTTTAGGTTGTTGCATCCGGTCCCATGTGTACTCCCACCAATCCCTCATGTGTCTCCTTCAGGGTTTGATGTACTTCATTCTCCATTATACATCTTCTCAATATGTGGTCCTTCCCTACGATAGGTGCTTTTACCAAGTGCACTTTCAATCCCTAAAAATATCCTTGGTGCTCCTTTGTCCATTTGAATGGAACACCCTTATGTGTAAGAGCGTCTAGTGGATGAGATGTAAGTGCATAGTTTTAGATAATTTTTTTGTAATATTCGACTATCCCCAAAAATATTTTGACCAATATCACATCATGTGGCTCCTCCATTAGAAATATTACTTGGATCTTATCTGGGTTGGATTTCAAACTCTCTTGGCATGCAATATTCCCTAGTAGCTTCTTGTATGGCACCAAAAAGATGCGTTTGTTTGGATTCAATGATATATGCACTTTCCTACACAATCCCATGCATTATTCTAGGGCTTTTAAATGCTCATATGTCCTGCCATACAGTGACTAGTCATCCAGGATGGCTTTGAAGTTCCCCATGGATATCTTGTCAAATATGTATAAGATATTTTGGAAAGTATCTAGTGCATTGCACAATCCAAATATCATGTGATTATAAGTGTATATCTCATTTTCCACAACAAAGGTGGTCTTCAGCTTATCTTCCTCTGCTATGCTGATCTAGTTGTAACCTGAGAATCCATCTAGAAATGAATATATCTCATGGTTGGTTACTTCTTCTAGTATGGATTTTGTGAAGGGGATAAAGAAGGGATCGTTTATGGTTATGATATTTAAACTTCTAAAATCCACACAGATTCAGATTTTATCTACTTCTCCCTTTAAGGTAATCACAATCGGTGACACCCACTCACTTGTCGTAAGCTTGAAGATAATGCTTGCATCTATCATTTTCTCAATTTTGGCATTCACCCTCATTGTGTACTTGGGATTCATTATGTAAGGTCACCTTATTATAGCTTGGGCATATTCAATCAGAGGAATCTTGTGTACACAAAGTTTTGCTGGAACTTCCTTCAAGTCTTTGTATGTACAATCAAAAACATCCTTATAGTCCAAAAAAATCTTGAATGCTGCTACTTTTAGGACTGTATCCCAATCATCTCCACATTTGATCATATTTTCTTTGCCATTTTATCCCAATTTGACCTGAATCATTTTAGGACCTTCATATTTGATGGATTTGGGATCGTTTGCTGCCTTCAATACATCGATAGGATGGGACTATATATCTCTAATAACTGCGTCTCCCATTGTATATTATATAAAATTCTTGGGAAATATCCACTTCTCTCTTTCCTTATCCTTATTTGCTGCTATCTATATTTTATTGCTAGTTTTCTTTTTAAGTTCTTGTATCTCATCCTTTTAAATCTAATTTTCTACATCAATGAAAAAATATTGAGGAGCAAATATCTTGTAGTCTTCCAACTACCAATGTAGTAGACCTTTGTCTCGGTCATACTCATATTCCATGCAATATTCGAGGTGCAACACACCTTCCTCATCTGGTTCATACCCTATTTTGCCATTGGATGAAGAAGATTTCTAATCATCTAAAGTTGCTATGTCTTGACTCATTGTCTGATTCTTCAGATTGATTATTTACTTGTGTTATCCTTGGTCAATTTTTACAGTTCTCAACCATCCTCATCCTAGCAATGCATCATATGTGAGTTTTTGCATAGCAATGACAATAAAATCTAGGATGAAATCTTGTTCTAGTATGGATACTTTTTGATTCATTAATATGCTTATTGTTTCAATGCCATATTTATTAGCACCATATAGCTTTAAATTTGGAGACCGTAAGGTGGGTTGCCAAATAATCTACCGTGTCTTCTCTGGCATTACATTCACACTTGATCCTCCATCCATAACCACCTAATTTGGTATATGGTCCAAAACCTCCATCTGAACTATAGTTGGCCTCCTCCCAGATTCAATCATCAGGATTGTAGGATCGATGAATTACCCTTGCTTGATAGTTGCTACCTATCGAGTTTCATCCTTCTTCTTGATGACTTATCTGATTTTAGCATATAACTTAGGTACTATACTAAACAAGTTTAGATAATGTATTTTTACTGATCTTCAATCTATTCAACACTTTCTCTAGAACTAGTTGGTCCTACTTCTCCTTTGCAAGTTTTATTTTTATTAACTCTTGGGCTTCCTGACATCACTCTTTCTCCTTGGTAGGATTTGGGTACTATTCCATCTTCTTGGTCTATGCTATTTTTATAGCCAAGACTTCATTTTCTACCTCCATCACTTCTCCAATGCCAATGAGGTTGATAATGTGGGTTCCACAGGTACTTGCCTTATTTGAACAATTAGCTTCTTTGTGGTTTCTTGGACCATATCATTTACACATTTGAGTGGTATTATTACCACCATTATTACCTGCATTCTTGGGTTTGGAACAATTCTTCAAAAAATGGCCCCATTCCTAAAAATTCTAACATTGAATAATCGGTCGACCATTAGAGTCGTATTGTAGTCAATTTTGTCCCCCTTGTCTTCCTCCTCGATGACTATTTCTATATCCTCCACTAGTGGCTCCTTGTCCATTCCTTGATGTATTTGATGAGGCCCAAAAATGCCTCATTATTGCACAATATTTGACTACCATATGATAAGTTAATTGCCAAATAATTGACTAAAATATACTATTTGTTAACTGTTTGCATGATTTTATGTTAGGAATACTATATCTCTGTTTTTGACTATTTTTAGCATTTTGTGACTGATTTTGCTTGATTAAGTAGCAATTAAAAACATGCATTTCAATTAACCAAATTTGGTATGCTGATATCCATTAACTTCTCAATGGTTTTTGAATGTTTTCCTACCATTCAACTTGTTTCAAATCCACATTTAAGCCAAAATTTTAGGACTGTCATAAATCTGAAAATCTGAAAAAAATAGCCATATAAAAATCAGCAAGCTGTCACTTTATAGGAACACCTTGAAGTTGTCAGGAAAAGCATGAGGATATGGATGGAATGAGTTTAGAAGGACTACAGAAGACATATGCCCTATTTAGAAGCATTCACACATGGTCTAAATAGGCAGCAACAAAGTATTAGAAGAGCAGGGATAATTGTGCAGCACTGTTGCACTATTTCAGCATGGTTACTGTTGGTTATCAAATCTGCCTAGGAAAGGATTTTGGGTAAATGTATGTGCCCTAGACCTGGACCAACATTGAAATGCCGAAAGGAAGAGATGCCCATCATGCCAATATCCAGATAAAGGCCGGCTCCTATGCTAAAATACTTCGGTGTTTTGAGATAAGGGTGCAGGAAAGAGATAAACAGAGTTAGGGTTAGAGAAATAAATAAAAAAGGGGTAAGGGAAGAGAAATTTGTGATTTAAGGTGGGAAAGAACAGGAAGCACGATCACTAACTGAAAACTTGAGTAGCAGCAAGGAACACTGAGAATAGACAAAAGAAACACAACATTAACCTTCCTATGTATCCTATGTGCGAGCTTATAGGGATTCTCATTCTCCTTTTTGTCAAAATTTAGGGTTCAGAGTAAATACGATTAGGAAAAGGGAATGTAACAGAAACCGCAACCCACCAGGCAACATAAAATAAAACTAATACAACATTTTTGCTCCCTTATGTATCCTTCAAGCGAGTTTTAGGGTACTGTCCCCAATCGCACATCGGATTCAAGATTCAGAGTCTCAGTATGCAAACGAAGAAAGACAAAATAATCAAACATAGAAGGCAACATAAAAGAGAGAAATGAAGCACAAATATCTTTAGTATTAATCGTAGGACATCAAGTTACAACAAATTTCTAGTAGATAGTTCCCCCCAAAAATATTACATTACAATGCCTAGGTTTTTATAGAGGACCCGACCCTCTAAGTCATTATTACACAGGATGGCAAAGTATACTCTTGAGATCTGAGAAGTCGGCACCTCATGGCCCTCGTGACTGAGCTTTCAAATCCATTACCAGAATTGGCAACTATGACTGAGTCAACCACGAAAACATGCATTGATGAGCCATCTGAGTGTCCTTGGTTTCTGGGTGCAATGCTCGAGTGGCCACCATGCTTGCCGGGCTCTCCTTCAGGGACTGATACTTCACTTCCAATTGCCAAAAAAGAGCAGTGAGCTTACTGGGCAAGTAAGAATGCATTTATGAGGCACTTGATTATCTCAAGAAAATACCTGGCTTGAAGCGCGTGCCCCTCATGAAAAAGCAACATGTCGCGATATCGCAACATTCCTATGTCTTCGGCTTGATTCTTCTTCTTGCATCGTGAAAATATGACATGTCGTGATATCGCGACATTTCTATGTCCTTGCCCTCTTTTGTTGCTTTTGGCCACAAAAACGCAACATGTCGCGATATCGTGACACTTTTCTTCTTTTGGTCTTTCTCCTTGCCTTTGGCCGTGAAAATGCGACATGTCGCGATATCGCAACACTTTTCTTCTTTGGGTCGTGAGAATGCAACATGTCGCGATATCGCGACACTTTTCCTTCCTTGTGCATTTTCTTTGCTTTTGGTCATGAGAATGCAACATGTCGTGATATCACGACACTTTTCCTTCCTTATGCCTTTTCTGTCGGCTTGAGCTGTGAAAATGCGACATGTCACGATGTTGCGACGCTTTTTCGTTATGGCTCCTTCTCTTGATTTCGGTCGCAAAAATGCGACATGTCGCGATATTGCGACACTTTTCTTCATTTGGTCTTCTTTGTCACCTTGAGCCACGAAAATGTGACATGTCGCGATATCGCGATGCTTTTCCTTCCTTGCTCCCTCTTGTCGCTCTGAGCTATGAAAACGCAACATGTCGCGATATCGTGACACTTTTCTTCTTTCTTTCGACGGAGCTATCCTTTTGGCCTGCTTGGCAGTGAAGCTCTTCTTCTTCATCTTGTGTACAAGGGGGTGGCATTGAAATTCAAAATTGCTGCAACACTTACAAAAACTTTCAAAGCAACAAAAAACACTTTACAAAGAGAAATTTTTTGATTTTTTTCTACCCCTTGTGCAATGTGACAAAATTTTCAACATTCTTGGCAGCTCGTGGGGCATTTAGCTAGTCTGAATGCAGATATCCCAGGCCTTTTTCCATTGGGCAAAAGAGTCATTCCCATTGTCTTCTTCTATGACTATCCACTGACAACATTTTTTTTTGTTTGTGCCTAAGCTCCTAAGCAACACTTAGCACTTTCGACACTTATTTACTAGCCGGGCCAATTATAGTATTTACACAAAATTTTGTGACATGATTGGCATGCCACCACCATAAACACAGCTTTGGGTGCTCATTCGATGAACCTGTAATGTATGGACTAGATTTGATTGAACTTCAGTTGATATTTGAAGTCCGGTTGGCTTCTTCTTGAAGTTGTCCATGTTGCGAATAGGGAATATGTAGTGATTTGTCACTCCTGCCAGTACCCGTACTGTTGATGAAAGATGTGATGAAGAATTTCATTGTATGAGGGGCCTCTTGGGGTACTGGTTGCGGTGATGGCTGGAACCAATACTAGCATACTGAAGAATCTACTAACTATGGGCTGGGTACAGGTTCTTCCATCCTCCTGATGGGGTAATAGGGCTCCTCCGAGAAAGAGTAATCTTCCAGGATCTCTTCAGGTTTAGCTTCATGAGATATGCTTAATGGATTCTAGATGAGTACTTATGCGCCATCCACTGGGATACAAAAAGGGTGCAAAAATGTGCCCTCTTTGTTCTCAGGTTCTACCACTTGAGACTGCTCCTCTCCTTGGCCCATCTTCTGATGGAGACTGCAAGCAACCATATTGTTCATTGGTGGATCATGGCTTGCACATTCCCATTGTTGGACTTGGATGAAACCCGCCTCTCGAGCTCCAAACGACTGCATCTCAGGCCTCTGCTTAGTATGAGGAGTCTGCCATGATGAACACTATGTAGGATAGACAGGAGCCACAATTATTGGAGACAGTGATGGAGTCTCCCCCCACTACCACTTTCCAGATAGGAGCAAAAGTTGCTTTGCTCATGCTGTTTCCTCAAATATTTGAGGAAATATTCGTTCACCTAATTGCAGTAAGATGAGGCCCATGGCTGGGTGAAGAGCTCAAACATAGAAGAGGTGGGCTTGGGCGGGCGTCGATTGGATATCCTCTAGAATTCTCTTCCAAACTTTTGCAAAATTGAACATTGAAGTCCGTGATGCTCTCCAGAGGTGCTCTCTTGATGGTGGAGAGGTATGTCAAAAGCTGGAAGGGGTCCTGAGAGCCATAAAATGCTTCAAATAGTGCTCCCACTAAGTCATCCCATTAGTGGATGCTTTTATGCCTGAGCAGTCTGTACCACTGCAGCGCTCTTCCTTATAGAGACAGGACCCAAAGTTTGATCATGACATCTTCATGGATTATGTCATAGAGGGGCGCTAGAGCAACAACATCTTCAAGGTGCTCTTGGGCCATTCCCTTAGTGCCATTGTATTTTATCACTATCTTCAAGGTGCCTTCGAGAATTTTATGGTAACTTTGAAGGTTCAGAGGGCCATGATCATCCCAGCTGGGATAACATACCCTCTCCATTATAGCAGTGGCCTGCAGATATCACGGTTCTCGCCACTAAGTTGGAGTCACCAGGTGAACATTCTTCTCTACTTGTGAGGTCAAGGCTACTCATCGAACCTTGATTCCTTTGGGGTATCTTCTTTTAGATTTAAAAGGCGCCTATGATCAAGAAATTTGGATCTTCAGCTCAGTTAGAGTCTCCAGGTAATTTTGCCAGATGAAGGCAAGTCGAAGATTCACCAACTTGGGCTTCCTTAAAACATGGGGACTTTTGCCATGAAGGCACAGGTTTAGGTACTGGTCTTTATGACTTAGAGATTCTCGGGTTGAACAGAGTCGCCAGATGCTAAGAGTCTTTCGATAATGAGAGCATCAATTCTCACTACCACTAGTCAGGTGAGACTGACCGGGTCACACTGGGAACTAATTAGAACTATTGGCCCCGATGTAGATGGGTTTGAGATTTAAAATATGGGACCTTGAATGGTTATGGATCTTACTAAGATAGACACAATCTATCCCACCGGGCGTGCCAAAAATTGTTGGTCATAAAATCTGCCTAGGAAAGGATTTTGGGTAAATGTATGCGCCCTAGACCTGGACCAACATTAAAAGCCGAAGGGAAGAGATGCCCGTCATGCCAATATTCGGAGAAAGGCCAGCTCCTATGCTAAACTAATTTGGTGTTTTGAGATAAGGGTGTAGGAAAGAGATAAACAGGGTTAGGGTTAGAGAAATAAATAAATAAGGGGTAAGGAAAGAAAAATTGGTGATTTAAGGTGGGAAAGAACAAGAAGCACGATCACTAACTGACAACTTGAATAGCAGTAAGGAACACTAAGAATAGACAAAAGAAACACAACATTAACCTTCCTATGTATCCTCTGGGCGAGCTTACAGGGATTCTCCTTCTCCTTTTCATCGAAATTCAGGGTTCAGAGTAAAGACGATTAGGACAAGGGAATGTAACAGAAACCGCAACCCACCAGGCAGCATAAAAGAAAACTAATACAACATTTTTCCTCCCCTATGTATCCTTCAGGCGAGTTTCAAGGTACTGTCCCCAATTGCACATCGGATTTAGGATTTAGAGTCTCGATATGCAAATGAAGAAAGACAAAAGAATCAAACATAGAAGGTAGCATAAAAGAGAGAAATGAAGCACAAAGATCTTTAGTATTAATTGTAGGACATCAAGTTACAACAAATTTCTAGCAGATAGTTCCCCCAAAAATGTTACATTACAATTCCTGGGTTTTTATAGAGGACCCGACCCTCTAAGTCATTATTACACAGGATGGTGAAGTATACTCTTGAGATCTAAGAAGTCGGCACCTCGTGGCCCTTGTGACTGAGCTTTCAAATCCATTACCAGAATTGGCAACTGTGATCGAGTCAACCATGGAAACATGCATTGATGAGCGGTCTGAGTGTCCTTGGTTTTTGGGTGCAATTCTCAAGTGGCCGCCATGCTTGCCGGGCTCTCCTTTAGGGACTGATACTTCAAGTGGCCGAGCTTATTGGGAAAGTAAGAATGCATTTATGAGGCACTTGATTGTCTCAAAAAAATACCTGGCTTGAAGCACATGCCCCTCACAAAAAAGCAACATGTCGCGATACCGCGACATTCGTATGTCTTCAGCTTGATTCTTCTTCTTGCACCACGAAAATATGACATGTCGTGATATCACGACATTTCTATGTCCTTGCCCTCTTTTGTTGCTTTTGGCCATGAAAATGTAACATGTCACGATATTGTGACACTTTTCTTCTTTTGGTCTTTCTCCTTGCCTTTGGCCGCAAAAATGCGACATGTCGCGATATCGTGACACTTTTCTTCTTTGGGTCACGAGAATGCAACATGTCACAATATCATGACACTTTTCCTTGTGCCTTTTCTTTTCTTTTGGTCATGAGAATGCAACATGTCACGATATCGCGACACTGTTCCTTCCTTGTGCCTTTTCTGTCACCTTGAGCCACACAAATGCGACATGTCACGATGCTTTTTCGTTCTGGCTCCTTCTCTTGCTTTCGGTCATGAAAATGCGACATGTCGCGATATCATGACACTTTTATTCGTTTGGTCTTATTTTTCACCTTGAGCTACAAAAATAATACATGTCACAATATCATGACGCTTTTCCTTCCTTGCTCCCTCTTGTCGCTCTGAGCCATGAAAACGCAACATGTCGTGATATCACGACACTTTTCTTCTTTCTTTCGATGGAGCTATCCTTTTGGCATGTTTGGTAGTGAAGCTCTTCTTCTTCATCTTGTGTACAAGGGGGTGGCATTGAAAGTCAAAATTGCTGCAACACTTACAAAAAATTTCGAAGCAACAAAAAACACTTTACAAAGAGAAATTTTTTGATTTTTTTCTACCCCTTATGCAATGTGACAAAATTGTCAACAGTTACTTGGTGAATAAAGTGAATAAATTCAGTAGCAACTTGATGTACTTATTCATGTTGATATTTGAATAATTTTTCTATGTTCTAATTTTCTTGAATTTACAAGAAATGCCAATATTTTACAACTGTGCAGTAGAGAGTTGGAAAATGCAGTAATTTACCATGTAAATTCCAGCAAGCTACCAATGAATGGCAAGGCATGAAATTCACACATGGAAAGGAATGAAGGCTATTGCAATATGATACTGAGGGATAATCCACCTAATAAATGTAGCTAAAATCACTTGAAGAGTACACAGTTGGTCATTTCAAAGATCTTTATATTGAACAGGTATCTTTGGATTAAGAAATATAGTCCCTTCGGATTGAGAAATACAGTCTCTTCGGATTGAGCCACTTAGCTCCGGATTGAGAACATAAAGTGCTTTTTGAATTTTTGACTATTTTTTGATGATGGAAAAATAGAAAGAAGGTTGAGAAGGTTAAGGAAAAATATCCCCCAACTGTCTTTGTCGTCCTTGTCGTCCAAAGCCACCATTCATGGAAAAAGATCAATTGATCCTCTTTTAGGATAAACCCAGAAATAACTGTAGCATAATAGGAAGTTGTTTGCAAGATAGAAATGGCATATTATGAAGTGGAGAAATATGTGTGAGATATTTATAGACTCCTCCCACGTACTCCCACCACTAAAGATGCTTTCTAAGGGCCAATGACTACTACTGCAACACAAACTGTCTAGATTTGCATTTATTTCAGATCTAGAATTATTTGTAAATCACTGTAAATTAGCACATAGGCTTATTTGAGCATGGGATATGTTGTAAATATTTATATAAATAACACATATCCCTCCTTGGTTGAGCCAGTTAGGAATTAGAATATAAGAGAGTTTTCAATAGCAGTAATTAAGACTGTACAATAATTTTTTGTAATAGTTTTTAGCATGTTTTGTTATCAATAAAAGTGTAGTTATTTTATCATTTTTTGTTTTGAGTTTTAATTAGTTAAGGAGTGCTTTTCACCTCCTTCTAGATTAGGAAGTATGGACCCACTTTCAGATCTAGAAGGAGGATTTTTATGGCAGGTTTTAATCTATAATTTTGTTGTAGCAGAATTAACAGATTACTTGTCAAGTTTACTTGTCTTGTTTTAAGTTTGTATAATGTTATTTATGTTTTATATTATGTTTGTGTACAACATTTGTGTGTGTGTCAGCTGACAAATTATATTAAGCATATTTTCTTTGCTTTCCCTATTTTCCCTACTTTTCTATTTTAGCAACTTTCCATTTTCAACATATTTCATTTTGCTGTCAATTCTTGTAGCAGAAGCTTGATGACCTTTTGTGGCAGGACATTGACAGGTGTTTTTAGCATAAGTTTCATTTACAAGAATCATTTAAATTATGCAAGAGTAACTAGGTTTCAATTCTACAAATGTAACTTAGGATTTCATTTCAGCAACATTTAAATTCAACAATTTAAATTTTGCAAAAGTAGATTAGACTTTCAATTTAGCAATTCCAATTCCTGCAATTGTAGTTAGATTTCAATTCTTGCAACTTAGAATTAGTTTTTAGTTCCTACAAGTTTCCATTTTGTAGATTAGGTTTAGTGTGACACCAAAATGCTAAACCAAATCTGTCTCACCCAATAAATGCTTGAAATCTGAATGCCTAAATTGTACTCTGCCCTAGCCTTCTATCATAGACAACCTTGGACACCACCCCAGATTGATAAGATCTTTGAGATTTAATGATGTGCTTAACGACAATGCATCATTTTGGCACCATTTTTGGGGAACACGGTGTTGTTAGAGGGTAAAAGTAGCCCAATAATTGTTAATTATACTAAATTGTGAACTTCAGAGTAAAATCTAGATAAATGATTGGTATTAGTAACAATTTTTGGTAAATTGCATTTCAGTCCATTTAGAAAACAAGTAACCATAGGGAGGTGATCTTCACACCTAGGGGTTAAATTGCTTATGTTTGAAATTCTTGATAAAAATTGAAAGAATTCGTCATCCTCATTATCAAAAAACATAAGATCTCTTCGAGGATCCATCTGCTAGTACTGTCATTTTTATATCCATATCATCAGGGTAGTATAAAAAAATTTGTACTAGGTGTTGGGAAGACATCATGGCAGATATACAAGACTATCCCTTGAACATAAGAATCATATCAGCTACTTGTAGCATTTGTTCACAAGGATATATTACTGATAAATTCCATTTACTTCCACAACTCAGAGATGCAAAATTTGTTGCTTGGTCTAAATTCTTCTCAAGGGAGATCCCAACAACAACAAACAAAGCAAGTAAAACCACTACCTCCAGCCCAACCTGTGGTCAATATGAATAATATAGGACAGATAACCCCTGTCTATGTAAGCTGAGTCAGTTAAAAAAAAAAGTCACAAAACTTTTGCACAATCAAAATAGAAGTTTACAGCTTAATAGTGATCCTAGATTTTTGCCATTATTGCTTAAATATTGTTAGGGTTTTACCTCACTAAACCGTAACCTAACATTTCTTAGCCTACATCGACAATAGTTGATCTCATTAGAGGTGATCCTACCTGACAAGTAGTTGATCTGCTAAAGTTGTACACTTCTTGTATTATTGTGCAAATAAAAAATACGTCTTTTTCAACCCAAATTGTGATCAATCTGAATAATACAGGATAGGCAACCCTTGTCTATATAGCTGAATTTGGTAAAAAAAAAACCTACAAGAAATGTTATTGATTGCAGCAACATCCAATTGTGCTCAAACAAGAACTTACCCGAGCTTGAAGAGACAAAAATCAATGGAGATACATAGAAAACCTTTAGTCCAAACACACAAAAATTAGCCTTGGATAAAGGAAAAAAAGTAGAAAAACTGCACATAGAAAATTTACTTCCATTGAACTCTTTAGTAAGAAATTACAAAGGGGTAAATTTTGTCCTCCTAGGAATGAAACAAATTGAAGTGCAGCCAAGAAAATTCTTGAACATTATTAGCTGACTGAATTATAAAAAAAAAGCAAAATTATTGCTATTTTGAAACAATATTTCAATCCCTTTACATGGAATTACAAGGGTATATCAAGATTTTACCTTGATGTAAGCACTTAACATCTTTTAGGAATTGTTATTTAATTGTTTCAAGTACATATTGACAAGATTATGCAGAGTAGGAGGCATGGACAACACTTGATTGAAGAAGTTTTCAGATATGGAGCAGTGATTCTTTCTCCCATTAGTAATTCATGGAGGATGTTAGTGGTGAATGGACATTGCCTTCGGGTATACCATGCACCATTAACTAATGAGGAGTTCTTGAAGGAGATTTCATTGGATGTACACATAATGGAAGATAATTTCTCTTCAATATCAGATTCAGAGTGATGATAAAAAGTTTGACAAAAAAAAAATATAAGAAAAGCAAAAAGAAGAATAGTATTGTTTGTGAACTTCCTTCTTGGATACAAGCAAGACAAGAAAAATTGAAAAAAAAAAGAAAAAAGAGAGAAAAAAATTTGCAGCAAAGGCATGTCCCACAAAATGGGGATACATGAGGACAAACATCAATTTCAGTAAGGAAGATGAACAATGGAGCCAATACTTCATTTCTAGCAATAAGGAGGCAATTATGATGTATGAAGATTCTTACTGCTCATCTAGAAAGGAAGGTTGTATCAATGTTGCAGGTTTCAATAGAAAAATATGGTGTTTTCATACAACAATTGACATGTTTTTATAGAATAAGGATTGGTCTTATCCAAATAAGAGTGAGAGATGTTCTATTTCATTGAAGCACTTGAAAAAAAAAGGGACAGAAGTTGGTTGAAAACCAGAAATGGCAGCCTCTTCTGATGAAAAAAATGAAAAAAAAAATGAGATGAAAAAAAAAATGAAAAAAAGGAAAGAAAAAAAAATGAATAATTTAGTAGTGAAAACCTTCTTGGAGGCGCTACTGAGTTGGCTTGCATGAAAACTGATTTTTCGGCATGCATTGCCTTGTTGATATACCCATCATTGTTTCACCATTGTACAAATCTCACGCTGCATATGTGTTATGTTTATGTTTTTAGATAGCTTGCTAACGATCATCAAAAGTAGCTTGTAAGGTGCATGAGCAATTTTCAGGACAGTAAGGTATGTGTTTCTTGCATTTAATTCATAATAAACATTTAGCATTTAGTGTATGATAATCGGTATTTGGCATAAACTATTCATACAATATTGGCAAGTTGAAAATGGAACATGTTCAAGATGTCAAGAAACACCCCCTTATGCCCTTAATTGCATGGAAATTCCAAAACTGTGTAAAAACCTAATTTTGGGACAAACATGGCAGCAATTCTATTTCAATTTGTAGGGCAAGTTTCAGAAGGAGAACTGCAAGTTTATATCTCACAATTGTCTAATAAATTGAAGGAGGATAATCAACAAAATGCACCTGAAGGTTCTATTTTAGTACTACTGGAATAAAATAGCAACATACAAAATAAAGAATAACATCTAAACAAAAGGATGAAGAAGGGATTTTTGATGTTATGGAAGGCTTATACACTCTAGAGGTGGGCCCACAATAGAATCTATAGCTAACTTTTGCATAGGAGGTCTTTTTTGCATTTTTTGATGCATCTTCGGAATGAACAGTTACATCTTCAGAATGAACAGGCATATCTTCGAAATGAGTAGGATATCTTCGAAATGAGCAGAAACTATACCAGAATTACTAAAAATGCTATAGAATAGCAAAAAGAGTAGGGTACATCAAATATTGAGGTTCATAAGGCTCTACCACAAGTAAGTACATCCCTCAAGCATTTCAAATCCAAAAAATTTATCAATTTTGTTCAAAAGGTGCAAACAATAGAAATAAGCATTCAGGTTGAAATGTTGTTAAGAACATAAAATTTCATCAGTAGTAGTACATCTACCAAATACGATTCCACAATAAGACTATTGCAAGATGAATCACATGATATTAAGCCTTTAAGAGGTACCTTGTAGCACTAAAACTTGTAGGAAGACAGAAAAAAAGTCATACATGTGTTTAATTGCAAAATACTTGATATAGTGCAGCAAGGAGGAATTTCTTAGTTAGCAGGTAGCAAAGGATGTTCACAAGAATAAAACCTGCATATTACTATGGCCTACTAAGATGCATGAGGGCATGCATTAGTTCAAGTTGGGGGGGATGATGAGGCCCAAAAATACCTCATTATTGCATAATATTTGACTACCATATGATAAGTTAATTGCCAAATAATTGACTAAAATATACTATTTGTTAAATGTTTACATGATTTTATGTTAGGAATACTATATCTCTGTTTTTGACTATTTTCAGCATTTTGTGACTGATTTTTCTTGATTAAGTATCAAGTAAAAACATGCATTTCAATTAACCAAATGTGGTATGCTGATATCCATTAACTTCTAAATGGTTTTTGAATGTTTTTCTACCATTCAAATTGTTTCAAATCCACATTGAAGCCAAAATTTTAGGACTGTCATAAATCTAAAAATCTGAAAAAAACAACCATATAAAAATCAACAAGTTGTCACTTTATAGGAACACCTTGAAGTTGTCAAGCAAAGCATAAGGATATTGATTGAATGAGTTCATAATGACTACATAAGACATATGAACTATTTAGAAGAATTCACACATGGTCTAAATAGGCAGCAACAGGGTATAACAAGAGCAGGGATAATTGTGCAGCACTGTTGTACTATTTTAGCATGGTTACTTGGTGAATGAAGTGTATAAATTCAGTAGCAACTTGATGTACTCCTTCATGTTGATATTTGAATAATTTTTCCATGTTCTAATTTGCTTGAATTTGCAAGAAATGCCAATATTTTACAACTGTGCAGCAGAGTTGGAAAATGCAGTAATTTACCATGTAAATTCCAGCAAGCTACCAATGAATGGCAAGGCATGGAATTCACACATAGAAAGGAATGAAGGCTATTGCAATATGATACTGAGGGCTAATCCACCTGATAAATGTAGCTAAAATAACTTGAAGAGCACACAGTTGGTCATTTCGAAGATCTTCGGATTGAACATGTATCTTCGGATTGAGAAATACAATCTCTTTGGATTGAGAAATACAATCTCTTTGGATTGAGCCACTTAGCTCCGGATTGAGAACATAAAGTGCTTTTTTAATTTTTGAATATTTTTTAATTGTGGAAAAAGGGAAAGAAGGTTGAGAAGGTTAAGGGAAAATATCCCTAGCTTTCTTTGTCGTCCTTGCCGTCCAAAGCCACCATTCATGGAAAAAGATCAATTGATCCTCTTCTAGGATAAACCCAAAAATAACTGCAGCATAATAGGAAGTTGTTTGCAAGATAGAAATGGCATATTATGAAGTGGAGAAATATGTGTGAGATATTTCTAGACTCCTCCCAGGTACTCCCACCACTCGAAGATGCTTTCTAAGGGCCAATGACTACTACTGCAACACAAACTGTCCAGATTTGCATTTATTTTAGATCTAGAATTATTTGTAAATCACTGTAAAGTAGCACATAGGCCGATTTGAGCATGGGATATGTTGTAAATATTTATATAAATAACACAACTCCCTTCTTGGTTGAGCTAGTTAGGAATTAGAATAGAGGAGAGTTTTCAATAGCAAAAATTAGGATTGTACAGTAATTTTCTATAACAGTTTTCAACATGTTTTGTCATCAATAAAAGTGTAGTTATTTTATCAATTTTTGTTTTGAGTGTTAATTAGTTAAGGAGTGATTTTCACCTCCTTTTATATCAAGAATTATGGGCCCACTTTCAAATCTAGAAGGAGGATTTTTATGGTAGGTTTTAATCTGTAATTTTGCTGCAGCAGAATTAATAGATTACTTGTCAAGTTTACTTTTCTTGTTTTAATTTTGTATAATGTTATTTATGTTTTATATTATTTTTGTGTATATAATTTGTGTGTGTGTTAGCTAAAAAATTATATTAAGCATTTTTCCTTTGCTTTTCATGTTTTCCCTGTTTTTCTGTTTTAGCAACTTTCCATTTTCAACATATTTCATTTTGCTGTCAATTCCTGTAGCAGAAGCTTGACAACCTTTTGTGGCAGGACATTGACAAGTGTTTTTAGCATAAGTTTCATTTACAAGCATAATTTCAATTATGCAAGAGTAACTAGGTTTCAATTCTGCAAATGTAACTTAGGATTTCATTTCAGCAACATTTAAATTTAGCAATTTAAATTTTGCAAAAGTAGATTAGACTTTCAATTTAGCAATTCCAATTCTTGCAATTGTAGTTAGATTTCAATTCTTGCAACTTAGAATTAGTTTTTAGTTCCTGCAAGTTTCCATTCTATATATTAGGTTTAGTGTGACACAAAAAGGTTAAACTAAATCTGTCTCACCCAATAAATGCTTGAAATTTGAATGCTTGAATTGTACTCTGCCCTAGCCTTCTATCGTAGACAGCCTTGGACACCACCTCGGATTGATAAGATCTTTGAGATTTAATGATGTGCTTAACGACAACGCATCAGTATTTGGCTGCTTCTCCTATTGAATATCCAGTGTCTAATACCTTTTTATTTTTAAGTTGAATAGATAGTCAACTATAGGATGTTCTGCTATCTCACATATATTACAGTATGTGTTCTTACGACAGTTGGCATTTGAGTATCTCTATGTCTTGCATTTTGAGCACCATATATCTTTTTGATCCTTGCAACCTTCTTCTTTTGCTTCCTTTATAATTTTATTGAATTCTCTCAAAAAAGAGTGGATTGTGCTCTGAACTTTATCTTTCGCATCACTGTCTAAATCTTCATTATGCTTTAGGTATCCTTTGATACCTGTGATTATTTTTTTGCCTTCACTTTCAAAGTTATTTTCCCTTTTCAGTGGTTCTATGTACATTGAGGATGGTACTACCTTTATATTCTTCCTTAATTTTAGTAGTAGCCCATCCAAAAACTATCGCTTCACCATGTTATTAGTAGGTTCCATCTCCATATTGTCTATCAATTGCTTTAATCTTCTATTGTAATTCTTGACATCCTCGTCTGGTCTTTTCTTGGTGACACAATTTTTTGTGATGATGTCAATGCCATCTCTAAGTGGTTAGAATTCTTCTATAAATGCAGTATTTAGATAATCCCATTGTTTTAATGCTTGTGTACTTTTTCTTTTCGAGTACCAATCTATTGCCATACCTCACAATGTGACTAGGAATAATTGCAACCATTATGTGTCTTGTGTGACCCCATTTTCTCCCCAAATGTAATGCAAGTTCCCACATTTTGTGATGGGTCCTCCTTTCCTTCACCTAAAAAACATGGGAATTTTTATTGTACTATTCTATTTGCAAGATTTGCTATTGTATTTGTTATGTTGGTTGAACTCCCTAGTGTTGGTGGTTGTGGAGTTTGATTTGGTTACCTATCTGCTATTGATGGTGCAAAATTATACTCAAATAGCCTTTTGTGACCTCCTCTATGAATAAACCAAATGTGGATTCTATATTCCTCCCCATAAAACCTCACGTAGTTGTCCTGATACAAGGTTCCCTCCTTCAGTATCCTCTGGCCAACTCTCTATCGTTGGTTCTGGTGTTACTATCTAGTTTTCAATGATAGGTGCTTCCTCGACTATTTGCTCTTCATTTTGTTTAGTCACCAACAATTTTTCAATTCTTGGATTATATTTATCTTTAGGGTTCCAGACTCTCTCCACTTCTAGGTGAGAGACTTTTACTGCCTCGTGTGTTCTTAAGTTTTCCAATCATGTACTTCTTCTTACTAGTATTTGATTCCTTCTTTGCAACCTAAAATCAATCATTCACCTTTTGATCCTATCACTTGCATCTCTTGACTCTGAGTTCAATTTAGGCAATGGTGCTAAATGTATATAGGGGTGAGTACATTCTTAGGGTGAGGATATGATGATAATCATGATGGGTTAACAATAGATCATGGATAATGTATACCTTACTAGACCAAGTCTAGATGTCAAACAGATCAAACATCCAAGTGCACAATATAGACATCAAGGGCTAGATGTTTGGGGAACACATCTAGGGATTATATGTTAGGGTGTTGGAAGTAGATGTCTTGGATAACTCAGGTCACATGTTAGTCAATTAGGTCAGACATCACTAGACTAGATGTTTAGGTACAAGACTAGATGGCTAGGTGGTTAGACATCTAGGGATCAAGGGTTAGATATCTAGGTTTATGACTAGACGACTAGGTGGTTAGATGTCTAGGGTCTGGTTATAGACGTCTAGATGCCTTACTCATCGGCTAGATGAACAAGCTAGTTATCTGATGGGTAGATCAGACGATAAGGCTTAGATATCTAAGGCTTGTCTGCTTTAGTCCTTAACACCTACAATCACAATGATCCCATTCTCATTCCTGACACTGAGCACAACCTACAAGACAATATATCAAGATTACCCTCCAACATAACTCATCAATGTAGCTCTACAACACAACCTATAACTTACATGGAAACTTCACAACAACACCATATGCAAAACAAGTAATTCGTACAATAACTTTGGCATTATCAAAAAATAGATACATATGCATACAAAAATGAATGGGGAGTATCCATAGGATGGTAAAGTAGTTAGTGCAACTACTTTTCTCCAACAATCCAACTGTCCCCTTAACCATTTGCTTTAGATGCCTAAGTTTAGTTTGTTAGACATATTAACTTAACTAGATGTCTGACTAATCAGCCCTTTAACACAAATGATGGTTTTTTTTGTCTTCTAGTGCTTATCTACGTAATCAAGCATTTTCCATTTATTGGTTGATTTTACAAAAGTAATATAACATTACAAAATTATTATTTACAATCAAAATTGATGGACATTGTCATCAACCAGTTCTTTATGATTTGTATTTCTTAGAACTGCTTTCTATAATAACCTCCTCCTCTCCAAGGCTAATAACGTCATCCTCACCTTCGTTGATACCCTCATCCTCTCTTTGAGCACAATAGTTTAGATTTTATTGCATTATAAATTGAGGTTCTTCTCATATTGGCCAAGGTTGCTTTCAATGTAATAGGCCTAGTGAATGCTCAATTCTCTGTCCAACAATAATTCATATGTGCTCACAAAAAGCTCATCCTTCACTCATATTTTTATAGCATTCATTTTGCCCAAATATCACTGTACGATTTCCTCCTCTTTGAATGGTATGGTTTTATCCAACTGTAAGCATACATCTAATGATTCTATCTGACAAATGTATGATATCCATTTAAACTATTTGGTTTTAGTAATTTTATGATTCCAACCGTGTTATCATTTTTCTCCTTGTATCTATACAACTCATTTTTGCTACAAATCATACAGTTTGCCTCCACGCAATCGTACAATCCTTTTGCATAAATATACTATTAACTTCTACCATAGTTGTATGCTTCATACGATTGTACAATCAAGATTTACACTTTATTCTATAAGCGTATGATAATTTTTCCTCTATACGATAGTTTTCCCTCATGATTTTTCTACAATAATTTAACCAACTTTATGCATGTGCATTCAGATTTTACTTTAACCCTTCACATCTTTATATAGTACTTCTCCCAAAATTTTGTAAACCTTGAGAAAGTCTCAATTAGCATACAAGGTTCAAAAATTAATTTGGCTTTCTCTTTGCCTAGTCTTTGCCCTTCTTTCGTTATGTTTTCCAAAATTTTACAGCACTGGTCCTACCTTCCCTAGTCCTCTCCCTTCCTTGGGTGAAATTTCTATCCTTCAATTTCCCAGATGTTAGGGTATTTCCTAAACCATTATTTCCTCATTTATGCGGTTAAAATTGGCATGCACTTAGCATTCTCCATCTAGTTTTCCTTGGCACTTCATCCCTCCTGCTTTGCTCTTATGTTTGAATGTTTTTCACGTGCCCTTTTATAACTGTTCTCTAAGTTGGTTATAACTTCCTTTTGGAAAAAATGACTATCACCTCAGCACTTGCACACACTTTTTCCTTTTATTTTAACTCTTTTCTCAACCCTCACGATCGGCATACAAATTGTACAATAACATTGAATTGTACCTATATGATTTTACCTATTGATGTATCAACCGACTATTCCAATAATTCTTCAACCATGAAGGTCATATGGTTTGCATCATATTGATCTATCATATGATTCCCTATTGTATGGTTTCCATCCTCTTCCATTGTACGATTTATTGTTGGATGATTTTTAGCATACTCCATCATACGGTTTGCTATTGTATAATTTCTAGCATCCTCAATTGCATAGTTTGTTGTTGTACGATTTCTAACCATATGATTTGTTGCTTCTAGAATCATACGACTCCCTTTCTAGTAAATCGTACAGTCCTTAACTATACAATTATCTCTCTCCTCTTGGTTGGTTCATTAGTGAGGCATACAATTACCCTGTTATAGGTTTTATCGACATCTTGTCATATGATTTCTTTGTAAGTCTTGACTTGAAGAGGTCCCCGCCATGTATTCTTCATTCACGTGACTTCTACTTCAATCTCCTCATACTAAGTCTACCTTTAAGATTGATGAACAAGTCCTTTTCCTGACTCCATCACCCACTTTTTGAAATCATACTCATCCCATCTTGACTTGCTCTCTTCTTCCTTGAGTATGCCTTCCACAGTCTTGCATTTATTTTACTACTCCATATCGGATTCTTGGATGAGTCTCATAAACATGGAGTAATCCTCTTCGAACTCTTTTCAATCCCCATCTTTGCTGATGCATTGTTTGTTGCAATTCCTCTGTTGGAGTGCAATCTCGAGGGGGTTGAAAAAGTCCACTTTGAGAGATACGTTCCCTATGTGCATTCCTTACTAAGTCAGGAGATGATCATTGCAGTTCATCCAAATAGGCCATCTAGGGGTAGGGGGTTGATTTCTTCCTCTCAAACCACTAGAAAGGGGTTTTGCCTAACTTATACCTTTGTTAAGTTATATTAAGCCTCCCTAATGACTCAGTTGCCTCCCCATAGTACTTGGGAGACCTTGTTGTTGCTCTTGCTATCTACTTGATTCCCCTCTCTCCCAAGTACTGGGAGTTATTTCATCAAATTTTATATTGTTAAAATGTCCTTCACGAATTTGAGTCCCAGGTGACAATTTCCTTAAGGACCTTATTCTATGATCCCTGCATCACAATCATTATATCCACCTTTTTCCTCAAAATGCCTTTGTGGTTCACAAGTTCCCAAGGCTTCCCTATATTATTTTGAAAAATTAGAATCAATGCTTGAGTCATTATGACTATCTTCTCTTTGTAAAGTTCATCCAAGCGATATCTCCATAATCCTTTGGAGTCTCCTCACCTCTCTTCATTGTCTTCTTAGTTGTCAAAATGTTTCTACATATTTTTCCACCTTAGGAAAAACTTATGGTTCTTGGGTTCTTTGTAATAAATCGACACTATTGCTGGAACTACCGTTATTTCTAACTACTAAGTGGACTCCATCATCACTAGAATTTTTTTTCCAATTATTTTCTCTATTTTAGTGATGTGGTAGTCTCATCAATATCTCTCCATAGTGTTTCTGCTACTTCATCTATAATCGACGGATCTTATGCCAAACCTATTGGTTCCACTTGTAACCTTTCTTCCTAGCTAGCACTTCCTTCTGATCCTACTTGATGTTTTGGTGCTATCTCTTGTTCTTGTTGTATATCTCCTTATTATTCTTCCTATTTCTCAAGATCTTATTGCCTTACAACCTATCACTCAATAATTCTATGTATCGTATCATCTAATTCTTGAATGATTTGCTCCCATAATCTTGCATTATGTGCTCGCAAGGTCTCATATTCTTCTTGGAATTGCTACATTTATTTGTGCATCCTTTGATGTATCATTCCCATTTGGACTAACAAAATGTGTCTTTCCAACTCCTCATTTGTGACTCCTTTGTCTTCTGGGGTTCATATTTTCATATCATATACATTTATTATGTATAGATATAGTACCATTAGTCGTATCCTCCTTAGTCCATCAGTATGTCAGGGCAACTCTTGCTACTATTATTAGGGATATATTATTCCTATTTTTTGTGGAGATTTTTCTTGTACTTCCAAGTTTACCATTGATGATTCCTCATTTTGATTTCTTTCTTCATTCATAGGAACCAACTCCTCTTCTTCATACATTTTTTATCCATATGCGAATCTTATATATACTTGAAGCCTTCTCTCTTTAGGGTGAGGTTCTAGTTATTGCTTTTCTATGATTAGCCATTTCTCCTCCCCTTCTGCAAATACCCATATCATCCCAACACCATCTTCATATTTTTAAGAATCCTGATTTTTCTAGATTGCTTCCTATTGTTCATGGGACTCTTCTTCTTGCCTTATTTTTGTGCTATCTCTTCCATAGTGATGAACAAGCATTTTACCTTTTATGGTTTTAATTTTGACCTATTTACAATTTTGGGAACCATTGTCCCATCCAATTGCTATAGTTTTACCGCACCATTACCTATCAATTATACTACTTTAAAAGGACCAAGCCATAAGGTTTTCAAATTTTCTAGCTTAATTTCCCATTTGCCATTATACTTCAGGATCAAGTCACCTTGCTTCAATTCTAACTTTCGAAGGTGCTGATGATGCCTAGAAATGCCTCAATCATAACATGTTTTGAAAACTAAAAATTCCTATAAACTCTTATGTTTTATCTGATATGTTAGTTAAGTTGATTCAATATGCTGTATATTAACCATTTTGCATGATCAATGTATTTGAAATATTATATGCTGATTTTATAGCTTTTTGCATAGTTTTGTGTTCTTTTTGCTATGATTTGCTATAATGGGATATGCTTAGAATAATAGCAGCATTTCACTAATTATGTTTTGATTTGTCTCAAGCATTTATTTTACCTAAATCTTCCAACAGTACAAGCAAACTGTTGTTGTGCAAAGAAAGCGGGTCTTTCCCATGTAAATTCCAGCCAGCTGTCCATAAATAGCAAGGCATGGAATTCACATGAGGAAAGGGATGAAGACCATTGGAATTTGATCTTAGGAGATAACCCACTTGAGATATGTATAAGGAATCATGAAAAAGCATACATTTTTTCATTCCGAAGTATCTTCGAAATGAACAAATATCTTCGAAATGAAAGAACACAGCATCTTCAAAATGAGCGGATCTTCAAAATGAAGAATGCAACGTCTTTGAAATGAGTGGATCTTCGAAATGAAGCATTCAGTATCTTTGAAATGAGAGATATTTGGAATGAGAACGCAGTATCTTCGAAATGAGTGATCTTCGGAATGAGAATTGCATTGTCTTCGAAATGAAGCCACTTATCTTCGGAATGAAGAATAGAATGTGTTTTTGACCTGTTGATCGATTTTTGAAGCCAAAAAAAGGGAAATAAAGGTTGGAAAAGGTAAAGGGAAAGATCTTCTATCTATCTTTGCCGTCATTGCCGACCAAAGTCATCATTAAGGGAAAGATCAAGTTTTAGTCCTCTTCTAGGATAAAACCAGAATTTGTTGCAGCATTGTAGGATTAGATCTTTTGAGATATTCTTTGTTTGTAATCAGATCATAGGATAGCTATAAATATTGCTCCCATTTAGGTTGAGCCTAGTAGGTAGTAAAAGATATAGAAAATAGTGAAAAGAGTAAGGAAGCTAGCAGAAAATACAGAGTATAAGTAGAAATTGACTATTACAGTCATGTAACAGTTTTTCAGCAGAATTCTTGTAATAATGTCTTTTGATCAATAAAGTGCACCAGTTCTATTTCATATTGCTTGTAAATGAGTGTAATTAAGATTTAGAGAGAGAGAGAGACTTACACCTTCTTTTGGACAAAGAGGCTGGCCACTTCCAGACCTAGGAGGAGGACTAATAAAGCAGGTTTTTATTCTGATTTTGCTGCAGCAGAATGAGTTATAGAACTTGTTATTTCAATTGCTTGTAAACAGTTGAAAATATTTGTAGTATTAGTTTATTTATGCTTAGATTAACCTTGTGCTTAATGTTTTAGTTGTAATATTACTTTCAACAAAGCTTCCACTTTATTTTAGACTGTTATTTTTAGAATTTACTATTTTTTAGCAATTTCCTGCATTTTATGTTTTGCTGTTAAAACCTGAACAGAAGATTGACAACCTTCTGTTGCAAAAATTTGATAGTTTTTATTTCCACATTAGATCTAGAATTTCATTACTACAAAAGTAATTAGATTTCCTTTCTGCAATTAGGATCAGACTTTCAATTCTGCAACTGTTATTTCTGCAATATAATTAGGTCTTATTCTGTAATTGTAATTAGGACTTCATTTCTACAATTAATGATTAGTTTCCAATTCTACAACTTAGATTAAGGTTTATTTCATGCAATTTAGAGATAGGAATGTCCTAAAACCCCCCACATAACTAGTTTCACCAATAAGACCTATTGCTCTAAATTGACCTAAGTTATTGCTGTTTCACTTCTTCTTTCGTAGATAGCCTTGTACACTGCCCTGGATTGACAGATTCATTGAGAATTAATGATGGTATAACGACAATGCATCATTTTGGCGTCGTTGCTGGGGAATAGTGTTATCAAAAGAAAACAAACAGTCCAATAGCTATAATCAGACTAAGCTGTGAGAATTCATGTTAAAATCTGAATACAACAGTTGAGAAAGATAACAACTATTGACTTAATTTATGTCATTTAGGAGTAGACGTGAATGAATAAGTCTAGGGATGAAAAAGGTAGAACTACCCCAAAGGATCCTTGGCTTGTCCCATTAAGGAGATCTTCATGCCTAAGGGGTGAATCACCTGTGTTTGAATTACCGTAAAGATTGATAGAAAAATCACCAGCCTCACCATCACTAGAACATTCTCGAGATAGGAAAATCACCAATTTTATTATCATCGGAATATCCTAAGAAAGACAATTCATCAGACTCATCATCAACAGAGAGGCTTGGACCTCTTGAGAGAACAATTTGGGAAGCTTTAACTTCTCCCAACAAACAGGAAACTATGGTAGAAGGAGGCAATATAGATGGCCAACATGGCTATGTTCATAATGAAGGAGATGATCAGGATATACTCCAACCGTCCAGAACATTTGAATATCCTATTCATCTGAATCCAACACAAAACTCTCCCATGAAGACCATTTCACCTTCAGTACTTCCAACCTTTCGAGGTGTTGTATCTGAAGATCCTAACCAGTTTTTGTTTGAATTCAAGGTAGTGTGTCAGACCTATGATTATATAAATGACAATAAAAAACTTAAGGTTTTTCCCTCAACTCTCAAGGATTCAAAGATTGTGCTGGTTCATGAGCTTAGAGCCAAATTCCATAAGAACCTGAGATCAAATGGAGACTATATTTTTAGACAAATATCAAGAATATTGTCGTGTAAGGAATAGAAAAGATGAGTTATTCAGAATCAAGCAGGAAGATGATGAGACATGGGAAGATTATCTTGATAGGTTCTCCTTTGTTCAAAGGAGATGTGGACTTATAGAACCAGAATTATGTAAAACCATCTTTTTGAGAGGATTGCAAGATGAATCCAGAGAAGTTCTAGATTTGATGGGAAAAGGGGATGTAACCACTCTCAGTAATGAGGAAATTATGGATCTCTACAGGAATTACTCTCGCACTAAGCAGAGAAGAAAAAAAAGCCGCACAAATGGCACTGATGTAAAGGACCTGATAGAGGAACTTGCAAATTTCAAAACTGATATCCTTGTGCATCTAAACACTACTTTGGGGGAAATATTTACAAAAGCAAAAAACACAGAACCTTTGGCAATTTATTGCCCAAGATGTAGAAACAAACATGCTTTGTGGGAATGTCCTTTGAATAAAACATCTATCTCAGCCATTTGTAGTATCTGTTCAAAAATACATTCAACTGATCAATGCCACCTGCTACCACAACTCAAAACTGTGTTAGAAAACCAGACTGAGGAACTCAACTATATTAGACCAAAACAAGGGGGAAATTTCTCTCAATATCAAAATCCCCCTAGTTTTCCTACAAATTGGGGGCATAATCTTGGTACTATGCCTTGGGGACAATCAGAACCACCCCAACATCCTTGAAATTATCCTCAATGGACAAATTCCCAGGAATGGCCACAAACAAATTGGAGTAACCTAGCCTGGAATCAGAATCAAAAAAACCCCTCATGGAATCAAAACAACCCATCTTAGAATCAAAACAATCCAGCTTGGAATCAAAATTAGACTAATCCACATTGGATGCAAAACCAACCACAGTGGAATCAGCAATACCAGTCCTATCCAAGGCAACAAAGGAATCAAGGTCAAAATCAGCATTTGTTGCCTGCACCTAATCAAAATTTTTAAGAAAAACAACAACAAACACAACAAGTGAAACGACCTCAATTGCTAGCTCAGCCAATCACTAATCCAAACAGTGTGAGACAGACACCTCCTGTCTATGTGGCTGAAGCTGAAGAAAATGTTGAAATTAATGTTCTTGATTGTAGTGACATCCAACTTTGTTCAGGAAAAATTGTACCTAAATCCGTTTCAATTGAAATCAAAGAAAATGAAAAGAAAGAATCATCAAAACTAGAGAGAATCCAACCAACAATAAAAATAAAAAAATTGGAACCAACAATAGAGAAAGAGACACAAGCAGAACAATTACCAAGGATAAGCCCATATCCTGAAAGACTTAATGCAATACCAAAAAATTCTGAGTCATAATTGGTCAAAGAACTCAAAAAGTTGACTATCTCATTGCCCTTATTGCAAGCCATTAAGGAAATACCATAGATTAACAATACTGTCCAAAATTTGTGCATTAAAAGAGAAGGAATAAAGAAGAAAGCATTTCCCAAGACTATGCAGGTTGAAGGAAAAATAGCTGATCTCTTATCTAGAAAACTACTACCTCCAAAGTATAGTGATCCAGGAAGCCCAGTTATCACAATCACCATAGGTTCAAGTACCAATATCAAATGTTTTAGTGGATCTAGGAGCTGCAATAAATGTCATGACCAAGGATACAATGGAACAATTACAGCTCAAACATCTCAGCCCCACATTTACAGCTTTAGAAATGGTCGATAGGTCGCTTGCAAAACCTGAAGGAATCATTGAAGATGTCCCTATAGAAGTTTCTTCTTGGGAATTCCCTACAGATTTTTTGGTTTTACAGCCAAGAAATTTAGCACATGGATATCCCATTATTTTGGGAAGACCTTAGCTTGCAACTGCAGCAGCCTTCATAGACTACAGATCTGGAAATATGACTATTTCAAATGGTATTGATCCGAAACAGATTTCTTTATATCCTCCCGCAAAACCATCTAGCAAATTTTTAGGTCGGTTATGGTTTTCTCGACTCGGAGGAAGAACCGAAGAGGTCATTTCTACACTAGCTACCTTAGTAGTAAGAGAATACACAGAAGACCTCAGTGACATAGAAAACTTGGAAAATGAAACAATCTTGATGAATGTTCTGCATGAACAAGGTTTAGAAGGGGAAGCAACAAATATCCAACAGTTGATAAGTAATGAGGAGAATCAAAAATCTAAAGATGAACCATCTGTGCTGTCATAGGGAAACTCTGTTTCACTACCACATGGATGGCACCATCATCTGATTTTTCCTTCTCACTGTTTCATACAAGATATGCTTCCCTCAAGCAGTAATAAAACAGAAAATGCTTCTTGTCTTCCATCTCAGCAATGTCCTCTTAATCCCTTAATTACCAGGTATGAAGGAGTGAATTCAGTCCTTCTAAATACAAAACAAATAGAAGTCCAACCAAGCAAATTTTTGAACATCTATAGCTAGCTTACTAGGGAAGAGGAAGAAAAACTGATAGTTGTCTTGCAGAAGCATGTTCATGCTTTTGCTTGGAACTACAAAGATATGTCAAGAGTTCATCCTGATATATGTACCCATAGAATCTATACTGAAGAAGTCAAGCCAACCGGACAACCTCAAAGAAGATTGAATCCTTGCCTTAAGAGATATTGTGAAAGAAGAAATTGAAAAACTCCTGGAAGTAGGATTCATTTACCCAATTTTTGATAGCCAATGGGTTTCTCCATTGGTAATAGTTCCTAAGAAAAATGGAAAAATGAGAGTATGTGTAGACTATAGAGAATTGAATAAGGTGACATACAAAGACCATTTTCCATTACCTTTCATAGATCAAGTGTTAGATACTCTTGCTAGAAAAAGATACTTTTGTTTTCTTGATGGATTTAGTGGATATAATCAAATTCAGATTGCACTTGAAGATCAAGAAAAAACAACTTTTACATGTCCATGGGGAACATTTGCCTATAGGGTTTTACCTTTTGGTTTGTGTAATGCCCCAACAACTTTTTAGCGAGCAGTCCTAGCAATTTTTGCTGATCTAACCACCAAAAGCGTTGAAATTTACATGGATGATTTCATAGTATGTGGACAAACTTTTGATTTTACATTGGAAAATCTTGATAAAGTCTTAACTCATTGTGAAACATACCACTTATCCTTAAATCCAGATAAATGCTTCATGATGATGAAGGAAGGGATAGTTCTTGGTCATCACATCTCTCCTGAAGGGATCCAAGTTGACCCAAAGAAGGTTGAAATCATCAAGAATATCCTTCCCCCTAAAACTCAGACTAATGTCAGAAGCTTCCTATGACACATTGGTTTTTATCGTAGATTTATTTCCAACTTTAGTACAATAGCCAGTCCTATGTTTGCCCTATTTACTAAAGATTCTGAATTCTCCTGGACTACAAAGTTTCAAGAAGCATTTGAAGCTCTAAAAGAGAAATTGATAACTCCACCTGTGCTCAGAGGACCTAATTGGACATTACCATTTCACATACAAACTGATGCCTCCAATACAATAATTGGAGCAGCATTAGGACAAATTGATAATGGTGAACATTATACCATATACAACATTAGCAAGAACTTGATAGGAGCCGAGAAAAATTATACAATTGAGAAGGAATTCCTAGCAGTAATTTATGCCATCAACAAATTCAGGCATTATATCACAGGTTATCAAATATTTATTCACATAGATCATACAACCATTAAGTATTTGATGAATAAACCTATGGTAAGTGCAAGAATTATTCATTGGTTGTTGTTGCTGCAAGAATTTGATATCACTATAATCAACAAACCAAGAAAAGCTAATGTTGTGGCAGATTTCTTGTCCAGGTTGCAGAACACAGATGAAGGGGAATTAGTTGATGACACTTTTCCTGATAAAAAACTATTTGCTATATCAGTTCAATCACCTTGGTTTGCAGATATAGCCAATTATTTGGTCACAGGGAAAGTTCCTCCACATTTCACCTCAAAACAAAAAAAACAATTGATCAAATAGAGTTCTTCTTTTGAATGGATTAAGGGTATGCTTTTTAAGTGCAGTCCCGACCATGTGTTACGTAGGTGCATCCGAAAGGATGAAGTGTATGATATCCTTAGAGCTTGTCATGATGAACCCTCAGGTGGACACTATTCTATAAAAGCACAGTTGGGAAAATCTTGGGGATAGGATATTATTGGCCATCTCTTCACAAGGATGTGAAAAAGTACATCAGGCATTGTGATGCATGCCAAAGAATGGGGAAACCCACTCATACAAATGAGATGCCACTGCAGCCTCAAATGGTTTTAGAACCATTTGAGAGGTGGGGGCTTGATTTTGTAGGACCTATTGATCCACCTTCTCAAGGAAAGGTGTATATTCTAGTATGCACTGATTACCTGACAAAGTGGGTAGAGGTGCATGCTTTTAAACATGCTCGTGAAGAGAAGGTTGTTGATTTCTTGTATACTCAAATTTTTTAGAGATTTGGAGCTCCATGGTCTATCACCATAGACCAAGGACCCAAATTTGCATCCAAAGTCATAAAAGCATTTACAAAATTGTATGAAATCAAACATAGGAAATCATCACCTTACCACCCATAAGCAAATATCCAGGTTGAAGTAACAAACAGGGAACTAGAACGCATCTTGACAAAAATAGTAGCTTTTCATAGGAAAAATTGGCTAGATAAATTACCTAAAGCAGTTTGGGCCTAAAATACTACTTGGACGTCCACTACTGGATTCACACCTTATGAACTAGTCTTTGGTAAAAAGCCTCTCTTACCTATTGAATTTGAGCTACTAATATTGCGCACAGCACTGGAAATTGGAATTGACTTGTCGTAGGCACAAACAGATAGGATTCTATAGCTGAATGCATTGGATGAACTTAGATTGGATGCTCTACACCAAACTGAGGTAATTCAAGAGCAGAGGAAGCTGTGGCATGACAGTAACATTCAGCAGAGGAAACTTCAACAAGGAGATTGGGCTTTACTGTTTGATTCTCAATATGAAGACTTCCATGGAAAACTGAGAACTAGATGGTTGGGACCTTACTGGATTGAGGAGGTATTTAACAACGGAGTAGCTCGTTTATCCCCTATTGATGGGTCATGAAGAAAGTTGGTAGTGAATGGACATCACCTCAGGGTATACCATACACCTCTAACTAAAGAAGAATTCTTGCAGCAACTTGATAGTTTGGATACACAGCAGGTGGAAAAGATTCCCTCTTCCACTTCAAAACAATCAACATGATCAGTGGATTTCAAGAAAAAATAGAAAATACAAAAAAAAATCAAAAAACAGAAAACAAAAATATGAATAAATTCTGAGTATGAATTCCTTCACGGGCATGGTTTCAGGGGAAATCATGAAATTCCTTCATGGGCATAGTCAGGATCAAGAAAAAAAAAGAAAAAAAAGAGAGAAAAGGAGAGGTAAAAAAAAAAAAAAAAAAAGGAAAATCAAGAAAAAAGAAGAGAGAAAAATGAATAACTCAGCAGTGAAAACCTTTTCTTAAGGCACTACTGAGTTGGTGTGCATGAAAACCAATTTTCTGGCATGCATAACCTTGAGAAATTTTTGAACCATCATTGTACGAATTCACCAAGTGCACTTGTTTTGAAATGTTGCAGAAAATCTCAACAAAATATCAACAAAGGCAGTCATTCTTCAAAACTGGCATTAACTGTTTTTATCAGGTATATATTTCTTACATTTCTTCATTGTAAAATGATTAATATATAGTATGTGACAATTGAAAATTAGCATAAAAGGTATTCATAAGAGTTGAAATACTTAAAAACATGTTTTGAGAATGAAAATATTGATTTCTACCTAATCTTCGAAACAAGAATGCCAAAAACAATGCCTCTGTATTATCTTCAGATTGAAATTGTCTTCAGAATGACAACAAAATGAATGTTGCACTTTGTCTCCAGAAAGAAAATTTGTCTTCAGAATGATGACTTGCTGCATCATCTTCGGAATGAAGATCTGTATTTGGAATGAAGATCTATATTCGGAATGAAGATCTATCTTCGGAATGAGGGTCTATCTTCGGAATGAGGGTCTGTCTTCGAAATGACGATTTACCTTCACAATACAGCTTGATCTTCGGAATGAGGATTGATCTTCGGAATGAGGATTAATCTTCGAAATAAAAATTTTGCAAAGAATATTTGTCTTTGGAATGAAGACCTGTCTTCGGAATGAAGTCATAATCTTCGAAATGAGGATTTGTCTTTGGAATGAAGACTTGTCTTCGGAATGAGGTCATAATCTTTGAAATGAAATTTTGTCTATGCAATTGGTTATAATCTTCAGAAAGAGCATTTCAACATGGCATCCAAGAAGACAAGGTACGACAAAATCAAAATTTTTTAGTTGCATACGAGGAAGGAACATGTGTCAGTCAACACATGGTTTGTTTTTACACTCATTGAAAATACGGAGAATGTGACCAACCATATGCCACCAGTTTTTAATGCCAATTAACATGCACGTGAGAATTTGCAAAACTAATGAGGTGGATCTGACGACAAGGACATCCATGCAATTATCAACGAACAGGTGTATAGTGCAAAAGTAGAAATGTGTGCCATATTTCTTTCCAAAGATGTGTTGTGAAGTATAGTGCACAAGTTACGGTTCATTCCAAGAAGCAGACGAGAAACAGGGCAATGAAGGTTTCAAATTAAAACTCCGCAAATCTGTAACAAAAAATGGCCAAAGATCCAGCAAAAGAACAACAGCCACAGTATACGATTTTTAAACAAAAAAAATTGGACGAAAGATCAGAACAAAGCCTGTAGATACCACTTACCTCCGAGAAAATTCGACAGTTATGCAAATTTTTGAAGACAAAGGGTTTATGCAATTTCTGGATAAATTCAATGGGTCTTCTAAAGATTTGGCTAGCATGTTTGCCCATACGTTCAGAAATAACCAAGCACATGTTAACGACATGACTATTGAGGTAAGCCCTAAAATTTTAAGTCAGATTACAGAGCTGCCATTAGAAGGGATTTCAATTTCTAGATCTGGCAAGAACACATTGGCAAATGTAGTTAATCAATTTGTAGAAGAAAATGATAGAGAACCAAAGTACTTAACCCATAACAACACATGCAAAGGGTTAAAAAGGGCCAGTCTATAGGAACCCTGAGATGAAGTAGCCACCTGGGTAATTAAATTTCTAACTTGTGAAGGGTAGTATGTGCTGTTATCAGGGCATCATTTGCAAATTTTGAACCATCTCAGACATGGTGGGCAACAACCAAAAGTTAGGGTAAATCTTCCCCTGTATCTGTATCAAGAGTTAAAGAACATGGCAAAGAGATATCAAGAGGGTAAAGGAAGCCTTTGCCATCATGGCCTCATCAAATTAGTTTGCCAACACCATTTTAGAGGAAACCCTAGGAGTTTTGACAGGTTTTACTCTACCCTAAATGATGTCATTTTTGGGGATGAAAGTGAGGAAGAAGAAGAACCACATGCTGCTGATGTTGCTGCAGAAGAGGAAATAGCTGCTGCAAAAAATGTTGCAGAAGATGTTGTAGAAGAAACTGCAGAAGGTGCCCCTGAAGCTATTATAGAAATACACCCCACAACAGCAGCAGAAAAACTTGCTCCTGAACCTTCAACTTCACGAGCTAAGAAACAAAAGAGAAGAGGATCTAGAACTGGCAGCAGAGTAGAAAAACAAAAGAAGGTTCATTTTGCTAAAGCTGCAACTGATTTGTTAGAACAGAGAAGTGAAACACTTAACCAAATAGAGGCAGAAACAACAAGGGAAATAGAGGCATCTAAAACTGACCCCATGACCCCTGTTGTCACCAAAAAACAGAGCAAAAAGAAGAAGTTTGCATCTAGAACTAGGAGGTCTACAAGAATCCATTTGAAAGAAACTGCAGAATAGGTCATGGAGGAAGAAGATAGACCAAGCAGCCCAGATGTCACAGAGATACAACCAACATCTGAAAACTTTCCAAAATTCCCTGAATAGATAGCTGAGGCAGAAACTGAGCAGGATGGTTTGGAGGAGGCTACAGTTCAAAAGGCTATAGATATGGTAGATACCCTTATAGACAGTCTCATAGAGCCTCCTGAACAAGAACAAATTGTTGCAAAAGAAGAGAAAAATTTGGTTGAGCAGCCAACTATAACTGATTTGTCTGCATCAGCTTCTGAAGCAGAAATAGAAGTGGAAGACATCACAGAGTAGCTGAGGGTAGCAAGGAGTGTTGTTAAAACATAGACCAGGTGGATTTCAGAGAAAGAAAGCATCATTGAGATGCAAGAAAGAAAAATTGTAGAGCTTCAGCAGAAAGTGGTAGAATTGAGGAAATTGTTGTCACAATCTGAAAAACAGCCAGCTATATCCCATGATGAAGATAATTTGGCTCAATTGCTTCTGGGTCTATCAAGGACAGATGACTCTGTTGAGGTAGAAATAGGAGTCCATCCTAAAATAACACTCCTTAATTCTGAAGAAGTGCTTGTTCATTCTGAAGCAGCACCATATTATTCTGAAGCATTACCTTCTTGTTCTGAAGATGCTTCAAAAATGATAAAGAATCTTGCAGAGGATGTTGCAGATGAGCCACCAACATAGGAATAGTCCTAGCAGCAAGAAAATGTTCAAGTAAGTACTCCTATTGAGGTCCCTGCATTTCAACTTGTTACACTTCCAGTAGAAACAACAGATAAGGGGGTATAAGTAGAAATACTATCTGATGACAACCCCATAGAAATAGTAAATAAGGAAGTGCAAGTAGAGTTATTGACAGATGAACAGCCAGTAGAAGTGGCAGAAAAAGAAGTTCAAGTTGATCTGCTGCCTAGGATCCCACCTGTAGTCAGACCACCTAATACCGTGTCTCTAGAGCAAGTACAATGCAGACATAGCTAGCTGGATGATTAGATATGAGCAGCTTGCCACTAAAACTAAAAAGTTCAAATTGGAAGCAAAACAACTAGAAGCCAAGGACACAAAAATTTAGGCATTGAAAGAAAAGGTGTTTGACTTATGCCAAATTGCTGAATTTTTAGTCCAATTTAGATGACCAGCCAGATTTTATAGCCTTATTTTGAAGGAAAAATACCTCAGATGGCAGGTCATGAGGATTACTTCAAACCTTCCATATAAATTGGACACTATTGAAGATTTTTTGGAGGCATATTTTGACAGTCCTTTTGAGTAGAAAAATCTCCTGTGTGAACTATTTTTACATAGTTTCTTCATTCCAGAGGAAGTTGACTCTCATCCTCAAATCTACATTGGACATGTTCAGTTGAGAGCATTTATGTCTACTTTGCAGAATTAGCTTTACTGGGATCAAGAGAAAAGGTAGAATAAAGTGATTGAAACAAGGGTTGAGTTGTTAGTCAGAGCAATCTAGCCAAATCACTTAGTTATCACCAGGAAACACTTCTCAACGATGAACAGGGATGATATTAAGAGAATGTACTTGAACAATTTGAGGGACTGTGTGGCCAGATTTAACAATTTCTGTGATCATAATTTCTTCCCAGCATTGTCAGTATGCAGATATAGATGGAATGAACTTTCCATGTATTTGAGGAAAAGAGAACCTATCTCCCCCATCAACTTAGAATGGTCCAGAAGAAGAGCGAGAAGGTGTAGTCCAGATGATTCAGATCATGCAACATAACTAGATAGGTCTCAGGTTCAGGCCTCCGACCATCATTACTCCGGTTCCATTCTACTTTGAGGAAGATGCCCAACCTGATGAACAATTTGAAGATTGGCTCAGAAACATTCAAGAAAATAGGGGGTATTACATAGGCAAGAAATTATTCTATAGGTCATGGAATCTAAACATGGACATATGTGATTCCATAGCCCAACAGAATGCATGAGGGCATGCATTAATATAAGTTTGGGGGAAAATGATGAGGCCTAGAAATGCATCAATAATAACATGTTTTGAACACTAAAAATGCCTATAAACTCTTATGTTTTATCTGATATGTTAGTTAAGTTGATTCAATATGTTGTATATTAACCATTTTGCATGATCAATGTATTTGAAATATTATATGCTAATTTTATAGCTTTTTGCATAGTTTTGTGTTCTTTTTGCTATGATTTGCTACAATGGGATATGCTTAGAATAATAGCAGCATTTCACTAATTATGTTTTGATTTGTCTCAAGCATTTATTTCACCTAAATCTGGCAACAGTACAAGCAAACTATTATCTGTGCAGCAAAAAACTGGTCTTTTCCATGTAAATTCCAGCCAGTTGTCCATAAATAGCAAGGCATGGAATTCACATGAGGAAAGGGATGAAGACCATTGGAATTTTATATTAGGAGATAACCCACCTGAGAGATGCATAAGGAATCACAAAAAAGCATACATTTATTCATTTCGAAGTATCTTTGGAATGAACAAATATCTTCGGAATGAAAGAACACATCTTCAAAATGAGCGGATCTTTAGAATGAAGAATGCAGCGTCTTCAAAATGAGCGGATATTTGAAATGAAGCATGTAGTATCTTCGGAATGAGTGATATTTAGAATGAGAATGCAGTATCTTTGGAATGAGCGATCTTCGGAATGAGAATTGCATTGTCTTCGAAATGAAGCCACTTATCTTCGGAATGAAGAACAGAATGTGTTTTTGACCTGTTGATCAATTTTTGAAGCCAAAAAAAGGGAAATAAAGGTTGGAAAAGGTAAAGGGAAAGATATTCCATATGTCTTTGCCGTCATTGCTGACCAAAGTCATCATTAAGGGAAAGATCAAGTTTTAGTCCTCTTCTAGGATAAAACTAGAATTTGTTGCAGCATTGTAGGATTAGATCTTTTGAGATATTCTTTGTTTGTAATCAGATCATAGGATAGCTATAAATATTGCTCCCATTTAGGTTGAGCCTAATAGGTAGTAAAAGAGATAAAAAATAGTGAAAAGAGTAAGGAAGCTAGAAAAAAATACAGAGTATAGGTAGAAATTAACTATTACAGTCCTGTAACAGTTTTTCAGTAGAATTCTTGTAATCATGTCTTTTGATCAATAAAGTGCACCAGTTCTATTTAATATTGCTTGTAAATGAGTGTAATTAAGATTTAGAGATAGAGAGAGACTTACACCTTCTTCTGGACAAAGAGACTGGCCACTTCTAGACCTAGGAGGAGGACTAATAAAGCAGATTTTTATTCTGATTTTGCTGCAGCAGAATGAGTTGTAGAACTTGTTATTTCAATTGCTTGTAAACAGTTGACAATATTTGCAGTATTAGTTTATTTATGCTTAGATTAACCTTTTTCTTAATATTTTAGTTGCAATCTTACTTTCAGAAAAGCTTCCACTTTATTTCAGATTGTTATTTTTAGAATTTACTGTTTTTCAGCAATTTCCTGCATTTTATGTTTTGTTGTTAAAACTCGAACAGAAGATTGACAACCTTCTGTTGCAGAAATTTGACAGTTTTTATTTCCACATTAGATCTAGAATTTCATTACTACAAAATTAATTAGATTTCCTTTCTGCAATTAGGATCAGACTTTCAATTCTACAACTATTATTTCTGTAATATAATTAGGTCTTATTCTGCAATTGTAATTAGGACTTCATTTCTATAGTTAATGATTAGTTTCCAATTCTACAACTTATATTAAGGTTTATTTCATGCAATTTAGAGATAGAAATGTCCTAAAACCCCCCACACAATCGATTTCACAAATAAGACCTATTGCTCTAAATTGACCTAAGTTATAGTTGTTTCACTTCTTCTTCCACAAATAGCCTTGTACACTGCCCTGGATTGATAGATTCATTGAGAATTAATGATGGTATAATGACTACGCATCAGGTGCTTGTAATGCCACAACTTCATTATTTTTTAAGAAGTTTCAATTTCTCATTGTGCCATGAATCTCTTTTCATCCAAATTAACTAGTGCTACCAATATTTCCTCTAGAATTTATTGGTCACCTAACCAATGGTCTATGGCTATCCTTAAACTAAGTACCAATAATTCTATTGGTACAATTTCCTCTCAGCCATACATCATCTAGAATGGCATATGATATGTTGTGGGCTTAAAAGTTGTCCTATATGCCCATAGAATTTACGACAACCTCTCTTCCAAATATGTTCCTTCTACTCCACAGGTTTTGTATAAAATAGAAACTAGGATTTGTTTTGTCGATTCTACCTACTCATTTGCTCTTGGATAGTACGGGCTTGGAGTTTCCAAAAATAAATAAAAAGTGTTTGATGAAATGTCTACATTATACATTGATGAGCATCAGAAATGCTCATATTTTGTATACATTTTCTTGATTATTATGCGGCTGTATAATAAGGATTTCATATGTTTATGAATGATTATATAATTATTTGATAAAATTATGCGTGTTATCTAATTCGTGTGTTTTTGTGGAATTGTAGTTGATTTAGTCAAATTTGGATCAGTCGAGGTCTTTTCATGGACTTGGCACTTTGCTTCTTTTGAAATCAACGCAACGAAGGTAGGTGCCTTCCTCTTCCAGGAAGGCGCCAAGCGTAAGTAGGCGCCTTCCTCTTCCAAGAAGGCACCAAGGAAAGACAAGCACATTCCTCTCACAGGAAGGTGCCAATAGAAGGCCAGTGCCTTCCTCTTCCAGGAAGTCACCAAAGGAAAATAAACGCCTTCCTCTCATAAGGAAGGCACCGATAGGAAGGCACCACTAGAAGGCAAGCACCTTTCGCCAACAGAAGATAAGCACCAATAGAAGATAAGCGCCTTCCTCTTATAGGAAGGTGCCAATGGTAGTAAGGCCCCTTCTACATAGAGAAGGAACCCGACATAAATAGGTACCTTCCTCATAGGGAAGGCACCCTTGTTCTTTGCCTGTTGACCAGACAAGCACGACTGGACAATAGAGACTGGTGTAGTTCTAACTCTACATCATGTAGAGTTAAATTAGGGATCGTATCGATGTATGAGAACATCCTACAAATGCCAAGCAAAACACAAACCAATCAGTGAGCACACCACTGTTAGAAATGAATGCTAGTTTTAGTAGACGTCGATCACATTTACCAGAATGTCTTAGTTTAGTCTGGAATGAATCGACTGTTATAACTGCTTTGTAACAGAAGATCTGCGGGTGTGCTATATAAACACACGTAGACCTCTCTGAGGATATATAGAATATTTTGATAGTAAATGTAGAGAGATATACAGAAGAAGCATTATAATACTTTGATAATTATAATACAATTCTAAGAGTTTCTAAGTGTGTTTTCAACTGGGAGGAAGCTGCTGGAGCCTGGGCCCACTCCAAGCTAGTATTTCTTCTCCTATTTTTCTTGTGTTTTCTAGATTAGTTTATCGCTTTTATAAGATTGTTTATCGCATTGTTATTTTTAGTATTGCAATAGGTTTATTTCTAGGAATACGTGAATATTTACTTTCTATAGATTTAATTATTTTTATGTAAATTATTGAGGAGTGTATGAATGATTGACGACCGTTGAAACACCCCCAATAGTAGAACTAGCGGACTCATCTCAAGTGGTATTGTAAGCAATCTTGTTCAAGACCCTTCGCAAGTTTACGAAGCTCCCTGGGTTGATAAATTAAATGCACGGGCATGTGAAAAAAGTAGGAAAGAAGTTAACTTTGTTTGGCCCACAACATTTTGGCACCGTTTTTGGGGATGCGTCTCAACTATATTATTTACAATACCTGGAAACCTTCCATCTGACCTTGTATGAGTTCTTCAAGAAGAAGAGGACCTGACGGTCAGTTTATAAAAACCAATCCACCAGAACCTGAGTCAGCCGAACATTCTAAATTTGAATTAGAATCTTTGAATTAGACTCGCCCGACCCACCTCTAGCAATCCATTGGAGTGAGGATCCACACTTTGTGCAAAGTTCCTCCTTATCCCATCAAATTGGGGAAGAACAAATCATCATAAATCCCCTATTTAATAGGACACCCTTAGAGGAAACCCTGTTGTGGAAATTTGTAAAAGATCGAACGATAACACCAGACAACCTTAGAGCCTTGACTCATAAAGTCTTAATGATCGTAAGTCCATAAATACTGCATTAGAGACTGTATTTCCCAAAAAAATGGCTGACAAAAAAGAAGTATCATTTGGATTTAGTTTCTTGATTGATGGAGTAGGAGATACAAAAATGAAAAACATATTTCATGCTCACCTTTCGACCTTCAGAGGATACCCAACTGAGGACCTTGACCTATTTTTATTTAAGTTTTATGGCTTATGCAGGTTTGTGGACTACAAATCTGATACGCATAAGCTGAAACTCTTTCCTTCCACATTGGATGATGCAACTCTGCGATGGTTCATCGATCTGGGATACAAACACATTGCCACTTGGGATCAAATGAAGAAGCTCTTTTTAGAGCAATACCAAGATTTTGGGAGAGCAAGAGACTCTAGAGAAGAGGTCCTAAGCATGACACAGAAAGAAGATGAGTCTCTCAAGGAATACTAGGAGAGATTCAACTTCAATCTTCAACGATCTCCTCACACGAAACTATCTGATAAGTCCTTCAAAAGCATCTTTTTGAGAGGACTTACCAATGAATCACTGGAGGCTCTTAACATGATTTTTGGAGGTGATGTCTACCAGCACGCTATGGAAGACATCCGAAAACTATGTCGAAACTACTCAAGAAGGAGAGGCAAGACCACTTCTAGAACCATGAAAGCGACTACTTCAGTCATGAAGATAGAAATAGGTAACATGCTGGAAGATTTAAAGTGTGAAATGCTCTCATCTCTAGCATTATATATGGATATACTACTGATAGAGAAAAATAAGTAAGAAAACGTTGCAACATTGGCTTATTTATGTCCAAAATACAGAGGGAAGCATGCAAAGAATGCATGACCAGAGAACAAATTCAAAGTATGTGCAGTTTGCAGGATGAACCATAAAACTCGATTATGCCCACAACTGACCAGTAATCAGGAGGATGCTAAAAGCATGGATGCCTATTTCATAGGTAATCGGAAGAGTTGGCCATAACCCCTTACGGGGAATATGTTGATCGAAATGTCATCATATGGGGGAGGACCATACATGTCCCAAGGCCCGCTTCAACCACCTAAAATGGGGTGGTGGGGGCCATCACCCTAGTCCAATGCACCCCCAGTAGCATTCCCAAACTAGCAGCCATGGATGCCATATCCATATCCTATGAAGCAGTGGAGAGGCCACACTACGTGGAATCAGGCTCCACATAATGTAGCACCAACTCACCTCTAACAAAATTTACCGATGTTGCCAGCAGGGAGACCTGCGTAGCTACCTGCACAACCGATGGCAAATCCTAATAATAGGGTGAACTAGCCAACATACAATGTGGAGGGTAATATGTATTTGATGTACCATATTCAGCTTAGGTCTGGTAGACAGCTAGGAGTAGGAACACCTCCACTAGTAGAAGAGGAGGAAGAGGTAGGAGAAACACCTCTTGTAGAAGAGGTGATAGAAGAAACTCCTGAGAGAGCAAAGGATCCATTTCCCAACCGGCTACAAGAATAGAGGAAAGTAACGTAGCCAAAGTTTGATATCTTGTCTAGCTTGAAGAACCTCATTGTGACAATTCCATTATTTCAAGCCATTTGAGATGTTCTGATATATACCTAAGTGATAAGAGAGATGTGTCTAAGGAAGCCAGGATGAAGAGCAACCCAGACTATCAATGTCATGGGTAAACTAGAAGAGTTGATGATGGGAAAAATATACCATCCTAAGTATGTAGACCTGGGCATCTCAGTGTTGATTGTAAAAATCGAGGAACATTCACTATCCAATACGTTGGTCGATCTTGGAGTAGCCATCAACGTAATTCCTCAAGAGACCATGTAGAGGCTACAACTCATGAACCTGAAACCCACTATGAAAATGCTGTAGCTGGCCGATAGATCGACCGTGGCACTAGAAGAAATGTTGGAAGACATAATAGTGACAATCAGTGCATGGGAATACCCAACCGACTTTTTAGTCTTGCAATCTAAAACTAGGTTGGGCAGTTACCCGCTCATCTTGGGAAGGCCATGGATGGCAACAAATAATTCTTACATCAACTACCGATATGGGCTAATGACCATATTTGGACAAAACATTAAAAGGTTCACTATTTCACCCCCAGTGCAGTCCGTTGACTCATTAGGAGAACCCAAGTTGACCGAGCATGAAAATCTTGAGCTATCTATGATCCAGTCGGTGATGACATTGGATGAGTTGGCAAAAGAAGATGAAGATGGTTCTATTGTGGAGTTCCTCCATGGGGAGTCCTCCATATTTGCACCTAGATCACCATTGGCTGGTGCCCAAGATCATCATGTTCAATAGATTGGCTAGGAAGAATGTTGAATGTCAGCAGTTGGTTGACTCCCACACAATTGACGAAAGTAGAAGAGCTCCTGGTTAGACACCAATAGGCATTTGCATGGGATTACTCAGATATGAAGGGTATTAACCCAGAGATCTATACCGATGATAAAGCAACTCCAAGTAGGCAACCATAAAGAAGAATGAATCTGACAATGAAAGACATTGTCAAGGAAGAACTGCAAAAACTCTTGACTACTGGATTCATCTATCCAATTTTTGACAACGAGTGGGTATCACCGTTAGTGGTAGTCCCTAAAAAGAATGGGAAATGGCAAATCTATGTGGACTACAGAGCGTTAAAAAAAGCGACCAAGAAGGACCACTTCCTGCTCCTGTTCATTGATCAAGTCTTGGATACACTCTCCGGGAGGAAGTATTTCTCCTTCCTGGATGGATTCAGTGGATACAACCAGATCCAGATAGGAGAAGAGGATCAGGATAAGACAACATTCACCTGCCCATGGGGAACATTTGCCTATCGAGTATTACCTTTTGGATTATGCAACGCACCTGCCACCTTTCAAATGGCGGTGCTTAGCATATTTTAAGACATGATGGGAGATGCGATCGAAGTATACTTGGATGACTTCACCGTCTATGGATAAACCTTTGACGAAGCAATGAAAAAATTGGAAAGAGTTCTCTAAAGAAGCATGAAAAACAATTCATCCTTAAGAAACGAGAAATGCTTTATGATGATGCAAGAAGGCATCGTACTGGGACACCACATCTCCATAGAAGGAATAAAGGTTGATAAAAGAAAAATTGAGGTCATCAGAGACCTACCTAGCCTTAGAACGTAGAGAGAGGTGAGGATTTTTCTTGGATCAGTCAGGTACTACCAACGATTTATCATCGAATTCAGCAAAATTGCAAAACCACTGCACACTCTATTATCTAAAGATGTGGAGTTCAATTGGACGAAAGACTATGAAGAAGCATTTTAGTTGCTTAAAGAGAAACTGATATCCGCACTGGTTTTAAGAGGACCAAATTGGGCCATACCATTCCATATCTACTGTGATGCATCCAAAAATGCGATTGGAGTAGTCCTTGAATAGAAATATGGCAAAGAATTTTATGCCATCTACTATGTCAGCAAAAACTTGGTAGGAGCCGAGCTCAACTACACGGTGACAGAGAAGGATTTCCTTGCAGTTGTGCATGCCATAAACAAATTCTACCATTATATCATTGGGTATAAGGTGTTTGTCCACACGGACCACACAACCATCATATACTTGATGAGCAAGCTGGCCATTGGCAGAATAATTATCAGGTGGCTCTTGTTACTACATAAATTCGACATCACAATAGTCGATAAACTAGGCAAAGACAACATCATAGCAAATTTTCTATTCAGATTGATATCGACAGACCATACAGTAGTGGAAGACCAGTTTTTAGATGAACATTTGTTCACCATTAGTGAGCAAATCCCGTGGTACGTAGATATAGCCAATTACTTGGCCACCGGAAGAACCTCACCTGCTCTCTCTTTTCAAGAAAAGTAGATGAAAAGTGCATATTTCCTATAGATTGATGGCCTCCTGTTCAAAATAGGACATGACTAGATTATAAGGAGATGCATAGCAGAACAAGAGTTCTCAGAAGTACTCAAAGTGTGTCACAACAAACCATGTAGAGGACACTTTGTAGGGAAACAAACTGCCTACAAAATCCTAAAAACTGGGTACTTTTGGCCCACTCTGTTCAAGGATGCGACTGCGTATGCCAAAAAGTGCGATGAATGCCAAAGAATGGGTAGACCAACCCATCAAGACAAAATGCCCCTCTAGCCTTAGGTACACTTGGAACCCTTTGATAAGTGGGGCATGGACTTCGTGGGACCAATTAATCCACATTTAATAGGGAGGAGGTTTATTTTGGTCTGTACAGATTACATCACCAAATGGGTTGAAGTTCAAGCGTTGAGAGATTCAAAAGAAAGAACAGTCATTGATTTCTTATTTGTCCATATTTTTACATGATTTGGGGTCCCTAGAGAGATAACAACAGACCAAGGGCCTCAATTTACCTCTAAGTTAATCAAGGAGCTGATGGAGCAATACAGAGTTTGACACAATAAAACTACACCCTACCATCCACAGGCAAATGGGCAAGTGGAAGTGATGAACAAAAAAATAGAGAACAACCTGATGAATATCGCGTAGCAACACAAAAAATATTGGGCTACACGGTTGCTAGAGGCAGTATGGGTGTATAATACCATGTGGAAATCCACCACAGGCTTCACACCCTTCCAACTAGTCTATGGGAAGAGTGCGATGATGCCCATTGAATTTGAAATCAAGATATTGAGGATGGCTTCAGAATTGAACTTGAGCTTGGATGATGCTAAAAAATAAAGGATTTGATAGCTAGATCAATTGGATGAAATCTGAATGGACGCTTTGCAGAGAATGAAAATCATACAAAAGCCAAGTGGTGGCATGATCACCACATTAAACTGAAGCAGTTCCAAGAAGGAAAATGGGTGTTATATGATTCTCGGTTCCAAGAAAGAAAAGGTAAATTAATGCAAAGATGTATGGGACTGTATGAGGTGGTAGAGCTCATCAAGAATGGGGTAGTGCACATTAGAACAATTGACGGTAGCAACACTGTGTTAATGGTCAATGGCCATCGACTGCATCCCTATAACACATTTGAAACCTTACAGGTGGAATCCAAAATAGACATGGGGGGGACCCCATCTTGTTAGATCCGGACCAAACTCTTAACAAGAGAAACAGTGGGCTTAGAGGTGCTCACCAAAATTAGTAAATTTAGTTTTTTTCTTACGATGTGTTTTGCAAGGATGACGCCCGCATGCAAGCTGCAAGCATCCTAATCCAGGGCCTAACAGGCACGAAATGTGTCTAACTGCCTTTATTTTACTTTCTTTTCATTTACTTTTTGTAGGTGGAGGACTTGACAACACGAGGAATAGGTATCTGGGAAACCAGGCCTGATTCGGCTCAACATTCTGACATCAGCACTCATAGGTAGAAGCTGAGGCAACGTGAAGCAAGACTGAGAAGGCTTGATCACCCTTTCCCAGTCAATCACAACATGATTACCAAGAATAAAGTGCCTTTCACATCGAGAAGGCGCAGAAGAAGGCACCTTCCTTATAAAGAAGGTGCCCAGCCAGAAGAAGGCGCCTTCCATATGAAGAAGGTGCCTAGCCAAAATAAGGTGTTGGCAATTTTGGGTACATTGGGTACATTGCCTTTGCTCAAGTGTTGATGTTGTCATTGATGTCAAGAAGCGGAAGGGTTTTTGTGAAAACCAAGGTAGACAAAATAAAAGGTTTTATTTAAAACCATGGACAATATATTTGAAATGGGTTTTTCTTAAAACCCAAGTTGGCTCTTCGTTTCGTCGAAAAAGGTGCCCCGATGATGAAGATATTTAATTTTAAATATTTAGTTTAAATTTTATTTTTAAAATTTAAATTAATATTTTAAAATTAAATTAAAGCATTTTTCGACGTGTTTGGAAATGTCGACGTGTTTGGTAATGCATCGAAGTACATATAAAATGTGGCAATGAAATTCATTAATGTGTGTTGGATAGAATTGATATAAATCGGAGTGCATTTCGTTTTCGTCTTCGTCTGCACCAGCGAAGGAGGCGCACGTAATGGACAAGTCTTTGCTGTGACGAATGGTTGCGGTGCCGAGGAGGAAGGTAGGCGATTGGTTGGTGTGAATCTTAAGAATGATGTGAAGACGCCACAATTCGAGCGTTGTACACTTGTCCATAATCAAAGAGGAGCTAAACATTTAGAATGTTAATTTATCACTGCGTTATCTCATAACCAGAAGCATTCGATATAAGAGATAAAACAACGCTAAAATCAAGAAAATGGGTAGCAAGGTATGCACGATTGATTAATGTGTTGAAAAACCATAGTGCACGATCGAAAAGTGATCCAATAGAAAATGATGTCTAATACGCACCAAAACCAAAGGTTTGTGCTCGACGTGGCAGCGTGATAGACTGTTTCATTTTTAGATGTTCGTGGCAGTAATTCATTCGAAGTTCGTGTTTCGTGTGACACGCGGATGTCAAGGTCTTGACACCGGTTGGAGAGTGAAATCAGAGTACGTGCTCCCTTAGAGTCAAGTGGGGTACTAGCCCACGTGGTTGACCCTCTCAAGATAGGGTGCAGGCTAGCATAAGATGTAGGTTCAATTCCCTGCGGTGACGGCAGCGAACTTAGGTAAGTCATTTTGTTGAAGTTTAAATTAAAAACACTTTGGTATAAGTTTTTGAGGAGTTATAAGGTTATGTAATATTGTGATTTATTTTATTTTATGGTACAAGTGGTTTTAGGAGAGATAAGGAAGTTGTGCAATTAAAGGCTTTGGTGATGATGATTGAAAAGTGGAGTAATGTTGATTATTTTGTGATCTACTAACCTTTGTGAAGATTGGCAAAAGAACTTTGTGATTGTGGCAGATTTCCAAAGGGGTTCCTTCACTTCAATAAGGTATGGGCACATTCTTCTTATGAGTATGATTGGTGTATGTTTTCCTGAAATAAGATTGGAGTGAAAAGGTATTCAACTAGGTTTCCTTTGGTTGGGTATAAGTCCTAGTTTCTGGTTTGTTAAAGACTACTTATGCATTGTTATCCTTGATGAGAATTTTGGTGAATGCATAATTCTGGTTTGGAGTAGTGGAAGCATTGTGCACTAGGGTTTATGGTTGTGAGTCTTGATACTTGCTTTGAGTTGGTGAAACCCTTGGATGGCTGTGTTGAGGTTGATGGTTGAGTTGCTTCCATAGAGGTTGGTTGATCAAGTTATTGCTTTTACTTGAGTCATGATATTGGGCTTACTCCATTGAGTTGATTTGAACAAGTTATTCTTTGCATTTGGTGATATTGTGTGGGTGGTCTGTTTTGTTCAAATATCTTTGGAGGGAAAAGGATTTCTACTTGTTTCCTTTTCTTGTGATGATTGGTTGAATGCTTCAAGGTTAATGTTGAGTTGAATGTTGTTGGTTAAACCTTGTCTATGAGCATTGTTGTTGAAGCCCAATTGGTTGAGAAAAGATATTGGTTTTGGAAAGAACATGAGTATCATTGTTATATGAGATATTGCATGGTTGGCAATTGTTGGGTTGTGTTTCATGTTCTTGAGAAAAGCATACTACATCTATCTTATTCTTTTGAGATTTGAGATTGAGTTGAGATTGAGATTGGGAGTTAAGTATAGAACATATTGAGTCTCTAACAATTCTCTTTATGCTTCTATGAGGTTGTGAATTATTGAGTCTCTAACAATTCTCTTTATGCTTCTATGAGGTGGATGAATCACATTGGGTCTCTAACCATTCTCTTTGTGGGTTCATGCCAAGCAAGTGTTCTTGATGAACTTGTGAGCAGGTTTTGGACAGGTTCCATTGGGGACTTGTGAGTAGGTTTTGGACAGGTTCCTGTGGGGACTTGTGAGCAAATTTGGACAGGTCCTAGCAGAGGACTTGTGAAGCTGAGGTTGATAGTTCTATCAGAGAACTTGAGGACAGAGGTGCATTGGTTCTATGAGAAGAACCTGAGGACAGATTTGTGCCAGATCGAAGGACTGTGTTTGGTGCTGATCAAAGACAGAGGAAGAGGACATTTGTGCTAGACCGAAGGATTGTGTTTAGTGCAAATTCGAGGACCAACTTTGAGGTGATAGAGTTGAGGACAGAGGTCTCCAGCCAGAGCAGGGAAGACAGGTGTCTTCTATGGATAGAGTTCCATTTTCTAAGGGCAACGGAGGCAGAGGTCTTCTAGAGGATCACCAGCCAGAGCAGAGGTAGGGGAAGGTATCTCCTTTGAGCAGAGGCTCATAAATTCAGATTGGGGGAAGGTTTCTCCTTTGAGCCGAGGCTCATAAACATTGTAATTGGGAAGGTTTCCCAAAGAACTTTGAGATAACTTTTAGAGAAAAGTTTTGTGGATGAACCATGTAAATTGTTGTGTCACTTTGTGGATGGTTTTGTGCATTGCTTTGATATTGCTTTGGATATATTGCTTTACTGTTTTGAAGTATAAAGGAAAAAGTAAAAAGAGGTCTTATACTGTTCACCCCCCCTCTCAGTATAAGCTTGTGTTCTTCAATTGGTATCAGAGCGGGTTCCTTCGAAAAGTTTAACAACTTGAAGGAAAAGCTAGTAAAGAACACAATGGATCATTCAAGTGGCAATGCAACACCTATTCTTGATGGGTCAGATTTTGGTCTTTGGAGTGCAAGGATGAAGGTTCATCTAATGGCACTTGGGAATGAGGTTTGGGAAGTGATTGAAGATGAGTACACTATTCCTGAACATGGTCCTAATACTAAAGAAGAAAGGCTCCTACATCACAGCAATTCAAAAGCAATGAATGCAATCCTGAAAGGCTTACAAAAAGTAGATCTCACCAAAGTGATTCACTGCAAGACAACTAGTGAAATGTGGAAACAGTTGAAGGTGGTTCATACAAGTGATACAAATGTCAAAAAGGCCAAGTTGAGACACTTCAAAGGTATGTTTGAACAACTCAAGATGAATGATGATGAAAATATTAGTGACTACATGCTTCGTATGGATGAGGTTGTTAACTCCATGAAAGACTTAGGTCTTGAGCTTGCTGAAAATGATGTTTGTGATAAGATTTTAAGATCTCTTCCTAATAGATTTAGTGAAAATATTTCTGCTATTGAGGAAGCTAAAGATTTGGATAAGTTGAAAAAGGATGAGCTCCATAGTATACTTGCAGCATTTGAGTTGAGAACTCAAGTGAAGGTTGATGTCAAGAAAGAGGCAGATTTCAAGGCTACTAAGAATTCCAAGGGTAAACAGCTTCAAGATAGTGATGAGTCTTCTAGTGATGAAGAGGCATATTACAACAAGAAAGGCAAGTTCTCTAGAAAGCACAAAAGTATGAAAAATGTAAGATGTTTCAATTGTGGAAAGTTTGGTCATTATGCTACTAACCGTCATTGTTGCCAAGGATGAAAGTGATGAAGATAAACAGGATTGTAAGAGCAAGGATTCTGAAAAGCATAGGCATCAAAGGAAGAACAAAGATGAGCACAACAATAAAGGAAAGAGGTATTCTCACAAACACAAGAAGAGCTTCTACCTAGACAAAGCAAGTAAGTGTTCTAGTAGTGATAGTGAAAGTTCTTCAAGTGATAATGAAAATGAGATGTTGTTCATATCGGAAAAAGAGGAAGAACCAAAACATAGATTCATTATCATGAAATGTCTTAGATGTGGAAATTTTGGTCACCTTGAGGATGATTGCACAAATAATGAATTGGTTGTTAGTATGTATGAGGATGCTTCAGAAAATGATAAGGAAGATGCATGTATGGTTTTTGAAAAGGGTAGCACCTCTAGTGATAAGAAATCTGAAAAAGGCCTTGATGATTCAAAGTGCAAACATATAAAGGATCTTGAATGTGAACTTACAAGTGCTCTTAGTGCTTTGAAAAAGGAAAGAAAGAAGAATGCTAGACTCAAGGATAAGTTAGATGAATGTTGTATGGAGAGAGATGAACTTATAGAAAGTCTTGATGTCTCTATGGCTAATGCACAAGAACTCAAGAATGAGTTAGAATCTAAGGTTCTTGAGTATAGTGAATTAGAGCAAAAAATGGCTTCTTTGAAAGAGGAAAATAAAGAGTACAAGGATAAGCTCTACAGATTTTAGGAAAGCTCCAAAAAGGTTAAGTCTCTCATCCAAAGTCAAAGAAATCCAACAGATAAAACAGGCCTCGGTTTTGTTAAGCCTCACAAGAAACAAGTTGGAGAGTCTAGTAAGAGATTCCAAAAGGAAGAGAGTTCTAATGAGGAAAGTATTTCAGATCATGAGTCCTTGAATGATAGATGCATAGAAATAGAAAATAGATTTCAGAATGAGAAGAAGGAGAAGTTTTCAGGACCTAAGAAGTCAAATAAAGGAAAGTTTCAAGGCAGATGTTTTGCTTGTCACAAGTTTGGTCACATGGCTGTACATTGCATGGCTCAAGTGAAGAAGGTAAATGACAGTTTCAGAAGTGGTAATTTATTTCATGGGTATTGCTACTCTTGCAATCAGTTTGGGCATAAAGCAATTTTTTGCAAGGCAAATATCAGAAACAGGTTTGGTCAGAACAGGTTTAGTCAAAATAGGTGGATTCAAAGAACAGGTATGCCTCAAAGAAATAACATTGTTACTTGTTATAAGTGCAACAATGAAGGTCACATAGCTAAACAGTGTAGAGCTAAAATTCTAGGATACAGGAATAGGAATAGTGGCATGATCAGGTCCAAGGATCAGAACAATGACAAGAACAGGAATATGGACAAAGAGTTCAAGAGAAGGCCCGACAAGGAAGTTATAGACGCTGATGATGATCAGTGCCTAATGGGAGTTTTACTCTCATCCTAGAATTAATCACCTCATCAGGAGGTGGGGGAGGGACTAAGCTAAGAGGCTCATTCTTAGTTTCGAGCCCCAAAGGTGGCCCTTTGCCATTGATGACAAAGGGGGAGAGATATGAGTAAGGGGGAGAGCTTCAAGTGAAGGGGAGCAAAACTTCAAAGAGAGTGATTTCAGTTTTGGCTCTTGAAGATGTGTTTTTAGTAAAGTTTTGCCATCAATGACAAAGGGGGAGATTGTTGGCAATTTTGGGTACATTGGGTACATTGCCTTTGCTCAAGTGTTGATGTTGTCATTGATGTCAAGAAGTGGAAGGGTTTTTGTGAAAACCAAGGTAGACAAAATAAAAGGTTTTATTTAAAACCATGGACAACAGATTTGAAATGGGTTTTTCTTAAAACCCAAGTTGGCTCTTCGTTTCGTCGAAAAAGGTGCCCCGATGATGAAGATATTTAATTTTAAATATTTAGTTTAAATTTTATTTTTAAAATTTAAATTAATATTTTAAAATTAAATTAAAGCATTTTTCGACGTGTTTGGAAATGCCGACGTGTTTGGTAATGCATCGAAGTACATATAAAAGGTGGCAATGAAATTCATTAATGTGTGTTGGATAGAATTGATATAAATCGGAGTGCATTTCGTTTTCGTCTTCGTCTACGCCAGCGAAGGAGGCGCACGTAATGGACAAGTCTTTGCTGTGACGAATGGTCGCGGTGCCGAGGAGGAAGGCAGGTGATTGGTTGGTGTGAAGCTTAAGAATGATGTGAAGATGCTACAATTCGAGTGTTGTACACTTGTCCATAATCAAAGAGGAGCTAAACATTTAGAATGTTAATTTATCACTGCGTTATCTCATAACCAGAAGCATTCGATATAAGAGATAAAACAACGCTGAAATCAAGAAAACGGGTAGCAAGGTATGCACGATTGATTAATGTGTTGAAAAACCATAGTGCACGATCAAAAAGTGATCCAATAGAAAATGATGTCTAATACGCACCAAAACCAAAGGTTTGTGCTCGGCGTGGCAGCGTGATAGACTATTTCATTTTTAGATGTTCGTGGCAGTAATTCATTCGAAGTTCGTGTTTCGTGCGACACGCGGATGTCAAGGTCTTGACACCGGTTGGAGAGTGAAATCGGAGTACGTGCTCCCTTAGAGTCAAGTGGGGTACTAGCCCACGTGGTTGACCCTCTCAAGATAGGGTGCATGCTAGCATAAGATGCAGGTTCAATTCCCTGCGATGACGACAACGAACTTAGGTAAGTCATTTTGTTGAAGTTTAAATTAAAAACACTTTGGTCTTTTGAGCTATTTCAAAATTTTGGTTTTGTAATTTTTTGATTTTTTTATTTATTATAAGTTTTTGAGGAGTTATAAGGTTATGTAATATTGTGATTTATTTTATTTTATGGTACAAGTGGTTTTAGGAGAGATAAGGGAGTTGTGCAATTAAAGGCTTTGGTGATGATGATTGAAAAGTGGAGTAATGTTGATTATTTTGTGATCTACTAACCCTTGTGAAGATTGGCAAAAGAACTTTGTGATTGTGGCAGATTTCCAAAGGGGTTCCTTCACTTCAATAAGGTATGGGCACATTCTTCTTATGAGTATGATTGGTGTATGTTTTCCTGAAATAATATTGGAGTGAAAAGGTATTCAACTAGGTTTCCTTTGGTTGGGTATAAGTCCTAGTTTCTGGTTTGTTAAAGACTACTTATGCATTGTTATCCTTGATGAGAATTTTGGTGAATGCATAATTCTGGTTTGGGGTAGTGGAAGCATTGTGCACTAGGGTTTATGGTTGTGAGTCTTGATACTTGCTTTGAGTTGGTGAAACCCTTGGATGGCTGTGTTGAGGTTGATGGTTGAGTTGCTTCCATAGAGGTTGGTTGATCAAGTTATTGCTTTTACTTGAGTCATGATATTGGGCTTACTCCATTGAGGTGATTTGAACAAGTTATTCTTTGCATTTGGTGATATTGTGTGGGTGGCTGTTTTGTTCAAATATCTTTGGAGGGAAAAGGATTTCTACTTGTTTCCTTTTCTTGTGATGATTGGTTGAATGCTTCAAGGTTAATGTTGAGTTGAATGTTGTTGGTTAAACCTTGTCTATGAGCATTGTTGTTGAAGCCCAATTGGTTGAGAAAAGATATTGGTTTTGGAAAGAACATGAGTATCATTGTTATATGAGATATTGCATGGTTGGCAATTGTTGGGTTGTGTTTCATGTTCTTGAGAAAAGCATACTACATCTATCTTATTCTTTTGAGATTTGAGATTGAGTTGAGATTGAGATTGGGAGTTAAGTATAGAACATATGAGTCTCTAACAATTCTCTTTATGCTTCTATGAGGTTGATGAATCATATTGAGTCTCTAAAAATTCTCTTTATGCTTCTATGAGGTGGATGAATCACATTGGGTCTCTAACCATTCTCTTTGTGGGTTCATGCCAAGCAAGTGTTCTTGATGAACTTGTGAGCAGGTTTTGGACAGGTTCCATTGGGGACTTGTGAGCAGGTTGTGGACAGGTTTTGTTGAGGACTTGTGAGCAGATTTGGACAGGTCCTAGCAGAGGACTTGTGAAGCTGAGGTTGATAGTTCTATCAGAGAACTTGAGGACAGAGGTGCATTGGTTCTATGAGAAGAACCTGAGGACATATTTGTGCCAGACCGAAGGACTATGTTTGGTGCTGATCAAAGACAGAGGATGAGGACATTTGTGCTAGATCGAAGGACTGTGTTTAGTGCAAATTCGAGGACCAGATTTGAGGTGATAGAGTTGAGGACAGAGGTCTCCATCCAGAGCAGGGAAGACAGGTGTCTTCTATGGATAGAGTTCCATTTGCTAAGGGCAGCGGAGGCAGAGGTCTTCTAGAGGATCACCAACCAGAGCAGAGGTAGGGGAAGGTATCTCCTTTGAGCAGAGGCTCATAAATTCAGATTGGGGGAAGGTTTCTCCTTTGAGCCGAGGCTCATAAACATTGTAATTGGGAAGGTTTCCCAAAGAACTTTGAGATAACTTTTAGAGAAAAGTTTTGTGGATGAACCATGTAAATTGTTGTGTCACTTTGTGGATGGTTTTGTGCATTGCTTTGATATTGCTTTGGATATATTGCTTTACTATTTTGAAGTATAAAGGAAAAAGTAAAAAGAGGTCTTATACTGTTCACCCCCCCTCTCAGTATAAGCTTGTGTTCTTCATAATGCGCCTTCCTTATGAAGAAGGTGCCCCGCCAGAATAAGGCACCTTCCTTATGAAGAAGGTGCCTTGCTAGAATAAGGCACCTTCCTTATGAAGAATGTGCCTTGCTAGAATAAGGCACCTTACTTATGAAGAAGGCACACAAAAAAAAAATGAGAAAAAATTAGGTGCCTTCCACATCGGGAAGGTGTCACATAAAAAAAAATAGGCACCTTCCATGGCAGGAAGGTGCCACAAAAAAAAAAAAAAAACAAAAGAACCCGAGGCACGTTCCACATCAGGAAGGCACATACAGATTGATGCGCCTTCCACCCTAGGAAGGCGTAGGTATACAACGGTGCATTCCACCCCAAGAAGGTTCAGGTATTTAGTAGCGCCTTCCACATCAGGAAGGCGCACCCATTTAGAAGCACCTTTTGTAGCAAGAAGGTGCCATCATCAAAAGGGTGCCTTCCACCACAAAAAGGTGCATCCATTCAAATAGCACCAACAACATCAGGAAGGCACCATATAAGCGCCTTCCACATTGAGAAGGCACCACATAAGCACCTTCCACATAGGGAAGGTACCAAAGAGTGTCTTCCGCATACAACCAACACTTAGTTCTCATAGACGTCTCGATCGGAATTAAATCACCACACAAACAAGAGACATCATATTACCACCATAACCCATGTGATGGAAATCCACCCCAATCAAAAAAATCTCAGAGAATTATGGGGCGAGATCAGCGCACACGTTCCAAATATGATGGACAGACAGTTTTTTGAGCAAATCGAGAGTCTGTCTTCAGCACCAACCATCAAACAACTCAGCACCAAAGTCTAGCGTAATCCGCATAAATGAAATACCCCTCCCCCATGTCACAAATCAGTGAATCAATGCTCTTCATGATGCATGAAACACCAAATAAGGTACGCGCATACTAACTCAAATCGTTATATAATTATTCATAAATTATGCAGTACCGAAAAAAAATTGCCATCATAAAAATCATATACCCCCATGGTTGGAACCACGTGCCAATGATATGGCTCAAAAGGCATACCCTAGAATTAAATGCTAAGGTTAGGCACCTTCCCTATAAGAAGGCACCTTCCTAAAGAAGTAAGGATAGAAAAAAAAAAAAGTACAGTAGTAAGGGAAGGCGCCATGGGAGGAAGGTCGAAGAATCATGCGGTGAAAAAGAATGAGCCGAGTGATACAAAAGGAATCAGGGGGAAAATAAAAACACAGTTCGAGGCCAAGGGATGGTTTGAATATTGTACCCTGGTTAGTCAGGGCTAGGATATGGAGGCAGCCAAGGAATTTTTTTCCTCCTTGAGGGGCAACGTAGCTCAAGGATGAGGGGTAGAAATTTTGGTCACTCCCGAATACATCTCGTAGGCGACTAGATTACCCCTCATAGGTGAATGCATATACAAAGGCAAACTGTTAAAGCCATATGTCGAAGTACTGCTACCAAGAGAAAACATGCAAATAGATAAGGAAGGTCTACCCAAAAGTAGACTTCCCATGAATCTACGAAAGATATTCGAGTAGGTTGCTCAATTCTTTACATGCATCAGGAAGTATACCCATTTGCACACTAACCATGTGCAGTTTCTAAATCACCTGGTGCATGGAAGGAAGTTGAACGTGCCCTTCTACCTAGAAAATGCCCTAAAGGAAGAAGCGGCTAGGTACTAGAAGGGAGCATCATCCGCCTTGGCCCACCATGGGCTGATATCAGCACTGGTCTGCCATGCATAAGTGCAGAGGTAGAACCCCGACGCAAAGAGAGATGGTGACCAAGAAAGGCAACAGGATGCTGTTACCAAAATAGGGCAAGAAGAGGGAAGCCCTATAGAGGATATGGAAAGTATCGAGCAATTGACATTGCCCAATTTCATAGAAGAAAGAGGGCATTCACCTGTTCCTGAATGCACAAAGGAAAGAGGGCATTCCCTAGTGCCCGAGTATGAAGAGGAAGGAGCACCGCTTATTAGCAGCGAGGCTGAGTTTTGACTACCAAAACCAATCCCTAGGAGGAAACTCCTACGATGACTCCTCCTCTCAATAGAAGAAGAAGAGAATGACTCAAAAGTCAGAATTATAGCCCAAACCCTCCAAGAATTGACAAACCGGAGCCCACAAGATGCAGGGACTTTCGGGAGCAATGATCAGGTTGATGAAACCTTGGAGGAAGCACTGGAGTGGCAGACCAATTGCTGGATGGCCCAAAAAATTTTGGAGGACTACCAGAATGAGCATAGAAGGGAATTGGAAGAACGAGAAAGATGAATCACCCAGCTCGAGTAGCTGGTCCAGCATTTATGAGAGAAGAACCAACAACTCCAGGATAGGGGAATAGAAAGAAGAGACGCATTGACCCAAACTGACTGGGAAATAGAGGTCTCGACGAATTCTCCCACATCCGCAAAATGAGTATTCTCTTCAGGAGAATTTTGATTAGACGCCTGATAGAGCAGCCAGAAGGCAGAGGATAATTCCTCTATTTTTGGGAGTGAAGGGGAAAGAAGTCCCACAACACCCCTATCATCGACCTGAGTGATACAGAGCAGGACGAGGACCAATAGTAGCAGATAGGACCAAGGGATAAGGAAGAACTCCCTAGACCTAAGGAAGAAAGAGAAGAACTTGAGGGGTCGGCACAGGACAGACAGGGGGGTGAAGAAGCACCCCTAGGGACGACAACACAGGTCCCCCAGAGTGAAGAGAATGCTCCAGCGACCGCAGAGTAGGACCCTCAGAGTGAGAAGACATCTGCCAGGGAGAAATGGAAAACCCTTGTTTGAGTCGTTGCATTTTCTATAGAGGCCAAAGGAAAAGGTCCCAGGATGACTTAGAAGAAGGTGAAGGTGACCTTCATCGAGCCAAAAGAAGATGAGTGGGATATGCAACCGTTTGTAGAGAGGTGAAAATAGTTTGAACGACTGCTCAAAAAGATGACAGTAGCTAAGGAGATTAGGAAGGAAACCTGGAGGATGCAGGGGGACTCTGGTATCTATGTCAATTCGATAGAGGATAGCCAGTTCTGGGAGATTTACGGGTCATCCCGGGGATGGCCCTACAATATAAGAAGGTATTTTGAATGATGGGGGGTATATGGCCCCGAATTGGAAGCCGCTACCATTGCAAAGGATAACACATGGCTTACTCCTGAAGCAACCTGATTGTACAAATCCCAAGTAGTTCATCTCAAGAGGGATAATTTAGATATCCCTCTTGTAGTGGTCAGACCTCTAGATGCTGACCTATGGCAAGCTATAGAAGCTGCATTTCAGGCAACAAAGATGATGCTGGCTAGATCACCTTCGATAGTAGCCAGGACAAGGAAAGCATAGCCGACAACAATACTCATAGCCCCACGTAGAAAAAGAGGAGCCACACCTCCAGATGCCAGTGCACAGAAGAGGCAGACACAGGCCACAAGTACATCCAAATCCACCAAGAAACAACAATGATGAGGGGTCAACAGGGCTACCTATAGTTTTGATGCCACGAGGGCGTAGCATATGTTAGGCGTGGGGGGATGATGAGCATCAGAAATGCTCATATTTTGTATACATTTTCTTGATTATTATGCGACTGTATAATAAGGATTGCATATGTTTATGAATTATTATATAATTATTTGATGAAATTATGCGTGTTATCTAATTCATGTGTTTTTAGTGTGTTTTTGTGGAATTGTAGTTGATTTAGTCAGATTTGGATCATTCGAGGTCTTTTCATGGACCTGGCACTTTGTTTCTTTTGGAATCAACGCAGAGAAGGTAGGTGCCTTCCTCTTCCAAGAAGGTGCCAAGCATAAGTAGGTGCCTTCCTCTTCTAGGAAGGCACCAAGGAAATACAAGCGCCTTCCTATCCCAGGAAGGCACCAATAGAAGGCCAGTGCCTTCCTCTTCCAGGAAGGTGCCAAAGGAAAATAAGCACCTTCCTCTCATAAGGAAGGCGTCGACAGGAAGGCGCCACTAGAAGGCAAGTGCCTTCCTCTCATAGGAAGGCACCAACAGAAGATAAGTTCCTTCCTCTTCTATGAAGGTGCCAATGATAGTAAGGCACCTTCCACATAGAGAAGGCACCCGACATACTTAGGCACCTTTCTCATAGGGAAGGCACCCCTGTTCTTCGCCCATTGACCAGACAAGCACAATGTGGACAACAGAGACTGGTGTAGTTCCAACTCTATGTCATGTAGAGTTAAATTGGGGATCACATCGACGTATGATAATGTCCTACCAATGCTAGGTGAAGCATAAACCAATCAGTGAGCATGCCATCATTAGAAATGAATTCCAATTTTAGTAGACATCGATCACATTTACCAGACTGTCTTAGTTTAGTCTGGAATGAATCGACTGATATAACATCTTTGTAACAAAAGATCTACGGGTGTGCTATATAAAAACATGCAGACCTCTCTGAGGATATATAGAATATTTTTATAGTAAATGTAGAGAGATATATAGAAGAAGCATTGTAATACTTTGATAATTATAATACAGTTCTAAGAGTTTCTAAGTGCGTGTTCAGCTGGGAGGAAGCTGTTGGAGCCTAGGCCCACTCCAAGCTAGTATTTCTTCCCCTATTTTTCCTATGTTTTCTAGATTAGTTTACCGCTTTTATAATATTGTTTATCGCATTGTTATTTCTAGTATTGTAATAGGTTTATTTCCAGGAATGCATGAATATTTCCTTTCTATAGATTTAATTGTTTTTACGTAAATTATTGAAGAGTGTATGAATAATTGACGACCATTGAAACACCCCCCCAATAGTAGAACTAGTGGACTCATCTCAAGTGGTATTGTAAGCAATATTGTTCAAGACCCTTCGCAAGTTTACGAAGCTCCCTAGGTTGATAAATTAAATGCACGGGCATGTGACAAAAGTAGGAAAGAAGTTAACCTTGTTTGGCCCGCAACATATATTGTAATTACATAGGATACATGTAAATAGTCAAGGTGGTCAATGCAATTTCATGTAGTGCTTTACCATGTGATTGCAATGTAATTAGACATGTGAGATTAAGTATATTAGTAAAACATAATCAATTGTCATGCAAAGTGTTAAATTGTTGTTTTGTTAAAGTTGAAACACAAGATGATTGGGGAAGTTGAGGGTCTGGTTGGTTACTATAACCACCATAGCAACTCTATATATAGACCCCATTTTAATTTTGTAAGGCATCCATATCAATCTAGATATGATCCACCATTTTTTCAAGTCCATTGCATAGGATAACAGTCACAGGAAGGACGTAGCATTATGCTGTGGTTGTAAGACTGGATGTAACCTTATTCATGTTAATGCAATGATACTATTTGGTGCTAACTTATTATATTGAATTTTTGTATGTGTTAGATCTATGCTATATTTCAGCATTGCAGGGAGGGCCACTCAGGCAGAGCGAGAGAATTGCAAGGACAAAACTGTTTAACTATCAAGGGGAGCTAATGTAAACTAACTAGCAATAGACATGCCTGGAGCCGACATGAGTAATGCTGATGTCTAGTACTAAAATAAAGAAAAAATATCATCAATCATAAGAAATATATCATAGGTACTTCATCATAAGTCATAGAGTTGTTTGTCATAGAGTCACTTGCTCATGCTAATTTTTCATACACTGCATCGTTAAGAATTAGCCATCTGAGTGACATCAACACAATCAATATTGATTCATAATGACATATCCCTTAGTATGATTTGCCACACCTTTCTCCACAAAATTCTATCAATCCCTCATATCGGGAAGCACACACCATTATCTACATTTGGTATCATTGCCTAGATCAAGTTCAGGTCAAATAAAGAAGTGAACATGACAAGACAAGGAGGTGAATAAAAAATTCAATCTTGATGAATGAGGAATCAAATACAAACAAAAAAGCAACCAATTAGGAGAAGTGTGAGGTTGGAAAGTCAAAGAACATAAAGCAAAGGTGAAGTTTCACAACTAGAAGTGGAGAAGGTGTGGAATCCCTTGGACAAAAAAAGTTTGAGAGCTAAAAGAGAAAGCTGGCAGACACTGTTATTGATAATAGAAATGAGGTGCAAAACCAAATAGTCAAGGAATATATTAGCATAACAAAGGAAGCTAACATTGTAAATGAAGAGCAGATGGTAACACTTGAGCTAGTAGAGAGTATTTTGCCAATGGGTGTGGTAGAATGGAGTTTGGTACCAGAGCAACCTCACAGGGATTCTTGGGGAGGAAGAGTAGAACCGTAGATTGTTTACTCGTGAAGTAGTGAAAAACATGAATTTGGAAGAAGGCTATTTAAACAAGCACTTGAAGAAGAACTTCAAACACCTACGAATGAGAGGGAGTGGAACATAACTCCACAAGAATCATCATCAAGTGACAAGAATATTGGAGGAGTCCCAATGGTGCATAAATTGCTAGTAGAGCAGGTAAACAAAAATGCCCACCCTTCATTGGGGAAGGGAAAGAAGACCCAACATGCCACATTGGTACTTGTACCATTATTCAGAATATGAATGAATTAACACAATCAAAAAAATGGTTGCAATTTTTTTCTGCCACTTTGCGAGGAATGGCCATAGATTGGTACTTGAAAAGAGAAAGTACACAACCATTTGGATGATGGGATACCAAGTAAGAAGCATTCATAAATGAATTTCAGCCATTATGATATGATACATAAATCATAACAAAAATTTATACTACAAAACAAAAACCAAATGAGATGTTAAGAATTATAATAAAATATTAAAACAATTGGCTGAAAAAATGCAAATGCCACCCCTAGATGGACTAGTAAAACACTGGTTCATAGATGGAATTCTACCAAAGTACAAGAATAATATGAAAGTATTACCATCCTCCACATATGAGGTAGCTCTAGAAAATGAAAAGAATTTTGAGAGTGAAGCTAAATAAATGACAACAGGAATCATAGGGTATTCAAGGAATGACTATTTCGATAGTGATATATAAGATAAGGTGCAAAGCGCTATGTACTCTTTTAGAAAATAATTTGATAAAATCATGAAAGAATTTAAAGGAGAGGTAAGGGAAAAAATATATTTGATATTTGAATTATAAATCGAAAGGGGATACAATATTAATTGCCCCAATATCATATATTGCAATATATGTGATGTGGAAGGACATCCTATTTTGTATTATTCATTTAATTTAAAGAGAGAAAGGCACAAAACCATGATAGTGCAATCGAAAGAACAAAAAAACACCTTAAGGAATGGATAAGGTGCAACAAGCAATGAATATAGGAATAGTCATCGAGGTGGAAGGCAAGGTGGACAAAGCCATCCACAATATAATTTTTATGGAAGACCTATCATCTAGTGTTGAAACTATCATGAATGGGGATGTTTCATGAAAAATTGCCCCAAATCACAGACTGTAGGAAATACAAATGGTAACAATGTTACCCAGATGTATCGATGGTGTGGACCGTGTAACCATAAATAAATAAATTACCCAAATAAATCAAGTACAAGTGGTACACAAAATGTCAATTTGATTGACATTGGTGAAGTTAGTAGTAATATAGAAAAAGAAAATGAAGTTCTAGTAGTGACGAGCTCATGATAGAAATATGGAGCAGTACCCAAATCCTACCAAGGAAAAGGAGCGATGGTATGAAACTCAAGAATAATTGGAGAGGGAGAAGCAAGAAAGGCTACTCCAATAAAAATCCTTGAAAATTTCAAAAATCATAATAGGTAAGCATACATCAATTGAATGCTTGGTGATATAGGTACTGTTGACAATTTTGTCACTTTTCTCAAGGGGTAGAAAAGGAAATCAAAATTTTGTACAGTGTTTTGTAAATTTTTTTCTTTGTTGTTTTGTTATTTGAAAAGTTGCAGTAATTTTGGCTTTCAACGCCACCCCTTTGTATAGAAAATAAAAAAGAAAGAGCTTCACTGTCGAGCAAGCTAGAAAAAAGAGCTTCATCAAAATAAAACGAGAAGAGCTTCACACTCGAGGCATTTCTAGCACTACTTCGGGTGAAATTCTTGCGAAGCCTAAATACAAGGATAGTGATAAAAAGAACTTCGGGCCCGAAGCGCTTCAAACCACTACTTCGGGAGAAAGTTGAGCGAAGCCACATTCAAAAGAACAACTTCACCGAAGAAGGAAGGTCTAGACCACGATCCAAATTGGCTAAGGCAAGAAAACTACTTCGGGCCCAAAGCATTCCCAGTAGCTACTTTGGGCGAGATTTTAGCGAAGTGGTGTTTCTGAAGTAAAATATGGAGGAAGAATGAAACTGCTTCACACCCGAAGCATTTCAAAAGGCTACTTTGGCCAAAAGTTGAGCGAAGCGGAATTTGAAAGAACACAGTACTAAAAACACTTCACCAAAAATCCGTCGAAGCATCTACCTTGGGTCCTGCGACAGCGAACCATTTCTACTTCATCGAAAAACATTGCGAAGCATCTGCTTCAACAAAATTTCATGCAAAGTACTTTTACCTGAAGTAGAATATGCATTTTGAAGGCAGGGATACACTTCGGCCGAAATGCCCCGAACCACAGTTTTGACGAAGGATCATGGTGAATAATCTCAACAACTCATTAGCGAAGTATCTGCTTCGGGTAAAGGACCATGCCAAAGCAGTTTTGACACAGCAAAGCAACGAGAAGTGAAGACCCAATTTTGCGAAGGAGATATGCTTCAGCTTCCATCACCCCCGAAGCTGTCTTGCGAAGCTTCATCATGCAAAGTACAAATCAAGGAGAATCTGCTTTGGCACAGGTCCGTTGCGAAGCAAAGTTGAAAAGGTAGTGAAGCACCTCAAAGGCATGCGCTCCAAGCTAGGTATTTTCTCGAGGTGATCAAGTGCCTCATAAATGCATTTTTTCATGCCCGATAAGCTCGTTGCTCATTTTTGGCAATTGAAAACAAAGTATCCAGCCATGATGAAGAGCCCGACGAGCATGGCAGCCACTCGAGCACCGCACCCAGAGACCAAGGATGTCCAAACGGCTCATCAATGCATCTTTCCATGGTTGACCCGGTCATAGTTGCTAGTTTTGATAACGGATTTGAGAGCTCGATCACGAGAGCCTCGGGGAGCCGAATTCTCAAGGCTCGAGGGCGTACTTCTCCTTGCTATGTAATTATGACTCAGAGGGTCGGGACCTCTATAAAAACCTAGGCATTGTAATGAAGAGGGGGGGTAACTATCTGCTAGAAAGCTGTTGTAACTTGATGTCCTACGATTAATACTAAATAGCTTTGGGCTCAATTTCTCTCTTTTATGCTGCCTTCTGTGCTTGATTCTTTTGTCTTTCTTCATTTGTATACTGAGACTCTAAATCTTGAATCTGGTGTGTGATTGGGGACTGTACCCTAAAACTCATCTAAAGGATACATAAGAGAGGAAAAACGTAATATTGGTTTTCTTTTATGCTGCCTAGTGGTTTGTGGTTTCTTTACATTCACTTGTCCTAATCATATTTACTCTGAAACCTAAATTTTGACGAAAGGGAGAAGGTGAATCCCTGTGAGCTCGCCTAGAGGATACATAGGAAGGTTAATGTTGCTTTTATTTTGTTTATTCTTGGTGTTCCTTGCTGCTATTCAAGTTGTCAATTAGTGATCATGCTTCCTATTCTTTCCCACATTAAATCACCGATCTCTCTTCCCTTACCCCTTTTTATTTCTTTCTCTAACCCTAAATATTTTATCTCTTTCCTGCACCTTTATCTCAAAACACCAAAGTAGATTAGCATAGGAGTCGGCCTTTCTCTAGAGATTGGCATGAGGGGCATCTCTTCCCTTTAGCCTTTCAATGTTGGTCATGGTCTAGGGTGCATACATTTATCCAAAATCCTTTCCTAGGTAGATTTGGTGACCAACAATTTTTGGCATGCCCGGTGGGACATGAAGAACACAAGCTTATACTGAGAGGGGGGGGGTGAATAGTATAAGACCACTTTTAACATTTTCTTTCAAAGTAGATTTCAATTCAATAACATGCAGAATAAAGATAGCAATAATAGCAGCAGAAATCAAAAAAATGCACAAAATACAATCCACAAAGAGACACAACAATTTACGTGGTTCACCCAAGGTGGGCTACTCCACGGATAAAACTTTTCTTCTAAAAGTTATATCAAAGTCCTCTGGGAATCCTTCCCGATTACAATGTTTATGAGCCACAACTCAAAGGAGACACCTTCCCCTAATTCTGCTTTGGCTGGTGATCCTCTAGAAGACCTCCACCTCCTCTACCCTTAGCAAGTGGAACTCTATCCACAGAAGACACCTGTCTTCCCTGTCTCGGTCGGAGATCTCTGTCCTCAACTCTGTCACCACAAAGCTGGTCCTCTTATCTGCACCAAAACATAGTCCTTCGGTCTGGCACAAATCTATCCTCTTCCTCTTTTCTTTTTTGTTATAGTTTTACTTGATCGAAACCAACTTTTCATAGTCTATGCAAACACAGCAGCATCCGATCAACTCAAACTCTTCTACAAAAAACATAGCAGCATAGTCTTCGCATGAATAGTAGCATAGTCTTTGCATGAACAGTAGCACAGTCTTCGCATGAGCAGCAGCACAGTATTCTACACTTAGACGATTCGACGAAATGCACTCTTATACTGCAATCGATCTTCGCACTCTGCTTTTTTGAAGATCAAACCTCATTGTCGCACTGCATCTACGAACGCCACTCTTCGAACGCACACTTCGATCAATCAATGAAACTCTTCAAATAGCCCTCCTTTTATACACATAATCTCAAGATTAGAATCTTGATCTTAGTCAGCTGTTTTACCCTTTGATCACGTCGGCTACAAAACCCTATGCTGTGTCGGCCTAGATTTAACTCTGTCGACTTCACTACCTCCCTATTGCTTCTAGCGTGAAACTTCAACATGTCACGATATCGCGACACCTTTTCCTATCGTACACCTTCTATAGCTTGTTGTAGCGATATCATGACGCTTTTGCTTTTGTCTGCTTCCTTTGCTCTTCTGTCATGAAATCGTGACACTTTTGCCTTTTGCTGACGTCATCTCACTTATGTCACAAAATCATGATGCTTTAGACTTCAAAGCCTTCTTCTCCGCTTCTATTACGAAATCGTGACACCTTTGCCTCTTACTGACGTCATCTGCAACTTTGTCGCGAAATCATGACACTTTAGACTTCAAAGCCTTCTTCTTCGCTTCTATCGCAAAATCGTGACACCTTTGCCTCTTGCTAATGTCATCTGTAATTTTGTCGCGAAATCGTGACACTTCTTGCTTCTTCAACCTTTTCTCAGTTTGCTCCAGTGAAAATGGAACATGTCACGAAATCATGACGCTTTCGCTGCCTTAAGCTCTTTTCTGCCAAATGCTCGTGAAACTGGAACATGTCACGAAATCACGACGCTTTCGCCAACTGCAAGCTGCTAACTCAACCTGTCACAAAATCGTGACACTTTCTGCATCCGTACAACTTCTTTGAAACCTATCACGAAATCGCGACACTTCCTACAACTCAACACTGCCAACTTAACATGTCACGAAATCGTGACAGTTTTTCCTAAACTTTCTCTCTCCTCAAACATGTCGCGAAATCATGACAGTTTTGCCTACTTCATCTCTGCCTTCCAACATGTCATGAAATCATGACAGTTTTTCCAAAACTTTCTCTCTCCTAAAACATGTCATGAAATCGTGACAGTTTTTCCAGCCGCCTGCAAACTTATTCTAACTTAAATTTTTCTTGATCTTTTGCAACTGGGCTACTCTGATTTTCTTGGAGACTTACTGACCAGCTGAAACCTTCAACAAAACACATTCTTTGACATAGAAACAAATTGCTTCAAGAAATCCTTGATATCAATGACAACAACTACCAAGAACTCCTTGACATCAATGACAACAACTACTCTTGAGCAAAGGCAATGTACTCAAGATACCCAAAAATGCCAACAATCTCCCCCTTTGTCATTGATGGCAACCCTTAACTGAAAACACATCTTTAAGAGCCAAAACTGAAATCACTCTCTTTGAAGTAGTTTTGCTCCCCCTGACTTGAAGCTTTCCTCTTCACTTGAAGCTCTCCCCCTTACTCATATCTCTCCCCCTTACTCAAATCTCTCCCCCTTTGTCATCAATGGCAAAGGGTCACCTTTGGGGCTTGGGACTAAGAATGAGTCTCTTAGCTTAGTCCCTCCCCCACCTCCCGATGAGGTGATTAATTTTGGGGTGGGAGTACAACTCCCAATTTCTCCCTTAGATACTCAAACGTATCTTTTGGAAGAGGTTTAGTGAAGATATCTGCAATCTGCTCTTTAGTAGACACATATTCTACCTTGACCTACTTATCTTGCACTTTCTCCCTTAGAAAGTGATACTTGATGGATATATGCTTTGTCCTTGAGTGCATTACCGGATTTTTGGAAATACTTATGGCACTAGTATTATCACAAAATATGGAGATGGGTTGTTCATGCTTGACTTTGAAATCCTCCAAGGTGGTTTTCATCCATAGAACTTGAGTACACCCAGCCACTGCTGCTATGTATTCAGCTTCTACCGTAGATAAAGAAATTGAAGGTTGTTTCTTACTTAGCCAAGAAACCAAACTCTTTCCCAGAAAGAATGCTCCACCACTAGTGCTTTTCCTGTCATCATTACTGCCTGCCCAATCTGCATCTGTATAGGCTGTGAGAGTGAAATCATCACCTTTGGGATACCAAAGCCCAAAGTCCATAGTGCCCTTCAGATATCTGAATATCCTTTTAACTGCTATGACATGAGAATCTTTTGGAGCAGCCTAAAATCTGGCTACTAACCCAACAGCCTGCATGATGTCTGGTCTGGTAGCTGTAACATATAATAAACTGCCAATCATCGATCTGTACAATTTCTGATCTACTGCTGGAGATTCATCATCTTTACTCATCTTGCACCCCGTAGTCATTGGAGTACATACAGGTTTGCTGTCCATCATCCCAAATTTTTTTAACATTTCTCTGATATATTTTCCTTGAGAGAGAAATATACCATCTTTTGATTGAGCAATCTGAAGACCCAAAAAGAATGACAACTCTCCAATCATAGACATCTCAAATTCCTTCTGCATGGTGTTAGCAAACTCTTTGCACATCTGGGTATTATTTCCCCCAAAAATGATATCATCAACATAGACAACTACAATCAGCATATCATTTCCTTTATCCTTTATATACAAATTGCTATCTGCCACACCTTTCCTAAAACCTTGCTCATGAAGGTACCTGTCAAGTCTTGAATACCAAGCCCTAGGTGCTTGCTTTAACCCATACAAGGCCTTTTTTAGTTTACACACATAGTCCGATTGATCTGATAGAGACACGCCTTCTGGCTGTTCTACGTAGACTTCTTCATCCAAAACTCCATTTAAAAAGGCTGATTTCACATCCATTTGATACACCTTGAATGCTTTGAAACTTGAAAGAGCCAAAAACATTCTGATGGCTTCGAGACGAGCAACAGGAGCGAACGTCTCTTCAAAATCAATACCTTCTATTTGAGCATAACCTTTGCAAACCAACCTGGATTTGTTTCTGACAATCTTCCCATCCTCATTGAGTTTATTTCTGAAAATCCATTTTGTGCCAATGACGTTCTTGTTCTTAGGTCTTGGAACTAAATCCCAAGTTTCACTTTTCTCTATTTGATTCAGCTCTTCATCCATTGCTTTTACCCAAAATTTATCTGCACAAGCTTCACTGAGATTTCTTGGCTCAATCTGAGATAATAAAGAAATATTTGTAGAATCGTGTGCCGGAAAGACTCTTCTTCTAGTTTGTCTGTTGTTTGGATCACCAATGATCAAATATTTGGGATGATGTTTCTGAACATATCGTGACGGAGTTTTGGGAAGCAGCTGTTGTTTTTCTTCTTCTTCATCTGAAACCTCTCTGAATTCTTCTTGACAGATTTCATCACTGATTTCTTTGACAGGTTCTCTTATCCCTATCTTTTCATCAACTGTTACATTTATGCTCTCTACGATTGTATGCATTCTTTTGTTGAAGCATCTGTAAGCCTTACTTCTATTGGAATAACCAAGAAAAATTCCCTCATCACACCTAGGATCAAACTTACCCAGATTCTGATCCTCCCTTCTGATGAAGCACTTACTCCCAAACACTTTGAAATGTTTTACTGTAGCTGGTCTTCCTTTCCACAATTCATAAGGAGTTTTGTGATGATTTATTCTAAGTTGGGCCCTGGTGATGATGTAAACTGTTGTACTGACTGCCTCTTTCCAGAAACCATCTAAAATTTTTGACTCATTTAACATAGCTCTAGCCATATTTTCAATGGTTCTATTTTTTCTTTCAACTACTCCATTTTGTTGAGGAGTTCTTGCTGCTGAATATTCTCTTTTAATTCCCTGTTGCTCACAGTATTCCACAAATTCATTAGAGGTGAATTCTCCTCCTCTGTCCGATCTCAAGCATTTGATTCTCTTTTCAGTCTCATTCTCAATCATTTCTTTGAAAGCTTTGAATTTTTCAAAAGCTTCAGATTTTTCTTTGAGAAAGGTCACCCAAGTCATTCTAGAATAATCATCTATAAACAGCATGAAGTAGCTTTCTCCCTGAATGCTCTGAGTTCTGGTGGGGCCACATAAATCAGTATGAATGAGATCTAAAGGTTTTGAAGAAGTATACCCTTTTGATTTAAAACTGGTTCTGGTCTGTTTTCCATGTTGACAGGGACCGCAAATGGTGTTACGGGGCCTTTTTATTTTGGGCAAGTCTCTAACTGCTTCCTTGTTACTAATGTTGACAAGATTATCAAAGCTCAGATGCCCCAATATTTTATGCCATAACCAACTCTCATCCTCTTGAGTTAGAAAACACTTTTCCTTTTTTATTTCACTTAGCATGTAAAGATTGTTTGGAGTCCTTGTAGCACTAGCAATGAGTTTTCCATTTTTTTCTTTACGAATCTCACATCTATCTGAAAAGAAAGATACTATGTGTCCTTGATCACAAAGTTGACTCACACTTAGAAGATTATGTCTTAAACCTTCTACATAAAGCACATTTTTAGTTTTAGATTTTCCATCCAGGCTAAGAGTCCCTTTACCACAGATTTTAGCAGACCTATTATCTCCAAAACTAACCGTTCCTCTGTTTGTGTTTTTTAAGACCAGAAACTTATCTTTTTCACCAGTCATATGTTTTGAACAACCACTATCAAGATACCATTTCTCTGCTTTGTCTTGAGCATGAAAAGTAGTTTGAACTATCATAGACTTAGACTTGATCTCATTTCTCTTTTTAGCAGACTTTAGGCTAGATATATCCAAACTGCACATCTTTGCTATATGCCCAACATTCTTGCAATTATAACATATGACATTTTTATCCAAAAGAGGTGCAAAAGAGTTAACATTTTCCTTACTATGGCTATTCACGGATTTAATGCAATGTATAGCTTTGTGACCAAATTTCTTGCAAGAAAAATAGTAGCCATGGAAAGTATTCTGTAACCTGCTTTGATGCCTTGGATGATTGTTCTTATTGTGACCAACTGGAATCCATCGTTCTTCAAGCTGAAGATTGATCTTGCTGTCTCTTCTTCCTGTCATGATTCTTGAGAACATAACTCTCTTCCCTGAAAATCTTAAAGCCTAGAAGAGTTTACTTTAGAGATCGAACTTAACCTCTTCATCCTTTTCTAAAACTGTGTATTCTTCTGAAAGATCCTTCTCCAAGCTGTTATGCTTTTTCTGGAGAGACCCGCTCTGATACCAATTGAAGAACACAAGCTTATACTGAGAGGGGGGGTGAACAGTATAAGACCACTTTTAACCTTTTCTTTCAAAGCAGCTTTCAATTCAATAACATGCAGCATAAAGATAGCAAAAATCAAAACAATGCACAAAATACAATCCACAAAGTGACACAACAATTTACGTGGTTCACCCAAGGTGGGCTACTCCACGGATAAAACTTTTCTTCTAAAAGTTATATCAAAGTCCTCTGGGAATCCTTCCCGATTACAATGTTTATGAGCCATAGCTCAAAGGAGACACCTTCCCCTAATTCTTCTTTGGCTGGTGATCCTCTAGAAGACCTCCACCTCCTCTGCCCTTAGCAAGTGGAACTCTATCCATAGAAGACACCTGTCTTCCCTGCTCTGGCTGGAGATCTCTGTCCTCAACTCTATCACCACAAATCTGGTCCTCTTATCTGCACCAAAACACAGTCCTTCGGTCTGGCACAAATCTGTCCTCTTCCTCTTTTCTTTTTTGTTATAGTTTCACTTGATCGAAACCAACTTTTCACAGTCTACGCAAACACAGCAGCATCCAATCAACTCAAACTCTTCTATGAAAACACATAGCAGCACAGTCTTCACATGAACAGTAGCATAGTCTTCGCATGGACAACAACACAGTCTTTGCATGAATAGTAGCACAGTATTCTACACTTAGATGATTCGACGAAATGCACTCTTATACTGCAATCGATCTTCGCACTCTGCTTTTTCGATGATCGAACCTCACTATCGCACTGCATCTGCGAACGCCACTCTTCGAATGCACACTTCGATCGATCGATGAAACTCTTCAAACAACCCTCCTTTTATACACATAATCTCAAGATTAGAATCTTGATCTTAGTCGACTGTTTTACCCTTTGATCACGTCGGCTGCAAAACCCTACGCTGCATCGGCCCAGATTTAACTCTGTCGGCTTCACTACCTCCCTGTTGCTTCTGGCATGAAACTTCAACATGTCGCGATATCGCGACACATTTGCCTGCCATACACCTTCTATAGCTTGCTATAGCGATATCACGACACTTTTGCTTTTGTCTGCTTCCTTTGCTCTTCTATCGTGAAATCATGACACTTTTGCCTCTTGCTGACGTCATCTCACTTTTGTCATGAAATCGTGATGCTTTAGACTTCAAAGCCTTCTTCTCCACTTCTATCATGAAATCGTGACACCTTTGCCTCTTGCTGACGTCATCTACAACTCTGTCACGAAATCGTGACGCTTTAGACTTCAAAGCCTTCTCCACTTCTGTCATGAAATCACGACACCTTTGCCTCTTACTGACGTCATCTGTAATTCTATCGTGAAATCGCGACACTTCTTGCTACTTCAACCTTTTCTCGGTTTGCTCCAACGAAAATGGAACATGTCGCGAAATCATGATGCTTTCGCTGCCTTAAGCTCTTTTCTGCCAAATGCTTGCAAAACTGGAACATGTCATGAAATCGTGACGCTTTCGCCAACTGCAAGCTGCTAACTCAACCTGTCGCGAAATCGTGACACTTTCTGCATCCGTACAACTTCTTTGAAACCTGTCGTGAAATCGTGACACTTCCTGCAACTCAACACTGCCAACTCAACATGTCACGAAATCACGACAGTTTTGCCTGAACTTTCTCTCTCCTCAAACATGTCGCAAAATCGTGACAGTTTTCCCTGCTTCATCTCTCCCTTCCAGCATGTCACGAAATCGTGACAGTTTTTCCAAAACTTTCTCTCTCCTAAAACATGTCGCGAAATCACGACAGTTTTTCCAGCCGCCTGCAAACTTATTCTAACTTAACTTTTTCTTGATCTTTTGCAACTGGGCTACTCTGAATTTCTTGGAGACTTACTGACCAGCTGAAACCTTCAACAAAACACATTCTTTGACAAAGAAACAAATTGCTTCAAGAACTCCTTGATATCAATGACAACAACTACTAAGAACTCCTTTGACATCAATGACAACAACTACTCTTGAGCAAAGGCAATGTACTCAAGATACCCAAAAATGCCAATAGGACAGACTATCTCTGTCTCAGTAAGATCCATAATCGGTGGGACAAGTACAATTCTAAGTTGATAAACCCACCTGTGCCAACAGTTTTTGGCACGCCCGATGGGACCAAGGTCCCATATTTTAAGCGCAAATCTCAAACCCGTCTTCACCGGGGCCACTAGTTCTAACCAGTTCCCGGTGTGACCCGATCAGTCTCACCTGACTAGTGGTAGTGAGAACCGATGCTCTCATTACCGAAAGACTCTTAGCATCTGGCGACTCTGTTTACCCAAGAATATTTAAGTCGTAAAGACCAAGTACCAAAGTCTGTGCCTTCATGCAAACAAGATGGAGAGTTAGGAATAGAGGAGAGGAAACTGAGTTCTTTGAGCTAGATATTGACGCCTTTGGGGAGCGATCTAGGTTAGTCACCCCCGAGTCACTATTACGTGGAACATCCTCGCAAGAGGTCATTGTTGACGAGCAAGGCTTAATTTTTGATAGCACAACGGCTAGCTTTCCTCTTAATCCTCCCAACTCACCGAAGCATCCTAGTGCCTCCATTCCTATTAGTCATCCTATTAGCAATCAAGGAGGAGCTTCGAGGATTCCTGTTTCTCAAAATCTAGGAGCAAGTATGGCACAACAATAGCAACAACAACAACAACAACAACAAATGCAGCAGCAACCGCCACCCAGGTGGTTCCCATCATGGGATTCTTTGTCACCACTAAATCTAGCGAGACAAGGGCAAGTGCCACCTGCTACTGTCAAGAAGATCCCAACGTTCGATGGAACTGGAAAGACTGCTCTGGAGCACATCCAGGACATAATCTCTCTGGCGGCGATCCATGATATCATAGAAGAGCAAGTGATGGTAAAGCTTCTGGTTCTTTCCCTTAGAGGAAAACTCCTCTACTGGTATAGATCTTTACCACCCGATACTATTACGGGATGGGACCAGTTAGCCGGGCAATTGATGCAAGGTTTCAATGAGTCCTCCGATCCTACCTCTCTCCTGCATCAGTTCACCTCAATCCAGAGACATCCACAAGAAGAGATCATAGACTTCAATGTAAGGTTCGCTCGAACCTGGCAGAGAGTACCAGCTGGACTTCGGCCAACCGACGAGGCTGCAACATACTATTTCCTTCGGGCTTTCAACCCTGATATCAGTATCATGGTAAGATATTCCAACATTAATACTTTTCTCGAGTTGTATGGGTTAGCCAAGAAGGCAGAAATGGATTTGATAGCTGTGGGCAAGCTTCCCCAAAGGATGTCGATGCCCATACTTATCGAATTCCCTCAATCCCCGTACATGAGCGTAGCTGCTTCGCAGATCTCTGTAACCCCTACACTCCCGATCTCATCTTGGAACCCGAATCCTATTGTGTCTCAAATTACTGCTCCACAAATTCACTTTCCCACATTTTTAGCTCCATAGCCTACTGTCACTTCGGCATTCCCTGTACTGCCAGCACCACTTCAACCCCCTGCCTTACCTCCAATACCAACAATGGCTTCATTGCCACTCATTCCAAAAGCCGATGATATACAAGCTAAAATTCTTCAAGAGATGCAGTCTCTGAACTCCACAGTTCAGACGTTGTCCAACGACATGACCATTGTGAAGAAGAAGCAAGCACAACAAGAATTCCTACCGAGAAGATCTTATCCTACACCTGCGCTTACCAAAGATCAAGCAGTCCAGCAAGGGAAGGCTTCGGTGAGAAATGTTGCGATCGATGAAGCTCCGAGCACTTCTGATTATGTGTATTGGTGCTCTACGTGCAATGATCCGCATGAAGAGAATACTTGCATGTTGCACCAACACTATGTACAAACGCTGGCGAGCAGTAGTCATGGCGGTCAAGTCAACGTCATCAGGCAAATGAGTCAGAACTTGGCGATTGGCGAAGAAGAGCCAGTCGCAGTGCTTACCAGAGGAGGAAAGAAGGCGATAGAAGTGGATGCTACTCAGATGGCTCCCTTAAAAGTACATGCTCGACCCAAAAAGGGACAATCATCTTCTTCGGCCCCGAACGAAGCTCCTCCACCTGCACCAATCAAAGAAAAAGCTCAAAAGGCCTCTGCCGAACCACCTCAAGCAGAAACTAAGGAGCAGGCTAAGGAAAAGCTCAAGTTTCCTTCACTGACTAAGCGACAAAGAGTTGAAGCTACGGAGCAGTATCGCACTAGATATGAGCCGAGAAAGGAACCCGAGGTGCTCAGTTCCCTGTCTTACAACATTGTAGAGGAGTTAAAGAGGATCCCAGCCAAGATTAGCTTGTACGATGCACTGCAACTACCTGGGCAAGTAGACCTACTGCAAGAATCATTGAAGATGACTAAAGCAAAAAAGGCAGCACCACTTGCTCTTGTGCAGACCCTATCCACATCCATTATGGGGAAGAATAGACCACCTCCATTCTACCTATCTCTATAGATGGAAGGGTATATTGTACATAATTGTATGATCGACTCTGGGGCTGCTACAACAGTCATGCCAAGAGCAGTCTACGAAGAAATAGGAATGGAATATATGCGAAGCAGCCATGGCGTACTCCAGTTGGATGGTTCCCCAGTGAAGACTATAGGAGTGATCAAAGACATTCCTATTCGACTACATAAGATGCCTCAGATCACGGTCATACAAGAGGTAGTGGTCGTCGAACTGGAACCATACTTCAGTATGTGTTTGTCAAGGGAATTCACAGCAAAGCTGGGTGGATACCTGTCCATGGATTACTCTCATCTGGAAATTCCATTCAAAGGAAAGAAGGTGAAGATCTACAATGAAAAGCCTTCTTCTTTCCTTATGCAGAAGATTTTCGAAGAAGAAAGCAGCGATCCAGTGAATGCAATAATGGAGGGAGTAGAGCAGGTGGACCTGGACGAGGAATCTCTTGCGCAACTGAGTTATGAAGATGAGTTCTCATTGGCAGACTTTAATGCCATGGTAGAAACCGAGATAGGATGTTATGCGATCGCCAAGCCTGAGAAACACACCCAACCAGAGAATAGAACAAGTGCCCAAGAAGGACTATGGAAGTTGTTCTTCGATGGTGCCCGATGTAAAAATGGTGTTGGGGCAGGGATTCTTCTAGTATCGCCATCCGGAGAGCAAAAGGAGTATTGCTACCGGTTGACATGGAGCTGCACCAACAATGCAACAGAATATGAAGCATTGTGCCTAGGACTCAAGAAAGCTGACAAGTTAGGCATAAAGCACCTCCAAATCTTTGGAGATTCTGAACTGGTATGCAACCAGGTCACAAATAGATGCTCTTCAAAAAAGCATTATTTAAAGTCATACCGCAATAGGGTATGGGACTTGTTTGACCAGTTCGAGTCTCTCAATCTGCAATCCATCCCACGAGAAAAGAATCGACATGCCGATGTTCTGGCATCCATCGCAGCCAAGTACTCTCCAGCAGAAGACATGGTGCACAAGCCCAAAGCAGTGAGGTTAATCTACAGACCCTCCATCCCGGACAGAGACCTACACTGGCAAGTCTTTGACAATGATGAGCAGATTGTAAATTTCATGATTCAAGAAGCCACCACAGTCGAAGACAGAAGCTCTGACGAAGAAGAAGATGAAGCGCTGGTTCAATTGAAGAATAACCACGTTCCCAAGGGACTGATCACCCTTGAAAGCCTCTTTGATCAGAATGATCGAGCACTCTCTCATATGATCAAAGTCAATGAAAAGCAGTACCAAGATTTAGAGCTTGAACCTGGAAAAGCAATAAAAGTTGGAACCGACTGCACTTCGAAAGAGATAGAACAGATCCAGACTCTGTGCAAAAAGTTTCCCGACATAATTGCTTGGTCCTACCAAGACCTCAGAGGATACGATCGATGGCTGATCCAGCACACAATTGAATTGCAGGAGGGGGTCAAACCCTTCCGACAAAAGCAAAGGCCGGTTAACCCAAAGATCGAGGTCCTGATGAAGGCCGAACTCCTAAAAATGCTCGAGGCAAAGATAATTTATCCCATCAAGCATTCTTCTTGGGTAGCGAACCTAGTCCCTGTCAAAAAAAAGAATGGAGATATACGGTTATGCGTGGACTTTCGCAACCTGAACCAGGCCTCTCTCAAAGATCACTATCCTCTTCCGCAAATCGATCAGATCTTGCACTCGATGGCTGGAGCTCAACGCTTCTCCCTGCTCGATGGCTTCTCTGGATACAATCAGATCTGGGTCAGGGACGAAGACCAGCATAAAACAACATTCACCACCAAGTGGGGGACATTTGCTTACCAGCGAATGCCATTTGGTCTTTCGAATGCCGGTGCCACTTTCCAGAGGGCGATGGATCTTGCTTTTGGTCAGCTTCTGAATAAGGTTATCGTCATCTACCTAGATGACATGACCATTTTCTCTCGAAAAAGGGAGGATCACCCCATACACCTACAACAAATTTTTGAAAAATGTCAAGAATTTGGCATATCAATCAATCCGAAGAAGTCCATATTCGTAGTCAACGAAGGAAAATTGTTGGGACATGCAATATCAAAAAAGGGTCTCACTGTAGATCCCGATAGAGCCGAGGCTCTAACGAAGCTCCCACTCCCAGCAGACAAGAAAGGACTTCAATATTTCTTCGGCCAGATCAACTTCGTGAGGAAGTTTGTCCCCGATTTCGCCCAAGTTATCAAGCCAATGTCTGATCTTTTGAAGAAGGGCACCGAATTCATCTGGATGGAAGAAAGAAGGGAAGCATTCGAAGAGATTAAGGCCCAAATCGCTCAGGCGCCAGTCCTGGTCAACCCTGACTACAGTCGAGATTTTATCCTGTATGCCATAGGGGAACCCGAAAGCTACGCTGCGGTCCTGACACAAAAGGGGGAAGATGGTGAAGAGCATCCCATCACGTTTCTGAGCCAGGTGATCAATCCCCATGAAGAGAAATACAATTTCATAGAGCGTCAGGTGCATGCAGTAATGAAGTCTCTCAGGAAGTTCAAGCAGTTCGTCTCCCAGAGTCGGGTTACGATCTTTGTCATTCACCCCGACGTGCACAATTTCATCATCCAAGGAGAGTTGGGAAGCAAGAGAGCCGGTTGGGTGAACAAGATACAGGAATTTGACATTGAGATCAAGCCCACAAAATTGGTTCACGGTCGCGCATTATGTCAAGAACTGGCGAAGAGCGCAGCGGCCGAAGCAACAGAACCTCAATGGGATGACTCGCCAGTCGAAGGATGCTTCACAAACCAGGAAGCGGATGAAAAGGACTGGGTCAGTGAGATAATCAAGTACTTCAACACCGGCATATGTCCTTCGCATCTAAATGCATCACAGCGAAGGCATTTCAGGATGCGATCCTCCCGATACACTCTGTGCCCCGAAGGCCTATTTTTTAGAAACATTGATGGCATTCTTCTTAAGTGCATAAAATATGATGATAAAAGGAGAGTCTTGGGAGAATTTCATTCAGGACTATCTGGAGGTCACTTCGCAGGGAGAACAATGATGCTGAAGATCATCAGGGCGGGTTATTATTGGCCCACACTCTTTGTCGATGCCTTCGCAGTTTGTCGCAGGTGCGAGCAGTGTCAGAAGTTCATCGACCGAAGCAGAAATGCTTCGATGCCTCTTCAACCGATACAAGTAGAGACGCCCTTTCAGCAATGGGGGCTGGATTTCATAGGGGTCATATCATCGAACTCCTCCGCTGGACATAAGTTCATACTGACTGTGACTGACTACTTCACCAGGTGGGCCGAAGCGATCCCTACGAAGCACGCAGATCAAGAGACTGTCATAGCCTTCCTAGAAGGTTTGATCACCAGGTTCGGCCTCCCCAAAGCAATCATCATGGACAATGGTCCTGGCTTCACAGGCACCAAAATCAATGAATTCCTCTACAGATATGGGATATATCATAAAGTATCCTCCAATTATTATCCACAAGGCAACGGCTTGGCAGAATCCACCAACAAAACCTTGTTGAGGGTGTTAAGGAAGCTTATAGAGCAAAACAAAAGGACTTGGCATCTTCTTCTAGATCGGGCCTTGTGGGCCGATCGAATTTCTATCAAGAAGTCGATCAAGACTTCGCCTTATGCCTTGGTCTATGGCAAGGAGGCTATCTTACCCACTCATGTAGAGATCCCTGCACTGTAGCTATTGGAAGAAGAAGATGAAGTTAGCCCAATGGAAAATAGATTAGCTCAGCTATTGCAGTTAGAGGAAGATCACGAGGAAGCTTACCAGAACTTCGCTAAGCATGCTCAGGTCACCCAAGATTGGTTCAAGAAAAAATCATCCAATCGCGCATTCAATGTGGGAAATCTGGTATGGAAATGGGATTCCTGGAAAGCCAAGCCTGGAAATCACGACAAGCTGGACGCCTTCTGGGATGGGCCGTTCAAAATTATGAAGGTGAACTCGGCTAACTCTTTCATCCTCAAAGATGCAGAGGGCCAGGTTTTGCCGATCTCTATCAATGGTCTTCATCTGAAGACTTTTCATCGCTGAGGTGAAACAATTTCTCTCTTTAAAAAAAAAAAATATGTGTGTATATAGACTTTTGTATATATATTTCTCTTCAGATGCAAAATCCAAGAACTACACTCCAAAATCTCCTTCGGGGATTTTAAATGCGAAGTAGCAGTTGCAAGGAGGTTCACCGCGAAGCACTTTACCCTCAAAAGGGCCGAACCAAAGTTCAAACAAAGGCACGAAAAGAGCTTCGCACCCGAAGCATTTCCAGCAGCTACTTCGGGCAGAAGTTTTGCGAAGTAGATTTTAAAAGGGGCTTTTGCGAAGCTGTTTTCAATAACACAAGCTTCGGTAGGCGGCCCTTGTAAAGCGCGGCGAAGGAGGAATACTTCGGGCCCGAAGTGTCAAAAAGCAGCCCGCATCAAAGGTTCACCGCGAAGCATTTTCAATGTTGTTTTCACCTTCGCCGAACCAACAACACTCGAGATAGGAGAATTTAAAATGTGCCTCGAAGAACGTGCAATCAACGGCCATAAAAAAGGGTTCGAAGCAGGTGAATTTAAGGCAAGAGCGACGGAGCACTTCTCGAGGCGATTTGGTTAAAAGGAAAAAGCTCGCGCCCAGGTACGAAGTGGCAGCAGGTTGCTTCTCCAATACAAAGCGTAATCATCAAAGCATGTGGCCCTGCGTACCACGTCGATGCAGAACCAATTAAAGGATACGGTAACCTCTTTCGTCCGAAGTAAATTTAATTTTAGTAGGTGCCATAAATTCAGGTGGTTGCCTTTTTTGGCTATAAAATGCGAAGCCCTAGCACTAGGGAGGTTAGTTATCCATTGATACGCGCAAGACTAAGTGCCTTTGGCTATTCTGTAATTTTCTTGCCCTTTACATCCAAGCCCTCCGCATTGAAACCCTCTGTATCTAGGACTCTGTCGCCATCATTTTCGACATGGGAAAGAAAAACTCCAAGGAGAAGGGGAAAGAGCCCGAGGTTGCAGGCCCTAAAAAAACAAAGAAGGGCAAGGAAGAGAAAAAGCGTACTCCAAAGAAGCTAAGTCTCGCCTCTCACCCCGAAAAGCAGCCAATAGAAGAAGGGGACGACTCGGAGGAGGAGCAGCTTGTAGAACCACCAATTGATGGGTGGGAGAAGATTAGAGACACACAACTCTCTAAGGGTGTATCCGACCTCCGACGCACCATAGAGTTTATGACAAGCAGACTCACCCCAAAAAATAAGAGAGCTGCTACATATTACTCTCAGATTTACTGGTTTTTAACCCCTCCTGCTCACCATTGTCCTGAGCTAATTTATGCTATCGCACAAAATTACCAGCCTGCATCCAGGCAGGTGTTGGACGCTTCGGGGCACAAGTTGTTCTCCATCCTGAAGGAAGATGTACAAGCAGCCTTCGCGCCACAACAGGGTCCGCCCAAGGGCTATTCTGTTCGCAATGTCATCTTAAGTGAACAAATGGAGAGGTTCACCTCTAACAGCTATATATTGAAATTCCTGCACGAGAATCTCAAGAGCGGGCTACCTTCGAACAAGCTGCCCCAGATGCCTTTACCCTTGGCGGCCTTCAAAAACATCGATATTTTCTCCATCATTGCATGGGTGGCGGGCTTGTCAACAGATGCTTCAGTGCAGCCCTGGCAGGTGTCTTTGGCCGAATGTATTTTGAGAGGGGAATTTTATGCCCCCGACGCTTCAAGGCCAAACACCAACCCAGTCTTCTTTGACTGGGCAGAATGGGTGGCCCGAACCTTGCATACAAGGCTCACCAGCATGAAGAATTCGGCAACGGGCCAGTACTTCGCACCCTGCTCTTTCCTTGTCTGGTTGTATTTCTACCAGGTTCATAAGCGATTCCCCCATATCGCCATTTCTCCAAGCGATGAGGATGGAAATCCTCTGCCAGTGTATCAATGGACTCCCCTCCTATTGAGGACAGAGTCCTATTATTCTTTTAATCAACAATTTTTGGGACCCGCCATGCATCTGTTGAAGGGTTCTTGTCCTCGGGTCCCCCTCAGTTTGAGAGATAGAGTGGTGCAGGAAAAAAGAGGAGATGTTTTCCAATTGACACAGGGCCTGGTGATTCGCCTGTTCGGTTTCATAGGGAAGCCCTTCCTGTTACCAGTCTACCCCTCTGAATATCAGTTCGCATTGGAAGTCGCTCGACAGAGCGACTCTACAAATGCAGTATACGATCACGGCCGAAAGTGGGCACATACCTGTGACTTCCCCTTCAGGATGGGCGTAATCGAAGTCTTTGCCCTAAAATAGAACGTTTTCCTGGAGGAAAAGCTTGCTGATTTTGGCCTACTCCAGATTCCTCAACAATGGCTCTATGATCCTTTGGGAGTGATGAGGGATCACTTAAAATTCAAGAATTTCCACATCTGCCCCCACCCCAAAATTGTGGAACAAAGGAATAATCCCAATGGGAAAGATCTGGAGTGGCATTTGGAGAGGATGAGGACATTGCCTCCCTGGCATGAGTTCTACCCCATGGAGGTCGAGTTCGACCTTGATCGGTACCCCCTCCCAACTCCAAGCTCCACATTTTGGAGAAAGGCAAAGGATGATTTAAAGGAGGAATTGAAGGATTGGAGCGAGGAAAAGCTTCGGGAGTGGTGGATAATGAGAGTCCATCACCAAAAAATGAACTCTTATGGACTCTTGGCATCAGATAAAGACTTCACGATTCTTTACGAAACCAATGTTGAAACTTGGAAGTCTATATCCTTTGCAGATTTTGTTCCCCCAGCTACCCCAGGATCAGGCGAAAGCCCAGGAGGAGCTAAAGATGCCTCGAAAGAAGAAGAAGAAGTAGGGGCCGAAGCTACGCCAACAACACTACCACAGGGACCATCGGAGATCCATGACACAAGCATCGAAGAGGCAGAGCAACCATTGGAGAGAAAGAAAAGAAAGAGGCAAGAGCAAATTCAAGTGCCTCCGAGCCACCCAAAGCGACCTCGCACGAAGCCTGCAAGTACTCCTACCGAATCACCTACATCAGGCCCGGCTGAAGCAAAGGTCGAAGATGCGGGGCCACCAAGTGCTGAGACGGTCCCTGATATAGACATCATTGATGTGGAGGAGCTCCTCCAACAAGAAGGAGACCCCAAAGTAGAAGTTGTGGAGGTCGAGAGTGTTGAAGCCCAAAAGGAACAAGAGCCAATCACCTAGGATGTCACCACGGCCGCTCTGCCAGGAGGGCACGTAGGTATGCACTCTCTTCCTTTCGCCTTGGTCTCCGACACGTCCACTGTGGTCCCGATTGAAGGTCCTCATCAATCTCTCCATCCCCTACAAGGTCAATCACCCACTCAGATACTGCCCATTGCCAGTCCAACCCTGCATAGCTCCACTCCACCCGAGTCGTCTGACCAGGACAAGCCCGTTGAAACCACTTCGCCCACCCACGCCACCGTTCCTTCAATCCTAAGTCAAGGCGAAGGCAGTGTCCCAACGCCAAGCCCCGTAGCCCACTCTCCCATCGCTCACAGCATAGTCCCGCTTGCCAAAGCCCCTGCTACACCCGTCTCCGAACCGTCTGGGGAATCATTCCCCGTTAATTCTTTATATTTGTTCACACCTTTGGCTGGAGATCCAGCCTTTTCTGAAATAGATTTATCTTTAATAAAGGAACGCCCCTTAGCCGAGAAGCTACTCTTAGCTCGACAAAACATAGAGAAAATGTTGAAGGAGGCAAGGAAGAAAAGAGGGCGATCTCTGGCCCAGGTTGAAAAATGCGCTGTCTTCGACTTGAAGGGCAGAAAGTTACATAAGGTACAAGGCCCAAGCCTCCGGATGAAATGACTCCAACTGACTATGATTACCAGGAGAAGACCAAGGACCTGGAGCATTTGAATATAGATGATGAATCCGCATCCATGCATGTCGGGATCGAGACTTTTTGAGCGCATGCAAATATTGCCAATCAACGTAGGATTGAAGCAGAGAGTGCCAACATCAAGTTGGAGGAAGAGTTGGCTAGAATCCACTCTGAGCTGGAGGATTCACAGGGGCAGTGTAAACTAATGAAGAAAGAAACACATGCCCTGAAATAGTAGATACTACAATTGCAGTCTTCGGCTGAGCACCAAGCATAGAAATAGGCCAAAAATGAGCTAAAAGCCAAAGAGCTCGAGAACAAGATCTTGCAAGCTCAGCAGCAATTGTTTGAAAAAGCAAACCTGGAGCTGTTCGACAGAGGCAGAATCAAGGAAATCCGCTCACACTTGCTCAAAGGTTTCAGATCATGGGCCTCCAGTGCCCTATCAACTTTAATCTATGTCACCGAAGCCCAGCATGCCATTGCTAAGAAGGGGCCCATAGTAGATGAAGTTATCCAAAAAATCAAAAGGCGACTCAAGCTTGCTTTTGAAGTCCAAAGTATTAGATATCAGGACCTGCAGGTTGCTGCTATGAGTCGAACGGCTAGGGATTGGTCTACTGCCCAAGCCACTGTTCGCGCCTTCTTCTCCAAGGTGAAGAAAGCGCAGAAGGTGAAGGGCCTCCTAGATATATTTGAGCAGGAGCAGCGCGCATCAATGGGTTACTTCGAGGACCTTTCTTCCTTAGGTTTCCCGAGTTTCACAGACGATGATGGGAACCTTCTCACCCGGGAAGAACTTAAGCCGGCGTGGCTCCATTTCGAAAGTGACGTCTCAAAAATAGATGAGTGGGAGGAGCCAGTCACAGAAGGACAAGTCACCGACTTCATCCTGAGACACTACAAAATCATGGCTTGCCTGAATGACCTAAGTGTAAGAATCAAACATGCCGATATAGGGCAGATTGATCGGTTCCATGTTTTGGTCAAGGCACTCGAAGACCAAGAACCATTTCAGAAAGGGGTCTGGGCTCACGTTCGCCGAACCATGAAGAAAATCCGTGATCGTCTTGTCCCATCACCGCAGCAGGAGGCCACGCCAGAAGAAGGAGCAGAAGAGGAAGAAGAAGGAGCAGAGGAGGAAGAAGAAGCAGAAGAAGAAGGAGAACCAGCTACGGAAACACTCCCAGAGGGAGAAGGAGGAGAAGGATCTGGAGGGGACTCTGGCCCAATGGATCAAAGCTAGGGGTTCTCCCACCGAGACGAGCTCGTTGCCCCACGAGCCGCCAAGAATGTTGACAATTTTGTCACATTTCTCAAGGGGTAGAAAAGGAAATCAAAATTTTGTACAGTGTTTTGTAAAGTTTTTTCTTTGTTGTTTTGTTATTTGAAAAGCTGCAACAATTTTGGCTTTCAACGCCACCCCTTTGTATAGAAAATAAAAAAGAAAGAGCTTCGTTGCCGAGCAGGCTAGAGAAAAGAGCTTCACCGAAAGAAAACGAGAAGAGCTTCGCACCCGAGGCATTTCCAACACTACTTCGGGTGAAATTTTTGCGAAGTAGTATTGCCGAAGAAGAATACAAGGATAGCGATAAAAAGAACTTCGGGCCCGAAGCGCTTCAAACCACTACTTCGGGAGAAAGTTGAGCGAAGCGGCATTCAAAAGAACAACTTCACCGAAGAAGGAAGGTCCAGACCACAGTCCAAATTGGCTAAGGCAAGAAAACTACTTCGGGCCCGAAGCATTTCCAACAGCTACTTCGGGCGAGATTTTTGTGAAGCGGTGTTTCAAAGTAAAATACAAAGGAGGAAGAATGAAACTGCTTCGCACCCGAAGCATTTCAAAAGGCTACTTCAGCCAAAAGTTTTGCGAAGCGGAATTTGAAAGAACGCAGTACTAAAAACACTTCACCGAAAAGCCGTCGAAGCATCTACCTCGGGTCCTGCGACAGCGAACCATTTCTACTTCACCGAAAATCATTGCGAAGCATCTGCTTCGGCAAACTTTCATGCGAAGTACTTTCACCCGAGGTAGAAGATGCATTTTGAAGGCAGGGATACACTTCGGCCGAAATGCCCCAAACCATAGTTTTGATGAAGGATCATGGCGAAGCATCTCAACGACTCATTAGCGAAGTATCTACTTCGGGCAAAGGACCACGCCGAAGCAGTTTTGACACAGTGAAGCAACGAGAAGTGAAGACCCCATTTTGCGAAGGAGATATGCTTCGGCCTCCATCACCCCCGAAGCTGTCTTGCGAAGCTTCACCATGCGAAGTGCAAATCAAGGAGAATCTGCTTTGGCACAGGTCCGTTGCGAAGCAAAGTTGAAAAGGTAGCGAAGCACCTCAAAGGCATGCGCTCCAAGCTGGGTATTTTCCCGAGGCGATCAAGTGCCTCATAAATGCATTTTTTCGTGCCCGATAAGCTCGCTGCTCATTTTTGGCAATTGAAAACGAAGTATCAAGCCATGATGAAGAGCCCGACGAGCATGGCGGCCACTCGAGCACCGCACCCGGAGACCAAGGACGTCCAGACGGCTCATCAATGCATCTTTCCATGGTTGACCCGGTCACAGTTGCCAGTTTCGATAACGGATTTGAGAGCTCGATCACGAGAGCCTCGGGGAGCCAAATTCTCAGGGCTCGAGGGCGTACTTCTCCTTGCTGTGTAATTATGACTCAGAGGGTCGGGTCCTCTATAAAAACCTAGGCATTGTAATGAAGAAGGGGGGAACTATCTGCTAGAAAGTTGTTGTAACTTGATGTCCTGCGATTAATACTAAAGAGCTTTGGGCTCAATTTCTCTCTTTTATGCTGCCTTCTGTGCTTGATTCTTTTGTCTTTCTTCATTTGTATACTGAGACTCTAAATCTTGAATCCGGTGTGCGATTGGGGACTGTACCTTGAAACTCGTCTGAAGGATACATAGGAGAGGAAAAATGTAATATTGGTTTTCTTTTATGCTTGCCTGGTGGGTTGTGGTTTCTGTTACATTCACTTGTCCTAATCGTCTTTACTCTGAACCCTAAATTTCGATGAAAGGGAGAAGGAGAATCCCTGTGAGCTCGCCCAGAGGATACATAGGAAGGTTAATGTTGCGTTTCTTTCATTTATTCTTGGTGTTCCTTGCTGCTATTCAAGTTGTCAGTTAGTGATCGTGCTTCCTGTTCTTTCCCACCTTAAATCACCGATCTCTCTTCCCTTACCCCTTTTTATTTCTTTCTCTAACCCTAACTCCTTTTATCTCTTTCCTGCACCCTTATCTCAAAACACCAAAGTAGATTAGCATAGGAGCCGACCTTTCTCCGGAGATTGGCACGAGGGGCATCTCTTCCCTTCGGCCTTTCAATGTTGGTCCAGGTCTAGGGCGCATACATTTACCCAAAATCCTTTCCTAGGCAGATTTGATGACCAACAGTACTGAATATGACCTTGGAAGTGAAGGTATAAAATCTACTTAGTGCAATACCTAAACTGTATGCTATGGTTGGTGAAGTGATAAAGACAATAAAAAGAGATGAAGTTTGAGAGGTAGCTAGCATCAATCAGGATCAATTCATTGATCCTACAATACTAATGATCAAATCTGAGAAGAAACCAACCTTGGTTCATATAGAGATATTAGACCATAAGCTGACTCGATTACCCTATTTACCCTATCCATAGCCTCATATGCAAATCCCATAGGAAATTTTTCTCCATCAACAATATGAAGAACCTTCACCAAAGTCTCTGAGACCTAAAAAAAAAGAATAATAATTTAAAGAAAAATATTATACAACATAAATAAAATAAAATAAATTAATAAACGTAGCCATGTATCTTGATGGAATCATCCATGGCCATCCATAAGTCCTCCTTAAACACATAATTATAGATATTATTTCCTCAGGTGACGTACGGTATCTTGCAGTTGCTTCAGAGTTCAAATCATCATCACAAACATTTGATTTAGTAACCCTCTTGCATTATAAATGCTTTTCAATTTCATAAATTATGTGGCAAAGCATGTAATTTCAGGCCACACTACTCCCTCTAATTAGTAAATCATCTCATAAGGCTAAGGACCCATGTATGGTTGTAAATAAATTTTGTGATAGCCTTAGCCTTCCTTACAACATCTGCCACCCAAGGTAATTTTCCAATTTCCTTGAGCAAATTGATACAATGGGCTACACATGGGGTCCAAAAAATAGTGAGGAATATCTCCTCCAAAATCCTCTCGATTGCCTTATATGTTTTTGCATTTTCCGTTATGATTTGGACAACATTCTCCTCCCCAACCTCCAACAACCCTGTAAGCATTTCAACACTCTTAACATGTGATGATGCATCTATTGACTTGAGGAATGCAGTTCTTCCTATCGATGCAACCAAAAAATTAATGAGGGTTCTTCCCATCCCATTCGTCCAACCATCAAACATTATAGTGCAACCATTGTTCCTCCACACCCTACGCTGGTCTTCAAGCACAACCTGAAGTATAAAAAAATTATTCATGCACATTGCATATTGATATATATAAAAAAATTTAGTCATGCCATATATATATATATATATATATATTTAGTCAAGCACAATGCCACAACCTAAATGTTGTCCATGAATTATTGAAGGATAGGGCCCCTAAGGTCATCATAATTCAGTGCCTTAAATCCTATGCTACGTATTGCAATGATATCTATCATGCGCCTCTTGTAAGGAGACCTTTCCACATTGAAGGGAATGTCAGAATAATACCAAAAAGTTGCAATGGTTGTCCTCATTGCATTATGCTTGTCTTGGTTCCACGCGGCCATACCCTCAAGCATGGATTGTGATCATGGCATAGAATGGTCTAAAAAATTGAACAGTCTCATACCACTAACTGATTGTGCACATGATGGACTCAAACTCCCTTTTTGAAATTGGCTAAAGCTGTTTTCGGTACGAGGAATTTGGGAGAGTGGTTGAGATGGCATCAATATGTCTTCTTTTGAGAGTATTTTTTCCTCTGAATTAGAAACCATCACCTCTACTTTATTTCTAATTTATTTTGGCACCTTAGGGCATACCCTTACATCTTTGTGAGTTCTCTTTGCCAAATGGAATTTGATGTGATAAACGCCTCCATGAAGAAGTTCCTTACAAAAATTACATGTAACATCTCCTTTATTTGAACTTGGTGTTCCATACTCCCATGTTGCATCTAAATATTTCTTTTTTTATATGCCTACACATGAAAACAAGTAACAACAAAGTTACAAATAATAACTTGAAAAAAATCCTAAACCCGAAACCAAAAGGCTAGGATTTAGGGTTTAAAATTGAGATATTGATAGTTGAAAAATGGGCTTGCATAAATACTTATCAGGAAACAATATTTACTTAAAAAAAGGAGAAAAAAATAAAAAACCTAAACCCAAAACCCTAAAATAGGGTTTAAGGTTTAAAATTTAAACTTCAATCAAACATTAATAGCTGAAAAATGTGATTGCATACATAGTTATCAGGCAACAATATTTACTTTAAAAGAGGAGGAAAAAAACCTAGACTAGGGTTTCGAGTTTAGGGTCTAAAATTTAGAGTTCAAACATTACCAACTAAAAATTGGCTTGTGAACATAGTTATCAAGCAGTCTTAAGAAATTTCTAGTTATTTACTTAAAGGGAGAGAAAAAATAACCTAAACCCAAAATCCTAGACTAGGGTTTAGGGTTTAAAATTTAAAATTAAAGTTTAAAAATATTAATAACTAATAAATTGGATTGCATAAACCAATTTAGTATCTACTTAAAAGGATGGAAAAAAACCTAAACCCGAAATCCTAGACTAGGGTTTAGGGTTTAAAGCTGTAAATTCTTAAGTTCAAACACTATTTGTAAACAACCCTAGTCACAAAACATTTTAACAATTTGCAAACAACCCTAATCTACTTTCTAAACTCGACAAGAAAAAAGAAGAGTTTTCAAATAATTTCTTAGCTCAGATGAGTCTTATAGGCGGTTGTTGCTAGCTACTAGATTCCTTCACACTATTAGAAACCTACTATAAAAATTAAAATCACTCACACAAATACTATAAATAAAGCAGAGATTCATGAAATAATTGAATATCACAATGCAAAAAGTAAATACAAAATTAAACAATCTCACAAAATGGAATTGTAGGCCTCTTTGAGGGTGCAAACTTCTTCAATAATTTCATTAACTTACAAAAAGATACATTTGTTCATTGGATCCATGTCTTTTAAAGATACACTTCATGCAACCCTAACCCTAAGCTCAAGAGTTGGCTTACATCTAAAATGCAACTTGAACTAGAATATTCTACCAAATGGTTGTTACATTAATGATAACGACTACATGAAATGGCTCCACTTGTCTAGGTGCCTTACTTGCCACATACCAATACAAAATATTACAAAATAACATTATAAAGGGATCCCCATGTTGGAAGTGGGTCATTATGATAATCAATTGAGAATTAAAAAATGGTTTTAGTATGGGATACTAACACACACCACAATCACTCTCTCCTAGGATGCCCTAGCATGTTTGGATCGGGGTGGTATCAGGTAGGTAGAGGGTTTCTTCTCTATTTGGAATAAGTTGAAGTGAAAAGGTGAAGGGAAAAAGAAGCATTTCCCCTAAATCAGCTACAACCTCTATGTGCATGACTATGGCCGATTCTTTGGCGATTTTTTGCCAAAATTTTGAAAATTTTGGAATCACTAATTTTTTCAAAAAATGAGCAAAAAATTGCCAAAGAATTGCCAACTTGACGATTCACAACAATTCGACTTGGAATTTAGAAGAATCATTGCAAAGTTTTGATTTCAATGATTCTTTGGTGATTTTCTCAACTATGCATCATGCATTGCTCTACCTGATTAATAACCCGATGATATATGGAGAAGTGAATATATGGATCATCACTACAAGAATTCATGTTTTGAGTGGTAGTGAGGCTAGGAAAGAAGCATAGAATAGCAGATCAGTTGTCGAGGATTCACTCTGGATAACTTGTAGAAGGAGGGATACAAGACAAATCCCTAGACATAATTATTCATGACAAGTGTGGTATCGACTTGGTATAAGCATATCGAGGAATATATAATGACAAAAGAGCTGTCAAAGGAGATGTCAACAATAGATCAAAGAAAATTCATCACAAAATCAAATTCCTTCATGTTGATTACAGGCTTGCTATATAATATGGGAGAAGATTATATTATGAGAATATGGGTGATCAAAGATGAAGTGCAACAAATATTGAAGGAGACACATGAGGAATTGGCCCATAGGGGGCTATATGCAATAGCTAGAAAAGTATTGTCGATAGGGCTATGATGGCCTACCCTTTATCATGATGCCAAGGAGTACATGTAGGCATGTAATACATGGAAAAGAAAAAGGAAATTATTAAAAAGGGACTTCATGCCATTACATCCTTATCAAACCCAAAATTTTTTAAAAAAGGGGACTAGATTTTATGGGACTATTACGAACAATCCGAAGAAGGAAATGTTGTTATATTGTAGTGGCAATAGAATATTTGACGAAAGAGGTAGAAGCAAGGGCCTTACCAGATAAATCTACAAGAAGCATGACTCATTTTTGTATGAATAGGTGATCACCAGGTTTGGAATTCCTCTTTAATTGACAAATGATCAAGGAGGCCATTTCATCAATGAGATCACTAAAAAATTAACAATAAAATTTAGGATCTATCATTCCTTATCTAGACCATACTACCCTAGGGAAAACAGCCAAGCAAGGGCAACAAATAAAGTCTTGGTTTCCATCATTTATAAAACATGCGACATGGAAGGTGCCGACTAGGAAGAGTGGTTACCAGTAGTCTTGTGGGCGTACAGGACAACTTTAAAGCCAACTACAAATTACACACCCTTACAATTGACATATGGACATGAAGTAGGTTTGGCAATTGAATTCTTGGTACTGAGCTAGAGGATAACAGTGGAGAATTTCTTGAGTGATGAGGAGAGCATGGAAGAGAGGCTCATAGCACTCGTGCAACTAGGAGAGAAGAGGGTGATGGCACAATGGATGATGAAGATTGCCCAATGATGAAGTAAATATTGACATGACAAACATTTACAAAAAATGGATTTGAATACTGGTGAATTAGTGCTTAGATATAATGGAAAACAAGAAATCAAACCAAAAAAATTGAAGACCCTTTGGTTTGGACCTTTCTATGTGGAAGAAGCATTGGACAATGGGGTTGTTCAGTTAAGGAAGTTGGATGGTACAGTTTACCTCGAGACTATAAATGACTCCAAGTTGAAAGTGTATAATGCACCATCATAGATGAATGCAATCAACTTGGAAGAATTAGGAGAAACTTTTGGAAGAATGACAAAAGAACCATGACCCCGGATATGATCCTATGAACATGGAAAATTGAGTGGAATTGTTAGAGAAGAATGAATGAACCAAGAGTCTTTACTCGAAGAATAAGGTGAACCTGTAATCTAACAGAGGGAGTTGGAACCTCAAGATAGGGAACAACAACAATTACAAGTTTATGTTAGATTTATGAATAATGAAGACAAAGAGCAACTTTGAAACCTCACAATTATCGCATTACAATAACAAGAACTAGAAGTGGAACAATAGGGGAATGAGAATTGGAATGAGAAATAAATAGTTCTACAACAAATTATCAAGGAGATACATCGATTACGAGAAGAATATGAAACCCTAAAAATTCATAATGCATGGTTAAGAGAACAAGTGGTTTGTGAAATAGATGAAATGATGCAATGAATAAATGAATGAGAAGAATTACGAAGAGTAGAGTTGGATGAATTTGATTAATAACTAGAGAGACAATGGGAGGAGTTAAGGGGAAGCACAGAGGGTAATGAGGAAGTACCTTTGGAAAGTAGCTTATTCTCCTTAGACTCTAGTAGTTCCTCTTTAGAGATGTTGAGAATCCAACTAAATACTAAATATTATTCTAGTAATACCTCACCATTGAAAAGATGTTCCATATGACAAAGCAACGTGAGGCCACCAAAACAAGAAGAAATAGTGTCACCTGAAGGAAAAATCATAGATAGACCTGTTGACAATTTTGTCACATTGCACAATGGGGTAGAAAGATCAAATTTTTGTAAAGTATTTCTTTTAATTTCATGAATTTGTTCCCTTGCTTTTTTAGAAACAACATTTTCAAGTGTTGCAGCAATTTTGGTTTTCCATGCCACCCCCTTGTACATAAAATAAAGAAGAAAGAGCTTCGCTACCGAACAAGCTAAGGAAGATAGCTTCGCCGAAGGAAATCACTAAGGATGGAATCTACTTCGGCCCCGAAGCCCTTCAAGAAGCTACTTCGGGAAATTTTTTTGTGAAGTGGCATTGCCAAAGAAGAATTCAGAAAAAGAGCTTCGCACTCGAAGAATTTCAAGAAGCTACTTCGGGCAAAAGTTTTGCGAAGCGACGACTTTGCCAAAGGAAAATCACAGTTTGAATTGGCTAAGGCAAGAAAACTAGTTCAGCCTCGAAGTCCCTCAAACAGTTACTTTGGGTGAAAGTTTTGTGAAGCGATGTTGCCGAAGCAAAATGCAAAGGTAGAGGGATGAAAACAACTTTGGGTCTAAAGCACTTCAAAATGATACTTCGGGCAAGAAACTTGTGAAGCGGAAATTGAAAAGGGCAAACACTAAAAATATTTCACCAAAAGGCCGTCGAAGCACTCACTTCAGGCCTTCCCACCAGTGAACCATTTCTACTTTGTCAAAATTCGTTGCAAAGCATCTGCTTCAGCAAACCTTTGTGCGAAGTACTTTCACCCGAAGTAGAAGCAGTCGAAACATTTTGAAGGTAAGAATGAGCTTCGGCAAAAATACCCCCAAACCGTAGTTTTGAATAAGGATCACCGTGAAGCATTTTTAAGGAAATCAGCGAAGTATCTACTTTGGGCGAAGGCCTCATCGAAGCAGTTTTGGCACAGTGAAGTAGCGAGAAGTGAAGACCCCATTTTAAGGAAGAAATCTACTTCGGCTCTCACCACCCTCGAAGCTGTTTTGTGAAGCTCCACCATGCAAAGTGCAAATCAAGGAGAATCTGCTTCGGCTCGAGTCCATTGTGAAGTGAAGTGCGAATGAAAATTCAGTGAAGCACTTCAAAAGGCACACGCTCCAAGTCGGGTATTTTCCTGAGGTGATCAAGTGCCTCATAAATGCATTTTTTCATGCTCGGTAAGCCCGCTGCTCTTTTTTAGCAATTGGAAATGAAGTATCAGTCCATGATGAAGATCTCGGTGAGCATGGCGGCCACTCGAGCACTACACCAAGAATCCAAGGATGCTCATATGGCTCATTAATGCAGGTTTCCATAGCTGACCCGGTCGTAGTTTCTAGTTTTGGTAACGGATTTGAGAGCTTGATCACGAGAGCCGCGAGGAGTCGACTTCTTAGCTTTCGAGGATGTACTCCTCCATTTTGTATAATTATGGCTTAGAGGGTCGGGTCCTCTATAAAAACCCAGGCATTGTAATGTAATGAGGGGGGAACTTTCTGCTAGAAAGCTGTTGTAACTTGATGTCCTACGATTAATACTAAAGATATTTGGGCTCAATTTATCTCTTGTATGCTACCTTTTGTGTTTATTTCTTTTGTCTTTATTCATTTACATATTGTAAATCTAAATACTGAATTCAGTGTGCGATTGGGGACTGTACCATAAAATTTACCCGAAGGATACATAGGAGAGGAAAAACGCTATATTGATTTTCTTTTATTCTGCCTGGTGGGTTGTGGTTTCTGTTATATTCGCTTGTCCTAATCGTCGTTACTCTGAACCTTGAATTTTGATGAAAGGGAGAAGGAGAATCCTGAAGCTCACCCAGAGGATACATAGGAAGGTTAATGTGGCATTTATTTTGTTCATTCTTGGTGTTATTTGCTACTATTCAAGTTGTTAGTTAGTGATCATGATTCCTATTCTCTCCCACTTTAAATTATCGATCTCTCTTCCCTTACCCCTTTTTTGTTTCTTTCTCTAACCCTAAATCTTTTTATCTCTTTCCTGCACCCTTAATCTATTTATCTCTTTCCTACATACCTTATCTCAAAATACCAAAGTATTTTAGCATAGGATCCAGCCTTTCTTCAGAGATTGGCACGAGGGGCATCTCTTCCCTTCGGCCTTTCAATGTTGGTCCAGGTCTAGGGTGCATACATTTACCCAAATCCTTTCCTAGGCAGATTTGATGACCAATAATTTTTGGCACGCCCGGTGGGACCAAGGTCCCATATTTTAAGAACACGAATCTCAAACCCGTCTCCACCGAGGCCAATAGTTCTAACCAGTTCCCGGTGTGACCCGGTCAGTCTCACTCGACTAGTGGTAGTGAGAACCGATGCTTTCATTACCGAAATACTCTTAGCATCTAGCGACTTTGTTTACCTGAGAATATTTAAGTCATAAAGACTAGTACCAAAGTCTGTGCCTTCATGCAAATGATATGGAGAGTTAGGAATAGAGGAGAGGAAACCGAGTTCTTTGAGCTAGATATCGATGCCTTTGGGGAGCAATCAAGGTCGGTCACCCTTGAGTCACTATTACATGGAACATCCTCATAAGAGGCTGCTGTTTATGGATAAGGCCTAAATTATGATAGCACAACATATAGTTTTCCTCCCAATCCTCCCAACTCATCGAAGCATCCTAGTGCCTCCATTCCTATTAGTCATCCTATTAGCCATCAAGGAGGAGCTTCAAGGATTCCTGTTTCTCAAAATCCAGGAGCAAGTATGGCACAACAGTAGCAACAACAATAGCAACAACAACAAAAACAAATGTAACAGCAACCACCACCCAGGTTGTTCCCAGCATGGGATTCTTTATCGCCACAAAATCTAGCAAGACAAGGGCAAGTGTCGCCTGCTGCTATAAAGAAGATCCCAATGTTCGATGGAACTAGGAAGACTGCTCTGGAGCACATCCAGGACATAATCTCTCTGGCAGTGATCCATGACATCACAGAGGAGTGAGTTATGGTAAATCTTCTAGTTCTTTCCCTTAGAGGAAAAATCCTCTACTGGTATAGATATTTACCACCCGATACTATTACGAGATGGGACCAATTAGCTGGGCAGTTGATGCGAAGCTTCAATGAGTCCTCCGATCCTACCTCTCTCCTATATCAGTTCACTTCAATCCAGAGACATCCACAAGAAGAGATCATAGAATTCAATGTTAGGTTCTCTCAAACCTGGTAGAGAGTACCAGTTGGACTTTGGCCAATCGACGAAGCTGCAACATACTATTTCCTTTGGGCTTTCAACCCTGATATCAGTATCATGGTAAGATATTCTAACATCAATACTTTTCTAGAGTTGTATGAGTTATCCAAGAGGGCAAAAATGGATTTGATAGCTATGGGAAAGCTCCCCCAAAGGATGCCAATGCCCATACTTCCCAAATTCCCTTAATCCCAGTATGCGAGCACAGCTGCTTCACAGATCTCTGTAACCCCTACATAGCCGATCTCATCTTGGAACCTGAATCCTATGGTGTCTTAAATCACCACTCCACAAATTCATTTTACCACATTTTCAACTCTGCAACCCACTTTCACTTCGACATTCCCTGTATTGCCAGCACCACCTCAACACCCCACCCTACCTCCAATATCGATGATGGCTTCATTGCCACTCGTTCCAAAAGCTGATGATACGCAAGCTAAAATTTTGCAAGAGATGTAGTCTCTAAAATCCATAGTTCAGACATTGTCTAATGACATGACCATTGTGAAGAAGAAGCAAGCACAACAAGAATTTCTACCAATAAGGTCTTATCCTACGCCTGCGCTTGCCAAAGACCAAGTAGTCCAACAAGGGAAGGTTTCGGCGAGAAACATTGCGATTGATGAAGCTTCGAGCACCTCCGATTGTGTATATTGGTGCTCTACGTGCAATGATCCACATGAAGAGAATACCTGCATGCTGCACCAACACTATGTACAAACATTGGTGAGTAGTAGTCATGGCAGTCAAGTCAATGTTATCAAGAAAATGAGTCAAAACCTGGTGATTGGTGAAGAAGAGCTGGTTGCAGTGCTTACCAAAGGAGGAAAGAAGGTGATAGAAGTGGATGCTACTTAGATGACTCCCTTAAAAGTGCATGCTCAACACGAGAAGGGACAATCATCTTCTTTGGCCCTGAACGAAGCTCCTCTACCTACACCGATCAAAGAAAAATCTCAAAAGGCCTCTGTCGAACCACCTCAGGCAGAAACCAAAGAGCAGGCTAGGGAAAAGCTCAAGTTTCCTTCACTGACTAAGCAATAAAGAGTTGAAGCTACGGATCAGTATCACACCAGATATGAGTCGATAAAGGAACTCGAGGTGCTCAGTTCCCTGGCGTACAACATTGTAGAGGAGTTAAAGAGGATTCCAGCCAAGATCAGCTTGTACAATGCACTGGAACTACCTGTACAAGTGGACCTACTATAAGAATCATTGAAGATGACTAAAGAAAAAAAGGTAGCATCGCTTGCTCTTGTGCAGACCCTATCCACATCCATTATAGGGAAGAATAGACCACATCCATTCTACCTGTCTCTATAGATGGAAGGGTATATTGTACATAACTGTATGATCGACTCTAGGGTCACGACAATAGTCATTTTGAAAGTAGTCTATAAAGAAATAGGGATGAAATATATGCGAAGCAGCCAAGGCGTACTCCAGTTGGATGGTACCCCGATGAAGACTATAGGAGTGATCAAAGACATTCCTATTCGACTACATAAGATGCCTCAGATCACGATCATACAAGAGGTAGTGGTCGTCGACCTGGAGTCATACTTTAGTATGTGCTTGTCAAGGGAATCCACAGCAAATCTGGGTGGATATCTGTCTATGGATTACTCTCATATGGAGATTCCATTCAAACGAAAGAAGGTGAAGATCTACAATGAAAAGCCTTCTTCCTTCCTTTTGCAGAAGATGTCCGAAGAAGAAAGCAATGATCTAGTAAATGCAATAGTGGAGCAAGTAGAGTAGGTGGACCTAATCGAGGAATCTCTTACGTAACTAAGTTATGAAGATGAGTTCTCATTGGTAGACTTTAATGCCATGATAGATACCTAGATAGGATGTTATGCGATTGCCAAGCCTGAGAAACACACCCAACCAAAGAATAGAACAAGTGCCCAAGAAGGACAATGGAAGTTGTTCTTCAATGGTGCCCAATGTAAAAATGGTGTTGGGGCAGGGATTCTTCTAGTTTCATCATCCGGAGAGCAAAAGGAGTATTGCTACCGGTTGATATGGAGCTGCACCAACAATGCAGCAGGATATGAAGCATTATGCCTAGGACTCAAGAAAGCTGACAAGTTAGGCATAAAGCACCTCCAAATATTTGGATATTCTAAACTGGTATGCAACCAGGTCACAAATAGGTGCACTTCAAATAAGCATTACCTAAAGTCGTACCGCAATAGGGTATGGGACCTATGTGACCAGTTCGAGTCTCTCAATCTACAGTTTATCTATATCGCTCCAAATTTTTCACATCCTTACCTTTAGGCTATAGGATCTATGCCCGAAAGGGGGATGGGAAAAGGATGTCATGGTACCTCGAACTGAGAGGACTTTGCGAAGGTCTCGCCTCTCAAGGGAGGTGTATTTTGATGATTTTTCGACAGATGGTGGGTTCACCAGGAAACATTTAATGGCAGTTTCCATGCCTAGGTTTGGAATGTGTTTTTATGTGTTCGTTTTTAACCTTAAGCATTCATATCCTAGGTTTGGCCAAATGAGTCTAAATTAATCTATATGAAAATGCAGATTTAATGAATACAGAGAACAAATTTAAGATAGAAAAACAAAGTAATTAAGGAAGAATAAGAAGAATACCTGATCCGGATGTCTGATGAAGATTCTGATGTTTGAAGTAGTCAGGATCATCTAGAATTCGACAAAATCATCTGAGATCAAACAAGATCATCTGAGATCTGATGAATTCATCAGACGAATTCATCACAGACCTGCAAATAGAAGAACAGATGCAAAATACAGAGAATACTATTGTTCTAGTTGAGGGAAACTGTGCAAAATAACAATGACAATACTAAACTAAAACTTAAAAAATGAAACATGTATGAATGATGCTAATTAAATCACAATTATGGATTAATTATGCCTTTGATCTAGATGGGTGAACACTAAGATGCAATATAACGCAGAATAAAACAACAGAGAAAAGGTGAAGAAATGCAAACTTATGGCACTGATTGCCTCAATGTGGACTATAGTCAATATCGTCTCGCATCAGTACGAAATCATCTCTGATTTGACAGGATCACCTTCGATCTGAATAGGTTCGTCAACGACGATGTATGCTTGCTCCGACTGAAAAACAAGATGATACCTACAACAAAATTGATATAGGACTACTGCAAATGAAAACTTAGGATGATTTAACATGCATGAAGCTAAGTTATAGAGAATTTTAGCCAGGGGTTGGGAAGGGAAGGTCCTAGGGACTAAATAGGCTTAGGGGAGTAGTTAGGAGGTTGGATATCATCCCTATTTGGGAGATCTCCAATGGGGGAGGGTCTCTAACGGCGTAGACATGCTTCTGCCTAGATTAGAGGCCCGTTGGAACAAAAGCTAATTGTGCAAAATTAGTTTTGCGACAAGATCGTCTGGACGTCCTAGCCCAGACGAAATCGTCAGATCTGGGGTGATATCGTCTGATCGGCGACAATATCGTAAAACGGTCAAAAAAACCTCTAAAAATGGCATGGAAAAGGGGGAAACGGATTACCCGATAGTTAACGAGCGATTTGGGAGGTTAAATTTGAATTTTAAATTATTTACTAAGGTGAATGTAATTATGACAATTTTACTGCGCCAATTTTAGGGTGCTACATTTTGCCCCCTCTTTAGCAAATTTTCCGAAGAAAATGCGTTAAATATGAGTTCTTATCGATCTACGAGAAATTAAAAATTATTCCCATTTTTAGGTGACGATTCTTGGTCGAATCGTACGACAGCTTACTATGGTGCCCCCTCCGTGTTTTTACCCAAATCGAACATTTGAGGTAAAAACATGGAAAAGCAAAAAAATATTTTTGAATATGTTGTGGTTGATCCACAACACACCCCAAAATTGGGGACCCACCTTTTTGCAGGCTTGCAGAGAAGAATCTCGGTGACCCAGATGCTAAAATTGAAGAAAAGAGGAAAAAATGCCTAAGTGTTGAAAAGTGTCACGAAATCGCGACATGTCGCGAAATCGCGACTTGTCACGCCATCGCTGCTGAAAACGGGAAAGTTGTCGCGAAATCGCGACATGTAGCTCCATCGCTGCCGAAGAGGAGAGAAAAGAAAAATTGAAAGTTGTCGCGAAATCGCGACATGTCGCTGAGAAGAAAAGAAATGGTGTCGCGAAATCGCGACATGCCGTTGAGAAGAAAAGAAATGGTGTCGCGAAATCGCGACATGCCGTTGGAAAAGAATGAAAATGGTCACGATTTCGTGACGTGTTTTGCCGAAGCGTACGGATGATGAAAAGTGTCACGATTTCGCGACGTGTTTTGGCAAGGTGTACGGAAGCGGAAAAACGTCGCGATATCGCGACAGGAAACAGCTAAAGGACTCGAAGAGGAAAGACGTCGCGATTTCGTGACCGATTGCAGCAAAGGTGTACGAATAGGAAATGGTAGCGAAATCGTGACATGTTTTGGAGAAGTGGCCCGAAGGAGAAAGTGGTCACGATTTCGCGACATGTTTTAGCAAATTGTACGACACAAGGGAGATGTCGCGAAATCATGATAGAAATGAAGACCATGCCCGAAGCAGAGAATTCGATAGCGATATCGCGACAGGTTTTGCCAAGGCGTACGGAATAGAAAAATGGTCGCGATTTCGTGACGTGTTTCGGGGAGGCGTACAGAAAGAGAAAGCGGTAGCGATATCACGACAGAAAGCGGCATGAAGGTCCGAGGGTGAAAGACGTCGCGATATCATGACAGGTTTTGCCAAGGCGTACGAAACATAAAAGCGGTAGCGATTTTGCGATGTGTTTTGGGAAGGCGTACGAAAAGAGAAAGCGGTAGCGATATCGCGACAGTTTGTGGCAAGCAGGTTCGGGGATAAAGGCGGTAGCGATATCATGACGGTTTGTCGAAAGAAGGCAAGAGAGTGATAATGGTCGCGATGTCGCGACGTAAAGTTGCCAAGGAAGCCCGACGGAGAAATGGTAGCGATATCGCTACAGTTTGTGGAAGGAAGGCTCAAAAGCAAAAATGGTCGCGATATCGCGACAAGATGCTGTCGAGGATGTACGGCCGGGAAGAGTGTAGCGATATCGCGACATGTCACGATTTCATGACATGTCGCGTTTTTGTGGCCGAGAAGGTGAACAGGCGGCATGCAGTTTTTGTCGGGTTTTTCATAGAGTGGCGTTACAGAAGCGCGAGAGAGCGTGTGACACGTGGCATGCAGGTGTCAGGTCTGCGGAAGCGTTACATGCAGCGAAGGATTTTAGGCGTTTTGGCGTTAAACATGGAATAAAGACAAGGAAAAGGTGGGAATTCGAAAGGTCACATGCAGGAAGGTGAAGCGAAGCGACCAGGGAGAATCGAAGAGCCACGCTAGACAGGATAAATCCAGAAGCGCAGATTGAAGGAAGGGTTGGAAATTGCCGATTGCAGAGTTGCAGAGACAAGAGCTTCGTGCTATTCTAGGCCTGCACTTGGGCAATTTCCTTCTTTTTTGTTCTGGAATATTTATGCCTGGAACATTCTTTGAATGTAATTGACATATCATTTAATACAAAATACAGAGTATTGGCATCTCATTGATGAGAAAGAAGGAGTCATTTTGTGCATGCATGATTTAATGTTTTATCTTTCATTCCAGATTTTTGAGGCTTTTAGGTGAAGTTTAATGCAAGTGTGCTTGGTTGCTTCATGCGAATGCCTAAGTCTGGAATTACAGTAGAAACCCTAGAGACCAAGCACCTAATTTATTTGGATTGTGCGAGTTTGCAGGTTCATTAGATTAGGTTGCATGCATAAAACCTCAGTATCTTCGATTTCATCAAATTGATGGCAGCATTCTAACTGTAGTTTAGTTTCTCTGCATTTACTTTTCTTTATTTTTCAAACCCTTGCTTTATTTTCTGCAATTTAATTACTGTATCCAAATTAATAACTGAAAATCCTTCAAAAATCCAAGATCAATGTATATTCATTCACTTTGAGTCCACTGTAAATTCAAATTAAATAAACCATCAGTGCCCCTTGTTAACATCCACTTGCAAACCCTAAGATATTCCTGGCATTTCATTTGAACAACATTATTTAAGCATAACAGGAACCTTGGAGAAAGTTATTTTCTTTGCAAGCAGAGGATTTTTGGACTCGGGATCCTACCGGAGAGTGTGCTTTCACAATCGGGTGAAAACACCACTCAACAGATTGGCGCTAGAAGGAGGGCCCGAACTGGTTTATCTGATTTTGATTTTCATATCTGAATATTTTGTTTTTGATTTAATTTTGAAATTATTTACGGCTAAATTGCAACACTATTTTTTTGTTTTTGTTGCAGGTTTTCTTCGAAATAGCCGAGGGTTTCCTCAGGCAGTGGACCCACCACGCCGTATTGCGACCAGGTCTCAAACAACCGGAGAAACCATTTTTCATGACCTTACTGGTACTCCCAAGGGTAAAGCCAAGCAAGTCGTAAGCACACCAGTCGCAAAAGACCTATTTTCTCTAGGAACGTCGAGTGGACCTACGCCAGTAATATCCATTGCCCCTAGTGTGCCTATAGTTAGTAATATTTCTACTGCTATTGTAGGTCTGTCTACATCAATTCTGAGTCAAATGGCTCAAGCTCCAGCAGCTCCTTGGTATGGAGCTAACAATACTCCTTTGAATATTTCTGGGGATATCCATGAAATCCCCAAGAACATTGAAATATTTCTGCCTAAATACAAGCCATATGGCCTAAGAACAGTAGAAGAACATATCCAAGCCTATAGGGATGTTTTAATTAGGCTGCAAGTTCAGCATGAAGATGTAGCTTGTAGACTTTTCCCCATGAGCTTGGATCCAATAGCATATGAATGGTATATATGCTTGCCAACTGGTTCAATCACCTCTTGGACACAAATGGAAAATGCCTTTGTCAATCAATTTAGGTCACCCTTAGATCCCGCAACTATTTACAATCAGTTTATTACATGCAAACGGGGCCAAGGGGAACCAATCCGAATGTTTAATCAGAGATTCCAAAAGAACTATAACAGAGCAATTAGACATTTTGCCATCGATCCCGCAGTGGCTTTGCAGATATATTTTGGGGCATTGGACCCCATGACAGCTATGTTTGCAAGGCGTAATCCTCAGGTCACCACGTTGGCTTTGGCCTATAATGAAGCCATGACTATTGAGCAACAATTGACACCGCAAGGCTACGGGTTTACCCAGATGCCTATGATGGGACAGTGTGCTCCATATGGTCAAGTTCCCCAAGCAAATCAACTCATGGCACCACAAATGCCAAGTATGAACGCCTTCCCATATCAGCTATCGTATCCACCAGCACCCGCATATGCACCCATTCCAATCCAACCAATCACAGCCATTCCACCTGTTCCTGCATTTTTGCAGAACAGTCAATCAACTACGCAGGAAACTAGTCAAGTCAATCCTCAAGCCATAGTTCCTTTTCCGAATCCGATCCCGATTCAAGGTATCAATCCATATGGGAATCCAATTCCTCAGAACCCGACCCAAATGTGGAATCAAGACCCCATTAATTATGCAAATCCAATGGGGGTTAACAACAATATGGTTCCATCGAAGGATGTTTTTTCGAAAGTCGAAGAGCTCAAGAAACTAGTGCATAAACTAAGTAATGACAGGGTTCAACAGCAGAAGCATGAGTCCCATGCCCCTCACCCAAATCAGAATTTTAACAATAGAGGGAGGCCCTGGAACACCAAGCCAAACAATGGGGGAGTTCTTGCTCCCATTGCTAATCAATTAGATGCTTCTGCAGGCCCTAGCCAATCCAATTCTCTTTTGAATCTTTCAGATTTGGCATGGGAAAGGGGGTGACGGGTTACATAACACAAAAGAACACAATGAGAGGAATTGTCCTGAGATTGCTAGATACACTCATTGTCTTCGGGCACAAGTTGATGATTTGGAACTGGTATCAAATGAGGATCCATCGTATCATCAAGATGAAAATATTATGGTGATGGAAACAGTATATCACCAAGAGGGTGAAAGCGAGGAGGAAGAAGACGAAGTTTTGGAACAGGGAGGTGCAAGCTTTTCGAGATTTCAGAAAGGGGACTCATGGGTACCATTTGAGGAGTAAATCTAAAGCCCCTAAAACCTCATCAACACCTCCAAACAATTCTATTCTTCCTCCGAGATACAAAGGCAAGTAACAACCCTCCCCCTCCACTCGGAAGAGAAATGTCTAATGACGTCCGGGAAGACAGTCAAATTCGAAAAACCAAATTATGACGTAGTGGAGGATATGAAGAAGTCCAAATCTAGCCTTTCATTCCTGGACGCAGCTAAATTGCCTGGTCAAAAGGAGGCGTTGATAAGAGCTTTGAACTCACCTGATCCGATGTGGAAGGAAAAAAGAGCTGAATCCCATCTGATTTTGCGAAAGGAGAGAAGGGATGTCCCGCCATTCTTATTGACTCTGAGAATTGCGGGTAAGAACTTGCATAACTTTTTGGTGGACACGGGAGCCACGAGCAACCTCATGCCTATAGAGATATGTCAAATGCTTTGGGTCTACAACCGGTTTCATCCAAATGCACGGTCTTGCAATTGGACCGTTCGAGAGGTAAATGTAGTAGGGACCTTATATGATGTCAAGATTCAATTAAATTCTGAACCCGGGGTCCAACGAGAGTTGTAGACATTTTGGTGGTTAACATCCCAAGTAGGTATGGAATGTTACTTGCGAGAGATTGGATGAAAACTCTTGAATGGCTATTTTGCAACAATTTGCTCGCATATGTGGCTGCCATGGAAGGGCATTGCAAACCAAATCAGAGTGGAAAACGAACCGAGGCTTAAGGAGATTATAACGGATTTCAACAAGCCGAATGAGGTTCGGTTTTACGAGCCAGACCTAGGGGTCTATGCTCTTGATGTTGAGGAAGTCTGTGACGAGCTTAAAGAAGAAGTGTGTCATGGTGGTTCTTCCGAGGAAAAGGATTACACGTGGTTGCTCAAGTTTGATGGATCAAAGTCTAGACAGGGAGCAGGAGGCTGGAGTCGAGCTCAGCTGGTCCAGGAGGTAAACCATTATTGGCTGCTTACAGACTGCAATTTCCTTGCACAAACAATGTGGCAGAATACGAAGCATTGATCTATGGTTTACGTCTAGCATTGAGCAAACATGTTAAATGCTTGAAGGTTTTGGGAGATTCTGAGTTGGTTGTCAAGCAAATCAAAGGACAGTATACATGCCGCGACAAAAGACTGAGCCTTTATAGGACTAGGGTTATGGACCTCATGGAGGAGTTTGATGCATTCAACATAGCCCTTATTTCTAGGAGAGGAAATCGAATAGCAGACTCTCTTGCAGTCGTCGCGGGCATGTTAAACCCGGTGGATATAAAAAGATGTAAAAAGTTTTCCATTGAGCTGGTTCCTTGTCCATCAATACCTGATAATGTGAAGAATTTCCAGGTTTTTGAAAGTGACAGGCACATCTTCAAGTTTGTCACAAACTCGGGTATTTTTGAAAATCAGGTGATTGATGAGGAACAAAGGTGGCAGGAATGAAACGAGAAGAAAGTGAAGCTGCGTATCAATCCAACAAAATTCCTAAAGACGTGGTTTCATTAGAAAAGATGTTCGACATGGAATGCAAGAACAAGAAAAGAAAAAGAGTCCCACTCCCCAAAGATGCATGCGATTCAATTAATCTAGGGAGTGGAGACAATCCAAAGGAGGTGTACATAGCAAAGGCATGTACAGAGGAAGAAAGGAGCAATATAATACAGGCATTGAAGCATTACATAGATTGTATTGCTTGGAACTACAATGAGCTGAAGACTTACAACCAGAACATTATCACACATACCATCCCTTTGAAGCCAGACTCCAAGCCTTTTAGGCAAAGACAGCGAGTTGTTAACCCGCTATTGGAGCCTTTGATCGAAAAGGAGGTTAAAATATTATTGGAAGCGAAAATCATTTTTCTCGTTAGGCACTCAACCCGGGTGGCCAACCTCGTTCCGAGTAAGAAAAAGAGTGGAGAGATTAGGTTGTGCATAGATTTTGGAAATCTTAATAAAGCCTCTCAAAAAGATAATTATCCATTACCATCAATCGATGAAATTCCGCAAATGGTAAATGGATCTGAAATGATGTCCTTTCTCGATGGATATTCAGGTACAACCAAGTTCTTATACATCCAGGATGACGAGGATGAAAACAGCCTTCACTACCAAGTGGGGGACATTTGCATATAAGAGAATGTCGTTCGAACTATTAAACGCTGGTGCAATTTTTCAACGCGCCATGGATTACACATTCAAAGGGCTAATAGGCAAATGCATCATCGTGTATGTGGATGATATCCCGGTTTTCTCGAAGAAGAGAGAGGATCATGTTAAAGATTTGAAGAAAGTGCTTCAAAGATGGAGAGAACATGGAATTTCCTTAAATCCCAAAAAGTGCATTTTCGGAGTAACGAGAAGGGAAATTGTTGGGTCACATCATTTCAAAAGAGGGCATATCCATCGACCGAGAAAGGATACAAGCTATCCAAAACCTACCTCTCCCGAGCAGTAAAAAAGAACTGAGATCTTTCTTTGGGCAAGTCAATTTTGTGAGGAAGTTTATCTCTAGCTTTGCTGAGATAGCCAAACCTCTGAACCAGATGCTCAAGAAAGATGTGGATGTAAAATGGAACGAGGAAAGTAGAGTGGCTTTCCGAATATCAAAGATGCCATTTCCAGAGCCCCTGTCCTTATAAGCCCAGACTACTCCAAGCCTTTTTATATTTATGCTTTTGCATCAGAACACTCCTTTGCGAGTGTCTTAACCCAAAAAGGTGAGGATAGTGCCGAAAAACCCATTGCATTTTTAAGTGCCCCCCTGAAAGACGCTCAATTAAGGTATTCAATCCTTGATAAGCAAATGTACGCACTTTTTAAAACTGTGAAAAAATTTAGGCACTACATCGTGCACAACAGAATTATCGCCATCGTGCCTGATTCTACTGTCAAGACCATGTTTTTACAGAATGAACTAGGTGAGAAGAGAGGAAAATGGATTTCAACCATCCAAGAATTTGATCTCGAAATCCAACCAATGAAACTAGTTCGAGGACAGGGACTGGCGAAGGCGATCGCAGAAAATAATCCGCAAATAACAGGTCAATGCTCAAATACAGAATACATGGCTAAGGACGACTGGTATGTTGATATTGTGCAATTTTTATTGACTGGTAAGTGTCCTTCTAATCTGAATTCAACACAGAGAAGAGCCTTAAGGCTTAAATCTATCAATTATCCGATAAAATCTGGTGTGCTTTACAGGAAGAATCATGAAGGTATCTACCTGAGGTGCTTGAACAAAGAAGAAGCTGCCAGGGTGTTGCAGGAATTTCACGGGAAACATGGAACTGGTCATGGTGCGGCCAATGCTACAACACATCAAATCCTGAGAGCAGGATACTACTGGCCACATATTTTCAAGGATGCGCATACCCATGTACGATCTTGTCACATCTGTCAAGTGGTTGCAAATAGAGAAAGAAATGCAGCCATGCCGTTGCAGCCTGTAGTCGAAATGAGACCGTTTGCACGAGTGGGGACTAGATTTCATCGGGGTTATTAACCCAAATTCTTTTGATTCTCACAAATTCATTTTGACAGCTACGGACTATTGTACAAGGTGGACAGAAGCGATTCCTACTAAACATGCCACCACAGATGTTGTGATTAAATTTCTTGAGGATCAGATTATAACAAGATTTGGAATGCCCGACTCTATTGTCTGTGACAATGGTAAAGCTTTTATTTCTACACAATTTGCAGATTGGGCATATGATAACAAAGTGAGCTTAAAGTTTGCATCCAATTACTATCCTCAAGGAAATGGGTTGGCCGAGTCTTCAAATAAGAATTTGTTGAATACTATTAAGAAGTTGCTGGAAAAGAACCCTCGGGACTGGCACAACCAACTAAAGTTTGCCCTTTGGGCAGATAGGACCAGAGTGAAAGAGTCCATAGGGAATACTCCCTATCATTTGGTCTATGGGCAAGACCCGATATTTCTAGCAAATTTGAAGTTGCAGACCTTACATTTCATACAAGAGTACTTGGGGACAGGATGATCAAGTTGAAGCCGAGGTTGAGCCGGTTGTTGCACCTTGATGAAAAGAGAGAAGAGGCCATGAATCACATGAATAAACACCAAGCAGTTATCAAGAGATGGTTTGACAGAAGGGCCAAAGTTAAATCATTCAGAATTTCAGATTTGGTATTACTATGGGACAAAAGACATGAGGAAAAAGGGAATCATCAAAAGTTTGATTGTCTTTGGTTGGGCCCATATCAGATTTTAGAGATTCTTGGGAAGAATACCTTCGAGGCTAAAAACATTAGAAGGGGAAGATTTCATGCTACCGGTTAATGGGCAGATTTTAAAGCATTATTTTAGCCCTTAGGTTGTGAGACTTTGATATTATTCTTTTGGTTTTGGTGGGGGATTTTCAGATTTTGTTTTTATTGTTTAGGATTGTTAGTCTAGCTAGGATTTTGGTTATGGATTTGATTTCAATTGACATGTGTGTTAATTTTGATAAAAAAAAATAATAATAAAAAAATAAAAAAAAATAATAATAATAAAATAATAAAGAATAAAAAATTGAGATGTCAACTTATGCTTAAGGATTAGGAGAATATGAAATATTGGAATTGTCTTGTAAAAGCTCCACAAATAGCATAAAACATTTTTAAGTTATATTGTTTGATTTTGTGATGCATGAAAGAGTCAGTTTTGCATGACAATTCATTCCATTTGCAATTCAAGAAATAATGCATTCATGTTCCATCTCACCTTACATACATCTCATCTTAGTTACATATGCATCTTAGGTACAAGCCATTAAAGTATGTCAAATCCTCTTAGGGTTGTGTTATAACATATATGTAAGTAGCTCCTAAGGTTGGAAAGCTGAGTCTTGAGATATCTAGAACCAAGCACGTCTCATACATTAAAAAGGATCTTGAGCAAAATGATCAAAACCTAACTTGGAGGAAAAGGTTGGGCGAAAGAAGTTATTCATGTCTATCCTATTATGCAACATGATCCTTAAAACAGTGGTTTTGACCACTTCCATTGAGCTTAAAGCCTAAAATCAGAGTAGTAAGGATAGGGTTAAATCCTCATCGAACTTAGGTTGAGGATCCAATTCCCCAAAGCTTTGATTTGACCCACATGGAGTAGTAAGGATAGGGCATAAATTCTCATCTCGGTTAGGTTGAGAATCTGATTCCCCAAAGCTCTTATGTCTCATTTCATAATCAGTCTTGGATTGTAAGGATCGTACTATTTGTCCTCTACAAAGGATGGGTAGTCATCCCCAAGGTCTAAGTAACAAAATTAATATTTTCCATTTACATCTAAAGTTTGGATTGTAAGGATCGTACTACATGTCCCTAGCCAGGATGGGTAGTCATCCCCAAGGTCTAAGAATTAAAAAAAAAAAAATAAAATAATAAATAAATTTTTCCCATCTCATCTTTATTTTGGATTGTAAGGATCGTACTACTTGTCCTCTGCAAGGGATGGGTAGTCATCCCCAAGGTCCAAAGAAATGGAGATAAGTTTTGGATTGTGGGGTTAGATATGCCCATGCATGGCATCATGTCTTGCCTAAAAAACAAGACCACCGATTGTCTAGAGGGTTAGACTAGCATGACCATTTCTTCCATAGCTGGTTTAATTATTTTGCTTAAAGTGAGGTAATGAACTCTAAATCAGAATAGTAAGGATAGGGTTAAACTCTCATCTCGGTTGGTTGGGAGTCTGATTCCCCAAAGTTCTGATTTCACATTCACTTGCACATGGGTTCTAGATAGTAGGGACTCATAACCAACTTTGGGATACAATAAGGTAATGAATTAGTGGATCCTAAGAGGGTTTGGCAATCTTGAATGCTTGTACATAGTAATAGAAGAAGGACCATGCCTTTTATGGAAGCAAATCTCCTTGCACATTCATTAGGGTACACAAATCATTCACCATCCCACATATGCATTCATGCAAAACTGATAATGGAATGTTGATCAATTTCAAACGATAGGGAATGAAAACACATTGCACACATCGAGCTAATACTTGATGATTCGATGATTCATGTACTTCGATCTTTGGGCATTTGTTATTTTGCTTATGTGCTAACATATGTTTGCGAGTTTGTGATATGTTTCAGGTTGGGTTCTTACTGAAATGCTCAGGAGCATTTGACAACGTAGTCGCCATTTGTTGTGGTTGATCCACAACACACCCCAAAATTGGGGACCCACCTTTTTGCACAGGCTTGCAGAGAAGAATCTCGGTGACCCAGATGCTAAAATTGAAGAAAAGAGGAAAAAATGCCTAAGTGTTGAAAAGTGTCGCGAAATCGCGACATGTCGCGAAATCGCGACTTGTCGCGCCATCGCTGCCGAAAACAGGAAAGTTGTCACGAAATCGCGACATGTAGCTCCATCGCTGCCGAAGAGGAGAGAAAAGAAAATTGAAAGTTGTCGCGAAATCGCGACATGTCGCTGAGAAGAAAAGAAATGGTGTCGTGAAATCGTGACATGCCGTTGAGAAGAAAAGAAATGGTGTCGCGAAATCGCGACATGCCGTTGGAAAAGAATGAAAATGGTCACGATTTCGTGACGTGTTTTGCCGAAGCGTACGGATGATGAAAAGTGTCACGATTTCGCGACGTGTTTTGGCAAGGTGTACGGAAGCGGAAAAATGTCGCGATATCGCGATAGGAAATAGCTAAAGGACTCGAAGAGGAAAGACGTCGCGATTTCGCGACCGATTGCAGCAAAGGTGTACGGAACAGGAAATGGTAGCGAAATCGTGACATGTTTTGGAGAAGTGGCCCGAAGGAGAAGGTGGTCACGATTTCGTGACGTGTTTTAGCAAATTGTACGGCACAAGGGAGATGTCATGAAATCGTGATAGAAATGAAGACCATGCCCAAAGTAGAGAAGTGGTAGCGATATCGCGACAGGTTTTGCCAAGGCGTACGGAACAGAAAAATGGTCACGATTTTGCGACGTGTTTCGGGGAGGCGTACGAAAAGAGAAAGCGGTAGCGATATCATGACAAAAAGTGGCATGAAGGTCCGAGGGTGAAAGACGTCGCGATATCACGACAGGTTTTGCCAAGGCATACGGAACATAAAAGCGGTAGCGATTTCACGACATGTTTTGCCAAGGCGTACGAAAATAGAAAGTGGTAGCGATATCGTGACAGTTTGTGGCAAACAGGTTCGGGGATAAAGGCGGTAGCGATATCGCGACGGTTTGTCGAAAGAAGGCAAGAGAGTGATAATGGTCGCGATGTCGCGACGTAAAGTTGCCAAGGAAGCCCGACGGAGAAATGGTAGCGATATCGCTACAGTTTGTGGAAAGAAGGCTCAAAAGCAAAAACGGTCGCGATATCGCGACAAGATGCTGCCAAGGATGTACGGCCGGGAAGAGTGTAGCGATATCGCGACATGTCACGATTTCGCGACATGTCGCATTTTTGTGACCGAGAAGGTGAACAGGCGGCATGCAGTTTTTGTCGGGTTTTTCACAGAGTGGCGTTACAGAAGGCGCAGAGAGCGTGTGACACGTGGCATGCAGGTGTCAGGTCTGCAGGAGCGTTACATGCAGCGAAGGATTTTAGGCGTTTTGGCGTTAAACATGGAATAAAGACAAGGAAAAGGCGGGAATTCGAAGGGTCACATGCAGGAAGGTGAAACGAAGCGACCAGGGAGAATCGAAGAGCCACGCTAGACAGGATAAATCCAGAAGCGCAGATTGAAGGAAGGGTTGGAAATTGCCGATTGCAGAGTTGCAGAGACAAGAGCTTCGTGCTATTATGGGCCTGCACTTGGGCAATTTCCTTCTTTTTTGTTCGGAATATTTATGCCTGGAACATTCTTTGAATGTAATTGACATATCATTTAATACAAAATACAGAGTATTGGCATCTCATTGATGAGAAAGAAGGAGTCATTTTGTGCATGCATGATTTAATGTTTTATCTTTCATTCCAGATTTCTGAGGCTTTTAGGTGAAGTTTAATGCAAGTGTGCTTGGTTGCTTCATGCGAATGCCTAAGTCTGGAATTACAGTAGAAACCCTAGAGACCAGCACCTAATTTATTTGGATTGTGCGAGTTTGCAGGTTCATTAGATTAGGTTGCATGCATAAAACCTCAGTATCTTCGGTTTCATCAAATTGATGGCAGCATTCTGACTGTAGTTTAGTTTCTCTGCATTTACTTTTCTTTATTTTTCAAACCCTTGCTTTATTTTTCTGCAATTTAATTACTGTATCCAAATTAATAACTGAAAATCCTTCAAAAATCCAAGATCAATGTATATTCATTCACTTTGAGTCCATTGTAAATTCAAATTAAATAAACCATCAGTGCCCCTTGTTAACATCCACTTGCAAACCCTAAGATATTCCTGGCATTTCATTTGAACAACATTATTTAAGCATAACAGGAACCTTGGAGAAAGTTATTTTCTTTGCAAGCAGAGGATTTTTGGACTCAGATCCTATCGAAGAGTGTGCTTCCACAACTGGGTGAAAACACCACTCAACAGAATAAAATTAAGAAAAATATGGTAAAACCCTAATTCATTTTTACTGTTCATTTTCTGGTTTTTTTGAGCTCTGAAGCAAAAATGGTGGAGACGATGCACAGATCAACAGAGGTCCAACGTGGTCTACGGGTAAGAGTCTAGACTTAACTAGAATGCTTTAATTTGATTTTACATGCTTTTTAGGTAGATTTTAGATGAATTTTGAGCATCGTGGCTGTTTTTAGGCCGTCGACGTCATCGGGATGAAATCGTCCCGATTTCGAAGAAATTGTCTCAATTTCATCAATTTTGCCCAAGGGCAAAATCGACGAAAGGGGGACGATTTCGTCAAATTAGAGACGATTTCGGCTTGCAAAATTGGAGATGATTCTACTCAAATCTGGGACGATATCGTCCAATAGTGGGCAATATCATCAATTGCATAAAATTGAATTTTAACTTGCATTATTAATTACTTGAATTGTTTATTAATGATTGTTTATTGTTTTGTTGTTTATGTTTGCAGAGAGGTTTGCTAAAGAGTAGGGAATGGAAGTATGGAGGTTTGAGGGATGACTTGGCCGCTCTCACATAGGTAGAGCGAGATCAGCTGGAACAGGCTGGCTTGCAGCATGTGGCAGAGATGCCACAGGTGTCCACAGATATGGAGCTACTAATAGCCCTAGCAGAGAGATGATTCGGGTTCCTCATGTTTTTGGCTACCGACAAGGGAGATGACTCCCACTCTAGAGGATGTATGGAGGATTCTAAGAATCCCCATACAAGGACGATTGATCACTCTTGCTACCAATCAGGGCCATGCTATGGGACGACTGTGTGGTGACCCGAGCTTCGCCCTGGAGAAGGGCAGAGTTAATATCGAAGCACTACGCCAGATGCACGGGCATCTAGACTCACATGGGTGCTAGCTGGAGTGGTTGGTGGACTTTTGTTGTGCCACCAGAGCGGATGCAGGGTGCCGTGGATGCTTGTAGATGTGATCTGCGACATGCGGGACCATGGGTATAGGTTCTCTTGGGGTAGCTATGTACTATGTCGATTGTACAAGATCCTATATGGGGTCATGTACAAGGGTGACCGATGTCTGGTTATGACATCGCTTCTACAGGTTTGGTGCTGGGAGCACATTACAGTGCAGAGGCCGGTAGGGCTTCCTCTGACAAGGGTAGACAGGGAGAGGCCCCGAGTTTTCTACTGGTGGCTCCGGAGAGGGTCACAGCGACGGATCGACCTCCCTATGTCCCGGAGACTATTGGATGACTTAGTCCTAGACCAGATCACCTGGAGGCCATGGAGGGAGCATCCAGGGTGGGCCGAGGATGGACAAGAGTTGGCTCACGTCAGGTGAGTTTGCTAGCTTCGAATAGAGAGGGGAGAGGTAGAGCTCCACCGTTATGATCGAGTTTTGTGTCAGTTCGATCTGCAATAGGGGATCCCATATCTGAGGGATTATGAGTTTTCTTAGATTGTTTGGGATAACACCACAGTTAGTGGGGCTCCAGACATGCAGCGATTCTAGATCCAGGAAGCAGACGATGCCCCCATCCAGCCAGTGGATGGGGATGATGCAGGTGTAGCCGATGGCTACGATGCCTGGTACGTAGGCATCCGCCCTCCTCAAATGATGAGGGCGCAGGGTCCAATACATGTGGTTGTGCTTCGAATAGGGAGGTGGTGCCAGGTAGCGATGGAGGTAGCCCAGGGTCATGGCAGGAGAGAGCCGAGGAGGCCACAGGCACAGGAGAGGCCACGACAAAGGGAGAGGAGGGAGGCGAGACCCCCATCTCCATAGAGGGAGATGCCACCATCGCTTGATAAGGGAAAGGGCATTGACATAGGAGAGAGTAGCGAGATGGCTATTCTTCGAGTGGAGAGAGATTGTCTCTAGGCATAGGTGTAGACTCTACAAGATGAGGCTGCACGCCACCGAGCTGAGGTGGCACAGCTGCGAGACGATATTGCACGCCTCAGGGCACGGGGCGAAGGGGTGAGCATTGGAGAGCTGACACGAGCTATTGCCCAAATTACTTTCTACCAGACTTTGTACTATCATCTGGTGCTAGATGCGGATAGACTACCCCTACCAGCCAACATCGCAGATCCGATCAAGATCAAGTCGTCGAGGACCACGTCCCGGTCGAGGACTAGGACTACTCAGATTGCGATGGGGCCACCTCGTCCACCTTAGGGCGGGGGAGGAGATGAGGCAGAGAGCTCAAGGGGCTCTCGAGGCTAGAGGGCTGCACAACTTTGTATAGACTAACATTGTATTATTATTTTTTTGTTGATAGAGGATTGAGTATGCCGAGGTACAGATTGTGGCATACCAATCCAGTTTTGATGATGTATATATACTATTGACATATATATGATATGTTTTTGATCATATGACTTGTATTATGTGTATGCTTATGATGCTTTTATGTTTGATTGATTAATTTGATAATTGGATTGAGGATTCATAAAATTATGTCGTTTTGAAAATTTATAACTTTGATGTCATGCTATAATATTTTAAATGAAATAATCTGATGTAACAAATTGATTGTTTGTGATGAAATGTGATAAAAACTAAAAAGAGACTTCTAACAATAATTTCAAAGGACATTGTCGCTATTATAGACCATTTCATGGAGTCACTGCTCACTCGGTCGTCAAGCTAGTCCCATTTATAGAAATATTGTTAAAAGTAAAAGAGTGCTTAAGAGACTGTCTTAATACTTTGGTGCAATAGTGCAAATGATGATGATGATGATGGTTTGTTTTCATATTTTCATGAAAATAGTATGCATGAAATAATGTTAAAATGATTTTTGCTAGGCATAAATTCCTGAGTGTGATAAAATTTTGGATAATTCTTTAGGAATTATACCATCTTTGCAAAATTGAAGGTTGACATAATGACATGAAATAATGAAAATGGGTATGCCTTTTTAAAAGCATAATTTGTGTAAAATAATGATTTAAGTCATATGGTTTTCATGATTTTTAAATAAATGGGGAATAAAAATTGTTACGATGGTTTGCGCTAGGCATAGAATATGTAGATATAGACTTATACCATCATCGTGAAAATCCAAAAAAGATAGTTTTATTGCATGGTTGATTTTTGATAAACAGAAAATATGAAAATGAGGACTTGCGCTAGGCATAAAATTTCAATTTTTATTTTGGAACTATACCATCATCGCGAAAGTCAACCAAATATATATGTTTTGATTATATATTTTGAAAGAAATTTTTGATTTTTCTATTATATAGTTGTCTTTATGGTAAACAACTGTACTTGATTTATTTCAAACAAGTTGCAAAAATAATATTTCAAAGTATTTTGAAGATAAAAGTTAGATTTATAAGGAATCCCATGTGCATATGTGAATTCATTTCTAATCTTGATTTATCATAATGATACACAAAATCTCTCAAATACAAATGTGTGTGCAATTGCTTTGTGCATTTACCAGTTTTGAGCAAGATACTATGATACAAGTGATTTGAAGAAACCAAATAAGTGTTCATTAACCATGATGTAGATGCATATAACCATACTAGACTTTAATGTAGGTCAGATTATCAAGAGCTAGCTAATCCATAAGCAGACATAGGTCTGTACAAAAGAAGGCCGCTAATGTGACAGACATATCACCACACTAGGAGTTACCCAAGGCCAAGCGAGGTTGGGCACAAACCACTTGTTATGGGGCTTACATCACGGTTTTTGAATAATTGAGAATTCTAGGGATTCAAGCTCATCAACCCTTCTTTTCTTTTCAAAGGGTAGGGAAAGGGATTTTATTGCTTTTGCTTTTGCTTTCTTTTCTTTTTGTATTTTTTTTGCTTGATTTTTGAGATAGTGCTTGAAATATTGTTGTAATGATATAAAAGAACATTTTTCTTTTCTCTTTTTTTTTTTTGAACTTTTCTTTTCTTTTTCTTTGCTAGGGATACTTGCTCGGATTAGCTGTAGAGCAAGGGATTTTTATTCTAGGTAGGGGTGAGCTTGTCCTTTTGCCAATTCTCAAAGATTCTAGACCATGTGCATGATAGGATAGCAAGGGAAACTTTTCGCTCAAGAAATCACATCTACTATGTAGCAAAACATGGAAATTACAAATATAATCATTTTATTGTGAAAAGATGTGCTTGGTTTAAGTAAATAACAAGATCAATTCTCTATGCTCAAACTTTATTTAATTGAATTTTGTGGACTTTGATATAAGAGAGATTAGTAATCATGCCAGATAAAATCAAGATATTTATTTTTGTGAGTGTGCAAGTGAGGGATTCCAAATAAATGCTAATTTATCAAAAATAATTTGAAACATATAACTACAACATTTGTAAGAAAATATATATAAACACTTTTGAGAAGTTTGGAGAATGTTGACTCCCTCTTTCTTCTTTATATTGTTTTGGTTTCGAAAGAGTCAAGCATATTGTTGTTTTTATATTTTTATCATTATTTTGATTTTTGGTTTTATTTGTGTTTTTGAGCAAAAAATTTAACAAGTGCCATAAATAAATGCAACAAATAGTTTTGAAGATTTTGGTGATTGTGAATGTTTTTGATGTTTTTGAATTTATAAAGTGAAAGAAATACAAGATAGTGATTTTGAACAAATATATACATGGATGAAATGACCAAATTTATGCATAGTAACGTTTAAGATGCAAAATATTCATGGGTTCTTTAAGTTCTTTACCATCTAAGGTAGATAATTTATATGCTCCTGATTCAAATTTAGCAGTAATAATGTATGGTCCAAGCCAGTTGGGCTCAAATTTGCCTTTAAGGTCCTTAGTTGCATTAGTATTTTTTTGAAGATTTTGAGGATTTTGATTTTTTGTATTTTGATTTTAATTTATGAATTGAAATTGGTGGTATATACAAGATGATCTATATACACTATACAAGGTTATTTGAGTATAACATGTCTAAGGTTGCTTCAAAATCAAAGGAGGTTTTGAAGGATAATCTGGTTGAGGTGAAGGTAAGAATAGAAGGTGATGAATAAAAGGTAGTGATAACAAAAGCTTTGTTATAATGTAGAATAATGTAGCAAAAGATTTGACTTTTATATGTGGAAAATTAATCATGCTACAAAATAAAATATCATAAATATAAGAAAGTTCTTCATTATATTCCAAGTTTTGATAAGATGGAGAAAGTATATGTGAAAGATATGCATGGATGTTATTTGGTATACAAGGATGATCATATATGGATGAAGAAAAGTGATGGATAGAAGATAATTGTGATAACCGAGAATGTATAGAACTTGATGTTTTAATCGTTAAATATTCTTTAAATGGTGTTGGGTCACCATGTATGGTAACCATTTTATTTGCAAGTTCAAACTTCAAACATTGGTGAAGAGTGGAAGGGAAAACCCTCATCGTATGAATCCAAGGACTCCTGAGAAGTAGTTTGTAAGGTGAATGACAATATCCTACATAGAATAAAGTATCCAGGATCTTAGATCCGATATTGAGGGGAAACATTATAGTACCTTGAACTTCTTGAATTTCATTGTTAAAAGATTTTATAATAACATTTGATTCATTAAGATCTTCTTCCTTTGTTTTGAGTTTTTGGAATAATTGATAAGTGCATAAATTAAGAGAGGAGCCATTATCTACCATGATAGTTTTAACAAGTATTTCTTTATTAGATCTTGTAATGTAAAGATAGTAGTCTTCTTGTGGAGTAGAGGAAGGAATCTCCTCATCATAGAATGAAATATGGTTAACCTCAAGAGGGTTTACACCATTAATTATGTTCTTAGAGAAAATATGATGAGGAACAAATTGTTGGCTAGGTATTTTGAACAAAATTTCCTTGTGATAAATTTGTAATACTTCTACAAGGGATATCTTTACTTGAGGATTAATCACTTGTGGTTGGCTATCAAAGTGGATTTTAGATTGGGATTTTGATTCTAAATATGAGCTTTCTATGCTTACATTCCATTTTGTATCATTCTCTAGAGCCAAAGATAGTTTTGAAGGTTGGTCAAATGAGGAATCCATCTCTTGAATATTAGATTGGGTTGATTGAACTTGAGGTTGCTCATTTATAGTTTCTATTACAATATTAGTAATATCATCATGATGGGACACATTAACATGCAATATTTGATTGGTTTCTTTTTGTTGATAATTGAATAGGGGTTCTTGGGAGATTCCCATGTCTTGATTAATTATTGGTATTTATTGTGTAGGAGTTTGATTGTTTACTAGAGATTTATCATTAGTTGTAGATTGTAATTCTTTTATACTAAAAAGACCCTTATCAATCAAATATTGAATTGCACATCTTAAATATTTACAATTTTGTGTCATATGTCCATCTACTCTATGATATTCACAATGTAGCTCAGGTTTAAACCAATCTGCTGTGGTATCAAGTTGTCTTATGGAAGGGAGTTCAATCTTATTTGTGTCAAGTAAATACTTGAGAATTATATCCATTGGTTGATTGAGCTTAGTAAATTTACGTGATGAAGGTTTTTGAGAGGTTTTTGATAAATGCCTTGGGAATTTCATCATAAAAGGAATTAATGGTTTCTCACCTCTACTTTCTTTATTATGGGTAGAATGATTATAGGAAGATTGCGATGTAGGAGGTGAGTGCATGGTAGAATTGGAAGAATAAGATTTTTCTTGTTGAAATGGATGTGTTGTATTGAAATAAGAATATTGAAAGGGTGGAGGAAGATTGTATGTGGATTGATAAACATTGAAAGCACGAGATTCCGGGCAAAGGAAACACTAGTTATGCAACATAAGACGAAAATGCAACACTTTGATCCTATGCACTAAAACAGAGAAAGGAGACAACTTGGAAACGAAAGACAAGATGTAAAGAAATCATAGCCCTCTTTATTCAAATATCTTATCCTCGGTTACATAGACGTCTCCTCCCATTTTGGGGGCTAGGAGCGTTAAATTTGTCTTTGTTACAATGTGTGACCTAGTCTTCCTCTTCCTGTGTGCCCACGATTGCAATGGGCGGGCCAAGATGCTGTCGCCGCTGATGTGGATAAGTTCTTCACCTCTGATTGCTTTTCCTACAGTCAAAGAAACAATGAAAATGTCAGTAGTACCTACTGCAAATGAAAGGGGTTCATTCTCTAAAATCAATGAAATATGCATGTAAACATCTCGCTTGAAACAAGAAATACAAGTGAGTCCAAATGGCTTGAAAACTTGATCGAAGACAAAAAATGTTACCAAAGGGCCATTGCCCCCGAGACATGCTTGGCCAATCTGCTTTCAAATGGTAATCATCCCTGATAAGGATGATTGATACTGTTAATCATACCTCTGTAGGACGATTGCTGCTATTAATCGTCCCTCGGAAGGACGATTGTTGCTGTTAATCGTCCTCTGTAGGGACGAGTGATACTGTGTTGAAGAAGCCGACCTGCCACTGCTCCAATGTCGATTCCCGAGACCTACAAAATGCCTGCAAACAAGGGGGTTATGTAATTGGGGCCATTTTGGGATGACCCAGATGGTCAGATTCTCCCAATTTGGCCTCCATCACCGAGAAATTGTACGTTGTTACCTGCAAGTCAGTGGGACAACCAAAATAACAAAAGCATGATAATATTCGATGAAAACCTTTTGAAATCAAGATTCAAGATTCTGAACTATTGAACAAAAGAGAATGACATGAAATATGAACAAATGATAGAAAATGAACTACAACTAAATCCAAAAGGTGCAGGGTGCCCAAGTTGGCAGCCCACCGATGGAACTTGATTTTGGCACCAATCCACTTGGGATGGGCCCAAAATCTCTTAGGATTGGGGGATCGGCGAATTGGTTGGTTCAGGTGTCCATGTGTTGGAATTGGGTCAAATTCAAGCTTCCAAAAGCCAACCAACAACCTCCCTTGCAAAAGAGATTGGTGGATGTGAGGAAGATGAATCAAAGAGGATGCAAGTGGGTCTCCAATTCGGTAGCACTTCGTTGCTTGAAAACTCCTTCAACCTGTCTCTTTTGGGTGAGAAAAGTCCCACCTTTTATAGACCCTTATCAATCAAATATTGAATTGCACATCTTAAATATTTACAATTTTGTGTCATATGTCCATCTACTCTATGATATTCACAATGTAGGTCAGGTTTAAACCAATCTGTTGTGGTATCAAGTTGTCTTATGGAAGGGAGTTCAATCTTATTTGTGTCAAGTAAATACTTGAGAATTATATCCATTGGTTGATTGAGCTTAGTAAATTTACGTGATGAAGGTTTTTGAGAGGTTTTTGATAAATGCCTTGGGAATTTCATCATAAAAGGAATTAATGGTTTCTCACCTCTACTTTCTTTATTATGGGTAGAATGATTATAGGAAGATTGCGATGTAGGAGGTGAGTGCATGGTAGAATTGGAAGAATAAGATTTTTCTTGTTGAAATGGATGTGTTGTATTGAAATAAGAATATTGAAAGGGTGGAGGAAGATTGTATGTGGATTGATAAACATTGAAAGCATGAGATTACGGGCAAAGGAAACACTAGTTATGCAACATAAGACGAAAATGCAACACTTTGATCCTATGCACTAAAATAGAGAAAGGAGACAACTTGGAAACGAAAGACAAGATGTAAAGAAATCACAGCCCTCTTTATTCAAATATCTTATCCTCGGTTACATAGACGTCTCCTCCCATTTTGGGGGCTAGGAGCGTTAAATTTGTCTTCATTACAATGTGTGACCTAGTCTTCCTCTTCCCGCGTGCCCAGGATTGCAATGGGCGGGCCAAGATGCTGTCGTCGCTGATGTGGATAAGTTCTTCACCTCTGATTGCTTTTCCTACAGTCAAAGAAACAATGAAAATGTCAGTAGCACCTACTGCAAATGAAAGGGGTTCATTCTCTAAAATCAATGAAATATGCATGTAAACATCTGCCTGAAACAGTAAATACAGTGAGTCCAAATGGCTTGAAAACTTGACAGAAGACAAAAAATGTTACCAAAGGGCCATTGCCCCTGAGACATGCTGGCCAATCTGCTTTCAAATGGTAATCATCCCTGATAAGGATGATTGATACTGTTAATCATACCTCTGTAGGACGATTGCTGCTATTAATCGTCCCTCGGAAGGACGATTGTTGCTGTTAATCGTCCCCTATAGGGACGAGTGATACTGTGTTGAAGAAGCCGACCTGCCACTGCTCCAATGTCAATTCCCGAGACCTGCAAAATGCCTGCAAACAAGGGGGTTATGTAATTGGGGCCATTTTGGGATGACCCAGATGGTCGGATTCTCCCAATTTGGCCTCCATCACCGAGAAATTGGACGTTGTTACTTGCAAGTCAGTGGGACAACCAAAATAACAAAAGCATGATAATATTCGATGAAAACCTTTTGAAATCAAGATTCAAGATTCTGAACTATTGAACAGCAGAGAATAACATGGAATATGAACAAATGATAGAAAATGAACTACAACTAAATCCAAAAGGTGCGGGGTGCCCAAGTGGGCAGCCCACCGATGGAACTTGATTTTGGCACCAATCCACTTGGGATGGGCCCAAAATCTCTTAGGATTGGGGGGTCGGCGAATTGGTTGGTTCAGGTGTCCATGTGTTGGAATTGGGTCAGATTCAAGCTTCCAAAATCCAACCAACAACCTCCCTTGCAAAAGAGATTGGTGGATGTGAGGAAGATGAATCAAAGGGGATGCAAGTGGGTCTCCAATTCGGTAGCACTTCGTTGCTTGAAAACTCCTTCAACCTGTCTCTTTTGGGTGAGAAAAGTCCCACCTTTTATAGACCCATGGGGTCTCTTTTGGGAGGGAAGCACAAATGCCATGTGTTGGTCATAGGCACCATGTGGCAGTCATGTCTCCTCATGAGGGAGGGGAGTCCTCCATTGACTTGTGTTTTCATAATTGCTTCTTGTGACAGTCCTCTAACGGCCCTTCTATCCACCTACACACGCGTGCAAGGCAGGAGTCATCAACTGACTGTTCTGGGCTGCCACTTGGCATCGTTTGTCATTTTTCCCGTTAAACTTGGTAATCGTCCCTGGGTGGGACGATTACAACAATCGTCCCTGGGTGAGACGATTGCAAGTTAGTAATCGTCCCTGGGTGAGACGCGTCCTGGGACAAGTGTCTAAATGTACCAAATTGCTTCCTGACCTTACAAAATTGCTATGGAAGTGGTTAGGACCACTGTTTGACCTCTGAGGGCTGCCCTGGGGGCTGTGTTTGTCAAAGCGATCAGTGTTTGCAGTCACATAATCGGATTGGTGTTGTTTTGGTGTCTACTGATGCCCCTTTTGGGAAGCGCTATGGGTGACGTAGTGCTGAGCAAAAATAGATAACCAAAGCACTAATGATTAGGGTTTCTTGGTAACCTAACCAACTTTTGATGCCCCAAGTATGGAAAGGGCATGCATTCTTGAATCCTTGCTTCTGACGAGCTAAGGAATTTGATTTCAAGTGTTAACCTATTTTGGTGAGGTGTGACTTGAACTTAGACATTGATCAGTCATGAATAGGCGAAGGGCGTTTTTACCTTAGGGGGAACCTTGTGTTCATGATTCACGAAATGCCAAGTGTTTGATTGATTTGATTGTTGCTTGTTTACTACCCCAAGCAGGAGCGTGATTGTCTTTGTCAATGATTCTTTGAATGCATGTCGTTTTCCTTAATTGGGTGTGTGATTGTTGGTTGGTGACTAAGTGTGACTACCCCCTCAAGCGACGAATCGATGAGGGAATGACCTTCGTGAGAGAAGCGATGAGTCGCTTGACCCAAGATGACTTGTGCAAGGGTGCCTTTAGAGGGTTTACCGTTAAGCGTGTGCAATTTTTCCAACATATGGACCTATTTTTGGTGGGTGTTAACCCTTTTGGTGATGTCATAATGAGGTGAAATCATCGAAAACCTATGGTCCTCTCGTGGAGCGGTCCGGCTATGATAGCCTTCTTGGGGAATTAGGAGAGTGATAATTTGAACCCCGACATCTATTTTTCTATGCTAAGAGGTTAAGTGCAAGAGCACTTGTTTCTGGCAATGTTTATTGCTATGTTTTTGTGTTGCTTTTTTTTTTTTTTTGTATATTGATGGTATTGCAAAGACGAAAAGTAGCGCAGTTGGTTTAGAAATGTAGCTAAGTTTTTCTGAGACTCAGACAGTTCTAGCTCTCTAGCCACGACTGTACTTTATCTTACATGATTTTTGAACAAGGTATGAATCAGACCTATTTTTGACCAAGCTATTTCACATCCCTGTGTGTGCAATTGAGTTCATTTATGTGGTATTTATCAGGATACCGCCAGTGCCAGATGGGCTTTCAACCGAACCTGTACTGAGGATCACCTAACTAGCTCCACTAACTCCTTTGTTATGTTTAGTTAGATTAATCCGCGATTTTTTTCTAGGATGTCATAAGCTAGCTTATCCACATGCAAACATTGATATGTACGCAAGTTAATGTGACAGATATATCGTCATGCGAGAAGACCTTTAGAATGCTGAGAGTTCCAGGGATTCAAGTTCAACTCCCTTCTTTTCTTCAATTGTAATAGGATACTTGCTCGTTTGTAGTGATAAGATCATTGTTTATTTTGATTTATTTGTTTTTTTTTTTTGAGCAAGGGATTGGAGTGATAAAAATCACTGTTTATTAGTGCATTTTGATGTGTGCACTGTAGGATGTCAAATCTTGATGTTTTGACGTTTTGCAAATTTTTTGATTTTTTTTTGCAACTATTGAGAATTAGGGATTTTTGGGAATTGGGTAGGGGTGATGCTTGTCCTTTTGCCAACTCTCAGCATTATTTGGGTCATCCGCACAAGGGGATGAGCAAGATAACCATTTCGCTTATGGTGACCTAGATTACTGTGCAGGTTTCATCTTTCTTTCACATAACTCTGGAATTGTTAATGTGTTTAGTTTGTGTTGGGATGTTACGTATCAAGGTGTATTTCAAGTATGACTCTACCTTCGTAAAATCTGTTCGACTTGATACATTACATGGCTAAAGAGGAAAATTTTGGCTGAACTACGAAAACTCGTGATACATTAAAAGACCACTGACTCTAGTGTGGTGGAAGCAATGCATGGTGTGTTTGTTGTTTTTATGAAATGGAACAGTGGGGAACAAGATGGACTGTCAGAGCTACTACAACCTATGGTGCCTTTGACCTACACGACCACAAATATGCATGTATGAATGCAATGCTTAATGCAGCTACATATTTTTGTATTTTCGATGAATTGAGTTTGGCGAGTATGAAGATGAGATGTGAGAAAACTCTCAATTGATGAATTTGAGAATGCGTAGAAATGAGATGCAAATTTTTGTTGTTTTTGATGTATTTTATTGTTTTTGATTTTTGTATTTTTTTGATTTTTTGGATTGACCAAGAGATTGCGATAATCCTTGGAGCTTTTTGGATTGACCAAGAGATTGCGATAATCCTTGGAGCTTTTTGGATTGACCAAGAGATTGCGATAATCCTTGGAGCTTTTTGGGTGACCAAGAGATTGCGATAATCCTTGGAGCTTTTTGGATTTGACCAAGAGATTGCGATAATCCTTGGAGCTTTTTGGATTTGACCAAGAGATTGTGATAATCCTTGGAGCTTTTGGATTTGACCAAGAGATTGTGATAATCCTTGGAGCTTTTTGGATTGACCAAGAGATTGCGATAATCCTTGGAGCTTTTTGGGATATGGCTTTCTTAGATATGAAATGGTCGTAAGTGACTGATATTCAAGGGTTCTGTTTCCTTGATACCATCAAGAGAAGCTAGCCGGTATGTCCCGGGTCCTATTTTGCTATCAATGACATAAGGACCTAACCAATTTGCCATGAATTTATCCCTCAGGTGGGGCGGCAAATTAGAATTCTGTTGGTTTTCCTTCAAAACCAAATCACCAACCCGAAAGTCCCTTAGGTGAACCTTCATGTTGTAAGCTTTCTTAAGTCGCTCTTGATAGATACGTAAGTGCTCAAGAGCATTAACGCGTCGTTCGTCAAGCAACGTAAGTTGGTCTAACCGGGCCTGCCGTGCAGTGTCATCATCGATGAATTCTTGCATTGATATGCGGAGGGAAGGAATTTCCAACTCGAGAGGCATTACTGCCTCTGAGCCATACACTAGTGAAAACGGAGTTGCCCCAGTTGGCATCCGAATGCTAGTGCGATAAGCCCAAAGTGCAAGTGGGATTTGTATGTGCCAATCCTTATGACTGCGACGGTCTTTTTAAGGATGGCAACTAGTGTCTTGTTTGATGCCTCTGCTTGCCCATTTGCTTGCGGATAATAGGGTGTTGAAAAGCTGTGCTGAATTTTGTACTTTTTGGTTAAAGCACGCACGTCTTTGTTCTTGAATGATGGCCCATTATCCGAGATTATTTTGGATGGAATACCAAAACAACATATGATGTGATGCAAGATGAACTCCGCAATGCGGGGTCCTGTCGTAGAGGTTAACGAAATTGCTTCCACCCATTTGGTAAAATATTCTGTGGCCATTATGATAAACGTGTGACGGCCTGACGATGCAGGGGAGATATTTTCGATTAGATCAAGGCCCCACTATGAAAATGGCCAAGCAGACTGGACTGTCTGTAAGGCCTGGGAAGGTACGTGCATCAGATTGGCATGATGTTGACATTTTATGCACCTCTTGACATACGCGCAACAATCTTGCTCTAAAGATGGCCAATAATAGCCCATGCAAAGAATGCGCTTTGCAATGGCCATACCACTAAAGTGGCCGCCACATGTACCGTCATGCGCTTGGGTGACTGCCCAAGTGGACTCTTGCTGGTCCAAGCAACGAAGAAGAATTCCGTCGTAGCTGCGACGATACAAAATGTCTCCTATCAAGACATATTTTGCCGCTTTCTGTTTGAATGTTCATTTTGCGGCGTGCGTCAATCCAAAGGGTAGATTACCTAACTTGAGGTAGTCTCTTATGGGTAAATACCAGTCCTGTTGATCGGATACCTCGACAGTTTGAACAGCCAATCCCTTTTGGAGTTCTTCCCTAACAAATGCTGATTGGGATAGAACTTGTAAGAATAGCGTTGTGTTGCTATTAATGGGAGTGGGGGAGAACAAAGACCCCCAGTTGGCATGTTTCAAATAGTCTCGGATTCGAAAGAACTTATCCGAAGATGGTTCGATCTGGATCATGTGGACTCCTGGCATCAAGTCTGAGCTTGCGCGCTCCATCGTGGGTTGTGATAAGGTTTTGACCTGAATGGTTGTTATATCACCGAAAAGGTCTTGCGGGATTAGTGACCCCAAGGAGGCCATTGTGTCCGCAAAATGATTCGATGATCGAGGGAGTGCCTCGATGTCATACCACTCAAGTTTTGCTAGGAATTTATCCACGAGGGCTTTATAGGCCTTCAGAACTGGGCATTTGCATTGATATACCCCTTTGACTTGATTGACGATTAACAGCGAATCACCAAAGATGTTCAGTCTTTTGATGTTCATGGCGATTGCTTGTTTGAAGACCTAGGAGCAAGGCTTCATATTCTGCATTGTTGTTGGTGCATTGGAAGTTTAATTTAAATGACAGGGGCATTGGAGCACCCTGCGGTGTGAAGAATACAATTCCTGTGCCACCACCTTGCTCGCATTTAGAACCATCAAAAAATAAGGTTATGTCGGCCTGAGACTCAGGCTCATCGGAATCTGGCGATTCTGAGACATGGAAGACCCCATCATCGGGTAGTTCTATGACTAGAGGCTGATCGTCTTCAAGAGGAGCCTCTGCTAGTTGATCGGCTATGACTTGTCCTTTTATAGATTTTTGCCCAATAAACTCAATGTCAAATTTCGTCAACAACATGATCCATTTCGCCGTGCGACTACTATGATAAGTATGACTCATCATGTATCGCAATGGATTCTCCTTAGACACAACATACGTAGTGTTGCTCAGCATGTAGTGGCGTAGCCTCTTGGTAGCGAACACCACTGCCAAGCAGAGTTTTTCAACGTATGCATAGTTAAGTTCGTAACTGACCAGGGTGCGGCTAAGATAGTAAGTAGCCTGTTCTTTGTGATGTTCATTCTTCTGGGCTAGCATTGCGCCTAGTGCCACCTCAGTAGCTGAGATGTATAAGTAGAACGGCACACCTGGTCTAGGTGGTGCCAATACTGGTGGTGAAGCCAAGTACTGTTTGATTTCGTCAAAGGCTGACTGGCACTCATCATCCCAATGAAATGTGACCCCCTTGTGCAATAATTTGTTCATTGGTCGGCATTTGTCAGATAATTGCGCTATGAAGCGTTTAATCGACGCGACCTTTCCTTGCGGACTTCTGAGTCTGCTTGATAGTGGTTGGGGGAGCCATTTCAAGGATTGCCTTGACTTTGTTTGGGTCCACTTCGATGCCTCTTTTTGAGACTATAAAACCCAAGAGTTTTCCAGATGTGACGCCGAACACGCACTTCTTGGGATTCAGTCTAACCTTATGCTCTATGAGGCGATCGAGAATCTTGCTTAAGTCACCGAGATGATCTGAGCGCAAGAGAGACTTGGCTAGCAAATCATCCATGTAATCTTCCAAAGTTTTGTGCATGTAATCATGGAAGATATACGTCATAGCACGTTGGTATGTAGCACCAACGTTTTTAAGGCCAAAAGGCATGACCTTATAGCAAAATGTCCCCCAAGGCGTTGTGAATGCCGTTTTGAGTTGGTCTTCAGGATTGATATGAATTTGATTGTATCCTGAGAAACCATCCATTAGGGAGAGCATTTTGTGACCTGCTATAGCGTCTACCAATGCATCGATGCTTGGCAAGGGGAAATCATCCTTAGGACTCGCTTTGTTTAGGTCTCGAAAATTGGTGCATATGCGAATCCTCCCGTCGAGCTTCTTTACGGGAACCATGTTGGACAACCATGGCGGATAATCCATGCAGATGACAAATTGTGCATCCAACAGCTTTTGCAATTCATCTTTGACCATTAAGGCCACTGTTGGATGCATCTTTCTTAGTTTTTGCTTTACAGGCTTGATTTTCGGATCAAGCGTTAAATTGTGCATGACTAGCTGCGAGTCTAGTCCTGGCATATCCTTGTACGACCATGCAAAAACCTCCTTTTCTTTAAGAAGGGTAATGTAATCGGCTTGCTCTTCGGTGGAAAGGCTTACCCCTAGCTTGAGAATCCGTGGATTCATTGGATCTGTGTCGATGTCTACGTCAGTCGTCTCCTCGACTGACATGTGGGATCCGTCCTCCAACTGATGTGGAGTTGGGATTAAATGGATATCATCAGTTGAGTTAAGATCTACGTTTGGAACCTCGGGTCCCTCTTCAGCTTGAAAAATATCCTGAGTTGTCCTTGGGGTAAAATGAAGCATTTCACCGAAAGGCCAGTACTCTGATGGTGACAATGGTGAATTGACATGATCCCAGTCGATGGCATCCATGTCTAGATGCAATGACCGTGATGGATCGGTCAGATTGCGGATGGGTGCGGTCAAATCAATGGAGATCATGTGGATGGCATGAATTTGGTCTCCAGAACCGCGGGTGTGATGACTTGATTCTTTTAGACGTTCCCTATACCCTGGATCTGGCTCTACGAGAACGGGCACGAATGGATCCTCTCTAGGTGCAAACTCATCTCTATGTGTGAAAAGGAAGGCGGGGTCTTCCCTCGGCACTACTGTCATGATGGGATCTCGAGGTGGACGATGCTCATCTTGAATTTGGAGCCATAGGTCTAACACTTGGTCCCACCTTGCTGGGTCTACGTTCCATTCATGTCCTAACCATATACCCATTTGTCCCATTAGATCTTCATGAGTTAGAGCGCGGTGATGTCGTCGTGCATGTCTGAGATAGTCGATCTCAGTCTCGTCTTCTGAATCGCTTTCATAGATCCAAAATTGTTCATCCTCTTCAGCATCTGTTGCTTGTGATGTTGAGGACTCTTCCTATTCCAGTGAATTAATCTGGTCCCATTGCGGTTGTTCCACTCTTAGTGGAGGGACCTGATTCTTTTGACATTGTGTCATTTCATCTGGAATCTCTAGGGGAAATAGCTTCAGAAAAATGTCCGAAAGCCGTTGTTGTTCTCTTTGAGGATTGCTCTCTGAACTTTCACCTCTCTCTAGCAAAGGAGAGGGATTATTGCTATTTCTAGGGGTGTTTGTAGACCATGGGAGATAGTCCCCCAATGTGTATTCTGTGTTTGGATTGGCATACGGGTCTTGTGCCAATCCCCCTTGTTGCCTATTTCTAGGCCTTGCATATTTTCAACCAAGATGTCTAATGGCAGGGGATGGTTGAACCCTACCCCTGACTTGTCATATGGCATCTGATATCTTGGTTGGCAAAGGATCCGCATCCCTTGCTCATATCTGCCTAGCCCATACCCATGCCAATTGCATTGTTCGAGATATTTTAGGGCAAATTCTGGGTTCGACAGATAATTGATGTTTTCGACAAAAGGCTCTTCATCTATTTCCTTTTGTTCGCATGGTTCAGAACCATGATCAAGGCCCCCATACACAAAATTCATCTGGTTGGGAGGGTAGCCTAGTGGAACAATTGTCCCTATGGGAAGGCGAGGTCTTCCCATGTCCTGCACTGACTCCAATGTGGGGGTTGCCACAACGTTTTGCACTAAGTACTCCCCTAGGCCCGTACTGGCCATCTCAATAGTGATTGTTGATGATTGGGTAGGAGGAAACGGTAGTCCTTCCTGAGTCCATTCCATGTTTGGTTGTTCAGGAGTCTTGGTTTGTGTTGTGTTGGGTGTTTCCTCTGTTGATATCATTGAAATCGTGGGCAACCCCTCTTCTAGAGGCTTAACCTCTTCCATGATTTGCTTTCCCTTGTCCTTCTATTGGGCCACGATAGGTGGCGTTGATGATAAAGGAGTAGGTGATGAAGTCTCACCTGGCTGGGATTTTGCCTTGTTGGCCACCAGTGGTGCCTGCGGTATTGGACCTTGTTTAGATGGATTTAATTGAAAATCCAAATGCGTTGATGGGAGGGTCGATTGAGGTATGAATTGTACCGCATTGCAATACTTGAAGGGCTCTAAGTCCATTGGGACTACATGTATTTGCCCTTCATAGGCATACTTCAAGCACTGGTGTGCGATCGAGGGGACACACTTCATGTCCCTGATCCAAGGCCGCCCTAGCAGTATATTATAAGCCATTTCACCTTCCAGCACATGGCACAGTGTGGGTATTGACTTTTGTCCTACCTGGATAGGCAGAACAACTATGCCGACTGTCGAGCAAATTGCATCGTTAAAAGCTCGCAGTGTGTACGTGGAAGCGGTGATGTGAGAGGCTGGCAACTTTAAATGTTTTAACGCTACAGTGGTTATAATGTTACTAGACGAGCCAGTATCTATCAGCACTCTCTTGTACGGGATCCCGTTGACCCACGCGATAACGTGCAGGGGTGGATCCGGCATGTCATTTGATATCGTTTTGACCTCGTCTTCTCTGAATGTGATGACAGGCTCCGTACATTGTTTCACATGTCCCACGAAGGCGTTGAAAGAATTTGCTTCGTGGGGTTGTACTTCAATGGCTTTTAAAATGTCCATAAGAGCTTCTCTATGGGGAGCTGATTGTTGAATAAGCTCATAGATGGACAGCCTAGCCGACGTGGTCCGCAAACTCTGCGTGAGTTTGGTTCGTATCGTGACCTCAGGTCTAGGCGGAGGTAACTGCGTTGGGCATTGTTGAGGCTGCGATGTCGATGGAACTTCCCTCGCAGCTACCTCGGGGGCAACTGTTGGGTATCTTCTGTTCCTTGTTACAATGCTAATCATTCCCACAAATCCTTGCATGGGAAGATCTTGTCACACCTCGTTAATCTGGAGCGGTTTTGTATATGCCTCGTGGGCAGGCAAGGGGTCCTTGAATACCCCCATTTGTTGGTTGTTTGGTGCGATGGGGTTGTCCACGACCAATGTTCTGTTGTCGATCAAATCTTGGACTAGTTCTTTGAATTTCCAGCACCCATTTAGGTCATGTCCTCTGCGCCTATGGAATCTGCAATACAATTCCTCCTTATACCCCCTAGGCTTGGGAATTTTAGGGTCAAAAATTTGGATTTCTGGTAGAGTAACTAAATTTGCCGCTGACAAGCGGTCAAATAAGGAGTCCCTAGACTCCGCATACGGGGTGAATTGTCGCCTAGGGTGACGCTGCTGATACTGCTCTTGTCTTTTGTTATCTCTCTCGTAACCAGGAGGCATTGCCTGGTAATTAGCCCTTTGGGGCTGCGTCTCTTGCACAAGCGCGGGAACATTTATCGCAACTTGATTGACTACAGCGTGTTGTGGTTGTGTTGTCCCGGTTTTAGTGGTTTTGTTCCACTCTTTCTTCTTAGGCTTGGCAATTGCGCCTTCGCCTATCTTAATCTCTTCTATAAGTCTGGCTTGGGCCAAAGCTTCTTCTAGGCTATCGTATTGTCACAGCAACAATAGACCAGAGATTGATTTTAAGCAACTTTTTGTGAACATTTGCATGAGATCCGACATGGGAGGACGGTAGGGTAACTTAGAAAGCAAAGCTCTCCATCGGTTCCCGTACGCTGCCATTGTTTCCTCCTCAAATTGTTTAAGGCTAGCAAGATCACTAAGTGATGCCTTCTTCCTTGTGTTGAAGGCGAAGCATTCAAGAAACGCATCTACTAGCTGATCTAAGCTGCTTATGCTGTGTTTGGGCAGTTGTGTGAACCAATCCGAGGCAGGGCCTGCGAATGTGGTTATGAATGTTCTAAGAAGCAACGCGTCATTATCTTGGATTGCGAAGCACTGGCTTAGAAATCTTGTAACGTGCTCTTGTGCGTCCTCCTCACCTTTAAAAACTGCCAATTGAGGCAACTTGAAGTGTTCAGGGTAAAGAGGCGCAGGCACTGAAGGATGCACCGGATTACTGCGGAGTAGATGTAATGTGGGTTTTTGATGCCCAGCAGCTTTTGTCTCCACAGACTCCAAACGCTCCAATAGCACTTGGTATGCATCGAAAGATTTTATTTCTTCCTCTCTTGTTCACTCTTGTTGCAAGTTACGGTAAACTGGAGGCCTATGGAGGGGTGGCCGAATGGCATCCCTCCTGCCTTGATGGAGAGTTTCAACATGTTCTATCTCTGGTTCGTACTCATAAAATTCTTGAGGAGTTTCTGGGCGAAACCTCTGACCCTGATCAAGCTCTTGCTGAAGGTACCTATCATTGTTTCGGGGAGTTGCCTCCCTCTCGAATCTATGAGGTCTTGGAGGCAGAGCTTGACGAGGTCGTGGAGACCTGTCCTGCGTTAAAGGGTTATGCCTCTCATGTTGTTTGGCTCTTTGGACGCGAGGGGTTGGCCCTCTCTCAAGTATTTCATATTGTAACTCATCCGCTTCACGTTGCATGCGTTCTTTATCCAAGCGGTATTGATACTCTATCTCTCACTGACTTTGTTTAAGCCGCATGATTTGGGCTTGACGGGTGGTATATCCGGCGACAGCCGGGTCAATTTGATCTACCCTATTTTGTTCGGAAGGTTCAAATGTCCCTCCTATGGGTTTAACTTGGTTTTGATGCTCTAAAATCTCAAGGGGTCGCTTCCCTCTGTCGAGGTAGGCTGTATGTGCTCGAGGTTCTGGCCTCAAGGGGTGATCATGATATCCGGTTGGTGCAGAAGCATAAGGTTCCCGCGTTGTATGTTGTTGTCCTTGAGGAATGCGATGATCTTCCTCATGTTCTCTCTCATAGGTGCGTAAGGGGCAGGCGGAGTTAGGTCGCCCTGTGTAAGGAGCCCTACGCTCTGGATTTGGTCTCTCTGTTCTGATGAGAGGTAAAGAAGGGACGCCATATCCACGTTGTCCCTCCAAATGGACAGTGTGCCCCGTTAGCGCTTCATCGTGCTGTGGCCACTCATGTCTAGCTTGAGAGGGCGATTCTCTATTTACATTAAGGTCTGCATGTAGGGCATCTTTTCGAGAGGGGCTGCTTTGAATGGGCATACCCCACCGAGGATTTTGAATTGGATTCTTTTGTAGGTTAGACCGATAAGGCGGTATGACCAAATCCTCAAGACTGAAGCGAAGGCGACTTGTGCCTGCTTCTTGTGTACCTTCCGGAGCTGCTGCCCTTGATTGGGCTTGGCTACGGGTGTACACCATTGCGGTGCGTCCACACTATCTAAGTAGATTTTTATCTTGTTTTTAATGATTTTTTTTTTTTGTCTACACTAAACAGAATTAAACACACACATTCACAAAACCGTGATTATCTCTTTTAAGGATTCTTGGTGTGCCCTAGACTGGTTTAGTGTATTTTGGTGTTTTGTTTTGTTTTTGTAGGTTTTGTAGAACGTTTAAATGCATCATGTAGGCTCTTATAACTCCCAAAAGGTCGCCCCTTCAATATACCAACCAAGCCGATATACCAACCTCTCTATATACCCGCCCTTACGAGAGGGAGACTATAGGTACATGAGAGCAGAAGGTACGTGGTACGTAGGTGGTACGGAAGGGGGATTGTCCTGTTAATGGCACCTACCATAGAAAACTTATCCTCGCGCGCATGGGAATCACCCCAGCTACGCTCGGTCTATCTTCATCAGGATTTACGCCTAACAATAGTTGACAATCAGGAAATGTATGCAAATCAAGCCAAGGTGGTGATTAAATCCACCAATGGTCTTGATCAAGGGCTGGGGTCTTACGACCAGCTCCTTGGTTTAAAATTGTTTCGTGGAGTGTGTGAGGTTCATTTTATCCAACGAAAATGAAACATGCATGAATGAATTTTCCTAAGCAATGCAAGCTAAAATGAAAACAGTCAAAGAAACAGAAACAAAAACAAAAAATTTCAACAGAGATGATGAAAATCCCTACCTCTTCTCTGCCTGCTCCAGTTGCCTCTAAATTTTTGCTCTGAAAAGTTGCAGACAGAAAATCATCCCTTGGTGAGACGATTAACAGAACCGAAATCGTCCCTTGCAGAGACGATTTTACAATCGTCCCAGGGTGAGAGGATTTCCAGAAAAGAAATCGTCCCTTGCAGAGACGATTTTACAATCGTCCCAGGGTGAGACGATTTCCAGAACAGAAATCGTCCCTTACAGAGACGATTAACAGTATGCAAGAAGAAAAATGTACCTATCAAGCACAAACACAAAAATTCAATCAGTTTCTGTGATTTTAAAAAATAGGGGACAGGGTCCCACCTTGATCGCCACTGAAAGCACGAGATTCCGGGCAAAGGAAACACTAGTTATGCAACATAAGACGAAAATGCAACGCTTTGATCCTATGCACTAAAACAGAGAAAGGAGACAACTCGGAAACGAAAGACAAGATGTAAAGAAATCACAGCCCTCTTTATTCAAATATCTTATCCTCGGTTACATAGACGTCTCCTCCCCTTTTTGGGGCTAGGAGCATTAAATTTGTCTTCATTACAATGTGTGACCTAGTCTTCCTCTTCCCGCGTGCCCACGATTGCAATGGGCGGGCCAAGATGCTGCCGCCGCTGATGTGGATAAGTTCTTCACCTCTGATTGCTTTTCCTGCAGTCAAAGAAACAATGAAAATGTCAGTAGCACCTGCTGCAAATGAAAGGGGTTCGTTCTCTTAAAATCAACAAAATATGCATGTAAACATCTGCCTGAAACAGTAAATGCAGTGAGTCCAAATGGCTTGAAAACTTGACAGAAGACAAAAAATGTTACCAAAAGGCCATTGCCCCTGAGACAGCCGGCCAATCTGCTTTCACCTGGTAATCGTCCCTGGTAAGGACGATTGCTACTGTTAATCGTCCCTCGGCAGGACGATTGCTACTGTTAATCGTCCCTCGGCAGGACGATTGCTGCTGTTAATCGTCCCCTGCAGGGACGATTGATACTGTGTTGAAGAAGCCGACCTGCCGCTGCTCCAATGTCGATTCCCGAGACCTGCAAAATGCCTACAAACAAGGGGGTTATGTAATTGGGGCCATTTTGGGATGACCCAGATGGTCGGATTCTCCCAATTTGGCCTCCATCATCGAGAAATTGGACGTTGTTACCTGCAAGTCAGTGGGACAACCAAAATAACAAAAGCATGATAATATTCGATGAAAACCTTTTGAAATCAAGATTCAAGATTCTGAACTATTGAACAGCAGAGAATAACATGGAATATGAACAAATGACAGAAAATGAACTACAACTAAATCCAAAAGGTGCGGGGTGCCCAAGTGGGCAGCCCACCGATGGAACTTGATTTTGGCACCAATCCACTTGGGGTGGGCCCAAAATCTCTTAGGAGTGGGGGTCGGCGAATTGGTTGGTTCAGGTGTCCATGTGTTGGAATTGGGTCGGATTCAAGCTTCCAAAAGCCAACCAACAACCTCCCTTGCAAAAGAGATTGGTGGATGTGGGAAGATGAATAAAAGGGGATGCAAGTGGGTCTCCAATTCGGCAGCACTTCGTTGCTTGAAAACTCCTTCAACCTCTCTCTTTTGGGTGAGAAAAGTCTCACCTTTTATAGACCCATGGGGTCTCTTTTGGGAGGGAAGCACAAATGCCATGTGTTGGTCATAGGCGCCATGTGGCGGTCATGTCTCCTCATGAGGGAGGGGAGTCCTCCATTGACTTGTGTTTTCATAATTGCTTCTTGTGACAGTCCTCTAACGGCCCTTCTGTCCACCTACACACGCGTGCAAGGCAGGAGTCATCAACTGACTATTCTGGGCTGCCACTTGGCGTCGTTTGTCGTTTTGCCCGTTAAACTTGGTAATCGTCCCTGGGTGGGACGATTACAACAATCGTCCCTGGGTGAGACGATTGCAAGTTAGTAATCGTCCCTGGGTGAGACGAGTATTGGGCAAAGTGTCTAAATGTACCAAATTGCTTCTTGACCTCACAAAATTGCTATGGAAGTGGTTAGGACCACTTTTTGACCTTTGAGGGCTGCCCTGGGGGCTGTGTTTGTCAAAGCGATCAGTGTTTGCAGTCACATAATCGGATTGGTGCTGTTTTGGTGTCTACAAACATAATATAGATATATGGGAGAATAGATAATATCGTTATGAAGAGGATTGGCAAAGGGATTATCCTATTTGGGTAAGGATGAAAAATGAGAAAAGTGTGAAGGAGGTGGTGTTGAATAGGGATGAGGTTGGTCATAATCAACAAATGTATTTTGCTGAATTCTTCCAACATTACTGATGGGCTCATATTGATTTGAGTAAAAACTCATGGTTTCTTTAGTACTTCTAAAAGTAATATTTAGCATCTATTATTTAGAATTGAATCTAAAACATACAAACTTGAAATGATGATTTTTTTTTTTGTTTTTCTTGTATACATATATTTTTTTTTTGTTTTTGTTTTCAAAAGGTTTAAAATGCATTCATGTCGGGTTCACCAAAATGTATCGCTCCAAATTTTTTGCATCCTTGCCTTCAGGCTATAGGATCCGTGCCCAGAAGGGGGATGGGAAAAGGATGTTGCGGTACCTCGGACTGAGAGGACTTTGTGAAGGTCCCACATCTCAAGGGAGGTGTATTTTGATGATTTTTTGACGGATGGTGGGTTCACCAGGAAACATTTAATGGCAGTTTCCATGCCTAGGTTTGGAATGTGTTTTTATGTGTTCGTTTTTAACCTTAAGCATTCATATCCTAGGTTTGGCCAAATGAGTCTAAATTAATCTATATGAAAATGCAGATTTAATGAATACAGAGAACAAATTTAATACAGAAAAAAAAAAAGTAATTAAGGAAGAATAAGAAGAATACCTGATCCGGATGTCTGATGAAGATTTTGATGTTTGAAGCAGTCAAGATCATCTAGAATTTGATAGAATCATCTGAGATCAGACAAGATCATCTGAGATCTGATGAATTCATCAGACGAATTCGTCAGAGACCTGTAAACAGAAGAATAGATGCAAAATACAGAGAATACTACTGTTCTAGTTGAGGGAAACTGTGCAAAATAAAAATGACAATACTGAACTGAAACTTAAATAATGAAACATGTATGAATGATGCTAATTAAATCACAATTATGGATTAATTATGCCTTTTATCTAGATGGGTGAACACCAAGATGCAATATAACATAAAATATCAAATAAACTAGCTAATTTGTAGAATAAAACAACAAAGAAAATGTGAAGAAATGCAAACTTATGGCACTAATTGCCTCAATGTGGACTGCAGTCGAGATCGTCTTGCATCAGTATGAAATTGTCTCTGATTCGACAAGATCGCCTCCGATCTAAAAAGGTTCGTCGACGACGATGTATGCTTGCTCCGGCTGAAAAACAAGATGATACCTGCAACAAAATTGATATAGGACTACTGCAAATGAAAACTTAGGATGATTTAATGTGCATGAAGCTAAGTTACAGAGAATTTCAGCCAGGGGTTGGGAAGGGAAGGTCCTACGGACTAAATAGGCTTAGGGGAGTATTGAGGAGGTTGGAGATCATCCCTATTTGGGAGATATCCAATGGGGGAGGGTCTCTAATGGTGCAGACACGCTTCTGCCCAGATTAGAGGCCCGTTGGAACAAAAGCTAATTATGCAAAATCAGTTTTGCGACAAGATCGTCTGGATGTCCTAGCCCAAATGAAATCGTCAGATCTGGGGAGATATCGTCTGATCGGCGATGATATCATCAAACGGTCAAAAAAACCTCTAAAAATGGCAAGAAAAAGGGGGAAACGGATTACCCGACGGTTAACAGGCGATTTGGGAGGTTAAATTTGAATTTTAAATTATTTACTAAGGTGAATGTAATTATGACAATTTTACTGCGCCAATTTTAGGGTGCTACATTATCCCATGAGAAAAGAATTGACATGCTAATGTTCTGGCATCCATCGCAGCCAAGTACTCTCCCGCATAAGACATGGTGCATAAGCCCAAATCTATGAGGATGATCTATAGACCCTCTGTCCCAGACAGAGACCTACATTGGCAAGTCTTTGACAATGACGAGTAGATTGTAAATTTCATGATTCAAGAAGCCACCACAGTCGAATATAGAAGCCTTGATGAAGAAGAATATGAAGGGCTGGTTCAATTGAAGAATAACCACATTCCCAAGGGACTGATCACTCTTGAAAGCCTCTTTGATCAGAATTATCGAGCACTCTCTCACAGGATCAAAGTTAATGAAAAGCAGTATCAAGATTTAGAGCTTGAACCTAGAAAAGCAATAAAAGTTGGAACCGATTGCACTTCGAAAGAGATAGAACAGATCCAAAATCTGTGCAGGAAGTATCCCGACATAATTGCTTAGTCTTATCAAGACCTTAGGGGATACGATCGATAGCTGATCCAGCATACAATTGAATTGTAGGAGGGGGTCAAACCCTTACGACAAAAGCAAAGGCCGGTTAACCCGAAGATCGAGGTCCTGATGAAGTCCGAACTCATAAAAATGCTCGAGGCGAAGATAATTTATCCCATCAAGCATTCTTCTTGAGTAGTAAACCTAGTCCCTGTCAAAAAAAAGAATGAAGATATACGGTTATGCGTGGACTTTCACAACCTGAACCAGGCTTCTCTCAAGGACCACTATCATCTTTCGCAAATCGATCAGATTTTTCACTTGGTTGCTGGAGCTCAACGCTTCTCCCTACTCGATGGTTTCTCTAGATACAATCAGATCTAGGTCAGGAACGAAGACCAGCATAAAACAACATTCACCACCAAGTGGGGGAAATTTTCTTACCAAAAAATGCCATTTGGCCTTTCGAATGCTGGTGCCACTTTCTAGAGAGTGATGGATCTAGCTTTTGGTGAGCTTCTAAATAAGGTTATTGTCATCTATCTAGATGACATGACCATTTTCTCCCGAAGAAGGGAGGATCACCCTGTACACCTACAACAAATTTTAAAAAAATGCTGAGAGTTTGGCATCTCAATCAATTCAAATAAGTCCATATTCGCAGTCAACGAAGGAAAGTTGCTAGGACATGCGATATCAGAAAAGGGCCTCGCTATAGATCTCCATATATCTGAGGTTCTAACGAAGCTCCCACTCCCAGTAGACAAGAAAGGACTTCAATATTTCTTTGGCCAAATCAACTTCATGAGGAAGTTTGTCCTCGATTTTGCCCAAATCATCAAGACGATGTCTAAAATTTTAAAGAAAGGCACCGAATTCATCTAGAAGGAAGAGATAAAGGAGGCATTCAAAGAAATTAAGGCCCGAATTGCTCAAGCACCGGTCCTGATCAACCCTGACTATAGTCGAGATTTTATCCTGTATGCCATAGGGGAAATCGAGAGCTATGCTGTGGTCCTGACACAAAATGGGGAAGATGGTGAAGAGCATCCCATCGTGTTTCTGATCCAGGTGATCAATACCCATGAAGAGAAATACAATTTCATAGAACGTCAGGTGCATGCAGTAATGAAGTCTCTCAGGAAGTTCAAGCAGTTCATCTCCCAAAGTCGAGTTACAGTATTTATCATTCATCCCGATGTGCGCAATTTCATCATCCAAGGAGAATTGGGTAGTAAGAGAGTCGGTTGGGTTAGCAAGATACAAGAATTTGACATCAAGATTAAACCCACAAAACTAGTTCACGGTCACGCATTATGGCAAGAACTGGCAAAGAGCGTAGCGACCGAAACTACCAAATCTCAGTGGGATGACTCGCCCGTAGAAGGATGCTTCATAAACCAAGAAAAGGATGAGCAGGACTGGGTTAGTGAGATAATCAAGTACTTCAACACTGGAAGATGTCCACATCTGAACACTTCATAGTGAAGGCATTTTAGGATGCGGTCCTCCCGATACACTTTGCGCCCCGAAGGCCTATTTTTTAGAAACATTGATGGAGTCCTTCTCAAGTGCATAAAATATGATGATAAAAGAAGAGTCCTGGGAGAATTCCATTCAGGATTATCTAGAGGTCACTTCACAGGAAGAATGACGACATTAAAGATCATCAAAGCTGGATATTATTGGCCTACACTCTTCATTGATGCCTTCACCATTTGTCGTAGATGTGAGTAGTGTTAGAATTTCACTGGACAAAGCAAAAATGCTTCGATGCCTCTCCAACCGATATAAGTTGAATCACCCTTTCAAAAATGGGGGCTGGATTTCATAGGGGTCATATCATTGAACTCCTTCACTGGGCATAAGTTTGTCCTGACTATAACCAACTACTTCACCAGATGGGCCAAAGCAGTTCCCACGAAGCATGCCGATCAGGAGACTATCATAGCCTTCCTTCAAGGATTTATCACCCGGTTCGACATCCCTGAAGCAATCATCACTGACAATGGTCCTAGCTTTGTAGGTGCCAAAATCAATGAATTCCTCTACAAATATGGGATATATCATAAAGTATCCTCCAATTACTATCCATAGGGCAACGGCTTGGCGAAATCAACCAACAAGACTCTATTGAGGGTGCTAAGAAAGATCATAGAGACAAACTAAAGGACTTGGCATCTTCTGCTAGATCAGACCTTGTGGGCCGATTGAATTTTAGTCAAGAAGTCAATCAAGACTTCACCGTATGCCCTAGTCTATGATAAGGAGGCCATATTACCTACCCATATAGAGATCCCTGCATTGCAGCTATTAGAAGAAGAAGGAGTCAATCCATTGGAAAATAGACTGGCTCAGCTACTGCAGCTGGAGGAAGATCATGAAAAAGCCTACCAGAGCTTCGCTAGGCATGCTCAGATCACCCAAGATTGGTTCAAAAGGAAATCATCCAATCACACGTTCAAAGTGGGAGATCTGGTATGGAAGTGGGACTCCTGGAAGGCCAAGCCTGGGAATCATGACAAGCTGGACGTCTTCTGGGATGGGTCATTTGAAATTATGAAGGTGAGCCAACTCTTTCATCCTCAAAGATGCAGATGGCCAGGTATTACCAATTTCTGTTAATGGTCTTCATCTGAAGACTTTTCATTGCTGAGGTAAAAATCTTGTAAAATATATATATATATATATATATATATATATATATATATATATATATATATATGTATCTACTTTTGTATATAATTTTTTATTTGTACAGCTAAGTATTACACTCAAAAATCTCCTTCGAGGACTTTCGATGTGAAGTAGTGGTTGCGAGGAGGTTCACAGTGAAGCACTTTACCCTCAAAAGGGCCGAACTAAAATTCAAACAAAGGCAAGAAAAGAGCTTCACACCCAAAGCATTTTAAGAGGCGACTTCGGGCAGAAGTTTTGCAAAGTAGATTTTAAAAGGAGCCCTTGCGAAGTAGTTTCCAAGAAGGCAAGATTCGGTAGGTAGTCCTCATGAAGAAAAGCAGCAACGCTGCAAAGGAGAAGTACTTCGGGCCTGAAGCATCGAAAGGTAGCCTGCACCAAAGGTTCACCGCAAAGCATTTTCAATGCTGATTTCAACTTTGCGAAACCAACAACGCGTGAGATAGGAGAATTTAAAATGTGCCTCAAAGAACGCATTGACAACAACCTTGAAAAGAGTTCAAAGTGGATGAATTTAAGGTAAAAGTGGAGGAGCACATCTCGAGGTGATTCGGTTAAGGTAAAATCCCGCATCGAGGTACGAGGTGGCCGCAGTTTGCATTTCATGATTACCAAAGTGCATGGCCCCATGTACTACATTGCTACAGAGCCAATCAAAGGGCATGGCAACTTCCTCCATTCGAAGCATTAATTTAATTTTGGTAGGTGCCATAAATTGAGGTAGTTATCTTTTTAGGCTATAAAATGCGAAGCTCTAGCAAGGAAGAGATTATTTATCCATTAGTTCACACAAGACTAAGAACCTTCGGTTACTCTATAATTATCTTGCCCTTTGCATCTAAGCCCTTCACATCAAAGCCCTATGTATCAAGGACTCTGCCGCTATCATTTTCAAAATGGGGAAGAAGAACTCCAAAGAGAATGGGAAGGAGCCTAAAGTTGCAAGCCCTAAAAAAACAAAGAAGGAAAAGGAAGAGAAAAAGCATACTCCTAAGAAGATCAATCTCACCCCTCGTCCAAAAAAATAGCCGATAGAAGAAGGAGATGATTCTGAGGAAGAGCAGCTTGTAGAACCACCAATTTATGGGTGGAAGAAAATTAGAGACACGGAGCTCTCTAAGGGTGTGTCCGACCTTCGACGCACTATTGAGTTCATGGTGAGCAGACTCACCCTAGAGAATAAGAGGGCTACTGCCTATTATTCTCAGATTTACTAGTACTTGACCCTGTCTGCTCACCACTATCCAAAGTTGATCTATGCTATCGTGCAAAACTACCAGCCTGCATCCAAGCAAGTGTTGGATGCTTCAGGTCATAAATTGTTTTCCATTCTACAGGAAGATGTACAAGTAGCCTTTGTGCCACATCAAGGTCCGCCCAAGGGCTATTTCGTTCACAATGTCATTCTAAGTGAACAGATGGAGAGGTTCACTTCCAACAGCTACATATTGAAATTCTTGCATGAGAACCTCAAAAGCAGGATCCCTTCAAACAAGCTACCACAGATGCCCTTACACTTGGCAGCCTTCAAGAACATCGATATTATCTCCATCATTGCATGGGTGGCAGGCCTGTCGACAGATGCTTCGATGCAACCTTGGCAGGTGTCTTTGGCCGAATGTATTTCAAGAGGGGAATTCTATGCCCCTGATGCCTCAAGACCAAGTACCAATCCAATTTTATTTGATTGTGCAGAATGGGTGGCCTGAACCTTGCATACGTAGCTCAATAGTATGAAGAATTTGGCGACGAGCCAGTACTTCACACCTTGTTCTTTCCTTGTCTGGTTGTTTTTCTACCAAGTACATAAGCGATTCCCCCATATCACCATTTCTCCAAGCGGTGAGGATGGAAATCCTCTGCCAGTGTACCAGTGGACTCCCCTCCTATTGAGGACAGAGTCCTATTATTCTTTTAACCAACAATTTTTGGGACCCGCTATGCATTTGTTGAAGGGTTCTTACCCTCGGATCCCCCTCAATTTGAAAGACAAAGTAGTGCAAGAGAAAAGTGGAGACGTATTTCAACTAATGTAGGGGCTCGTAATTCATATGTTCAGCTTCATTGGGAGGCCCTTCTTGCTACTAGTCTACCCCTATGAGTACTAGTTTGCGTTGGAGGTCGCTCGACAGAGCGACGCAACCAACATCGCCTATGGCCATGGTCAAAAATGGGCACATACCTATGAATTCCCCTTCAGGATGTGAGTGATTGAAGTATTTGCCTTAAAATAGAATATTTTCCTAGAGGAAAAGCTTACCAATTTTGGCCTACTCTAGATTCCTCATCAATGGTTCTATGATCCCTTGGGAGTGATGAGGGATCACTTAAAATTCAAGAATTTCCACATCTGCCCCCACCCTAAAATTGTGGAATAAAGGAATAATCCCAATGGGAAGGATCTCGAGTGGCATTTGGAGAGAATGAGGACATTTCCTCCTTGGAATGAGTTCTACCCCATGGAGGCTGAGGTTGACCCTGACCAGCACCCCCTCCCAACTCCAAGCTCCACGTTTTGGAGAAAGGCAAAAGATGATTTAAAGGAGGAATTGAAGAATTGGAGCAAGGAAAAATTAAGGGAGTGGTGGATAATGAGAGTCCATCACCATAAGATGAATTCTTATGAACTCTTGATAGCAGATAAAGACTTTATAATTCTTTATGAAGCCAATGTTGAAACTTGGAAGTCCATATCCTTCATTGACTTTGTTCCTCCAGCTACCCTAGGATCGGGTGAAAGCCCAAGAGGAGCTGACGATGCTTCAGAGCAAGAAGACAAAGAAGCTGAAGCTACACCAAAGGCACTACCACAGGGACCATCAAAAATCCATGACACATGTGCCAAAGAGTCGAAGCAACCACTAGAGAGAAAGAAAAGAAAGAGGCAACAAATTCAAGTGCCTCCGAGCCACCCAAAGTGGCCCCGCACAAAGCTCCCAAGTTCTCCTGCTAAACAACCTACATTAGGCCCGACCGAAGCAAATGTTGAATATGTGAGGCCACCAAGTGTCGAGATGGTCCTAGACATAGACGTCATTGATGTGGAGGAACTCCTCCAACAAGAGGGAGACCCCGAAGTAGAAGTTGTGGAGGTCGAGAGTGCTGAAGCCCAAAAGGAGCAAGAGCCTATCATGCAATAAGTCACTATGGCCACTATTCCTAAAGGGCATGCAGGTAAGCATTCTCCACCCTTTGCCTTAGTCTCTCACGTGTCTACCATGATTTTAGCCGAGTCTCCCCATCAGTCTCTCCCTCCCTCACAAAGTCAGTCACCTCCTCACGCATTGCCTCTTGTCACCGATCCTGTTAGCCCCACTCCACTTGAGTCATTAGGATGAGACAAGTCTATTGCTACCACTTCACCTTCCCATGCCACCAATCCTTTGGACCTTAGCCAAGGCAAAGGCAGTGCTCCAATGTCGAACCTCGTAGCCCATTCTCTCATCACACACAACATAGTCCCACTTGCTGAAGCTCCTGGTACACCTATCGCCGAACCTTCTAGTGAGGCATCCCCCATTGATTCTTTATATTTGTTTACCCCTTCAGCTGGAGATCCAGCATTTTTTGAATCAGATCTCTCCATAATAAAGGAACACCCCTTAGCCGAGAAGCTAATCCTAGCTCGGTAAAACACAGAAAAAATGTTGAAGGAGGCGAGGAAGAAAAGAGGGTGATCTCTGGCCCAGGTTGAAAAATGTGATGTCTTCTACTTAAAGGGTGGAAAGCTACATAAAGTGAAGAAGGTCCCTAAGGTCCAGAAGCCTCTGGATGAAATGACTTTGGCTGATTATGATTATCAAGAGAAGACCAAGGACCTGGAGCATTTAAATATAGATAATGAATCTACATCCATGCACGTCGAAATCGAGACTTTCTGAGTGCATGTGAATATTGCTAATCAGTGCAGGTTTGAAGCAGAGAGCACCAACATCAAGTTGGAGGAAGAGCTGGCTAGAATCCGCTCCAAGCTAGAGGATTCAGAGGAGCAGTGTAAGCTAATGAAGAAGGAAACACATGCCCTGAAATAGAAAATACTACAACTATAGTATTCAGTTGAGCACCAAGCACATAAATAGTTTGAAAATGAGCTAAAGGCCAAGGAGCTCGAAAGAAAAATATTGCAGACTCAGCAGTAGTTGTTTGAAAAAGCAAACCTGGAGCTGTTCGACAGAGGCAAAATCAAGGAAATTCGCTCACACTTACTCAAAGGTTTCATATCACAGGCCTCCAGTGCCTTGTCAACTTTAATCTATGTCACCGAAGCTTAGTATGCCGTTGCTAAGAAAGGGCCAATAGTAGATGAGGTCATCCAAAAAATCAAAAGGTGACTCAAGCTAGCTTTTGAGGTCCAAAGTATTAGATATCAGGACCTGCAGGTTGCTGCTATGAGTCGAACGGCTAGGGATTGGTCTACAGCCCAAGCCACTATTCGTGCCTTCTTCTCCAAGGTGAAGAAAGCACAGAAGGTGAAGGACCTCCTAGACATATTTGAGTAGGAGCAATGCACATCAATGGGTTACTTCGAAGATCTTTCTTCCTTAGGTTTCTCGAGTTTCATAGATGATGATGGGAACCTTCTCACCAGGGAAGAACTCAAGCTAGCATGGCTCCATTTTGAAAGTGACGTCTCAAAAATAGATGGGTGGGAAGAGCCAGTCACAGAAGGACAAGTCACTGACTTCATTCTGAGACACTAAAAAATTGCGGCTTGCCTGAATGACCTAAGTGTAAGAGTCAAACATGCTGACATTGGGCAGATTGATCGATTCCATGTTTTGGTCAAGGCACTCGAAGACCAAGAGCCATTTTAGAAATGTGTCTGGGCTCACATCCGTCGAACCATGAAGATAATTTGTGATCACCTCACCCCATCGCTGCCACAGGAAGCCATACCAGAGGAAGAAGAAGAAGAAGAAGAAGAAGAATACCAGGTTGTGGAAGCACCCCAGGAGATAGAAAAGGGAGAAGGGTCTGGAGGTAACTCTGACCCAACAGATCAAGGCTAAAGGGTTATCCCGACAAGACGAGCTCGTTGCCCCGTGAGTTGCTAAGAATATTGACAATTTTGTCACATTGCATAATGGGGTAGAAAGATCAAATTTTTGTAAAGTATTTCTTTTAATTTCATGAATTTGTTCCCTTGCTTTTGTAGAAACAACATTTTCAAGTTTTTCAGCAATTTTGGTTTTCCATGCCACCCCCTTGTACATAAAATAAAGAAGAAAGAGCTTCACTGCCGAAAAAGCTAAGGAAGATAGCTTCGCCGAAGGAAATCACTAAGGATGGAATCTACTTCGGCCCCGAAGCACTTCAAGAAGCTACTTCGGGCAAAAGTTTTACGAAGTGGCATCGCCAAAGAAGAATTCAAAAAAAGAGCTTCGCACTCGAAGCATTTCAAGAAGCTACTTTGGGCAAAAGTTTTGTGAAGCGACATTCAAGCGACGGCTTCACCGAAGGAAAATCGCGGTCCGAATTGGCTAAGGCAAGAAAACTACTTCAGCCCCGAAGTCCCTCAAACAGCTACTTCAGGTGAAAGTTTTACGAAGCGATGTTGCCGAAGCAAAATGCAAAGGTAGAGGGATGAAAACTACTTCGGGTTCGAAGCACTTCAAAATGATAATTCGTGCAAGAAACTTGCAAAGCAAAAATTGAAAAGGGCAAACATTGAAAATACTTCACCAAAAGGCCACCGAAGCACTCACTTCGGGCCTTCCCACCAACGAACCATTTCTACTTTGCCAAAAGTCATTGTGAAGCATCTGCTTTGGCAAACCTTCGTGCGAAGTACTTTCACCCAAAGTAGAAGCAGTCAAAAAAATTTTAATGCAAGAATGAGCTTCGGCCAAAATACCCCTGAACCACAGTTTTGAAGACAGATCACCACGAAGCATTTTTAATCTCATCAGCAAAGTATCTACTTTAAGCGAAGGCCTCACCGAAGCATTTTTGGCACAGCAAAGTAGCAAGAAGTGAAGACCCCATCTTGAGGAAGAAATCTACTTTGGCCCTCACCACATTCGAAGCTGTTTTGCAAAGGTCCACCATGCGAAGTGCAAATCAAGGAGAATCTACTTCAGCTCGAGTCCATTGAGAATCGAAGTGTGAATGAAAATTTAATGAAGCACTTCAAAAGGCATGCGCTCTAAGCCGGGTATTTTCCCGAGGTGATCAAGTGCCTCATAAATGCATTTTTTTGTGCCCGGTAAGCCCGCTGCTCTTTTTTAGCAATTGGAAATGAAGTATCAGCCCATGATGAAGATCTCAACAAGCATGGAAGCCACTCGAGCACTGTGCCAAGAATCCAAGGATGCTCAGATGGCTCATTAATGTAGGTTTCCACGATTGACCCGATCGCAGTTTCTAGTTTTGGTAACGAATTTGAGAGCTCGATCACGAGAGCCGCGAGGAGCCGACTTCTTAGCTTTCGAGGATGTACTCCTCCATTTTGTATAATTATGGCTCAGAGGGTCGGGTCCTCTATAAAAACCTAGGCATTGTAATGTAATGGGGGGGGAAATTTCTGCTAGAAAGTTGCTGTAACTTGATGTCCTGCGATTAATACTAAAGAGATTTGGGCTCAATTTCTCTCTTGTATGCTGCCTTCTGTGTTTATTTCTTTTGTCTTTCTTCATTTGCATACTGTAGCTTTGAATCCTAAATTCGGTGTGTGATTGGGTAATGTACCCTAAAATTTTCTTGAAGGATACATAGGAGAGGAAAAACGCTATATTGATTTTCTTTTATGCTGCATGGTGGGTTGCGGTTTATGTTATATTCGCTTGTCCTAATCGTCGTTACTCTGAACCCTGAATTTTGATGAAAGGGAGAAGGATAATCCTGGAGCTCGCCCAGAGGATACATAGGAAGGTTAATGTGGTGTTTCTTTCGTTAATTCTTGGTGTTCTTTGTTGCTATTCAAGTTTTTAGTTAGTGATCATGCTTCCTGTTCTCTCCCACTTTAAATTATTAATCTCTCTTCCCTTACCCCTTTTTTATTTCTTTCTCTAACCCTAAATATTTTTATCTCTTTCTTGCACCCTTACTCTGTTTATCTCTTTCCTGCCTCCCTTATCTCAAAACAACAAAGTAGTTTAGCATAGGAGCTGACATTTCTCCAGAGATTGGCACGAGGGGCATCTCTTCCATTTGGCCTTTAAATGTTGGTCCAGGTCTAGGGCGCATACATTTACCCAAATACTTTCCTAGGTAGATTTGATGACCAACAAGACCTCAACAAGGTCTTGCTAAAAATATAGGATATTGGGTAAATAGAGCAAACGATTACAATATTATGGAGGGATGTTAGAAAAGTGCCTAAACAACCCAAAAATAAAATATGGATAGAAGAATAAAGTAGTGATGAAAACCTTCCTAGAGATCCTAACATTTGATATCCAAGTCCCAACTTGGATCGCCAAAGGCAAAGAGATAAAATTCGAAGTTGGCAAGCTAGGGTATGATTTATCAAAATGGTTCAAATCATTGAAAATAATGAACCATTGATGCCTTATGAGGATAGAGAAGAATGAATGGAAGAGAATCCAAGTAGTAAATATGAACTAAGAAGAGAACCACTAGGAAGATCATAAGTATAGGAGTATCGAGCCACTACACATCAATTGGAAGACATCGGAGAGAAGTGAGAAGATTGCAAAGAAGGGTGTAGGAGACATCAATATGGCCCATGCATACTACAAGAGAAGGTAATTATTCAACCATTGGCTCTACCTTCTAAGATCATTATAGGGATGCCTTAGTTCAATGTGCCCCACAGAGATGCTTTAAAGAAGCAAGGTGGAAAAGGAGATTTCTAAGAGCAGACATAAAGTTGAGGATTCTAAGGCAATTGTCACCTGGGACTCAAAATTGTGAGGGATAACCACAAGATTAGAATTAATGAATCAAAAAAGGAATAGAGGTAACTTGAGTAATCCAAGGAGTTTGATAGGACTTCTAGGTAACCCAAGTGTACCATATCAAGAGGGGAGTTTGGCTGATCTCCTTCTTAGTAGCCCGAGGGGAAGAAATTCTCCTCCTACTACCCATAGTTCAACTGGTATGTAGGTTAGGCTATAAGGACTATTGGTAGATGTAGTAAAAAAAAACCAACAACCATGAGCTCATGGGGATGGACCATTAAGTCTACATCATCAAGCTCATGGAAACCAAATATGTCATCATGAGCAACTAATAAACCAAGCGAATCTCAAATAACTGGGAGTGCAAAAATCCAACATAAGTGAGATTCAATCAGAAATAAGGGAAGGAAAATTTGAACAATTTTGGAGAAGATATGGATTTAGAAATACAGATCAAATACCTCCAAGAAGTACCAAAATTTAGAAGACAGGATGATAATATTCAATGCAAAAGATAAGCTACAAATAGGTCAGTCATAATACGTTAGAATGATGACAGACAAGGCAGTTGTCATCAGTTGGAAAGGACAGATACCCAAAATATAGATATAAGGGTAGAATTTTTCTATGTTGACAACAATATAATAATCCATCCTGATGATAGTAGGCTAGTCAGAACCTGTCATGATAATAGCAGGTTAGTAAGAACATGTCATGATGACAACAGAACAAAAGAATTCATCCTAAGGATGATAGGCTAGGCAGAACCCATCATGATGATGGCAAGGCAAAAATAATATGTCCTGATGATGACAGATTAGATAGAACCCATCAAGATGATAGCAGTATAGGAATAATCCATCCTAATGATAGAAAAAACATGAATTCTTGAGTTTTTCATCATCTGTCAAGGGAAACAAGGAGTCGACAAGAAGACATGGATAGGTCAAATTGGCATTTTGTAAGAACTAGAAATAATCAATTTGAAGAACAGTTAGATAAAACACCCTGAAGTTGAGGGAATCATTCAGGTAGAATCAACTTATGGCAATGATGACTTTAGCAGTCCGGAGACTTTTAGTCATCAACGTGAGGAAGCATCATTGGAAACATTAGAAGTCTACATAGGAATTACTATGCAGTTCATGAAACACCAATGAAATAAGGGAAACACATAAAAAGAGAGATAAAATAAGGAAAAAATGAATTAGAGACAAAGACAAAAAATAAATAAAGTACAACAATCCTATGCAAAGGTGGTGAGGTGGTGCACATGCGATAGTTAGAGCAGGAAGTGGTAGTTGCTGAATGGTTGTATGGGAAGCAACAACAATATACAGAGGCTATAAATTGAACAACCAAGGGGAGCAATGCTCATTATTTGCAAAGCAACATGAGGCATTTGCACAAGGGAGGCTAGAGTTAGAGATTCATGATAGGAATCATCTGTGCATTAAGGTTTTTTACAAGACGAAAGCTACTAGACATCACTAGACAAGGGAGTTGCCTATTATTGGGTAGCCTACTTGACAATTCACATCCAAAACTTTTTGATAAGAACTACCAAGAACTTCTCAATGGTCCTCCACTCAATAGGTCTATTTTTGCATGCAATATATAGAGCAAGGGTGTAGTTTCTAGGATTGGACCCTTCCAATAATTTACCCAATTTAGTACCATCAATTTTGTTATGGATGGATGGTAAACCACAAGTAAAAAAGAACACTCCAACCAAAAAGTAGTGGGTAAAGCAATGATTAAGCAAGGCTTCACTCTAGGAAGGCCCAATGGAGGAATCCAAAGGGGATGATAACGCACCATAAGTATGAGACATGGCACCGTTGGAAAAGGAAGTTGCACTTTTGATAGAAGAAGTTGCACCTCCAACAAGGAAGAGGAGGAAATTTTTTCCACCATCACCATCATAGTCACAAAATTCAGTGGAAAGGGTGATAAAAAATATCACTAAAAGTCAAGTTGTGGTGTGCAAGATTGAGAAACAATGGAAAAAAGCACAAACTGATCCATAGAACAAGGATACATGGATATAGGAAGTAGATTTTGCAATCCCTGCATCTCTTAAAGTAGTACCCAAAAAAGGGACAAAAACTGCCAAACAGGTGGGGCCTAAAATATTTTTGGTAGAGGCTCAATTTTGGGAACACTTAGCATCACCTGACGTACCCCTAAAAATTCAGTTTGATAAGATCTAAATGACACAGACTTTACAAGCCTTTTCATTTAAGGATATGCTTTTTGTTTTCAAAGAAAAGGAGATGAGCCAAACTATAGACCTAGGCACTGTTAGAAAAAAATCTGCCTATGGTTGTTATTTGTGTCTTGGTTTTGTCAACATTGAGTAGATGGACTTGATCTTGGGATCTTCCATCTAATCTCCAGAGGAGGATAGTTCCTTAATGATTCTTTATAAGAAAATATAAAAGAGCATTACTAAAAGAGAGGGGAATATAGCTGTAGCTAGAGCTTTATTACGACACAAATTAGACAACAACTAAGACAAAAACATATACTCTTACTGTTTAAGCATTTATTATATCTTCACAAAAAAATCATAGTTTTTATGGTGTGATTTATATATCTATCTAACACATATATGCATTGAATTCCAACTCCAACAATATGATTTATATTATGTATAAGTCCAGATTTTAGAATAAATACAATATACAACTCAACAATATGAATAGAACCAAAGAATGTTAATATACACTTGCACACTGCGAACAAGAAGCCAATAGAAGCGTAATTTTATTGTTTTTATTTAGAGTACATACATCTAGTCTTGTAAATACCTAAGAGACGACCTCTTTTCAGGGTGCGTTCACTACCATATATACCCTCTGGTGAGTATCTTTATAATTAGTACATTTTGACATAAAATTAATTACAAGCAATAAGACTACAATCATGCTTCAATGTGTTTTGCATAACTTCTAATAATAAAGAAAATTTGATAACAAAAATATAGGATTTGATACTTCTTCTATCATCCATCATCAATCACTGACACAAGCTTTTGGAGGCATGTTTATTTATTTCTAATTTATCTTTGCCAATGAAACCCATCATGTTAGGAAATCGTAATATTTCTCCATGCTTTGGATCTTTGGGACTACTTGCTAGAGAAAAATCATCATGTCACAAAACCATGATATCTCCTTGCATTATAGCCCTTTTTAGCTGCTCGCTAGTGAAAACTCATCATGTCATAAAATCATGATGTCTCCTTACACTCTAACCCTTTTGAGCTACTCGCTGACAAAAACCTGTCCTATCGTGAAATCATCACATCTCCTTGTATTATGGTATTTTTGAGCTGCTCGTTGGCAAAAACCTGTCCTATCACAAAATTGTGACATCTCCTTATATTCTAGCCTTTTGAGCTACTTGCTAGTGAAAACCCGTCATGTCACGAAATCGTGATATTCTGGTATTGCAGCTTCCTTTTCTCCTCTGACCCAAAAAAAATTTGTCACGTCGTGAAATCACAACCTTTCTTATGCCTTAGTCATTTTTTGTGCTTTATGTCTCAAAAATGAAACACTGATCTCATGTGGTAAAACTCTGCTATCTATCAGGGTAGTCTTTTAGACTAACATTCTTGGCACCTTCTAGGGAATTTTGCTAGCAAAAACAATTAGAATCCAGGACCTTCATCCATTGGAAAACAAATTCAATAATCAATACGAAAGAGAATATTGGGGAAGAAAATATTCAAGAAAAATGCATTTAAACAAGTAAAGAATTACCTTTACAAGATACCTCTTACAAATTATGGATGTTTTACTAAAAATACATTAACAACTCAAATAACTTTAAACTTGTATTATGGTTGGCTACTGGTCCCTCCTTATGTTAGCTGCTTTTGGTTAGCGTGCTTGGATTTCTTTAGATTTTCTATCATAGCAACTACTTCATTGTAAGTAAGGCAAACCTACTTCCAATCTTCATATTCAAGGTCTAAAGAATCTATGAACAATTGGTATATAGACTGTAATTCTTCCACTTTATCATGGGACACTATCTTATTTCTTAAAATCAATTCCTATAAGAAAGACTTAATCTGTGAGGTTTTGCACCATAGCGAATACTTGCATTTCCTATACAGGTTTTTCCCAACTCTCTATCTTTGATTCATATTCCATAAATATTTTTAAGGGCAGTGTTAGTGCATCTTCGCTTGAAACTTTTGAATTATCATCCCACAAATATGGAAGTCCACATTTATTTTCTAGATTTAGATACTTCACTAATCCCTTGGCCTCAGATTCTAACCCTTGAAGGAGTTTGTCACCTTGAGTTACAAGTTTAAACCTCCTAAATAAACTTTTAGCTACAATATTGGCTTGAGACCATGCTTCACTCCAAATTTTAGTAGCGATGCTCTTCGACATTTTCTTTGATAAGACTTGAATCTTTGTTGCTGCATCTGATCTTTCTTGAAGAAAGCTTACTGAAGCTTGTATTTCCTTACTAACTACTTCAATTACTTCCTTCACCTTGGATAGGTACAACAACATAGCCCTTGCTCTGATACTTAGTGTCAATATATCTTCGAGCATTTATTTTCCTACTAGTTTTAATCTTACTTTTGAGATACCAGATGGGGCGTTCTACTTTTTTGTTATCTACTGCTAAAGTTGTTGAACCTATAGATTCAAATTTTGAATTTGTGCATCTGCCTCCTCCAATTTTTCTTTATATTTGGCTACTTCATTAGCAGCTTCACCAAAATTATCTTCCCATTTATTTGCTTCCAGCTTCAGGGCCTTTTCTATCAAATTTTGTTCCTATAGGACTAACTCTAATTCTTTCTTGGCCCTTTTTTCTTTGACAAAATTTTCTTTGAAATATTATCCATGCAAGTAAATGGTTCCAAAATGGGCCTAAGCCCTTCCCCACTCATTTGACATATGTATTTGGGTAATGTTTTCAGCTGTATCTTTTGATTGATAATATTCAATGGTCATATCTCCTTTAGATTTCTTTGATACATATGTTAATTTTACTTTTTTCCTTTGCATGGTGGTGGGATCAAGAGCAATTATCTCTTGAATACGAGTTGGATTTTTAGAATATCCAACAGATTGAGATGTCCACCAATCTAAGGCATTTTTTTTAGCCTTTCCTAGATATTTTAATTTCAAAAGAGTCTTATGACTCACAGCATCTAAATTAGATATTGATTTAATAGTTGGGATACAAATGCTAGGGAGAAAAGAATTTGGAACCAATTCAGCATTAACTTTATATCGAAGCTAGGAGCATAATGCTAATTCTGAGAAAGAAAACCATGAGTTTAAATGGAATATTATATCTTTCTTTGAACTAGAAATGGAAGGAAAATTGTTTTGGGAATGAATAGAGAGAAAAGAGTGAGAAAATAAGGAAGCCATACCTATTTCAGTCTGAAGCACTTGTTGATCTCCATATTCTTCCTCGCGATCTCTATTACTTTCATTCATGATAGAATCCTGACCTTCATTCTGTGTAGGAACTTCTACATTTTCTCTATCATAAACTCTATTTTCATCGCCCACATCCTCTTCAAGATTTATAATTTCAACATTTTGGAGAATTTCCCCACGTTGTTCTCTTCTATGTTCAATATTCTCTTTCTTTACATCAATTTATTTGAAAATAGATACATTTTGAACTCTTTGAGCAAGGTCATTTGGATCATCAATAGTTCCAATTTGAGCATTTCCTTGTTCAGTAATCTCTGGATTTAGAACATTACCTTCATCATTCTAAATAGTTTTCTCACCATCTAGAGCAGTTCCAATATTATCAACATCATTATCTTGAGAAATTTGCTCATTATTTGGAATTTTTTCAATATTTTGTTTCTCTTTTTCTTGATTTTTTGCTACAGAATTTAGCCTCTTCCTCTTAATACAAAGAGGTTCTTCGTTAGATTATCTAGCTGAGTTTGAAGGGGGAACAAAATTCATAGTTTTAGAAGTTGCAGTTTTACCTTTTTATGAATCAGCACCTAGTGCTAGGAATTTTCCTCTCCTTTTAGCCTGTAAGGGTTCAGTGATCCCTTGACCTTCTTTTACTAGACCTTTGCCTTAATATCCCATTTTTAGCATCATCTGAGCAACTTTCCCATACACTTTTCCTTACTCTTTTGTGAATACATTATCAGTGGCCCTTTTATTTGAAGTTCTAAGCTTGGTTTGTGCTTGAGCTAATGGTTTCTCAACTACAACTTTATTACTTTTACCCTGGTCAATATTCTACTTTTTTGCAGCTTCAAGACTTGCTTCCTTGCTACCGCCAATGCTAGGAGGTATCTTCATAGGAAAAACCCCTGACCATAAATTTTGATAATGATCATAACATACTAAAAATTCAATATCATTTTTTACAGGTACCTTGAATCAATCATATTTGTTTGCACCCTCATAGTCCACCATTCATGAATCTTTCCTATCGTCCAATACACACCTTTCTTATGCATTCTAGAAATGGTGTTTTCATCTAACACATGTTTTGAATTGTTATTAGGCTCATAATACATCACATGTTCATAAAAATTGTGCCAAGGAGGCAATGATTTCATTCTCTCTACTTCATTATTATTTCTACAGGCTTCAATATCTGTTCTAATGGATGCATGATAAACCTTCATTGGAATTCTGTTTAAAATTGCTTGCTTTTCTGCAAATCTGTTTATAGGGTTGTATTTCCATATCTGAGGTATTTATATCAATCCCAATTCTCTCAAAGCTTGAGTAATCTGTTCATGTTGACCCTTTTTAAAAATAATAATATCCTAAAACTGAAAAGGTATAGTATAGGTACCGGTTTTACCTATACTTGTGCCACATTTGAAATTAATTTGTTCAATTTATCTTACATATTCTAAAGCAAACAACTTATTAGTAACATAATGAGGAATTAATAAAGGTTTTACAATAAATCCATATAACCTCATGACGATCCCTTGGGTGAGAATAAACAAGTCACCCTCTTTAGTGTATTTATTCTATAAAACTTTCTCGATTTTAGGGGTTAATCTTCTGATTTCTTCATACATTATTCTTAGAGCTGGACCCATAAATTCCCTATTAAAATTGTAATATGATTCCGTTCTATGCAATACATTGGTCCACTCATATACTAGTAGGGTTCTCCATTTTTCATATTTATCATTTACAAAAATAAAAGCTAGCTCTTTAGCCATAAAATAAAATAATAACCACACTAAGTACAAAGAAAAATAGAAAGAAAACTGAGACCCCTTATTCATTGCAAATAGTGCTTCATGAATTTATCTAAAAAGATACCTTGGCCAATCAAAAAATAAAGGCCTAACACTTTTATCCGTGACTGAAGAGTCATAATTTTTTTGGGTTTGATAGGCAATTGACTAAGGCAATATGCCACCCATGAACTCTCTCGTCAGTCTTCAATATGGCCACCATAGCCAATATAGAAAACAATTCTGGGTTTTTGAACTCTACTAGGTGGATAGGGATTTTGGGCATATTTCCTTCTATAGGTGGGTTTTTTAGCTATATATTGAGAAAATTCTCCATATTTTTAGATGACACAAAATACTTCGCTAGGTCATCTGGGTTAAAAGCCTTAGGCTCAAGGGCAAGTACATATCCAACAACGAAAGCAAAAATAAAAGCATATGTACTTAAAGTAAAAAGCAATCTCCCTCTGTAATCCCTAACAACTTTATTTTTCTCATCATAAACATTTACGATTGCTTTGACCAATTCAGGACAAGGGTACACAAGAATGTAAACATACCAGTATAGTAATGAATGGAAAGCAAAAATGGCAAGAGAAGACGTAGTAATACCAATAGTCATTTTGTCTTAAATATCTCTTCAAATTTTTTCTTGGTATTTCCATGTTACCTTTGTGTCACTGATTCTAGCATCTCTATCGACAAATTTTTCATCCATGTCCTCTCCATGTCTTACTATTGAAGGTGTAGAAGATGAACCCACCATTGTTGTTTTTTTATTATTCTTTTTCGAGGCCATGAGAGACTATCACATTGAGCTTGTATGAACTAAACTAAAATTAGGAAAAATAGGAAAAAAAAGTGGTACAACAGATTTTACTCAGGAGTAAAATTAGGGTTTTTACGTCAATTATAGCAGATATGCATGATTTGCATTAATTACGGTTGGTGAGCTAGATTTTATCGAATCCCCTTGTGCCTTGTTTTTGCCACTTTTTTGAATGTTTCAAAAATCCGACAAATGATTATAAACTATATACAAATAAATATTACGCTTACCAAATCCACTCCTATTTGCAAAGGCAGATCCTTTCTTCCAATCATCAAAAAAACTATGTGGTAAATTTTGAATTTCTATCGAAAACTGACCATCAATATTATTAGATGAAAATAACACTTATCGAGACTCCTATTCTTGAAAGTAATTCTTTCCTGCCAATCATCAAAAACCTACGTGGTTATTTCAAATTTAAGTCATTATACCCAACAATATAACACTTTCTAGCTTTGTCTTCTTCTTGCTAGTAAACTCTGGTAGGTTTTGGATGACGACAAAAAAACTTTCATAAACTAGAAACAACTTAGGGAAATATTTACAAACTTATTATAATTGTATCACTCCAAATTTTTTGCATCCCTACCTTCAGGCTATAGGATCCGTGCCCGGAAGGAGGATGGGAAAAGGATGGCGTGGTACCTCGAACTGAGAGGCCTTGCAAAGGTCCCGCCTCTCGGGGGAGGTGTATTATGGTGATTTTTTGACGGATGGTGGGTTCACCAGGAAAAGTTTGAATGATAGTTTCCATGCCTAGGTTGGGAATATGTTTGATGTGTTCAGTTTTATCTTTAATCATCCAAGGTTTGGCCAAATGAAACTAAGTTGTTCTATTATGAAAGTGCAGACTAAATGCATACAAAGAACAAAATTAGACAGAAAACAGAGAGAAAAGGCTAAATTACAGAGCCATACCTGATCTGGATGTCTAATAGAGATTCTAATTTTTGAAATAGTCAATATCGTCTAGAATTTGATAGGATCGTCTCCTATCTGACAGGATCGTCTGAGATCTGACGAATTCGTTAGAGACCTACAAACAAAGAAATAGATGCAAAATATAGAGAATGCAACTATGATAATAGAGGGTAATGATGTAAAATGGTAGTAAGAACATTAAAATGATAATATCAAACTAAGACACGGATGCATTATAATGATCTAATGACAATTTATGTTTTTATTATGCATTAAAGCTACATGGGTGAACTCCAAGATGTAGGATAATAAAGAATAACCATAAAATTAACTAAATGTAGAATAATGCAACGAAAAAGAGTGGAGAAAATGCAAACTCTAGGCACTGATTGCCCCCAATGTGGACTATAATCGAAATCGTCTTGAATTGGGTCAAGATCGTTCGAGATTGTACGAAATCATCTGAGACAAATTGAGCTTACTTCGGCTAAAAAACAATGAAGTTCTTGCAAATAAACTTGGAAAAATACAAATGCAAACAGTGATTTAAGATGGTCTAATGCGTGTAGGATTCGATTTACAGGGAATTTCAGCCAGGGGGATGCTAAGAGGAGGGCCTAGGATTAAATAGGCTTAGGATAGAGGTTGGGAGGTTGGAGATCATCCCAATTTGGGATATCTCCAACGGGGGAGGTCTCTAACGACGCAGACACACTTCTGCCCGAATTAGAGACGTCGTTGGAATAGAGTCCAATTATGCACAAATTAGTTTGGTACGAGATCGTCTGGACATCCTTCGCCAGACGAAATCGTCTGATCTGAGGCGATATCGTCTTATTGGAGACGATATCGTCAAACAGACAAAACAAATTCTAAAAATGGCGCGGAAAAGGAGGAAACGGGTTAAATGATGGTTTGGGAGCGATTTCGGAGGTTGAAATTTGAATTTGAATATTTACTAGAGTAATTTTAATTATTAAGGTTTTACTGCGCCAATTTTAGGGTGCTACATTTTGCCCCCTCTTTAGCAAATTTTTTGAAGAAAATGCATTAAAGATGAGTTCTTCTCGATCTACGAGAAAGCAAAAATTATTCCCATTTTTAGGCGACGATTCTTGGTCGAATCGTACGACTGACTTACTATGGTGCCCCCTCCGTGTTTTTACCCAAATCGAACGTTTGAGGTAAAAACGTAGAAAAGTAAAATTTTAAAAATGTTTTTAATTGTGTTTTGAATAAAATTAAGAAAAATAGGGTAAAACCCAAATTCATTGTTATTGTTCATTTTTCTGGTTTTTAGAGCTCTGGAGACAAAAATGGTCGAGACATCGCACAGATCGACAGAGGTCCGGCGCGGGCTATTGGTAAGAGTATAAACTTAGTTTAGAATGCTTTAAGTTGAATTTACATGCTTTTTAGGTGAATTTTGATCAATTTTTGAGCATCGCGGCCGTTTTTGGGCCGTCGACGTCATCGAGATGAAATCATCCCGATTTCGATGAAATCGTCCCGATTTCGATGAAATCGTCTCAAGTTCGCTGATTTTGTCTAAGGGTGAAATCGACGAAAGGGGGACGATTTCGTCAAATTAGGGACAATTTCGGCTTGCGAAATCGGAGACGATTTTGCTCAAATTTGGGACGATATCATCCAATAGTGGACGATATCATCATTTATATAAAATTGAACTAATTTTACTTGCATTATTAATTACTGAGTTTTTATTAATGATTTTTATTGTGTTGTTGTTTTTATGTTGTAGAGAGGATTACTAAAGAGCAGAGAATGGAAATATGGCGAGTTGAGGGATGACTTGGCTGCCCTATCTTAGGCAGAGCGATATCAGCTGGCACAGGTCGACTTGCAGCATGTGGCAGAGATGCCACAAGTTTCTACAAATATGGGGCTATTGATAGCCCTAGCAGGGAGGTGGTATCCGAGTTCTTTCTATTTTTGATTACCGACAGGGGAGATGACTCCCACACTAGAGGATGTATGGAGGATTTTGAGGATCCCCATACAAGGATGACTGATCACTCCTACGACTAATCAAGGCCATGCAATGATGCGACTGTGTAGCGACCCAAGCTTCACCCTGGAGAAGGGCGGGGTGAACATCGAGTCACTACATCAGATGCCTGGGGCATCGAGACTCACACGAATTTTGGTTGGGGTGGTAGGTGGACTTCTGCTGTGCCACCAGAGCAGATGTAGGGTACCATGGGTACTAGCAAATGTGGTCTATGACATGAGAGACTACGACTATAGGTTTGCTTGGGGCAGGTTGATGCGTAGTCGTTATACCATCATTAATTCTCAATGAATCTATCAATCCAGGGCAGTGTACAAGGCTATCTACGGGAGAAGAAGTGAAACAGCTATAACTTAGGTCAATCTAGGGCAACAAGTCTTTATTGGTGGAACCGGTTTTGTGGGGGTTTTGGAACATTCCTATCTCTAAATTGCATGAATTAAATCTTAATCTAAGTTGCAGAATTGGAAACTAATCACTAACTACAGAAATGAAGTCCTAATTACAATTGCGTAATGAGACCTAATTATATTGCAGAATTAACAGTTGTAGAATTGAAAGTCTGATCCTAATTGCGTAAAGGAAATCTAATTACTTTTGCAGTAATGAAAGTCTAGATCTAATGTGGAAATAAAAACTATCAAAATTCTGTAATAGAAGGTTGTCAATCTTCTGTTCAGATTTTGACAACAAAACATAAAAATGCAGGAAATTGCTAAAAAATAGTAAATTCTGGAAATAACAACCTGAAAATAAAGTGGAAACTTTTCTGAAAGTAAGATTGCAACTAAAAGCTTTAAGCACAAGATTAAACTTAGCATAAATAAACTAATACTGCAATTATTGTCAACTATTTACAAGCAATTTGACATAACAAGTTCTAGGACTCATTCTGACGCAGCAAAATCATAATAAAAACCTCGCTTTGTTAGTCCTCCTCCTAGGTCTGGAAGTGGCCAGCCTCTTTGTCCGTAAGAAGGTGTAAGTCTCTCTCTTTTTCTAAATCTTAATCACACTCATTTACAAGTAATTTGAAATAGAACTGGTGCACTTTATTGATCAAAAGACATGATTACAAGAATTCTATTGAAAAATCATTACAGGACTCGTAATAACTCAATTTCTAGTTATACTCGTATTTTCTCGCTAGCTTCCTTACTCTATTTTCTATCTATCTGCTATTACTACTAGGCTCAACCTGAACGGGAGCAATATTTATAGCTATCCTATGATCTGATTACAAACAAAGAATATCTCAAAAGATCTAATCCTACAATGCCGCAACAAATTCTGGTTTTATCCTAGAAGAGGACTAAAACCTGATCTTTCCCTTAATGATGGCTTTGGTCGGCAATGACGGCAAAGACAGATGGAAGATATTTCTCTTTACTTTTTCCAACCTTTATTTCCCTTTTCCCGGCTTCAAAAATCGGTCAAAAGGTCAAAAACACATTCTGTTCTTCATTCCGAAGATAAGTGGCTTCATTCCGAAGACAGTGCAGTTTTCATTCCGAAGATCGCTCATTCCGAAGATACTGCATTCTCATTCCGAAGATCGCTCATTCTGAAGATACTGCATGCTTCATTCCGAAGATCCGCTCATTCCGAAGACGCTGCATTCTTCATTTCGAAGATCCTGTTCATTCCGAAGATACTGTGTTTCTTCATTCCGAAGATATCTGTTCATTCCGAAGATACTTCGAAATGAACAAATGTATGCTTTTCCATTGATTTCTTCTGCATCTCTCAGGTGGGTTATCTCCTAAGATCAAATTCTAATGGTCTTCATCCCTTTTCTCATGTGAATTCCATGCCTTGCTATTTATGGACAACTGGCTGGAATTTACATGGGAAAGACCAGTTTTTGCTGCACAGGAACAGTTTGCTTGCACTGTTGCGAGATTTAGGTGAAGTAAATGCTTGAAACAAATCAAAATATGATTAGTGAAATGCTGCTATTATTCTAAGCATATCCCATTGTAGCAAATCATAGCAAAAAGAACACAAAACTATGCAAAAAGCTGTAAAATCAGCATATAATATTTCAAATACATTGATCATGCAAAATGGTTAATATACAACATATTAAATCAACTTAACTAACATATCATATAAAACATAAGAGTTTATAGGCATTTTTAGTGTACAAAACATGTTATGATTGAGGCATTTCCAGGCCTCATCATTTTCCCCCCAACTTATATTAATGCATGCCCTCATGCATTCTATTGGGCTATGGAATCACATATGTCCATGTTTAGATTCCATGACCTGTAGAATAACTTCTTGCCTATGTAATATCCTCTGTTTTCCTGAATGTTTCTGAGCCAATCTTCAAATTGTTCATCAGGCTGGGCATCTTCTTCAAAGTAAAATGGAACTGGAGTAATGATGGTTGGAGGCCTGAACCTGAGACCTATCCAGTTATGTTGCATGATCTGGATCGGCTTGGACTACACCTTCTCGCTCTTCTTCTGGACCACTCTAGATTGATGGGGGAGATAGGTTCTCTTTTTCTTAAAGACATGGAAAGTTCATTCCATCTGTCTCTGCATACTGACAATGCTGGGAAGAAATTGTGATCACAAAAATTGTTAAATCTGGTTACACAATCCCTCAAATTGTTCAAGTACATTCTCTTAATATCATCCCTGTTCATCATTGAGAAGTGCTACTGAGTGATATTTAGGTGATTTGGCTGGATTGCTCTGACTAACAACTCAGCCCTTGTTTCAATCACTTTATTCTACCTTTTCTCATGATCCCAATAAAGCTGATTTTGCACAGTAGACATGAATGCTCTCAACTGAACATCTCCAATGTAGATTTGAGGATGAGAGTCAACTTCCTCTAGAATGAAGAAACTATGCAAAAACAGTTCACACAAAAGATTTTTCTGCTCAAAAGGACTGTCAAAATATGCCTCTAGAAAATCTTCAATAGTGTCCAATTTGTATGGAAGGTTTGAAGTAATCCTCATGACCTCGCCATCTAAGGTATTTTTCCTTCAAAATAAGGTCAGTAAAATCTGGTCGGCCGTCTAAATTGGACTAAAAACTCAGCAATTTGGCACAAGTCGATACCTTTTCTTTCAATGCCTGAATTTCTGTGTCCTTGGCTTCTAGCCATTTTGCTTCCAGCTTGAATTTTTAGTTTTATTGGCAAGTCGTTCATATCTAATCATCCAAACTAGCTATGTCCGCATTGTACTGCTCTAGGGACACAATATTAGGTGGTCTTACTACAGGGGGGATCCTAGGCAACAGATTTATCTGAACTCCTTTTTCTGCCACTTCTACTGGCTGTTCATCTGTCAATATCTCTACTTGCACCCCCTTATTTGCTATTTCTATGGGGTTGTCATCAGATAGTATTTCTACTTGTACCCCCTTATCTGCTGTTTCTACTCGGAAGTGTAACAAGTTGAAATGCAGGGACCTCAGTAGGAGTACTTACTTGAGCATTTTCTTGCTGTTGGGACTGTTCCTGTGTTGGTGGTTCATTTTCAACATCTTCTGGTAATATTTCTCACCATTTTTGAAGCATCTTCGTAACAAGAAGGCACCGCTTCGTAATGAACAGCACTTCTTCGTAATGAAGGAGTGCTATTTCAGGATGAACTTCTATGTCCGCCTCAACAGAGTCATCCTCGCTCTTGATAAACCTAAGCAATTGAACCAAATTATCTTCATCATGGGACATAGCTGGCTGTTTTTCGATTGTGACAACAACAATTGTTTTAGTTCTGCCACTTCCTGCCGAAGTTCTACAATTTTTCTTTCTTGCATCTCAATGATGCTTTCTTTCTCTCGTGATCCATTTGGTCTGTGTTTTGACAACACTTCTTGCTGCCCTCACCGCTCATGATGTCTTCCACTTCTGTTTCTGCTTCAGAAGCTGATGCAGACAAATCAGTTGCAGTTGGCTGTTCAACCAAATTTTCTTCTTCTTCGCAACAGTTTGTTCTTGTTCAGAGGCTCGTGAGACCTGTCTATAAGGGCATCTACCATATCTGTAGCCTCGTTGAACTGTAGCCTCTTCCAAACCAACTTGCTCAATTTCTCCTCAGCTATCTCTTCAGGGAATTCTGGAAAGTTATCAGATGTCAGTTGTATTTCTGTGACATCTGGGCTACTTGGTCTATCTTCTTCCTCCATGACCTGTTCTGCAGTTTCTTTCAAATGGATTCTTGTAGACCTCCTAGTTCCAGATGCAAATTTCTTCTTTTTGCTCTATTTTCTGTGACATAGGGGTCATGGGGTCAGTTTTTGATGCCTCTGTTTCCCTTGTTTCACTTCTCTCGCTCTGATAAGTCTTGCAGCTTTAAGAAACCGAACTTTCTTTTGTTTTTCTGCTCTCGTCGCTAGTTCCGGATCCTCTTCTTTTTGTCTCTTAGCCTGTGAAGTTGATGGTTCAGGAGCAAGGTTTTCTGCTGCTCGTTGCTGTGGGGTGTAGTTCTGTAACAGCTTCAGGGGCACCTTCTGTAGCTTCTTCTGCAGCATCCTCTGCAACATTTTCTGCAGCAACTTCTGCAATACTTTCTGTAGCAGTTGTTTCCTCTTCTGCAGCAACATCAGCAGTATTTGGCTCTTCTTCTTCCTCACTTTCATCCCCAAAAATGACATCATTTAGGTTAGAGTAAAACCTGTCAAAACTCCTAGGGTTTCCTCTAAAATGATGTTGGCAAATTAATTTAATAAGGCCATGATGGCGAAGGCTTCCTTTACCCTCCTGATATCTTTTTGCCATGTTCTTTAACTCTTGATACAAATACAGGGGAAGATTTACCCTAACTTCTGGTTGTTGTCTACCATGTCTGAGATGGTTCAAAATTGCGTAGATGATGCCCTGACAACAAGACATACTGCCCTTCATAGGTCAAAAACTTAATCACCTAGGTGGCTACTTCATCCCAGGGTTCCTACAGGCTGGCCCTTTTTAACCCTTTGCATGTGTTGTTATGGGTTAAGTATTCAGGTTCTCTATCATTTTCTTCTATGAACTGATTAACTACATTTGCCAATGTGTTCTTGCCAGATCTAGTAATTGAAATTCCCTCTAATGGCAGCTCTGTAATCTGACTTAAAATTTTAGGGCTTACCTCAATAGACATGCCGTTGACATGTGCTCGGTTGTTTCTGAACGTATGGGCAAACATGCCAGCTAAATCTTCAGAAGACCCATTGAATTTATCCAAAAATGTCATAAATCCTCCATCTTCAAAAATCTGCACAACTGCCAGATTTTCTCGGAGGTAATTGGTGTCTGTAGGCTCTGTTCTGATCTTTCGCCCCATTTTTCTCTGTTTAAAAATCGTACACTGCGGCTGCTGTTCTACTACAAGATTTCTGGCTATTTTCTGTTGCAAATTTGCAGAGTTTTAAGTTAGAACCCTCGTTGCCCTGTTTCTCGTCTTCTTCTTCTTCGGAATGAGCCGTATTCTATGCACTGTACCTCGCAACACGTCTTCGAAAAGAAGGATGGCACACATATCTACTTCTGCACTGTACACCTGTTCGTTGATAATTGCATGGATGTCCTTGCCGTCAGATCCACCTCATTAGTTTTTCAGATTCTCACGTGCATGTTAATTGACATTAAAAACTGGTGGCATATGGTTGCAGATTCTCCGTATTTCCAATGAGTGCAAAAATAGACCATGTGCTGATTGACACGTGTCCCTTCTTCGCATGCAATTAAGAAAAAATCTTGATTTTGTCGGACCTTATTTTTTTGATGCCACGTGGAAATGCTCTTTTCGAAAATGCAAACAAAATTTCATTCCGAAGATTATGACTTCATTCCGAAGACAAGTCTTCATTCCGAAGACAAATCCTCATTCCGAAGATTATGACCTCATTCCGAAGATAGGTCTTCATTCCGAAGACAAATCCTCTTTGCAAAATTTTCATTTCGAAGATAGATCTTCATTCCGAAGATCAATCCTCATTCCGAAGATTAATCCTCATTCCGAAGATCAAGCTGTGTTGTGAATCGTCATTCCGAAGACAGACCCTTATTTCGAAGATATCTTCATTCGAAGATAGATCTTCATTCCGAAGATGATGCAAAGAAATCGTCATTCTCAAGACAAAGTTTCTTTCTGAAGACAAATTGTCATTCCGAAGATAAAGTTTCTTTCTGAAGACAAAGTGCAACATCCATTTTGCTGTCATTCTGAAGACAATCTTATTTCTGAAGATAATACAACAGGTATTGTTTTTGGCATTCTTGTTCCGAAGATTAGGCAGAAATCAATATTGTCATTCTTAAAACATGTTTTTAAGTATGCCAACTCTTATGAATACCTTTTATGCTAATGGTTAATTGTCACATACTATATACCAATCATTTTACAATGAAGAAATGTAAGAAATATATACCTGATAAAAATAGTTAATGCCACTTTTGAAGAATGACTCGCTTTTGTTGATATTCTACTGAGATTTTCTGCAACATTTCAAAACAAGTGCACTAGGTGAATTTGTACAATGATGGTTCAAAAATTTCTCAAGGTTATGCATGCCAAAAAACTGGTTTTCATGCACACCAACTCAGTAGTGCCTTAAGAAAAGGTTTTCACTGCTGAGTTATTCATTTTTCTCTCTTTTTTTTTTTCTTTTTTTTTTTGATCCTGACTATGCCCATGAAGGAATTTCATGATTTCCCCTGAAACCATGCCCATGAAGGAATTCATACTCAGAATTTATTCATCTTTTTTTGTTTTCTATTTTTCTGATTTTTTTGTATTTTCTATTTTTTCTTGAAATCCACCGATCATGTTGATTGTTTTGAAGTGGAAGAAGGATTCTCTTCCACCCGCTGTGTATCCAAACTATCAAGTTGCTGCAAGAATTCTTCTTTAGTCGTAGGTGTATGGTATACCCCGAGGCGATGTCCATTCACTACCAACTTTCTTCGTGACCCATCAATGGGGGATAAACGAGCCGCTCCATTGTTAAATACCTCTTCAATCCAGTAAGGTCCCAACCATCTAGTTTTAAATTTTCCAGGGAAGTCTTCATATTGAGAATCGAACAAGAAAGCCCAATCTCCTTGTTGAAGTTTCCTCCACTGAATGTGATTGTCATGCCACAACTTCCTCTCGCTCCCCGAATTACCTCAGTTTGGTGCAGAGCATCCAATCTAAGTTCATCCAATGCATTCAGCTGCAGAATCCTGTCTGTCTGTGCCTACGACAAGTCAATTCCAATTTCCAGTGTTGTGCGTAATGTTAGTAGCTCAAATTCAATAGGTAAGAGAGGCTTTTTACCAAAGACTAGTTCATAAGGTGTGAATCCAATAGTGGACTTCCAAGTAGTATTGTAGGCCCAAACTGCTTCAGGTAGTTTGTCTAGCCAATTTTTCCTATGAAAAGCTACTATTTTTGTCAAGATGCGTTCTAGTTCCCTGTTTGTTACTTCAACCTGGCCATTTGCTTGTGGGTGGTAAGGTGATGATTTCCTATGTTTGATTTCATACAATTCTGTAAATACTTTTATGACTTTGGATGCAAATTGGGGTCCTTGGTCTGTGGTGATAGACCGTGGAGCTCCAAATCTCTGAAAAATCTGAGTATACAAGAAATCAGCTACTTTCTCTTCACGAGCATGTTTGAAAGCACGCACCTCTACCCACTTTGTCAGGTAATCAGTGCATACTAGAATATGCACCTTTCCTTGAGAAGGTGGATCAATAGGTCCTACAAAATCAAGCTCCCACCTCTCAAATGGTTCTAAAACCATTTGAGGCTGCAGTGGCATCTCATTTGTATGAGTGGGTTTCCCCATTCTTTGGCATGCATCACAATGCTCGATGTACTTTTTCACATCCTTGTGAAGAGATGGCCAATAATATCCTATCCCCAAGATTTTTCTAACCGTGCTTTTTACGTAATAGTGTCCACCCGAGGGTTCATCATGACAAGCTCTAAGGATATCATACACTTCATCCTTTCGGATGCACCTACGTAACACATGGTCGGGACCGCACTTAAAAAGCATACCCTTAATCCATTCAAAAGAAGAACTCTGTTTGATCAATTGTTTTTTTCTGTTTTGAAGTAAAATGTGGAGGAACTTTCCCCGTGACCAAATAATTGGCTATATCTGCAAACCAAGGTGATTGAACCGATATAGCAAATAGTTTTTCATCAGGAAAAGTGTCATCAACTAATTCCCCTTCATCCGTGTTCTCGCAACCCGGACAAGAAATCTGCCACAACATTAGCTTTTCCCCGGTTTGTTGATTATGGTGATATCAAATTCTTGCAAGCAATAGCAACCAACGAATAATTCTTGCACTTACCATAGGTTTATTCATCAAATACTTAATGGTCGTATGATCTCGTGTGAATAAATATTTGATAACCCGTGATATAATGCCCGAATTTGTTGATGGCATAAATTACCGCTAGGAATTCTTTTTCAGCTTGTTGTATAATTTTTCTCTCGCTCTCGTCAAGTTTTTGCTAATGTTGTAGATGGTATAATGTTCACCATTATCAATTTGTCCTAATGCTGCTCCAATTGCTCGTATTGGAGGCATCAATCCAATGTGAAATGGTAATGTCCAATTAGGTCCTTTGAGCACAGGTGGAGTTATCAATTTCTCTTTCGTAGCTTCAAATGCTTCCTGACACTTCGTAGTCCAGGAGAATTCAGAATCTTTAGTCAATAAGGCAAACATAGGACTGGCTATTGTACTAAAGTTGGGAATAAACCTACGGTAAAAACCAATGTGTCCTAGGAAACTTCTGACATTAGTCTGAGTTTTAGGAGGAAGGAGATTCTTGATAATTTCAACTTTCTTTGGATCAACTTGGATCCCTTCAGGAGAGATGTGATGACCAAGAACTATCCCTTCCTTCATCATCATGAAGCATTTATCTCGGATTTAAGGATAAGTGGTATGTTTCACAGCTGTGTTAAGACTTTATCAAGATTTTCCAATGTAAAATCAAAAGTTTGTCCACATACTCGTGAAATCATCCATGTAAATTTCAACACTTTTGGTGGTCGATCAGAAAAAATTGCTAGGACTCGCTCACTGAAAAGTTGTCGGGGCATTACACAAACCAAAAGGTAAAACCCTATAGGCAAATGTTCCCCATGGACATGTAAAAGTTGTCTTTTCTTGATCTTCGTGTGCAATCTGAATTTGATTATATCCACTAAATCCATCAAGAAAACAAAAGTATCTTTTTCCAAAGAAGAGTATCTAACACTTGATCTATGAAAGGTAATGGAAAATGGTCTTTGTATGTCACCTTATTCAATTCTCTCGTAGTCTACACATACTCTCATTTTTCCATTTTTCTTAGGAACTATTACCAATGGAGAAACCCATTGGCTATCGTAAATTGGGTAAATGAATCCTACTTCCAGGAGTTTTTCAATTTCTTCTTTCACAATATCTCTTAAGGCAGGATTCAATCTTCTTTGAAATTGTCTGACTGGCTTGACTTCTTCAAGATAGATTCTATGGGTACATATATCAGGATGAACTCCTGACATATCTTTGTAGTTCCAAGCAAAAGCATGAACATGCTTCTGCAAAACAACTATCAATTTTTCTTCCTCTTCCCTAGTAAGTCGGTCGTAGATGTTCAAAAATTTGCCTGGTCGGACTTCTATTTGTTTTGTATTTAGAAGGACTGAATTCACTCCTTCATACTTGGTGATTAAGGGATTAAGAGGACATTGTTGAGATGGGAGAAACGAAGCAGTTTCTGTTTCATTGCTGCTTGAGGGAAGCATTTCTTGTATGGAACAATGAGAAGGAAAAATCAGATGATGGTGCCATCCATGTGATAGTGAAACAGAGTTTCCTTGTGATAGCACTGATGATTCATCTTCAGATTTTTGATTCTCCTCATTACTTATCAACCGTTGGATATTTGTTGCTTCCCCTTCTAAACCTTGTTCATGCAGAACATTCATCGAGATTGTTTCATTTTCTAAGTTTTCTGTGTCACCGAGGTCTTCTGTGTGTTCTCTTACTACTAAGGTAGCTAGTGTAGAAATGACCTCTTCTCGGTTCCTCATCCGAGTCGAAAACCATAACCGACCTAAAAATTTGCTAGATGGTTTTGGCAGGAGGATATAAAGAAATTTGTTTCAGCTCAATACCATTTGAAATAGTCATATTTCCAGATCTACAGCCTATGAAGGTCGCCGCAGCTTGCAAGCCAAGGTCTTCCCAAAATAATGGGATATCCATGTGCTGAATTTCTTGGTTGTAAAACCAGAAAATCTGCAGGGAATTCCCAAGAAGAAACTTCTATAGGGACATCTTCAATGATTCCTTCAGGTTTTGCAACTGACCTATCACCCATTTCTAAAACTGTAAATGTGGGGCCGAGATGTTTGAGCTGTAATTGTTCCATTGTATCTTTAGTCATGACATTTATTGCAGCTCCTAGATCCACTAAAACATTTGATATTGGTACTGAACCTATGGTGACCGTGATAATCGGGCTTCCCGGATCACTATACTTTGGAGGTAGTAGTTTTCCGGATAAGAGATCAGCCTATCTTCCCTTCAACCTGCACAGTCTTGGGGAATGCTTTCTTCTTTCTTCCTGCTCTTTTAATGCACAAATTTTGGATAGTACTATTAATTTCTGGTATTTCCTTAATGGCTTGCAATAAGGGTAATGAGATAGTCAGCTTTTTGAGTTCTTTGACCAATTCTGACTCAGAAATTTTTGGTATTACATTAAGTCTTTCAGGATATGGAACTATCCTTGGTAATTGTTCTGCTTGTGTCTCTTTTTCTATTGTTGGATCCAATTTTTCTGTTTCTTTTGTTGGTTGGATTCTCTCTGGTTCTGATGATTCTTGCTCTTCATTATCTTTGGTTTCCATTAAAACTGGTTCATGTACAACTTTTCCTGAACGGAGTTGAATATCACTACAATCAAGAACATTAATTTCAATATTTTCTTCAGCTTCAGCCACATAGACAGGAGGTGTCCTGTCTTACACTCGTTTGGATTAGTGATCGGTCGAGCTCGGCAATTGAGGTTGCTTCACTTGCTGTGTTTGTTGTTGTTTATCTTGAAAATTTTGATTAGGTGCAGGCAACAAATGCTGAGTTTGACCTTGATTCCTTTGCTGCCTTGGATAGGACTGGTATTGCTGATTCCACTGTGGTTGGTTTTGCACCCAATGTGGATTAGTCTGATCTTGATTCCAAGTCTGGATTGTTTTGATTCCATGAGGGGTTGTTTTGATTCCGATTCCAGGTCGGGTTACTCCAATTTGATTGTGGCCATTCTTGGGAATTTGTCCATTGAGGATAATTCCAAGGACGTTGGGGTGGTTCCGATTGTCCCCAAGGCATAGTACCAGGATTATGCCCCCAATTTGTAGGAAAACGAGGGGGATTTTGATATTGAGAGAAATTCCCCCTTGTTTTGGTCCAATATAGTTGAGTTCCTCGACCTGGTTTTCTAACACAGCTTTGAGTTGTGGTAGCAGTGGCATTGATCGCTTGAATGCCTTTTTGAACAGATACTACAAATGGCCGAGATGGTTGTTTTATTCAAAGGACATTCCTGCAAAGCATGTTTACTTCTACATCTTGGGCAATAAATTGCCAAAGGTTCTGTGTTTTTAGCTTTTGCAGAGATTTCCCCTAAAGTAGTGTTTAAATGCACTAGGATATCAGTTTTGAAATTTGCAAGTTCCTCTATCATGTCCTTTACATCAGCACTCATTTGTGCGGCTTTTTCTTCTTCTCTCGCTTAGTGCGAGAGTAATTCCTACAGAGATCCATAATTTCCTCATTACCGAGAGTGGTTACATCCCCTTTTCCCATTAAATCCAGAACTTCTCTTGGATTCATCTTGCAATCCTCTCAAAAAGATGGTTTTACATAATTCTGGTTCTACTAGTCCACATCTCCTTTGAACAAAGGAGAACCTATCAAGGTAATCTTCCAAGGTCTCATCATCTTCCTGCTTGATTCTAAATAACTCATCCTTTCTATTCCTTACACGGCAGTATTCCTGATATTTGTCTAAAAAGACAGTCTCCATTTGATCCCGTGTTCTTATGGAATTTGGCTCTAAGCTCATGAACCAGCGTAATGCTGAATCCTTGAGAGTTGAGGGAAAAACCTTAAGTTTTTTATTGTCATTTATATAATCATAGGTCTGACACACTACCTTGAATTCAAACAAAAAATGGTCAGGATCTTCAGATACAACACCTCGGAAGGTTGGAAGTACTGAAGGTGAAATGGTCTTCATGGGAGAGTTTTGTGTTGGATTCAGATGAATAGGATATTCAAATGTTCTGGATGGTTGGAGTATATCCTGATCATCCCCTGCATTATGAACATAGCCATGCCGGCCATCTACATTGCCTCCTTCTTGCCATAGTTTCTTGTTTCCTAGGAGAAGTTAAAGCTTCCCAAATTGTTCTCTCAAGAGGTCCAAGCTTTTCTGTTGATGAGTCTGATGAATTATCTTCCTTAAGATATTCTGTTGATACAATTGGTGATTTCCCTTTCTCAAAATGTTTTACTGATGGTGAGACTGGTGATTTTTCTATCAATCTTTCAGGTAGTTCAAACACAGGTGATTCACCCCTTAGGCGTGAAGATCTCCTTAATGGGACAAGCCAGGGATCCTTTGGGGTCTCCCTAGACTTACTCATTCATGTTTACTCCTAAATGACATAAATTAAGTCAATAGTTGTTATCTTACTCTATTGTTATATTCAGATTTTAACCTGAATGTTCACAGTTTAGTCTGATTACAGCTATTGGACTATTTGTTTTCTTCTGGCAACACTATATCCCCAGAAACGGTGCCAAAATGATGCGTAGTCGTTATACCATCATTAATTCTCAATGAATCTATCAATCCAGGGCAGTGTACAAGGCTATCTCAGGGAGAAGAAGTGAAACAGCTATAACTTAGGTCAATCTAGGGCAACAAGTCTTTATTGGTGGAACCAGTTTTGTGGGGGTTTTGGAACATTCCTATCTCTAAATTGCATGAATTAAATCTTAATCTAAGTTGCAGAATTGGAAACTAATCACTAACTGCAGAAATGAAGTCCTAATTACAATTGCAGAATGAGACCTAATTATATTGCAGAATTAACAGTTGTAGAATTGAAAGTCTGATCCTAATTGCAAAAAGGAAATCTAATTACTTTTGCAGTAATGAAAGTCTAGATCTAATGTGGAAATAAAAACTATCAAAATTCTGTAATAGAAGGTTGTCAATCTTCTGTTCAGATTTTGACAGCAAAACACAAAAATGCAGGAAATTGCTGAAAAACAGTAAATTCTGGAAATAACAACCTGAAAATAAAGTGGAAACTTTTCTGAAAGTAAGATTGCAACTAAAAGCTTTAAGCACAAGATTAAACTTAGCATAAATAAACTAATACTGCAATTATTGTCAACTATTTACAAGCAATTTGACATAACAAGTTCTAGGACTCATTCTACTGCAGCAAAATCAGAATAAAAACCTGCTTTGTTAGTCCTCCTCCTAGGTCTGGAAGTGGCCAGCCTCTTTGTCCATAAGAAGGTGTAAGTCTCTCTCTTTTTCTAAATCTTAATCACACTCATTTACAAGTAATTTGAAATAGAACTGGTGCACTTTATTGATCAAAAGACATGATTACAAGAATTCTACTAAAAAATTACAGGACTGTAACAGTCAATTTCTAGTTATACTCTGTATTTTCTGCTAGCTTCCTTACTCTATTTTCTATCTATCTGCTATTACTACTAGGCTCAACCTGAATGGGAGCAATATTTATAGCTATCCTATGATCTGATTACAAACAAAGAATATCTCAAAAGATCTAATCCTACAATGCTGCAACAAATTCCGGTTTTATCCTAGAAGAGGACTAAAACCTGATCTTTCCCTTAATGATGGCTTTGGTCGGCAATGACGGCAAAGACAGATGGAAGATATTTCTCTTTACTTTTTCCAACCTTTATTTCCCTTTTCCCGGCTTCAAAAATCGGTCAAAAGGTCAAAAACACATTCTGTTCTTCATTCCGAAGATAAGTGGCTTCATTCCGAAGACAATGCAGTTTTCATTTCGAAGATCGCTCATTCCGAAGATACTGCATTCTCATTCCGAAGATCGCTCATTCTGAAGATACTGCATGCTTCATTCCGAAGATCCGCTCATTTCGAAGACGTTGCATTCTTCATTCCGAAGATCCTGTTCATTCCGAAGATACTGTGTTTCTTCATTCCGAAGATACTTCGGAATGAACAAATGTATGCTTTTCCATTGATTTCTTCTGCATCTCTCAGGTGGGTTATCTCCTAAGATCAAATTCTAATGGTCTTCATCCCTTTTCTCATGTGAATTCCATGCCTTGCTATTTATGGACAACTGGCTGGAATTTACATGGGAAAGACCAGTTTTTGCTGCACAGCAACAGTTTGCTTGCACTGTTGCCAGATTTAGGTGAAGTAAATGCTTGAAACAAATCAAAATATGATTAGTGAAATGCTGCTATTATTCTAAGCATATCCCATTGTAGCAAATCATAGCAAAAAGAACACAAAACTATGCAAAAAGTCTGTAAAATCAGCATATAATATTTCAAATACATTGATCATGCAAAATGGTTAATATACAGCATATTAAATCAACTTAACTAACATATCGGATAAAACATAAGAGTTTATAGGCATTTTTAGTGTACAAAACATGTTATGATTGAGGCATTTCCAAGCCTCATCAGCAGCTTTTTTCTATGCCGATTGTACAGGATCCTGCATGGGGTCGTGTACAAGGGCGATCGATGTCTAGTTATGACATCACTTCTACAAGTTTGGTGTTGGGAGCACATTGCGGTGTAGAGGCCGATAGGGCTTCCATTGATAGGGATTGATGGGGAGAGGCCCCGAGCTTTCTACTGGTGGCTCCGAAGAGGGGCATAGCGATGGATAGATCTATCGATGTCCCGGAGACTACTTGATGACCTTGTCTCCGACCAGATCACCTGGAGGCCTTGGAGGGATCATCCAGGGTGGGTCGAGGACGGACAGGAGCTGGATTGCATCAGGCGAGTCTGCTGGCTAAGGATGGAGAGGGGAGAGGTGGAGCTCCACCAATATGACCAAGTTTTGAGGTAGTTCGATCTACAGCAGGGGATCCCATCTCTCAAGGATTATGAGTTTTCTCGGACTGTCCGGGATAACACTACAGTTAGCGGGGCTCCAGATATGCAACGATTCTGGAGTCAAGACGTAGATGATGCCCCCATTCAGCCAGTGGATGGGGATGATGCTGGGGTAGCCGACGGCTACGATGCCTGGTACGTAGGCATCCGCCCTCCTTGGATGACGAGGGCTCAGGGTCTGATTCATGCAGTTGTGCATTGGATGGGGAGGCGGCACCAGGCGGCCATTGAGGCGGCCTAGGGTCACGACGGGAGAGAGCGAGAGGAGACCACAGGCATAGCAGAGGCCACGACAGTGGGAGAGGAGGGAGGAGAGACCCCCTTCTCCATAGAGAGAGAGGCCACCATCGCCCGATAAGGGCAAGGGTGTTGACACTGGGGAGAGCAACGAGACGGTGACTCTCCGAGCGGAGACAGTCCATCTCCAGGCACAAGTGCAGACATTGTAGGATGATGCTGCATGCCATCGAGCTAAGGTGACACAACTTAGATATGAGATTGCACGCCTCAAAGCATGGGGTGGAGGAGCGAGCACTCAAGAGCTGGCACGGTCGATTGCTCAGACCACGTTCTACCAGGGTATCTACTTCCAGATGGTGCCAGAGGGTCAGAGGGTATAGCTGCCAGCCAACATTGCTAACCCGATCAGGATTGGGTCATCGAGGACTTCATCTCGATCGACAACTAGGACTCGCAGTACCACACATACTGCGATGGGGCCACCTCGTCCACCTCAGGGCGGGGGAGGAGATGAGGCTGAGAGCTCGAGGGGTTCTCGAGGCTAGCTACTACAGATTGCACTGCACAGATTGATATATAGTATTTATTATTTTTGATAGAGGATTGAGTATGTCGAGGTATAGATTGTGGCATACCGATCCGGTTTTGATATGATGTATATTATAGTTGATATATATATAGATGAGATATTTTTGATCATATGACTTGTGTCTTATGTATTTTTATGATGCTTTTAATGTTTTGATTGATTGATTTGATGATTCATGTAATTATGTCATTTTGAAATATTATGGTTTGAAATGTCATGCTTAAAAATTTTAAATGAAATAATCTGATGGAACAAATTGGTTGTTTGTGATGTGATGATTTGATAAAAAAATAAAAGAGACTTTTAACAATAATTTCAAAGGACATTGTCGCTATTATAGACCATTTCATGGAGTCGCCGCTCACTCGGTCATCAAGCTAATCCCAGTATAGAAATATTGTTAAAAAGTAAAAGAGTGCTTAAGAGATTGTCTTAAGACTTTGGTGCAATGGTGCAAATGATGATGATGATGGTTTGTTTTTAGAGTTTCATAAAAATAGTATGCATGAAATAATGTTAAAATGATTTTTGCTAGGCATAAATTCCTAAGTGTGATAAATTTTTTGGATAATTCCCTAGGAATTATACCATCATTGCAAAATTGAAGGTTGACATAATGACATGAAATAGTGATAATGTGCATGCTTTTTGTTAAAAGCATAATTGTGTAACATAATGATTTAAGTCATATGGTTTTCATGATTTTCAAATAAATGGGGAATAAAAATTGGTACAATGGTTTGCGCTAGGCATAGAATATGTAGGTATAGACTTATACCATCATCGCGAAATCCAAAAAGAGATAGTTTTATTGCATGGTTGATTTTTAATAAATAGAAAATATGAAGATGAGGACTTGCGCTAGGCATAAAATTCCAATTTTGGTTTTGGAACTATACCATCGTCGCGAAAGTCGACAATATATATATATTTTATTTTGTGTTTTGATTGTATGGTTTTGAAAGAAATTTTGATTTTTTTTATTATGTATGTAGTTGTCTTTATACTAAACAACTGTACTTTAAAGAAGAAAATGAATTTATTCCAAACAATTTGCAAAAAATATTTCAAAGTATCTTAAAGACAAAAGTTAGATTTATAAGGAATCCCATGTGCATATGTGAATTCATTTCCAATCTTGATTTATCATAATGATACACAAAATCTCTCAAATACAAAATGTGTGTGCAATTGCTATGTTCATTTACCAGTTTTGAGCAAGATAATATGATACAAGTGATTTGAATGAACCAAATAAGTGTTCATTAACCATGATGTAGATGCATATAACCATACTAGACTACTATGTAAGTCGGATTATCAAGAGCTAGCTAATCCATAAGCAGACATAGGTCTATACAAAATAAGGTCGCTAATGTGACAGACATATCGCCACGCTAGGAGTTACCCAAGGCCAAGCGGGTTGGGCACAAACCACCTGTTATGGGGCTTACCTCACAGTTTTCGAATAATTGAGAATTCCAGGGATTCAAGCTCATCAACCCTTCTTTTCTTTTCAAAGGGTAGGGAAAGGGATTTTATTGCTTTTTGCTTTTGCTTTCTTTTGTATTTTTGCTTGATAATGCTGTAATGATATAAAATAATATTTTTCTTTTTCTCTTTTTCTTGAACTTTGCTTTTTCTTTTTGTTCTATGCTAGGGATACTTGCTCGGATTAGTCTGTAGAGCAAGGGATTTTTATTCTGGGTAGGGGTGAGCTTGTCCTTTTGCCAATTCTCAAAGATTCTAGACCATGTGCATGATAGGATAGCAGGGGAAACTTTTCGCTCAAGAAACCACTTCTACTATGTAGCATAGCATGGACATTACAAATATAATCATTTTATTGTGAAAGGATGTGCTTGGTTTAAGTAAATAACAAGATCAATTCTCTATGCTCAAACTTTATTTAATTGAATTTTGTGGACTTTGATATAAGAGAGATTAGTAATCATGCCAGATAAAAATCAAGATATTTATTTTTGTGAGTGTGAAAGTGAGGGATTCCAAATAAATGCTAATTTATCCAAAATAATTTGAAACATATAACTGCAACATTTGTAAGAAGATATATATAAATACTTTTTGAGAAGTTTTGAGAATGTTGACTCTCTCTTTCTTCTTTATGTTGTTTTGGTTTCGAAAGAGTCAAGAATATTGCTGTTTTTTATTTTTATTATTATTTTTTTGTTTTTGAAAGAATTAACAAGTGCCATAAATAAATACAAGAAGTAGTTTTGAAGATTTTGATGATTATGAATGTTTTTGGTGTTTTTGAATTTATAAATTGAAAGAAATACAAGATAGTGATTTTGAAATATTTTAAACAAATATATACAAGGATGAAATGACCAAATTTATACATAGTAACGTTTAAGATGCAAAATGTTCATGGGTTCTTTAAGTTCTTTACCATCTAAGGTAGATAATTTGTATGCTCCCGATTCAAATTTAGCAGTGATAATGTATGGTCCAAGCCAGTTGGGCTCAAATTTACCTTTAAGGTCCTTAGTTGCATTAGTATTTTTTTTATTTTCTTTTAAAACAAGGTCGCCGATCTCAAAGGATCGATGACGAACTTTTAGCATATGATCTTTTAAGCTTGTTTTGGCAGAGATGTCCACTCTTGTGTTTTTCATCTAGGACTTCTACTTCAAGTCTGCGATTTGGATTCATCTCCTAATTCCGATATCTTAATAGAGATACCTTCAAAGAGAAGTATATAGAGTGCCAATGTATTACCAATCGACTTGCTCGTCTATGTAATAACCGATGTTGGTTTCTATTAGAATTGGCAGGGAAAGTCCCATTTTGGAGAAAATCAAATATATCCGTATACCAAGGTTCAGGAGTAGTTTCATTGATTAGAAACACATCCAAAGGTTCTAAGCATGACTTATTTGAAGCGGGTTCCTAGAGTCGATGAATAATGATAGTGGCATATTTCGTCATCTAACTCCAAGGGTAGGAGAGATGCAGTTGCGGCCATAGCATCAGCTACACGGTTGCAAGTTCGAGGAATAGCTTCCAAGGTAACTTGATCAAATAGAGACATTAATTGTAAAACATAGGCTTTATATGGGCGCATTTTATCATCTCTGGTCTGATAAACTTCATTAATTTGGTTTATAACAAGTTGAGAATCACCAAAAACTAACAGATGTTTAATTTTTAGCGCCAAGGTAGCTCGTAATCCAAGGATTAGAGCTTCATATTCAGCAGTATTGTTGGTGCAAGCAAATGTTAATTTGAAGGACAGAGGAATAAGATGTTTTTGTGGGGATATTAAAATAATACCCGCACCAGCCCCACTCATGCATCGGGCTCCATCAAAGTATAAGGACCATTGTTCAATATGGTCTGCCTCTAATTGAAGGCATTCATCGAGAAACTCAATGATGAGGGGATGGGTAGACTCTAAGGGTGCAGCAACTAATTGATCTGCTATGATTTAACCCTTAACGTGACTTTTTTCCTATGAATGTGAGGTCAAACTCGCTTAGAGCAAGAACCCACTTGGTCGTGCGACCCGATAAATAAGGTCGACTCATGAGATACCTCAAGGGATCATATTTGGCAATGACATAATTTTTTCGATTAAGCATATAATGGCATAATTTTTGCATAGCAAACATGACTCGCTAGACATAGTTTTTCTAATGTTGTGTAGCGGGTTTCATAACTGATGAAGGTTCGGCTAATATAATAATTAGCACGTTCTCTCTTCTCATCATCAAGCTGAGCTAACATAGCTCCTAAGGCAGAATCTAAGCTGAAATATACAGGAGAAATGGGCGATCAGGTCTAGGTGGTGAAAGCACAGGTGGGTTAAGGAGGTATTGTTTGAGAAGTTCAAAAGCTTCTTTACATTCGTCGTCCCAATTAAAAGGGACATCCTTCTTAAGAAGTTTAAGAAAGGGACCGGTTTTGTTTGCCAGCTTATCGATGAAGCGACGGATGGCTTGAAGCTTACCTTGTAAACTTCGTAACTCAGATATATTAGTAGGTGCGGGCATATCAGTGATAGCCGCAATCTTGAGAGGGTCGATTTTGATACCACGTAAAGAAACTAAAACCCCTAATAGTTTATCGGACTTAACTCCGAATATGCATTTGGCTGGATTTAATCGAATAAGATATTCTCGTAATCGATTAAAAACTTTTCTCAAATCATCTAAATGATTATCTTCATTAATAGAGCGAGCTATAATATCATCTACATAATCATGTAGGATATCATGCATCATATCATGAAAAATATAAGTCATAGCTCGTTGATAGGTTGCACCTACGTTCTTTAAGCCAAATGGCATCACTTTCCAACAAAAGGTACCCTAGGGGGTAATAAAGGCTATTTTAGCCTGATCTTCAGGAGCTATCCTGATCTGATTATAACCGGAGAATCCATCCATTAAGGACATCATCCCACTCCCGGCAGTAAAGTCAATGATTTGATCCATGTTTGGAAGAGGAAAATCATCTTTAGGGCATGCAACGTTAATATCTCTAAAATCTGTGCAAACCCTAACTTTGGTGGCTTCTTTCTTGGTAACTGGAACTACATTTGAGATCCATTCAGCATAATCAATAGCTTGTATAAAAACAACATTCAGGAGTTTTTCTAACTCCCCTTTGACTAGCAAAGCCACTTTGGGATGCATTTTTCTAAGTTTTTGTTTAACAGGTTTAGCATCCGGATGGACCACTAGGTGATGCATGACTACAGAAGGGTCTAGACCTAGCATATCTTCATATGTCCAAGCGAAGACATCTTCATATTCTTTAAGGAATGCAATGTATTGCTCTTGTTTTTCTTGACTTAATTCTGATCCAATATTGATTATGTGAGGACTATCCTTAGTTCCAATATTAATTTTAATGACGTTTTCTACCTCCATGTGTAGATCTCTTTCAAAATTAGGTGGGGTGGGTGAAACGCCCAATTCTTGTAATTCTTGTAAGGTTAAGTTGGATAATTCATCTTGAGGATTAGTGGTCTCAAGTTGGGCTATAGTTGGTATAGAACCATCAAAATAAAATCCATTGTGTAACATCTCTTCAACGGAGACATCGTGGAAGATATCTCCTTCCAACTCCTCATCGGAGTCAGCAATCATTTCAGGGTAAGCTATGGATAGCATGTTACATGTAAATGGCTGATTTTTTAGAGGCAAATCATCATGCCTATCCAAATAATCTTGATAACATATGAGTTGATCATCATCTTCAAAAGGAAAGGGTTGACCCTTACTAGGAAATAGGCCCACACCACAATGGGCAGGCCACGGTTCTACCTCGAAAGGTTCTTTCATGCCATTTTGGAAAGGTCCCAAGCCTTTCCCTTTATATCCCATTTTAAGCATTATGGGTTTAGCTTTAATATATTCATTGGTAAAATAACATCGAGCATATCCCTCATGATGAGTTTTGATATTCCGAGGGATTCTTCCCCAGTCATATCCTTTATAAATGAAGGCACAACTCCCGACTTGGTAAGTACTTCCCATAGGTTGTGGGAGGCCCAAAGTACGAGGAGATGGTGGCAAGTTATTTAAAAGAATTGAATCTTGCATGAAAGCATTTGTTTTTTCTCGATATTAAGATTGTGGATAAATCTGGTAAAAGTTCATCGGAAAGAGCATAAGATGTAGAAGGATCATTCCCTATATCTTTAGATGTGGAAGGTATGATAGATGTTGATAATGTGGAAGTGTTAAGAGATGGGTCTATAGGTTTTGAAATTATAGGGATAGAACATGAAGGATTGGTTGTAGATTGAAGATCTTTTTGAGGTTCTAGAGTGGTTTGTTTAGAAGATTGTTGATCTATATATGAGGATGAAATTAATGGAGGGGAAATAGGTGAAGCTATGGGTGTGTGTTTCATAGTTTTAGATGAAAAATAAGAATTAGGATGTGTGGATGACAGAGCAGGGCAAAATTGCACTCCAACAGGTTCTGCCAAAGCACACATATCAAAGGGTCTAGGATCACCGTGGATAGTGACCAACTGATTTTTAAATTTGAATTTAACACATTGGTGTAAAGTTGATGGGACAGCTCGCATTGCATTGATCCAAGGACGACCCAAGAGTATATTGTACGATGCGGGGCAATGTACAATAAACATGGTGGTATCTAGAGTTCGAGGACCAACTTGCAATGGGATGGTAATAACTCCACACGTTTCTTGTGTTTCGTCATTGAAAGCTTTGATAATCATGTCAGTTTTCTTCATTTCATCACTTCTAAAGCCAAATCGTTGGTAGAAGTCAAAAGTGCAAATGTTTAGAGATGAACCATTATCAATCAGGACTCGTTTAACAGCTACATCTCCAATTAGAGCAGTAATATATAAGGGATTATCCTTATGTAAACTGTGTTGTGGGATATCTTTATCCCGAAAGTCAATACAATCAACTTCTCGAGTGATGATAGTATTGGCCATGGCTTCAGGTTGAATATTTTGAGGTACCATCATTTGGCTTAATGTAAGCATCAACTCATCCCTATGGGTAGGAGAAGATCTTAATAAATCCAAAAGGGAAATTTCGGCTGTAGTATTGGATAATTGCTCATTAATATTGTAAGGGGGTTTAAGTTGAACATTGGAAGCATGATTCCCTTTATTGGGATTTTTCAAAACAAATGGAGCTGATCCATCATTCTGGTTTGGTTCTTGTTGAGAATTTTGAGCCTGTTGTCGGGTAACGACTCCAATGGTACCTACAATGTTATATTGAAGACGCTGAACTGGTCTCGGTTGAGCGTTTATGGCTTGTTCATTTGGGAGGAATTGATTAGAAGAGGGTCGAGTAGTAACTCTTCTAGGAAATGGTTCTTCTGGAACCATAGCATCTGTGATGGGTTGAATAGGATCTGATTCATTTTTAGAACTATTCGATTGGTTTGAAGTGATGTCTATTTCACTTTCAGTATCTGATTCTATATCACTAGGATCTAGAGTTTGAATATTATGTAGGGGCCTGGTTGTGACCATGGATAAAGTTGTGTCAAATATTTGAGGATCATGATTAGGTAAATGTCCGCTAATAGTTCCTACATATCGGGTAGGAGGAGGAACATTATGATGTTCGATTTGATTGGCCACCTCTTTACCATGTCTTGGTAAAGGGTGTTGAAATATGTCTAATGATTGATTAGCATTTTGATTTTGATTTTGGGGAATGTTCTTTTGAGGATTATTAGGAGCATTTTGTTTAGGTTGGAAGGCTTGCACCTCCATTTCATTATTATCAATCAGATCCTGTATTTTATGTTTCAACCTTTTACAAGCGTTGGTAGAGTGTCCAGGCCCTCTATGGAAATCATAGTGTAAGTCAGCTCTGTATCCGGGTATAGTTGGATCAGGTTCCTGGATAGCTGGTAATTGGATCAAACCTCTTTCGAGTAATTGAGGTAAAATAGTTGATAACGGTTGATTCAATCTAGTAAATTCTCGAGGAGGCTTATCAGGCGGTTTCAATATAAATTTTTTTGTTGTTTTCGTTGCATTGATATTAGCAACATTTTTGCTATCAGTGACTCCGTCACCTACAACTTGTTTGTTTTTATATTGATTTCTGGATGTTTTCTCATCATCCTTCTTCCTAAGTTGGCCTCTCCTAATGAGGGCATCTTCTACTCTTCGAGCTAAATCTATAGCCTGATCAAAGGTAGTTAAAGTAGCAGTTGATAGCTCATAAGATATTTGTTCTTGTAAATTATTAATAAAAATGTCCAACATTTCCCTATAAGGTAGCACAAAGTGCAGTTTTCCCGTCAACTGCCTCCATCTAGCTAAGAAATCGGCAAAACATTCATCCTTGTCTTGTTTTAAGTTGTATAAATATTTAATGGTTACATGCCTCTCGATGTAGGCACTAAATTGATGGACAAAAGATTCAGTTGTTTCTTCAAAGTTTCTCAAAGAATGAGTGGGCAATTGATAGTACCACTCTAATGCCATTCCACCTAAACTTTTCGGGAACATTTTTAGTAATAGCAAGTCATCATGTGATATATCATGACATGCTATCCTAAACATGCGAAGATGCTCTATGGGATCTTCGGTTCCTTTATATATAGGCAGGATGGGCATGGGAAAATGCTTAGGGTACGGTTGTGCTACAACTATGGGATCCAAAGGTTGACTACATATCTCTCGATAATTGTACGAGGGACGGTAAGGATCTATCTGGTCCATACGTGAAGCTAATTGTTTCACCATGGCTTCCAGATTACTAGTTTGCCCACCATATTGGTTCGGTAGGGCATTGATATGGGATTTGTGAGCATATGATGGAGGGACATGAAGATTAGATGCTATGTTGCTATTGTGTAAATTGTTGGTAGGAAAGGTGTTATGAAGGAATTTTGAAGTTGTATTATGTTGTATTCCAGATTGTTGAAAATTGGTGTTTGGCTTCATTTTAGGTTTTTGTTTACTTGAAGCATATTGATCAATAGTTTGGCGAAGTAAAGCAGTGAAGGAAGTTTTCTTTTGTGTGGGAATGATTTTAGGCTCAATAACAGGTTCCTTAGGAGGTTGGGTAACCTGTTGTTTTGGCATGTTCTGAATCATAGTGACCATATCTCTATTGGATGGTCCAGCCTTATCACTTTCTTGATCAATGAAAGACAAGGGATTAGTGTGCACATCAAACATATGTTCCATGGCTGCTTGAGTGTCACTAATTTTCCCTTTATCAATACGAACTGCCATATTAAGAGCGCCAATGTTATTATTGAAAAATTTCCAGAAATGATCTAAGTTGTCAAAAGCAATAGTTCCATCTGGAGCTACTCTAGGGGATGAGGATCCATCCTCTTTAACATTTTCTTCTTGTTCATTGTCTTCACCTAGGTCATCTTCTCGGTTGATCTAGAGTTTCTCCTTCCGAAATTGGATCTTCGAGAAGGACATTTGGGTTTCTAGTTTTATCTTCTAACCAATCTTCTTCTTCTCCTTCAGTTTGTTTACCATTCCTAAGTTTAGGCATTGTGCTTAATTTAGATTTCAGCAAATATATATATATATATATATATATATATATATGCAACAAGCTTAAGAGGTATATATTAATTATATACCTACTACAATATTTAAAATGAAATGTTTTGGTTTTTGTTATGTTTTTTTTTTTAGTTTTTCTTGTTTTTGTAATAATATTGTAAAGATAACAAACAACACAATAAATGCAAGAACTAATACTGAAAGTAATGATCTAGTTTTCTATAAACAATTTATAAATATCATTAATGGGCTCGAGTTCTTCAGGAGTCATGAAGTGTTCTTCTTCAAATTGAAAATTTTCTTTCAAAAATTTAATGAAAAGAGCTATAGTGATATTATCTGTCTCAGATTCTGGTTGATAGAAGTAAAGCTCGTGGCAATACTCTCGATATAACACAACTCGAGGAACTCTATTCCATATTTCCCTATCCGTAAGAACAACCTCTTGGTCTTCTACACGACCTAGGAACTGGTGTATAATGGCTGCGTTCTCGAGGTATTCCTCGAAGGTGAACAATTCTGAAGACACAAGAGCTCTCCTATAAGCTAACCATCTATGGCAGGCTCTCTCAAGTTCATGATAAAAGACGAGTTGATGAGGATCCAGGATTCTATCTAGGACAAGCCTCTTGATTTGTTTAAGTTTTGTTGACCTAGATGAAATGACACTTAGTCTTCTATCAAGTTCGTCCCACAAAAGTTGATTTCTATCTATTTCAGGCACACTAAGCACATAATTGATTTCTATGGCTGCCAATTGGTTTTCAACATTTATAGTAACTGCTAATATTTTCTTAGGAGCTACCATCTAAACATGATATGCAACTTATTAGTTTTAGATGATTTGAAATGCATCTATGTTTTGGTTGTTTTATTTTTTTGTTTTTTTGTTTTCAAAAGGTTTTAAATGCATTCACGTCGGGTTCACCAAAATGTATCGCTCCAAATTTTTTGCATCCCTACCTTCAGGCTATAGGATCCATGCCCGGAAGGAGGATGGGAAAAGGATGGCATGGTACCTCGGACTGAGAGGCCTTGCGAAGGTCCCGCCTCTCGGGGGAGGTGTATTATGGTGATTTTTTGACGGATGGTGGGTTCACCAGGAAACGTTTGAATGGCAGTTTCCATGCCTAGGTTGGGAATGTGTTTGATGTGTTCAGTTTTATCTTTAATCATCCAAGTCCTAGGTTTGGCCAAATGAAACTAAGTTGTTCTATTATGAAAGTGCAGATTAAATGAATACAGAGAACAAAATTAGACAAAAAATAGAGAGAAAAGGCTAAATTAAAGAGCCATACCTGATCCGGATGTCTGATGGAGATTCTAATTTTTGAAGCAATCAAGATCGTCTGGAATTTGACAGGATCGTCTCCTATCTGACAGGATCGTCTGAGATCTGACGAATTCCTCAGAATAATTCGTCAGAGACCTGCAAACAGAGAAATAGATGCAAAATATAGAGAATGCAACTATGATAACAGAGGGTAATGATGTAAAATGGCAATAAGAACATTAAAATGATAATATCAAACTAAGACATGAATGCATTATAACGATCTAATGACAATTTATGCTTTTATTATGCATTAAAGCTACATGGGTGAACTCCAAGATGCAAGATAATAAAGAATAACCATAGAATTAACTAAATGCAGAATAATGCAATGGAAAAGAGTGGAGAAAATGCAAACTCTGGGCACTGATTGCCCCCAATGTGGACTGCAGTCGAAATCATCTCGAATTGGGTCGAGATCGTTCGAGATTGTACGAGATCGTCTGAGATGAATTGAGCTTGCTCCGACTGAAAAACAATGAAGTTCCTGCAAAAAAACTTGGAAAAATACAAATGCAAATAGTGATTTAAGATGGTCTAGTGCGTGTAGAATTCGAGTTACAGGGAATTTCAGCCAGGGGGATGCTAAGGGGAGGGCCTAGGATTAAATAGGCTTAGGATAGAGGTTGGGAGGTTGGAGATCATCCCAATTTGGGAGATCTCCAATGGGGGAGGTCTCTAACGATGCAGACACGCTTCTTCCCGGATTAGAGACGCCGTTGGAACAGAGACTAATTATGAAAAATCAGTTTTGGGACAAGATCGTCTGGACGTCCTATCGCCAGACGAAATCGTCCGATCTGAGGCGATATCGTCTGATCGGAGACGATATCGTCAAACGGACAAAACAAACTCTAAAAATGGCATGGGAAAGGAGGAAACGGGTTAAGCGACGGTTTGGGAGCGGTTTTGGAGGTTGAAATTTGAATTTGAATTATTTACTAGAGTAATTGTAATTATTAAGGTTTTACTGTGCCAATTTTAGGGTGCTACAATAATGTACACACTATACATAAAATTATTTCTTTTTCTCTATTTGAAATAGAGTTTTAAGTGAAAAGCATTCACTATTATGGGTAAAATCATACCCTACTGATATTTTAGTTGAAAAGAATGAAATTGCCTTTCAACAATTATTTCAAAAGGGCCTTCCTAAAAGGCATCAAATTTATCATGGTTGCCTAGCTTAGCTTTTTTCACATTCTATTTCAAAACCAGGTCCCCCACCTTAAATTTTTTAAAGGTAGTTTTCTTATTGAACCATCCTTCTATGTCTGCCATATGTTTCTGATGATGATTATAGGCCTGTTCTCTTTGTTCTTCCAGTTTTAGAAGTTGCATCAACCGAGCATCCATTGGTTGACCTCCTTCTTCATTCATATGATTAAGTAACTTTAGTATTGTTATTTCCATATGTATAGGCAAAATAGCCTCCTTACCTAGACTAAATAATAGGTGATGTATTAATATATTTCTTAATTGATATTCTATCAGCCCATAGTGCTTGATTGATCAAGGAATGCCAGCTTATCTTGTTATCTTCTAGTGTCCTTTTCAATATTCTGAGGATGTTTTTATTTTTAGACTTAGCTAGAACATTACCCTGTGGATAATATTTGGGAGAGGTCTTCAAATATATGCCATATCTACTAGTAAACTCAATCATTTTAGCTCCAATGAAAGCTGATCCATTATCTATAATTAATGAATCTGGTACACCAAACCTTGTAATCAAGCTTTCCACAAACTTGATTACAACTTCTTGATCAAATTTCTTAGTGGGGATAGCTTCAACCCATTTAGTAAAATAGTCTATGGCAATTATTATATACTTGTGGCCAGATGATGAATTAGGTTCTATAATCCCAAAAAAATCTAACCCCCAATGTTGGAAGGGTTATTCAACTTGGATAGATTTTAAGGGCATAGGGACATTTATTTTCCTCCCTACATATCTATGACATTGCTGACAACTTTTTGTTACTTTATAAGTGTCTAAAGAAATATAAGGCTAGTAGCAACCTACTCTGAGTATTTTCAAAGCAATGGATCTTCCTAAATAATGTCCTTGAGAGAGACCTCCATGAAACTCTTTTAATAATTTGTTTTCTTATCTTCACCGATGAACTTAAAAAGTACACCATATATATTTTTTTGTACAACCCTTTTAATTAAAGGGTGTAATTCAATACTTGTGCTCTATACCTTATTTTTTGTGAAGAATTTAGATTATATGGATACATTTTAGTCTGAAAGTACTTCACCAAGTCATCAATCCAATTAGTCTTTTCCAGAATTTGATCTAATTCTGTATTTGCCATTACACTTTGGTGCTCTACATGATCATTTGTAGTCTGCTTGGCTAATTCTTGACATAGGGCTTTACCTCTTACTATTTTTGTTAGATGTATTTCTACATCATATTCATGTATCTTAGTCAACCAACCAGCTCTCTTTTCACCAATTTCCCCTTGAATTATAAAATTCCTGACATCAGGATGAATCACATAAACAATGATCCTACTCTATGACATAAAGTGTTTAAATTTGTTCAAGGATTTCATGACAACATACACTTTCTTCTCAATAAAGTTATATCTCTCTTCATGATCATGCATGGTGAAATTTTGAAAAGCTATGGGTATTTATTCATTGTATGCCCCTTCTGTGCGAGGACTGCAACATAACTTTCTTGTTCACCAACAACATATAGGATAAAATCTCGAGAGTAGTCAGAATTAACCAGAACAGGTGCTTGAGATATTTCTTCTAGGATCTTTCTTAAAGCATTCTTCCATGGATTTGTCCATTTGAAAGGTGCATATTTCTTCAACAATTCAATCATTGGTTTAAAAATCTGTGCAAAATCTACAATAAATTTTCACACAAAATTTATTTTTTCGAAGAAATATTGTAAGCCTTTCTTGTTAACTAGTAAAGGAAGTTCTAAGAGTGCTTTCACTCTATTAGGATCAATATCTAACCCATATTTAGAGATGACATGACCAAGTAAGATACCTTCTTCCATAGTGAATATGGATTTATTTGGGTTCAAAGATATTCTAAATTCCTTGCATCTTTCAAAAACTTGCTCAAGGTGTGTTACATGAGTTTCCTTATGATAAGAAAAAATTATCATATCATCTAAATAGATAACTATGATTCTATTAGCAAGTTCATCGAAAGCCACATCCATTACCCTTTACAAGGTTGCTCTAGCATTAGACAAGCTTAAAGGCATCCTTTGATAGGTAAATGTTCCCCATTTTGTGGTAAAGGTAGTCTTGTATTGATATTCATCTCTGACCCATACCTGATTATACCCTAAAAAACCATCTAGATAAGAGAACCTTCCTACCCCTACAACCGTGTGTAAAATTTTGTCAATCTGAGGGAGGGAATAATGATATTTGAGTAAAGACCTGTTCAAATTCTTGAAATCCACACATAATATAATGTCTCAATTTTTGTTCCTGATTGGAATCAAGTTTGCCACCCAAGTAGAATGTCTAATAGAATACACTATTTTAGCTTGAAGAAGTTTTAACAATTCTTGCTTCATCAGAGCTTCTATATTTGTATTTACAGGTCTTTGCTTTTGCCTTAAAGGCTTGGCTCCTTTCTCTAACTCAATGGTGTGTTGAATAATATATTTCTTGTACACTATTAGATCATTGTACACCCAAGCTATAGTATCTAGAAATTTCTTACATAATTCCTTGATTTGGTTCAACTCTTCTATTGTACAACTAACTCCTACTTTAATCATTTTTCCCGGTTCTAGCTCAACTTATTTATACCGATGCTTATCAACTTTTATTTTATGTCCTATGGAAAACTATTAGGCCATGTGGTCTCAAAGGAAGGTATGGCCACAGATCCAAAAATAATTGGAGCAATTCTAGCTATTCCTTTGCCTACTAATTAGAAGATGCTACCATATTTTCGAGGTCAAATCAATTTTTTTTAAAAGTTCATTTCTAATTTTGCACAAAAGGTGAGACCTATATTCGAACTGCTCAAGAAAAAGGTAGATTTCAAATGGACTGAGGTCAAGAAGTAACCTTTTGATATTATCAAACAATCCATTGCTACAGCCCCAGTCTTAATAAATCCCGATTTCAACAAAGATTTTATTCTCTATGCTTATGGATCAGAATAAAGTTATGCTTCGGTGCTCACCCAAAGAGATGATCAAGGGGATGAACACCCTATATTATTTTGGAGCCAAAATTTGCACAATTATCAAGTAAAATATAAATTTATTGAAAAGAAAGTGTATTATGTGATGAAGTCACTTAAGAAGTTCATATAGTATCTGGTACAAAGCAAAACTCTAGTGTATGTGGTTCATCCGGATGTAAGGAGTTTTATTTTATAGGGTGAATTAGGTGATAAAAGAGCTGGTTGGATTACCAAGATCCAAGAATATGATGTAGAGATACGTCCCACTAATTTGGTGAGAGGTAGAGTCTTGTGCCAAGGATTGACAGATACTTCAGCTTTGGCCAGAATGATAGCTTTTTAGATAACAGAAGAGAAGCAAGTAGAGATTGTTCACACTATGAATTTTGATTGGATCGAACAAATAACTAGGTATTTCTAAATTGGCATCTACCCACCTGATTTGAATTCTTCACAAATAATGAGGTATCGACTTCATGCTCTGAAATATGTATCAGTACCTGAAGGGTTGTTCAAGAGAAACTTGGATGGTGTTCTCCTCAAATGTTTGAAAGAGGACCAACAAAAAAGAGTCCTAGAAGAATTTCATGGAAGTTCATCTGGTGGTCATGGCTTAGGTAGAGTTGTAGCTTTAAAGATAATAAGAGCAGGCTATTATTGGTCTACTATTTTCAATGATGATTTTAATGCTACCCAGGCTTGTGACAAGTGTCAAAGGTATGTTGGAAGAACCAAAAATGTTGCATCCCCCGTGAAGCCTATTCAAGTTGAGGAGCCTTTTCAACAATGGGGGTTAGATTTCATAGGTATTATAAATACTAATTCCTTAGAAGAGCGCAAGTTTATCTTGATAGCTATAGATTATCTAACCAGATGGGTAGAGGCCATTCCTACAAAAAGGGCAGATCAGGAAGTTGTGATAAAATTTATGGAAAGTTTAATTTCCATATTTGGAATCCCGGAGGCTTTGGTGAGTGATAATTACCCTAATTTTATAGGAGCCAAGTATATTGAGTTTGCTAGAAAATATGACATCAATCTTCAAAATACTTCAAATTATTACCCTCAAGGTAATGGACTTATAGAATCTACTAACAAGAACCTGTTGAGGATTTTGAGAAAGTCCCTGGAAGGTAACAAGAGGAGTTGGCATCTATTGCTTAACCATGCTCTATGGGAAGATAAGATTACCATTAAGAATTCTATCAAAACTTCACCTTATGCACTAGTATATGAAAAAGAAGTAGTATTGCCAATTCACTTGGATCTCCCAACACTTAAGCTTGTCAGTATAGAAGAATAATTAGAGGAAGATCCAGTAAATATTAGGTTGACACACTTGTTGCAGCTGGAAGAGAGTAGAACTCAAGAATATGATCATTTTCAAAAGCATTCATCATAAATTAAAGCATGGTTTGATAAAAAGGCTAGGTTCAGGAAACTTCAAGTTGGAGACTCTGTTCTAATATGGAATGCTGACAAGGCAAAACCATGCAAGCATGAAAATTTTAATTCTTTTTGGGATGGTCCTTTTGAAATAGTGGAAGCTATATAATCTAATGTGTTTCAGCTAAAGGATCCAGAGGGAAACATTCAACCAATTCTGGTGAATGGTTTCCACCTCAAGCTTTACTATGTGTAAGCTATGATCTCATTGTAACATATGTATATAAATATTTCCCTTCCTTTCTACACTTTGTATTTGTTTTCTTTTTGCACTTTGTAAATTGGCTCTTTTCAAAAAAGGTTCTAAAAAAAAAAGGAGAAAGAAGAAAAAAATTCAAAAAATGATTAAGTGTTGAAAATGGTGTGCTAATGTTCCATTCCATGCATGGTGCCACCCAAAATTCTTCAGAATGATAGTCCGCACTCAAATCCGCATGATTAGATCTGGATTAGTAATTCCACAGGATGATTCATCAAAAGAAAAGTGAGAATGGTTCTAATCTAGAAACCTCTCAAAGGTGGGATAGCCAAAGTGAAATCAATTCAAAACCAAACGACAAGTTCTAAGTTGACACATGGAGGCTAAAGGTTGCTCACGCATTCAATTTTAACGAACTCGTGCATGGAACGAAGAGTAGTCGAAGGGATGTGACGAGTTGGCAACGTGATTTCAAAATTCAACCAATGAGGAAATAGGGTGCCACCTTGGTGCCACCAAATTGAATAATGAAATGGATTGGAAAATGTGCCCACAAAGATATCATGCAACAGTTGTATTAATGGTGAAAGATACGCGGGCTCCAAAAGAGGGAAGTAATGAAAAGCATATGCCAAATTTACTTTGAGGTCCCTTGCATAAATAGAAAGGTAGAAGAAGTACGACCATACCTGGGAGGATCTACTACAAAAAATTGGGAGGACGAAGCTTGCCGCTATCAAAATGGTGCCCAAGAAATCATCCACTAAATCACTGAAGATAGCAACAAGATTGGAGGTGCATGCACATCACACTAGTCGAATTGCAGACACGATGATGGCAAGAGTAGGGAGGACCCATTTCAGGACTGATTTTGAGTTTCCATATTTTGAAGGAAAGCCAATGCAATGGTGAGGTATGATAGCCATAAAATATTTTTTGTTCTCTTATATCTGTGATTATGTACACCATTTTCCTGAACTGGTCTCTGTTATGATTCAGTTCTACAATCCTAAAAATAGAATAGTTAGAACCCCTAAGGACACTCCCCTATTTTCTATTACAAGGGAAGCATGCTATGAATTATTCGTTGTAGGGGTAGGTCCACCATCAAAACTTAGACCATTTAGGGTAGCAGAGCTAGATAGGGCTTACAATAACATGATGGCTATAGAAGAAAAAAGAGAGGAACTAGAAAAATAGCTTCAAATTAATTTCATAAGGATAAGGAATGAAGTCAAGATGCCTAAAGTCCCAATAAATATTGATGAAATTGCATACCTATAATTATTTTCTATGTTGGCTTGTATGGAGGGTTTGGACTTTGAAAAAATGGTTCACGATTGGCAAATCACCATGACATATTGGATGTATGATGAGAGGATGTACAAAAAAGGGGTAATATAGGGGTATCAGAGTAATTTACTTTGATTGGCTGAATTTTCGTGCTCAAAGGATTCATGAGCATATGGTAGAAATGAAGAGCGGTATTGGTACTCCCAGTTTCAGGCATTTCTCGAGTATGGTATGGATGTTCTATGTAGCTGTCAGAGATAGAATGCCATGGATTCTAGCTAGGGATCAAACCAGTGATGGAGAACCCTTGCCAGTCTATTATTGGATAGATATTTTGAAAAGCATTGTGTCCCCTTACAAATTCAATTTGGAATTTTTGGAACCTGCCCTTAAAATAATGTACAATGAGTTCCCTAGGTTACCTTCCTTAGCTATGTAGATTCTAAGGAAGGAATACACTGAGGAGGGAGATTGGTATATGCTAATAGAGGGCGCAGTGATCAGGTTGTATAGTTTCATGGGTAAACCCTTTCTTTTACCTCACTTTGTCACATAAAGACTATTCACCCTAGAGTATCTAAGGTAGGTGGTGTACATTGACATAAGCTTCAATTTTGGAAGAAAGAAGAAGTCTCTAATTACTTACCACCATAAAAATAATATTATTGTATCTGAGTGGCAAGGTCAACTAATTGAGCAGTACCTTGATAGATTAGGTATGTTTTATATTCCTCAAAGGTGGAGTTATGATCCTGACGGTATTTTTACTATAAGAAATAAAACCCTCAATGGAGACAAGGCATATAAATTTGAAATAAGTCTCAGGGCTAATTTTGAACAGAGGAGGAATAATGATGAAACTACTCTTTTGGAGTGGAATGTTTCAAATATGGGTCAATTGCCTCCATGGTTGGATTTCTATGAATAGTTAGTGGATTTTGTTCCATAACATGAGCTCAGTCATCTGCTTACTAAAGATACAATTAATAAAGTTAGAATCGAATCTGCCAATTTAAAAGACCTTCCTTCTGAAGAATATATATCGCAGAGAGAAAAACCGAAAGAGAAAGGACAATGGAAGGTAAAAAATATTGCATAATGGTGGCGTATGAGGGTTGAAAATGGGAAAATTTTTCCCAAATCAAAGTTTGGAATGAATATGGATAAGGAATTTTCTGGAATTTATAATAAAAATTTTGAAACCTGGAGGCCGAAGGATGTCAGGAAAATAGTTTTGATAGGTTAAAGGCTCCAAAAATATTATGAGTCATTACTTCCTCTAACACATCAGAGGATTCTAACAGAGGTATGGGAGGTTCCTACGACCACTGCTGAAGTACCTAAGATTTCCAAACCCATATTTGAGAAAGTGGAGAAGCTTCCCTAGAGGGCTAAATTGATAAATGAGACAAAATATTCTGAGGAAATAGCGATCAATATCCCACTAATTGAAGTAAGATCCCCACATTTTTCTATTATCCCCAAAACCTCAATTGAGTTACGACCCATATTTGAGCAGTCCCTACTTTCAAGGGTAGAATAGAAAAACGAAGAAGGGGCAAATTCTGAAGGGGAGAAGACAACTTATCAAATAGTGTACAAAAGGACTAAGAGGGCCCTGGAAACAAAGGAGAGAGAGGTCTCCAAGAAGCAAAAAATATGTGTAGAAGGAATTGCTGGAGAAATAGTTGTTGTTACTATAGAAGGGTTGGTTGACCGAGAACAATGGCTGGTAATAGAAGTTGAACATAAACACCCTACATCTGTAGGTAAAGGTATGATTTCTAATCTCTCTTCTCATTCTCATCTCCATGAATCCCTAAAAGTATTTCCCTCCCTTTCTAGTCAGGATGTGGTAAATTTACCTCCTCCACCTTACAGTTCTTCCCTCGATCTATTTGTAGCTATGGAGGTGCCTGTCAGTTTTGTATTGTCGCAACCTCACCTAAACCCACTTTCCACTTCTTAGATACCAACTTCCATGTCCACCATTGTCACATCCTCATCTCTTTTGTTACCACCATCAATGGGACATTGTGTTTCAAATTCATCCATTCCATCCATTAGTAGTTTGGTCTCTATTTTGCTTAATTTACCTATATCAACAATAGTAGTAATCATAGAATCCACCATTGTAACAGCTGTTGTCAGAGTGTCTTCACCCCTACCAACAAAGATTTAGTCTGTCCTTATGTTTTTGATGCCATTATGTCCTTTGGCGATCGATGTTTCAAGGTTTCTTGTTATACCCCAAGAGCAGGTGAGCACTCAGAGCATAAGTGATTACTGGGTAGAAAAGCTTACCAAGCCTTCCAGCTGGATGGATGTCACCAAGAAAAGTATGTATGTCAATCCTATCACCAGGCAGAGGATTTCAAGGTCCTTGATTTCATAGGTGAGCAAGCCTAAAAATGAGATGACTGCTCAGGATTATAGAGCAAAAGAAATCATAGAAGATATTGACAATATTCATGCTAAGGATGAATTGGGGATGGCAAAGTCCTGTTTAGAAATGTTTTGTGTGAAGACGGATATAGCTAAAGATAAGATGAATAAATTGGAACAACAAGTTGAAAATCTTAAAAAGAACTTTAATGATAAAAAGGAAGTAGAAAAACCTTTGAGAGAAGAGGTGAAGAGTTCGCAAGAAAGATTTCAAAAGGTTAATAAGTTGAAGGATCGATTAGAAGGACAAAGGAAGCTGCATGAAGATCAGGCAAGAGAAATTAAAAATTTGAAACATTAGCTTTAGGTTGAGAAATCAAAATCATTGGGGTTTTCTAAGGATGATTTGAAAAGGATAAAGCAGGAGTTGCTTTATGAAATTTAAGGAAAATTTTCTGGTCTCCAACTTATAATTGACTACCTGAAAGATGCCAACCAATTACTCTCCACCATTTAGAAATATGTAGATTGAATCATGGGATAATTATAGTCTATGGTGATTCTGGCAAAACAAATAGGCCAATTGGTTAGTAGTAGACTTGATGATGCTGCTAAACCAATTTCTAATAAAGAATGGAATCTAGCCATGATAGCTTCAAGGATAGTGATGAAGAAGCACAGAGCAGTGTAGAGAGCTTGGTTGTTGTGTGATAGGATGGAAAAAAGAGTCAAATAAATCATTGACATAAATGAGGAGATGATTCATATTGGTTTTAAAGGACTCTAGAAGGAGGATCATAGCTTGTTATCTATGGAAGAAGTTCAATAGAACATCAAAGATATTTTGTAGGATGAGGCTGATATTGATTCACTAGAAGAGCCACTATCACAAGAACAATCTGCCAAATTAATTATGAATTATACCTGCTTTAGAGATCTCATGGAAGATCTGTTGATTAAAGGGAAGACTGCTAATTACGAGGATGTTGGAGAGCTACAATATGTTTATAAGTAGCTTAAAGAAACATAAAATCCCTCTGAGGAAGCTTGGAAACATGCCCTTCAGTCTTTGGAATCAATGGTCAAGTGGTTGGGAGACACCTCTGATGGAAATAACCAGAGTGTACCAAATCCAAAATAATAGGGAGAAGAAGAGAAAGAAGATGAAGGTGAAGGGGGTGTAGAAGAGTAAAGATAAGAATGAGTACTTACATGCCCAGGAGGGGCTCACGCTCAAATCATTTCCATTTCTATTTGTAAAAATACATCATTTTTGTATTTTTGTCTTTTTACCCTGATAATTATCAGAAATAAGCAATAAAGGTATGAAACCTATAGAGCAACATTTTTTGTGTGAAGACATTATTTGAAATAAAACCTTATAAAGGAAGAATTGTGTATAGTTTTTAAAAGCAGTAATGATGCTGATATTATGGATATAGTATCTAGTTGAAGAAGGAGGTTTTATGATGTTCTTGGCATGGTCTCTATATGAACCTCTACCCTCTAGGCAGATTTTAAGTTTTTAGAGGGTAGGGTTTGTATGGAAATCATTTCTTAAAACATATTTTTCAAGGACATAGCCTTGTTTTGACTCTGTGGCCCAATGGATAAGACTCTGGATTCGATTGGCTTTGCGAGCAAATCCACCTGGGAGGTGCCAAAATGTAGGCCCAAAATGGCCACATACTTAGTGAAAATTTGTATAATTTTGACTAAGTGATAAGACTGTCATTCTGCTCCAAAACCAGGTTGATGGTATGAGTCCGTTGGGGAGTTATTCAAATTTTGAAGGTTTGAAGATATTTCGAGAAACTCCATTCCGGGTCTAGATTGACGATAGGGTTCAAATATAAAAAAAAATTTAAGAGATGGTGACGTCAGCAATAAAAAAGTGTGGATTTGACTCTTGGCGTATGTCCTATTTCGGAAGGGCCTTTTTGCTTCCCGCTCTAGTTGATGATAGTTCCAAAATTTGCAAAATTTTTTAAGAGATGATGATGTCAGCAGCAGAAAAGTGCGGATTGATGATCCAAAGAATGAACAAGTATTTTCTTTCTGGAATGAAGATAACGTGAAAGGGCAGAATAATCTAAGTGTTTGATTTTGGACCCGGATTAGCGCTATATTTAAAATCCGTAAAAGTTACAAGGAGATAATGATGTCAACAATGTAAAAGTATGAATTGGCAAAGATAAGGTAGAAGATAAAGATCCTAGAGCGGATTAAAAGTTCTAATGCTCCAGATCCAGATTAAAGATTCTGCTATTGAGAGAATAAATGGAATGGCTTTCAGTGTGTGTCGGATTTGATCTGGGCCGTCCGATAAGGAGGATCGACGATGGAGGTTAGCCTATCAAAACTTGGTTTTTTAAAAGGTATTTTGCATCAAACCATGGCATGCGGTCGAAATATGAAACATCAAAGGTTTTCAAGAAGATCAAACTAGGGGCAGTTATAGATTGACGACAACAAATTGTTCCCAAGAAATATTGGTGAAACACGTGATCCATAAGGTTCTGAACTACAGTTCCTATAGTCGATCATCAAGTTGCAAAGATATCAAATTGTCATGGTGGATGCTATTTCAATGGATTTCTTGGAGATTGGACCAATCATCTAATGCCAACTAAACTCTTTGTTGAGTTGTTGTAACAAGATTGTATGTATTTTTTTTTTAATATTATGATATGAAAACTATAAAGAGAGGTCGAACCCTCATTTTTAAGGGTTGGCTCTGGCGTGTTTGCCTATACCATTGTAAATATTTCTTAAGAGCTAAATGAAAGTAGAAATACATTGATATTTACCTCAAGATTACGTTTCCATGTTGGATGTTAGAGGTTTGGATTTCATAGTTGCATTTCTATAAATACTTAGATGGTTAGTTTGTGCCAATATTGGATTACTAGTTGTTATGAGTAATTGAAATCTACTTTGAAGTTTGTTATTTTTCATTAGAAGGTGCATTTCTATAAAATCTGGGTTTTGGTGAATTATGCTATTTGGATTATCATTTTCTGGGTATTGAAATTGCTTACTATAACATTTCTCTATTATGCTTTAATATCTGAAACGAGCTATCTTGGGATAAAGGTTTATCTGAATGTATGTCTTTAATATAGTTTTTGGAAGTCTTTTTATGGTGATAAAATGTTGTTAACGTATCCATCCATTGATATCTACATTTATCTAACCCTAACCTTCTCTTACCCTAAACTCCAACCCCTAATTAAGCATAATTGTGTCAACAATCTGCTAAGTTGACAAAGAACCAACCTACTCTAGAGGTTGGATCTAAAACCCCTATTTTGGTCCTTCCAATGTTGAGTGCTGAGCTACAGCTATCGAGTGCAAGCTTAAATAGAAATTAGGAAGATAGACCATTGCAGTATCGACTAAAACTTGGTGAATTCAGTGCCCAATAGGTATGTATCCATTCGAAGCATGACCATACAACATTAATCGATAGCCAAGAAGGAGAAGAGAAAATAATGGGATCCAATCAAAGGTATGTAGTTGCTTGAAGCGTGACCATACAAATTTGATCGATAGCCAATATGAAGGAAGAAGAAATAGGGAAGAGGACAGGGATAAAATGTAATGAAAAAATACTGGTAAATGGAAATGGATGATTGCGGATGCAACAGAGTGATTTTTCTGAGTCCGTATGAAATTTTTGATGCCATACCAGTTGCTCAAGAATGGCAACTTTTGACTACTTTGCTTTTGTGACCAGATCAACGTGGTCCAAAAGTATGAATAGGACAAAAGCCTATCTAAATATTTGTTGTTGATTGATTGATGAGAACATGGCAACAAGTGTCAAACCATTTGAGTTAGTTAATATTTGGATTATTCAAATGTTACCAGATCAGTGTGGTCTTGAAATCCTTTTACAAATATTGTGCTAGGATTAGATGCCCATGTCATTCATTGTGCTCCATGAATGCCAAAGTGAAATTTCCATTGTTATGCATAACTCTCTTGATTTAACCCATGTCTAGTTGGGATTGAGATTATTTCGTATGATAATCTTTAGCAAAAAAATTTCGTAGACAAATGTGATAATCACACTTTTGGATTTTTGATGTTGTGGTTGCTTGCAAAGTTGGCTTTGGATATGAATACCCCCTCAAACGAGGAATCAACAATGAGGTAAATGGAATGTGGTGATTTGATGATGCAACGATTGATAAGATACCAATGCATGATGAATATGATTGAAAATTAAGTTATATGACAAATTTGGGAAGTTCCTAGGGTTTTGGAGGACATGTGCCTACTTTACTAGGGTTTTGGGGGCAGTTTGGATGATTTTGGGGTGTTTTTGTTGAGTTCACCACTAGGGGGGTGATTTTGACCTAAATCGCCACCTAGTGGGCTAATTGGATCTAAGTTCACTCTTCGAGGGGCGAATGTGGGATTAAGGCTTATTTAAGCCCAATTTTTCTTAGAATGAGCTCATTTTGATGGTGCGAGACATTGGAAAGTGACTTGTGGGAGATTTTGATGGCACGAGGAGAACGTGGTTGACAACTTCAAGGGTGATGATGATGAGGGAATGTAGGGCAGTTGGCAGAAGGCATGGGGACCTACCGGTAAGTGCCTTTTGCTTTGTTTTTATTTTGTTTTATTTTTCTGGAGAAATGTGAATGGGGGGAGGTTTTTGTCCCATTTTAATTTTTTTTGTAATTTTTAATGCAAATTTAAATACATAGTGTTAAATAATCCAGATGGGTATCCAAAAACGTTATTTTTTTCTAAATCTGACTTGTTTTAGCACAGATTTGACCAGGTGACGGGTAGAGTAAGTGTGAAGTTTGACCGTCTGTTTTTGAAGTAATGATGTACTGATCTTGAAATGTTATTGCACTTTGTCTGTAAAAGTAGAAAATGGGTATCCTGTTATGTGACTATTATATTTTTTTGCTTTCATTTGGTATGATTTTAGAATGTGTTGCTTTTAGGTGTAAATTAGTGAACCTTGATCATTAGATTTGCTATTTTAGAGGTAGTATTTTTGGAAACCGGTGAAACTTTCACCATAGAAGGGCAAAATGGATATCCAAAAATGTAGTTTGCTTTTGTATATGACTTCATTTGGCTTGCTTTTGATTTGCGTGCCAAGGTGTGAGTAATGTGAAATTGAAGATGAGCTTTAGGGAGCCCGATTTTTACTGTTGTCAACATTTTCTTGAAATTTCATCATGGAATGGCAAAATGGGTATTTAGAACTGTGAATGTTATTTTTTTCTGCCTTCATTTGACATGTTTTCCAACTATGTTGTTTTTGAGTGTGAGGTCGAAAACTTTGAATGTTAAATGCACCACCTTAGAGGTATTATTTTTGGAAACTGGTGAAACTTTCATCATAGAAAGGCAAAATGGGTATCCAAAAATAATATTTGTTTTTGTAGATGTTGTTGTTTGGCTTATGTTTGATTTGTATGTCAATTAATAGGTAGTGTTAAATTTGAACTGAACTATTAGGAGTCCAACTTGTATTGTTTGTCACATCTATTTGAACTTTTTCCATAAAATGACAAAATGGGTATCCAAATGTGTGACTATTATTTTTGTATTGTGTGTTTTGGTATGTTTTCCATTTTGATGTATTTATGGTAAAGTTGAGCTAGAAATATGTGTAGATTGGTATGTTATTTTTGAATTCTATCGACATATTTACCGCTAAGTAGGCAAATGGGTATTCAAAATATATATATTTTTGTATGTTGAATGAATTGGTCATGTTTTGAATTTCGTGCCATAGTGGATGTGTGTGTGATTTTGTTTTTGGATGTTGGGAGTCAAATATGTACTATTTGTCACATTTGTTTGAACTTTTGACATGAAATGACAAAATAGGTATTCAAATATGTTATTTTTTTGTTGATGTGTTTTGTAATGTGATTAGTGCATTTTATTATGTCTCGAAATGCATGTCAAATTTAACTGTTGTAGTTTGTAAATTTTATTGATGGTTTGTGATTGGATAAAATACTGATGTATGTTTTGTTGTGGATGAACAGGTGAAAATGTTGGAGCCCCATCATCGAGTGCAAAAAATGAAGGAAGGTTTTGAGGAGTTGATGAAGACACCAGAGGAGTTAAAGTGGTTGGATGATATACAATTTTGAGGTGTGTGGGAATGCAAGATTATCCACACCAATCGAGCATATGTGTCTACGTTGTGTGAGCGGTGGGACACAGACATGAACACTTTTCATTTCTCCACTAGGGAAATGACCAATACTTTGGAGGACGTCTATCGGATTTATCGATTATTGATTAAGGGTGTTCCTGTGAGAGCAGTCTCATATGAGAGCAAGGATGTTGTGCTAGAGATATTATTTGGGGCATATTGGAAAGACATTGATGTCTCCAAGATTTATTATGAGTTGTGTTTGGAGGACAAGATATCTGATTGACAGTATGTGGTGATGATGATGATCTCTACATATGTCTTACCTGATAGTTCTGGGGTATTGTTTACTTGGAATATGTTAGATGCGATAACTGATATGGTAGAGAAAAGGGTTGTGTTTACCTGGGAACCTGCATTATTGGTCCAAGTCTATTGAGAGTTGCACAATGTTGTTCGTGGTATGAGGACATGATTGAGCACGATTTCCTTATTGCAGATGTGGGCATGGGAGCAAATAGTTGTCGAGATGCCCTCATTGTTACCTCATCCTATGCATGTGGAAGGCAAAGAGTATTTATCCTATGCTTTGAGGTGGAGCATGGATGCAGAGCAGGGTATTAATAGGCCACATGAGGGTGATCTGCTATTGTGGAGAGGTAAGTTTGGAGACCTGACACCTGGTGAAATTATATGGAGGCCTTGGTTAGGTGGTGTCAGGTGGGAGGAGGATGATGAAGAGATGCAAGCCATTTGATAGGGTAGATGGTTGGTGGGGTGGTATACTTGTCATACTGAGTATTTTTAGTTTGATAGAGTGAGGTGCTAGTTTGGTTTATGGTAGGATGTGCCTGGGGCTCCTGTGACTTACTTTCGACGACAAGGGGATAAATGGGAGCATCCTATGGTTTTTCCTTGGGTTGGGAAGAGGGACCCTCCTATGGCTATCTTAGATTTAGGAGATGTCGATATGACTCCGTATTTTGAGGCCTGGTGGGCATTACAAATTTGGGAGCCTAGTAGAGTACCTCCACCAGAGAGGAGATCCAATAGGGAGGCTTGAGCTAGGGTGGAGGGTGTAGCGAGCGATGATGAGGAGGTTCCTCTACGACGGTCATGACGATGCTTGGGTAAGATAGCGAGCACCCAAGGAGTGAGAGTGGAGGTATCTATAGGTGTTGAGGTGACTATGGAGTAGGTTGCTAGAGTACAGGAGTAGAGGGGTGGGGCTACTGATATAGGTGGTATGGATGATACCATTGATATATGGCAAATATTCCTATTGATGTCCCAAAAGAGTGAGGTGTGGAGGAGGGGACACAAGCACTACGAGATAGAGTTCGATAGTTGGAGGTTGAGGTGGAGTAGCTAAGGGCCAGGGTGACTAGGTATGAGTAGACTATTGTGAGATTGATTGGTTAGTTGCTTGTGGAGTCTGCGAGGAAGATACTGTGTGAGACTACTCTGTCAGTGCATGGGATTCCTCTTCCTAATTATGATCATGTGGTGTCATAATTAGAGTCTCAGTTGTGAGTGTGGGCCTCCTCACATCATAGCCAGTGTAGTGCTACTACAGTGGGATAGATCAGTGCTAGGGTTGTAGTGTGGAATCAACCTATCGTGGATCTAGTTCCATAGTTTGGAAAAGAGTCGAGTAGGGCTACGAAGATGCGAGTGAGCCATGAGGGCCATAGGGAGAATCCTGGTGGGAGTTAGTACCTCTATGTATTGTAGCCTACGGGTATTTTAGATGCTAGATGATGATGGACATGGTCTCAGATTGTAGTCTTTGGGTATTTTATATGGACGATATATATACATTTTTATTTTGGATGTGATATATACATGTGTCATTTTGATGGTTTGAAATGTGTGATTGTTATTTTTGTATTGATAGCATAACATAGTTTGTAGGTATGTATGATAAATAGATATACATGTGTGACATGGTTTAGATCTATTATCGTTATGTGGTATGAATGAATTGTAGAGTAGTATGATGATTGTATTTCAAATGCGGTATGATGTCATATCAGATGTGATTTTGTAGTGAATACATGTAGGATGATGTGTGATAATGTGATTCAATTTTTAAATGCATGTAGGATGAATGCAATAATGTGATTCAATTTGGGAATGCATTTAGGATGAATGCAATAATGTGATTCAATTTTTGAAATGCATATAGGATGAATACATAGCTATAATGTGTACTAAGTGTATATGGCATAGATGCATGGATGCATGTATGGACGTACTGAAATGCACCAAGGAAGCACTTGTATCCTAGCATATACCTATATGGATGCGATCCATTTCATGATTTCAAGGATGGTGGATATTGTAAGGCATGTGTAATGGTTTTGACCAACATAGTGGTGATAATCAAATCTAGACCCTTAGATATACAAGTGTTTGTGGCAACTTATAACATAATTGGGTTAATTCAAAATCTGTCTTAGACCTATGTGTGTGAATGTGTAAGGTTTATTTATCCATTTTTAGGAAGGTAGGATTAACCCATTGTAGACTTAACCGGACTAGCTAGCTCATCCGTCTACAATAGTGATCTATACAAAAGTAATATGCTAATGTGACAGATATGTTGCCACTTGTAAGACTATTCCACTAGTAGGAAGACTCTTGGAGCCTATTACTAGTGATGGAAATCATCCTATGGTGTTATGTTGAAACTAAGGACCAAAGGCGATAAGCATAATATGGGTGATATCAAGAGGTTTTTCCTTTTGTTTTCTGCTCCTCATCTAGTGTTGACCTATTTTTGTGGTACTTTTTTCTTTTCTTTTTTTCTCTTTTTTTTTTTGTTTTTGTTTGGTGCTCTTTTGTATTTTCGTGGTGCTCTTTTTGTATGGGCGATGACTTTTGTTTTCTACCCAATCATTTATTTTTGCTTATGCTTGATCCCTTTGTTTATCCCCACATCGTATGTTGACCATGCAAGCGATAGGGTGAGCAGGGGATATCGTTCGCTAGATGGCGATATCTACTCAAGATGTCCTCTTTCCTAGACTCAAAATTGTTTAATGTGTAACCTGTTGTGAGTGGTCCATGAGAGAATTTGAACCAGCCTAAAGGACCATAAGAAGAATGTACAAGACTTAGTAGCTATGAGTGACACTGGATTGATTGAACTAAAGAGTATTCAAAATTGAACACGACACCTATGTATACCCTAATCCTAAAAAGGGGGAATGGACATCCAGGTGGTGATGCTAACAAGTGCATTTGTTACTCCTGCTAAGGCACATTTTGGGGGAGAATGTAAAAACATGAATTAAATTTTAAATGAAAAACATGTGGATATGTGCAATGGATATAAATGTAAATGATGCAAGCAAGGGAATGCAATATCTACAAGAGGAAATTTACGGTGTGTAGGAGGAGAAATTTTAGAAAACTTATTTACAAATGAGTATGTTGTATCATGAAGATCAAAAAATGTGATGCTATAGTAATGGTTGCCCCAGCGTGTGGGGTGTGTGTAGTAGATGTATAAACTGTAAACTGTTAGGTGTATGTAGTAATATCAACCAAGGATGGGACTACAAATAGTATGTTTATCTAGAAGAAGTAGTAGAAGAACTAGTCTTTAGTAACCAACAAGAAAAGGGGATTACCACAGTCAAAAGGTGATAGAAGAAAGGTGGAATAGATTAGCATAGGTATGTAGCCACTCGAAGCATGACCATAAAAATATGCGAGAAAATAAGGAGGGAAGAGAAGAAGGAAGAAAAGACAAGAACTACTGATAGGTGAAATAGCGCGGGTCAGGTCAGGAATGATATGGTGAAGTGGTACTATGGCTTGGACTTTGATGACTGGCATAATTAGAAATGTTGTGAATGTAGCGAGTTGGTGGTGTTACTATTTATCATAGTGGCAAAGTTCTAGGGATAATACGGTGTGGCGGACTAAAGATTTGGCTAAATGGGATGGAACATTCAGGTGATGGAGTGTGATTTCCATGCAACATATTGTGGACCAAGGGTTTTGAATGTTTGGCACTCTTCAATGTCATGACTTGGTTGGCGATGATAGATACATATTGATTCTCATGGTAGTTACATGGTTTAGGACATGAAGGATCTATGGGTCAGATATTAGGTAAATCAATGATGCCTTGATGCATGAGATGGTAAAACATTTCAGAGAAGGGCATGAATGGAACTGGTATGGGATAAATGTATGGTTCTACGGGAGGTGAATGAGGCCTGGATGAAGGAAGATATTTCGGTGGAGGTGTGTGTCGAGGGTCCAATGTTGGAAAAATACAAGGTCGAGGAATGGACCTACATGGTGGCGAGGATGCACGAGTTGTGGGAGACTGATGTGGATGAACGTGACAATGATAATGGCTCATTTGTAGCTTGAGAGACTCAATGTGAGAGAGGAGGTGTTGTATCTTGTGGTGTGGAGGTGATGGTATCAGGGAAGGTGGCGATCGAGGTTCTAGTGTGTATGGAGTGGCCCGATGCATGCTAGAAAATAGATGAGGTTGGGATGATGAGGAGGCAAAATGGAATGATTATGAGGATCAAAGAAAATAATGGGTCGGTAGGCCTTGCAATGGTGAAGGTGGCATCTTAAGGATGGGTGGCATAGGTGATGGCTCTAGGCGGTGACATGAATGGGAAGGGGGCATGTTTGTGCAGCCAGCTTGAGCAGCTTGGGCTACATGGGCTTGCAAGGCTTGGGAGTAGGAATATTCTCCACTAGGTAGCAGGACCGGTAGACATGAAGGACGGGCTGGATGGGGTGTGTATCCTCTATTAGGAGGGTGGTAGGTTCCAAGAGGGTGATGTGGGGAATTAGTGGGTGAATAAAGATTCATAGTATCTTCATGCAACTATGAAGGTGATTCTCATGGTTGGGGATGAGATGTTTCCTCTTTTTCATCAAAAGAGGATAAGGTGACTTAGCTATCTCCTGAATGGGGTGAGTAGGATGAACCTCGGTGGCGAGGTGAGAGGCATCAGGGTGAAGTGTTATGGTCTGAATGGGAGGAATGAGAAGGTCGTCTAGTATGAAGAGTGGTTGGTGGTTGAGCTAGGTCAGCTGGCATGATCGATACAGTCTATGGCGGTGGATGAACCTCCATGATGATGCGGGTGGATGATGTATCTATAAGTGATGTAGATCCTAAAAGAAGGAAAAAAAATACCAGCAACATAAAAATGACATAAAGGAGAAACTACATGTGAAATATGTAAAGTAAAAATAAAAAGAGATGCATTTATCATGATGTGCCTAGTGAGTGATGTGTATGTACGGGTCGGTATGTACCGCTTGTGATAGTGCATGTCTACTTGTGTTAGGTGTTGAATACACGAAGGTGCAAAATGTTAATGGGTTCAAGGTCATAGAGGCCTTCGAGATTAGCCAAATGATAGGTACCTAAACCATATTTATGTATGATAACAAATGGGCCCAACCAATTTGGGGTGAACTTGTCTCACTGTTGGCGAGGTTGACTTGTGATTTGTTGGTTTTCTTTGAGGACTAAGTCATCGATTGTAAACTTGTGCTAATGTAATTTACTATTGTAGGCATGGTGAAGGTGATCTTGGTAGAATCATGTGTGCTCGATGGTATGAATGTGAAATTCATCAAGGAGTGTGAGTTGGTTTAAATATTCTTGATGGGAGGTGTCATCATCTATGAATTATTTCAAGGTATCTTTAGGGAAGGTATCTCCAGCTCAAGGGGCATGATGGCTTCTGATCCATAGATGAGTGAGAATGGGGTTGCCCCAGTGGGGGTATGAATACTTATATGGTATGCCCATAAGGCTAGGGATATTTGGTTATGCTAGTCATGGTGTGATTCTGCTACTATTTTGCGTAAGATAGAGCATATCATTTTTTTTGTAGCTTTTGCTTGGCCATTACCTTGTGGATAGTATGGGGTAGAGAAACTATGATGAATGTGAAAATTGCTATAAAGTGCTCAGATGGTTTTTTTTTTAAGGATTTCTCATTATCAGATATGATTTGGGAAGGGATTCCAAAGCAACAGATGATATGATATGTGATGAATGCTGCAATTTTAGCTCCTATAGTTTGAACCAGTGGGATGGCTTCAACCCACTTCATGAAATATTCTGTAGTAGTGATGATAAATTTATGATTGCTTGAGGAAGTTGGTGTAATCTGTCTGATTAAGTCTAGGTCCCATTGGGAAAAAGGCCACATGGACTGGATAGGTTGAAGTGCTTGGGATGGTAAATGTGTTAGGTTGGCATGTTGTTGGCATTTGATGCAACGCTTCACATATTCACAACAATATTGCTCCATTTTGGGCCAATAATAACCCATACGCGGGGCTGGGGGGGGGGGGGGTTCCCCTGGAGGTGTGGGTGTGGGTGATAGATATATGTGTACATAGAATGTGCTTGTTTCAGTCCTAGGATTAGGGCTTCATATTCTACATTGTTATTAGTACAAGGGAAATCAAGTTTGAATGAAAAGGGGAGTGGCTTTCCTTTAGGTGTGAAGAAGACAATGCCTGCACCCCAACATGGAGACATATGGATCCATCAAAGAATAGGGTGAGGTCCGCTATGACTTCAGGTTTGACATATTCTTCCTCTTTGGTTATGTGGAAGATGGAATCGTCGGGGAGTTGAATAAGGAGGGGTTGATTATCGGTAAATGGAGCTTTGGCCAGTTGGTCGGTGATGACCTATCCTTTGATAGATTTTTGAGATATGAATTCTAGGTCAAATTAAGTTAAGAGCATAATCCACTTTGATGTGTGTGAATTGTGGTAACTCTTGTTCATCATGTACCACAGGGGATTATCTCGAGCGATGACAAAAGTTGTGTGATTTAACATGTAGTGGCATAATTTTTGAGTGGTAAATATGATCGCTAAGCATAGTTTTTCCATGTATCCATATCTTGTCTCATAATTGACCAGCATGTGGCTGATGTAATAGATGACTTGCTCTTTATCGAGCACATTCTTTTGAGCTAGAAGTGTACCTAGCACGAGCTTTGTAGCTGAAATGTATAAAATGAATGCTAATTCTAAATGCGGTGGTGACATAACCGATGGTGATGTAAGGTAGGTTTTGATAGCATCGAATGCTCCTTGACAATTATGATCCCATTTGAAGTTTACTCCTTTTTGTAGGAGATGGTTGAATGGTTGGCATTTGTCGGATAATTGCGCTATGAATCTACGAATAGATGTGAATTTTCCCTGGAGGCTATGCAATTGTTTTAATGTGGTAGGAGGAGGCATTTCGGTGATGGCTTTCACCTTACTAGGGTCAAACTCAATGCCTCATTTGGAGATAATGAATCCTAGAATATTTCCTGAGGTAACACCAAACACGCACTTCTTTGGGTTCAAGCACACGTTGTGTTCTAATAATCGATCAAAAATTTGCCAAAGATCTTCGAGGTGGTCTACACGTTTCTTAGATTTGGCGATGAGATAATCTATATAGTCTTCCATATTTTTGTGCATCAAGTCATGGAAGATATAGGTCATGGCGCATTGGTAGGTTGCCCCAGCATTTTTAAGGCCAAAGGGCATGACCTTATAGCAAAATGTCCCCCAGGGTGTTGTGAAGGAGGTTTTGTGTTGATCGGTTGGGTTGATTATGATTTGATTTTATCCTGAGAATCCATCCATGAGAGAGATCATCTCGTGGCCTACGATGGAATCAATAAGGGATTTGATGTTAGGTAGGGGAAAATTTTCTTTGGGGTAAGCTTTGTTTAAATCACAAAAATTTGTATAGACGCGAACTTTACCAGATGGCTTAGGTACAGGGACCATGTTGGATACCCACTTCGGATAGTCGATGGGTATAATAAAATCAATGTCTAGGAGCTTTTGGAGCTCATGATTCACTATTAATGCGATAGTTGGATGCATGCATCACAAATTTTGTCTCACTGGTTTGGAATTAGGATCGAGTATGAGATTATGAACCACTATGGCAGGGTCAAGTCCCAGCATGTCTTTGTATGACCATGCAAAAACTTGAATATATTTGCAAAGGAATTTTGTAAAGGCAGTGCGCTCCTCGGGTGAGAGGCTAGTGGCTAGTTTAAGGATGTGGGGATTTTTAGGATCATCACCAATGTCGACATCGATAGTGTCTTCAATGAGCATGCAAGATCCATCACATAATTGTTTAAGGATGGGGATGAGGTTAAGGTCATCGATGGCCTCATTGAACTCATACTCATCATCTACATAGATATCCGTGTGATGTACCTAAGGACCTTGGGGTGGCATGGATGAAGAGGGGTATTTTCCATCTGCAAGACATGAGGTGAGAGTAGAAAATATCGAGGTGCTGATATAAGTGATATATGCATGAAATCTATAAAGTTTGGATTTGGGGTATCATCCTAAATCAGCTAGTGATTGTAATGGAGGGGAGAGTGTAAGTCTACCTCAACCATGTTAACCGATGCTATAGGTGAAGTAGGTGGGGAAGAAACTGGTGAGGATAGTTGGGTGGTTTGTACTCACCCTAAGAGACTCAAGGGAGGTCATAGAACGATTGGAGGTGAGTGAGGATGAGTAGCTGCTATTTGTAATTGCCTATGTATAGGCAGGAATGTGGCTAAGCATGTCAATGATGGCTCAAGAGGGACTATATCAGGCTCTATGGGTACAGTCAGGGATAAGGTAGCAAAGTGTTCTACCAATCTATCAACATCATAGAATAAGGAGGTATCGAACATAGGAGATTCCTAAAAGAAGTCATAAGGGATTGTGATGGTGGAATTGGGTGAAGGAGCATCTTCTAGTATATCCATATCAATGTACTCTTCCAAGGTATGTGTTGGACATGGAGGAGGATGTAGGGATAAATCTTGGATTTTATCTTCTAATGTATAGATGATGGTTGGGCGATAAGCTAGGATGGATTTGTTAGTGGGTGATCGGACACGAGGATTGATGGGTGTACATAGCCCTTACTCATAACAACCTAGTCTGAACCCATGCCAATGAAAGCATTGTAGGTAGTGCAAGGTAAAGTGAGGGTTGGCTAAGTGCGTAATCGCATCACAAGAGTTAGATTGTGGTGGTGGAGAAGTTGGGGGGGGGATCAAAGAGTCGATTCCTACATACACAAAGTTGGTATTGTTTTTGGGACTTCCTAATTGTATGACATTTCCAATGGTAAGGACCGAGGCTGAGGGGCGATCGAAATCATGGGTAGACTAGATAGGGGGGTCACATACGTAGGCATCACATACATTATAGTCTCCTGGGCTAGAATTTGTCATGAATATGGATATGCGTGGTGTGGTACACTCTAGTGACTGAGGTGGAGTATCAAAATCAGATGAGGAAGGAGAAAGTTGAGATTCCTTGATGGTAGCGGCTGAAGGGTGTGGGAGTTTTTCATATGAATTGGGTGTCGGTTGTTCTTGTTCATGATATTTGGTTATTGTAGCTTGCACAAGATGCTTGGTCTACATGGGGGAAGGTATCAATGTAGGTGCTAGGATACATGTAAATGTGAATGTCCTAGGCTTTGATTGCAAGGGAAGAGGAGGTGTTTGTGGTGTAGGAAGGATAGGGGCCTTCGTATGCAAGGGTGGGGAAGGTAATGTGATAGGTTGTGTAACAAGTGACGATAATGGTTGTGACACTATAGGTGGAAATTGGAATGGTAGAGGCTAGGGTGATTGTGGAGGCCATAAGGATGGTGATAAGAACAACATGCTAGAGGTTTTGGATTCTACCGAAGATGGTGCTAATGGTGTAGACATCAAGGCTTGTGCTTGTGATGAACACTGGGATGTTGAGGTGGAAGTTGGGTAGGATATCAATGCTCCTATCGACTGATTAAAATATATAGGAAATAGTTGGGAGGATGAAAATGATGGTGCTGGAGGAAGGTCTATGACATTATAAAACTTAAAGGGGTCTTCATCGGTTGGGACACATTGAACAAGTCCATTGTGGACATATTTGAGGAAATGGTGTAATGTGAATGGGACACACTACATGTCTATAATCCAAGGGAGATCGAGGAGAATATTGTATTGCATTTCTCCTTGAATGATATGAAAGAGGATGGAGATTGTACAGATGCCTACGTGAATAGGTAAAACTATGGATCCTATGGTAGGTCTCATGGAGCCATCAAAAGCATGCAGGTCTAGGGAAGGCATGGAAAAATGGGTTGGAGGGAGGTGTAGGTGATGTAGAGCTACTATGGATATAATGCTAATGGATGAGCCCATGTCAATGAGTACCCTCTTGTAGGTGATATCATTGATCGTGGCTTGTATGTGGAGAGGGGGATATGCTCCTTCTCCAATGAGTTCCATTATCTCATGGTCATGGAAGCTGATTGAGGGCTGGAGGCATCATGGGATGTTTCCTACAAAATTGACAAAGGTATTCATGTCATGCTTATCTAAGTCAATAGAACATAAGATGTCATTTAGCACCTCGTGATGGGGTTGAGACTATTATAGGAGATCAAATATGGATAGCCATATGGGGGCATTATGTAATTGATGGGTTAGGCTACCACAGATGGTAATCACATTTTGAGGTGGTGGTGGTACAGTAGTAGGAATTTGAGGTACTTGTGGTGATGTGAACTAGGTTGGTGGGGAAATGATATGTGTGGTCTAGCGTGATGGGTACCATTGGTTTCTCATAGTAAGGTTGATCATACCTACTATACCACGTGATGGAGGATCACGCTGGATATTATTCACTTGGTGAGGTGGTGCTGGAGGATTGTTTGGAGGTCTAGGAGGGTTAGGTCCTCTATGATTTGGTAGAGGGTTTTAGAAAATCCCTAAGTTTTGATTCTATGGGGCTAGAGGGTTTGCTACTTGAATGGTGCCCCTATCTATTAGGACTTGAACTTACCCATGGAAGGAGTGACATGAATCGATATCATGGACATGGTGCCTATGGAAAGGATAAAAGAGTTGCTCATTATACCCTTGAGGCTTGGGTGCATTTGGATCCAATGGGTGGATCTCGGGTAGGACTAGATGGTTGCCCTCATATAATCTATGAAACAGAGCTAGTAATGGTTCAGATAACAGTGTGAGGTTACGTAGTGGAACCTATGGGTGCATGCCTTGATATTATTATGGTCTGGATGAAACAGAAGCATCAGGCTAGAATGCTTGTGGCTGCGATGTATAATGTGGAGGAGTTGGTGCTGGTTCCAAGGTAGAGGCTACAACTTGGTTGGTTTACGATGGCCGAGGATAAGTTTGATTTGGTGCAGTCTTGTTGAAATGGAAGTTGGGATTATAGTTGGATTTGGTTCTCAACTTAATCTTTCTAGATTGAACCTTAATGTCTTCAATCACTTTTTCTTGTGAGATGGCATCTTCAAAAGTGTAGCTTTGGTGAAGCTGGAGGGATGTGAAAATGTGTTTGTGGTAACTCTTGGAAAAGAGTGTCATGAGTTCCGAAGTGGGGAGGCTATGGGTGAGTTCATGGATAATCACTCTCCATCAAGCAACCAACTCAATGATGGGTTCATCATCAACCTATCATAAGGCGTACACATAAAAAATGTGGTCTTTTTCTTGATGTTTATGGAAAAGTGTTCTAGGAAGGAATTGTCTAGCTACTCAAAGGTATATGGAATATGGCATGGGAGCATGTTGTACCAATCCAATGGTGGTCCGGTGAGCAAAAGGGAGAAGGTATGCAACATGAGGGGGTTACTACTATGAAGTTGATAGCAGGATGAGCGGTAATTTCTCACATGTTCTCTAGGGTCATTTTTACCTCTATACTTGTCAAATTTTGGTATTTTGAAGTGATAGGGGTAGGGAGGAATGTGAACTTATGGGTGAACTAGATTTTTGCATAGTTCATCATAATAGATATTTTGTGGCCCGTAGCTAGAGGTGCACAGGTTCAAAATTTTGACTTCATCTCATAAAATTTGAAGTTTGAGTGTCATAGGAGTTGAGGGTTGGGTTATGGTAGGCTGACCCTATGGATGTGGAGGATATTGGTATTGTTGTTCTTTGCAATACTATGGAGAGTATTGTTGTGCCTGATCCTTATAAGGTTGGTATTGGATGACATGTACTATCATGTCTACGGGCACACTAGGTTGCAGGGTAGGTGTCTGTTGTGGGTAATAGTACTACGACTATGAGGTATATGGTTGTGGTGTAGGTACTTGTTGGTTTGGAGCCTACTGTAATGGTTGGGCCATGGGTGGTGATGACCAAGATGGAGGTGTGAAGAATTTGGGTGCAACTGGTAATGGTGTAGGTATCAAAACTACCTATACTAGGGGTGGTAGAGATGGGGTATCAAAGGATGGGATCTATCTCTACCTTGTAGAGTAGGAAGGTGGAAAACTAAACTATGTGTAATAGCTTGGCGAAATAGGTGTATAAGCTATCAATTTTGATCCATAGGTGGAGGAGAGATTGGTAGTAGGAGCTTGAAAAGAAGGAGGTGATAGTATGCTAAAAGTTGTTGTAGACGAAGGTGGTATTAGGGGTCGGGTGTCGTATACCCCAAATACCTAGGATATTTATGGAAGAGCTACCAAGAAGGTAGGGTAAACTACCGAGGTAGGATCTTGGGTTGAGGGGAAGGTGTATTTATACACTTTCGCTTGGGTTTGTGCATCGTGTGTTTGAAGGAGCTGCTAGGAGGTGCCTTCAGATATGGTGAAAAATGGCTCTTGGGAAGATGGTGGTTGGTATTCTTGTGAAGAGTATGGGTGTGAGGTTTGAGGAAATGATTACGGTTCCTACTGGGGAGGGATCGGTTGTACCATTTTGAAGGAAGGTTTATGGTTTACTACAATAGAGGAGGATGGGTCGGATACCATTCCTACGATAGGGGCGAATGATGCGACCTCAGGGCGGGTAAATTTTAGGAGGGAGGAATCATTCTCAAAAAGGGTTTGAGATAGATTTTGGAAGAAAGGATGTGTGAAGGTGGGTGAATTAGGCATGACCTCCTCATCTATGGTAAATAATGGAGGAGGTTGTCCTAGCATTGTGTAGATCACATGGTCACAGAACATGGTTGGTGGATTAGGTGAGGATGGGGATGACATGAGCGAGTAATCCTTTGCAAGTGAAGTAGCGAGGCCTTCAATCAAGGTTGACATCTCATCTCGAGGCATCATGTGTGTAAATTATACATTGGATTCCATGCATGAATCAGATGTGTCTATGATCTTCCCCTTCATGATCGAAGGAGTAAGGGTGGACTGACTAGAGGAAGTATCAAACAAATCCTCTATAAAGCATGCTTGCTCATGTGCTTTACTACGAGTGACCATAGGCATAGTAACATGTGTGAATGGGTTTTAGAAATAAACCCAGTGAGATACAAGCTCAACTGTGTCTAATGTAAATGTGAAGCAAATGACATGTTGTGTGTAGTAAAACAATATCTAGTGTAGTGTGTGGATACCGGTCTGTGATCATGCAAACAATGGTAGACCGAAATCAATTCTAAATGCTAAAAATAAAAGTGTTTTGTTCATTTTGTGTGTTGTGATGTTGATACTCCTTAGGTAGAATCATGGGTAATGGAGTGAATACTCTAGAAAATCAGGAATATCATCGATATCAAACCTCCTGCAACACCCAATGATGCACATAATAGAATGGTACCGCAATGTGTGAGTGGTGACCTGTATGGAAGGCACAGTAAAATGATATCCTAAAAGGGGTGGAACCCACTATGCTAAAGTGAGTTCACAAATTCCTCTCATGAAGAGAGGTGGCACTGTCTAAGACCTGCTACCGACATACCCATGCTTTCGCTTCACCCTCGGGTGGGCTTAGTCAAGAACAACACCAATTCCACTAATTATGCTAGCCTTGTGGATAAAGGCACTAAATATTATCCCACTCTGTAGGTAACCACTGGTGATGAAATCCAAGGCCCAGTCACAAAAGTGGGGGATTTTTCAATGATGAAATCAAGAAAACTGCTCCTGTGGGGCTGCTTGGTATCTAGGAGGGGTGAGTTGATGGAGGGTAAAACACCTACCACACTAATCTTGAGTGATGGATTGGGGATGAAGTCCAATCTCACCACTTGTAAAAATATCACATGAGTGTGTGTGGGTTTGTGTTTTGCTACCGGTGTATGCAATGTATAAAACTAACTAATTGACTTTTCAAAAGAGAAACTAACCCTAATGCCTTTTCGAAAGCAAATGATTAGATAACTGTATCTTTTGAAAATAAATAGTCTAGCCCTTAAGGCCTTTGTGAAGAAAACTAATCTATTTTGCAAAGCGTGTAAACATGCAATCCAAGTGTGTGGAGTAAAAGGGGATTAGTAAAACCTGATTTAGACTATAGATTACAACATGCTTAAGAAATTAAATGACATGGAAGAAGGGATTTAGGAAACCCTAACTTAAACTTTAGACATGTGCACTTATTTTAGAAGTAGATGCTATAAACAAAAGGGGGAAAAAATATAGGTTTGTACTACTTGCAAACAACGAAGGAAAATGTAAATTTATTTGAAAAATAAATTTGAAGAAGTTTCTAGAAAGTTGCAGGTTTTGAAACTTCAGAAATATTTGACAATCCTATGAACTCAAAATAAAAGCAAATCTACACCTAGAAATTGTTATTCGACTAATGTATGCTTTTTGCTTTCAAAATTTAAACAAAAGAGAGGTAAAAATGGGAAATACCTGCACTATGATTCTATGGATAGTCTTATTATGTTATATGCTACTCACCCCTACAATTTTTGGAGGTTTTGAGGCTATCTGATTGACTTTGCCACTCGGGGGGCAAATTGGGTCTAGAGGGCCCAAATATCTATTTTGAAGGCCTGAGAGGGTTCCCAAGGCTTTGAAAATCTTTGTGAAGGTCAGATTCAGTACCTGCAACACACAAAAATACAAGATAATATCATATTTATCAAAAAAATTATCCTGACACTATCCCTTGTGGGGGTCCCACCGAGCGTGCCAGAATGAAATGGGTAGAAATCGATATTTGATCCATTAATACAAAACACATTATGTACTAAATGAAAAGGTTGTATTTCATTAATATTGAAAGATATGTGTTACAATAGGGACATGATGCCCTTTATCCATTCCTTCTTATAATAATGTTACAACAAGTTCGATGTCGTCTTCAATCGTCCCTCAATGTAGGTGGGCTTCTTTGTATGTGGGCCACCATCGGGTTGTAGTTGATGATGTTTTCCCTCCTTGATTTTGGGTCAAACCTACAAAAAGGTGTTAGTTTGTTGGGGGGCTTGCCTTAGTCAGGCCCCATGTTTAGAAAGACAAATTGACTATAAAAACATAATAAAAACTAAAATAAATTGTGCAAAAGCTGATAAAATAGTAAAGCAGAGCTTACCTCCCAAATTTGAGGTGATTTGGGACCTGTAGATCCAATTTTCCACCCAGGGGGTGAACTAGGACCGGATTCATGGGGCGGGGGGTGAACTAGACCCAGAGAGCTATTCTACAAAAATCCTTCGATGGGAAGGTTCCTTGGCTATTGTAATGTTGTTGTTCAGGCTCAGATTCTCTATATCATATGTTGGTATGCATTTGGGCAACATTTATGTGCTTATTTTATAAAATGGTGATAGATGGAATTAGGGGTTTAAGACCTACTATTTATAGAAAATGGCAAGGTGTAGGGGGGATGGTTAAGAAAACTAACCCTAGGATGAAGTCTAACCAAAGTTAGATTAGGGTTTGTGACATGGAAGTCTCCTATTCTTCATAGAAAATATCCTATCCTCACACATGTGTGAGGAAGGATTAAGGCTAATTAGGGTTAGGAGGTCTTAAGTCAAATTAGGACTTGATTAGGGTTTCTTAGGAAAATATCTTAGCTAACCCTAATTACACACATGTGGGAGGATGTAATTAGTATTAATTAAGGATTAAGAGTTCTTTTAATCAATTTTACCCTAAAAAGGTGACTTAATTGAAGTCAACATTAAATTAGATTTTTGGAATTGACTTGTTAATTTTTTTGTCAATTAATACCCCATGGGGGCCTCAATTTAGTGCAAATAGGTTGTCGAAGGATATCCCAATGCACAGGATGTGATTTTTAAGGCTTATTAGGGTTTTGAACCTAAAATCTAATGAAGTGACATATATGGAAGTCTACACGATGCTACAATAATTTATGGCGATCTACGCATGACTACAACAATCTACACGTATAGTAGGATCTAAAATAGTCTATGTTGGTCTACAATAGCCTAGGGGTACCTAGGACGGTCTATGTAAACCTACAAGTGTCCAAAAGGATCTACAATTACGTAGGTATAGCAATGTGCAACTTTTGGGTGTCTATAGGTAAATTTAGGAAAGGCAAAAGAAATTCCAAGATCTTCACACTCAACTCAATGAGAGGAAGCAAATAATTTTTGATATAGAAGAATTATTGCAATTAAAATTAGTGGAGTTAATCTTGCAAAAAACACAACGCTACTGGCTCAAAAAAAACAAAGTGAGAATGCCTTCAGGGAAGAATTAGAACAAGCCAAGCAATAAGAGGAGGCATTGCATAGAGAGTTGGCTTAGATACAACTATGAGAAGTAGCTCTTAAGGATGAATTGACTCAGAGGAAACCATATTCCTCTACCTTGACACAACAGAAGATGAAGGATATATTTATCAAACGTGAACCAAAGTTGTTGATGAAGTTGCAAGAAATGGAAGATAAGGCCAATGCAGATGGAGTGGAATGGGCCAAATATTACAATTATGCAAAGCAACTTTGCAATGAATGATAAGCCTTCAAGATTTATGTGCAAAAATTAGAATAAGGACTACAAAAATTTGATATGAAGGATGCCAAGACCCCAATAGGACAACATAGGAAGTCATTGAGGACACTAACTACTCTAAAGGGGAGGATAGATGTAGACAGTAGTTCCAAAAAGAAATAAAAAGTGTTTGATGAAATGTCTATATTATACTTTGTAATTACGTAAGATAAATTTCAAGGTGGTCAAAGCAATATTGTGTACTACTTAATCATGCAATTACAATGTCATGAGACACATGAGCTTACCTATATTAGTAAAATGTAATAAACCATCATGCAAAGTGTTAAACTATTGTTTTGTTAATGCTAAAACACAAGACGGTTGAGGAATTTGGAGGCATGGTTGGTTATAGTAACCACCAGAGACACCCTATATATAGACCCATTTTTTATTTTGTAAGGCATCCATAGCAATCCAAAGAATATCCACCATTTTTTCAAGTCCATTACATAGAATAATAGTCACAGGAAGGACATAGCGTTGTGTCGTAGTTGTAAGACTGGATGTAACCATATTCATGTTAATGCAATAATACTATTTGGTGCCAACTTGGTCTCTTAAATGTATGTATGTATTATATCTATGATGTGTTTCAGTATTTTAGGGAGGAGCACTCAGGTGGATCGAGAGAAATGAAAAGATAAAACTACCTAACTATAAAATGGAGCCAACATAAACTAACCAAAAACTGACATGAGTTATGCCAACATCTAGTGCCAACCTCAAGCTAATCCATCATCAGTACTAAACAATCCATCATAAGTCATAATCAATCCATTATCGATCATAATAAATCCATCATCAGTCATAGGGTTGTCCATCATAGAGTCACTTTCTCAGGCTAATTCATCATACACTAAGCCATCAAGAATGAGTTATCTGAGTGACTTCAACACAGTCAATATTGAGTCATAATGACATATCCCTTAGTATGATTTGCCACTCCTTTCTCCACTAAACCCTATCATTTTATCTTAGATAGTACGAGATTGACAATGAATGCAAAACCCTAAAAAAAATTATTATATTTTTGATAACTTTGTTCACAAAGTGACCTCCCCTATCACTTTTCTATTGAAGTTAAATTCCAAATATTGTAATCACCTGCTCATACAATAATTGAGCTATAATTTTTACCAAATATCTACCTATTTTGTTAGGTATTCTATTGCTATCATGATGTACTAGAATTTATGCCTATGGGTTTTTCTTAATGGACCCATAAAATCCAAACCCCACTTCTCAAATAATTGCTAAGGTTGAGAGGGATTGAGTGACATAAAATCTTGATGTAAGGGTTTTCCTGCTCACTGGTATGTATCACATGCTTGTACATACTCCTTCACATATTGGTAGAGGGTAAGCCATCCTAGCCCTGCTAGAAGTACTTTTATTACAATGCCATATGGTCCCATATGTCCTCCAACTAGTCCCTCATGAGCTTCTTTTAATGATATCTTTACTTCTTCCATCATGCATCTCCTTAAGATTTTGTTTGAGCCCATATTATGTAATGATTCTACTATTAATTGAAAAGGTTCTTGTTGACAATTTTGTCACATTTCTTAAGGGGTAAAAAGGGGGGAAATTTTTGTACAGTATTTTGTAAAGTTTTTCTTTGTTACAGCAATTTTGGCTTCCAATGCCACCCCTTTGTATATAAAGTAGAAAAGAAAGAACTTCATTGCCAAACAAGCTATGAAAAGAACTTTGCTGAGGAAAAATGAAAAGAGCTTCGCATTTGAAGCATTTCCAGCACTACTTCAAGTAAAAGTTTTGCGAAGTAGTTTTTCCGAAGTTTAATACAAAGAAAAGAAAATGAAAACTACTTTGCGCCCGAAGCGTTTTCAGCAGCTACTTCAGGCGACAGTTGAGCGAAGTGGCGTTCAAAAGGAAAAGAGCTTCGCACCTGAAGCATTTTCAACACTGCTTTGGGTAGAGTTTCTTGCGAAGTAGTATCATCGAAGTAAAATACAAGGGTAGCGATAAAAGGAACTTTAGGCCTGAAGCACTTCAAATATTTACTTCGGGCAAAAGTTGAGCAGAGCGGCATCCAAAAGAACAAATTCACCGAAGGAGGGAAGTCCAGATCGCGATCCGAGTGAGCAAACACAAGAAGACTACTTCGGGCCCGAAGCATTTCCAGCAAATACTTCGGGCGATTTTTCTGTGAAGCGGCATCGCCGAAGTAAAATACAAAGACGAAGGCAAGAAATCTACTTCGTGCCTGAAGTATTTTTAACAAATACTTCGGTCAAGAAATCAGCAAAGCGGAACTCAAAGGAGAATTGAAAGTACTTTGCTAGAAAGTTGCCGAAGTACTCACTGCGGGCACCGCCATTAGCGAACCATTTTTTCTTCATCGAAAGCTCATTGCGAAGCATTTGCTTCGGCTAATTTTGTGCGAAGTACTTCTACCCGAAGTGAAAGGATGCAATGCCTTTTGAAGACAATTGCTTCGGTCAAAATCTTCTCGAACCACAGTTTCGGAAGAGGATCGTAGCGAGGCATTTCTCGAGGGCATCAGTGAAGTGATTTAATCAATGAAGTGGCAAAGATGAAGAGGCCCATTTTGTGAAGTGAATATGCTTCGAAACTTCCCAACCCCGAAGCAGTTTTGTGAAGCTCAATTTTGTGAAGTACAAACCAAAGAGGAGTTTTCACTTCGGCCCAGAACTATTGCGAAACAAAGTTGTGAAAGAAAACTCAGCAAAGCACTTCACGGGCATGTGTTCCAAGCTAGGTATTTTCCTAAGGCGATCAAGTGCCTCATAAATGCATTTTTTCATGCCCGGTAAGCTTGTTGCTCATTTTTGGCAATCAAAAACAAAGTATCAAGCCATGATGGAGAACCTGGTGAGCATGGCGGCCACTTGAGCACCACACCCAGAGACCAAGGACGTCCAGCCGACTCATCAATGCACCTTTCCATGGTTGACCTAGTTGCAGTTGCCAGTTTTGGTAATAGATTTGAAAGCTCGATCTAGAGAGCCTTGGGGAGCCAAATTCTCATGGCTCGAGGGCGTACTCTTCTTTACTATGTAATTATGACTCAGAGGCCCGGGTCCTCTATAAAAACCCAAGCATTGTACTAGAAAAAGGGGGGAACTATCTGCTAGAAAGCTATTGTAACTTGATGTCCTACAATTAATACTAAAGATCTTTGGGCTCAATTTCTCTCTTTTATGCTACCTTCTTTGCTTGATTCTTTTGTCTGTCTTCACTTACATACTGAGAAAGCTAAACCTTGTGTTCGATGTGTGATTAGGGACTGTACCCTGAAACTCGTTTTGAAGGATACATAGGAGTGGAAAAGCGTAATATTGGTTTTATTTTATGCTGCTTTCTGTGCTTGATTCTTTTGTCTCTCTTCGTTTGCATACTAAGAAAGTTGAACCCTACGTTCGATGTGCAATCGGGGACTGTACCCTGAAACTTGCCTAGAGGATACATAGGAAGATTGATATTACATTTCCTTCATTTATTCTTGGTGTTGTTTGCTTCCATTCAAGTTGCCTGTTAGTGATTATGCTTCCTGTTCTTCCCCACCTTAAATCATCGATCTCTCTTCCCATAACCCCTTTTGTTTCTTTCCTGCACTCTTATCTTCAAACACCCAAGTAGATTAGTATAGGAGCCGACCTTTCTCCAAATATTGGCACGAAGGGCATCTCTTCCCTTCGGCCTTTCAATGTTGGTCTAGGTCTAGGGTGCATACACTCACCTAAAATCCTTTCCTAGGTAGATTTGATGACCAATAGTTTCTGCCACACCCAGTAGGATGGAAGTCCCATGTTTTAAAGCGCAAATCTCAAACCCGTCTTCATCGGGGCCAATAGTTCTAACTAGTTCCCGACGTGACCCAGTCAGTCTCACTTGACTAGTGGTAGTGAGGACCGATACCCTCATTACTAAAAGACTCTTAGCATCTGGCGACTCTGTTTATCCTAGAATATTTAAGTCATAAATACCAATCCCAAAATTGTGTGCCTTCATGCAAACAAGATGGAGAGTTAAGAATAGAGGAGAGGAAACCGAGTTCTTTGAGCTAGATATTGACTCCTTTGGGGAGCAATCAAGGTTGGTCACCCCCAAATCATTGTTACACGGAACATCCTCGCAAGAGGCAGCTATTGGCGGACAAATCCTAACTTCTGATAGTACAAAGTATCTAGTTTTCCTCCTAATCCTCCCAACTCACCGAAGCATCCTAGTCCCTCCATTCCTGTTAGTTGTCCTACTAGCAATCAAGGGGGAGCTTCGAGAATTCCTATTTCTCAAAATCTAGGAGCAAGTATGGCACAACAACAACAAAAACAACAATAGAAAATGTAGTAGCCACCATCGCCCAAATTTTCCCTAGAATGGGATTCTTTGTCACCACTAAATCTAGTAGGACAAGGACAAGTTTCGCCTGCTGCCGTAAAGAAAATCCCAACATTCGATGGAACTAGGAAGACTGCTCTGGAGCATATCCAGGATATAATATCTCTGGCGGTGATTCATGACATCATAGAAGAGCCAATTATGGTAAAGCTTCTGGTCCTTTCCCTTAGAGGGAAACTCCTCTACTGGTATAGATCTCTACCACCCAATAGTATTACGGGATGGGACCAATTAGCTGATCAACTGATGGGAAACTTCAATGAATCCTGTGATCCTACCTCTTTACTACACCAGTTCACTTCGATCAAGAGACATCCATAAGAGGAAATCATAGATTTCAATGTTAAGTTCTCTCAAACCTGGCAGAGAGTTCCAGTTGGACTTTGGCCAACCAATGAAGCTGCGACACTCTATTTCCTTCGGTCTTTCAATCCTGATATCAGTATCATGGTAAGATATTCTAACGTTAATACTTTCCTTGAGTTATATGAGTTATCCAAGAGGGTGGAAATGGATTTGATAGTCGTGGGCAAGCTTACCCAAAGGATGCCAACACCCATACTTCTTGAATTCCTTCAATTCCAGTATGCAAGCGTAGCCGCTTCACAAATATCTACTACCCCTGCACTCTTGGTTTCATCTTGGAACCCGAATCCTATCATGTCTCAAATCACTGCTCCCTAAATTCATTTCCCTACATTTTCAACTCCACAGACCACTGTCACTTTGGCATTTCCTGTACTATCAGCACCACTTCAACACCCTGCCCTGCCTCCAATATCGATGATGGCTTCATTGCCACTCGTTTCGAAAGCCAATGATATACAAACCAAAATTCTATAGGATATGTAGTATCTAAACTCTACAGTTCAGATGTTGTCCAATGACATGACCATTGTGAAGAAAAAGCAAGTGCAGTAGGAATTTCTACCGAGAAGATCTTATCCTACGCCTGCGCTTACCAAGGACCAAGCAGTTCAGCAAGGGAAGGCTGCGACGAGAAATGTTGCGATTGATGAAGCCCCGAGTACCTTCGATTATGTATATTGGTGCTCTACGTGCAATGATCCGCATGAAGAGAATACTTGCATGTTGCACCAACACTATGTACAAACACTGGCAAATAGTAGTCATAACGGTCAAGTCAACGTCATTAGGAAGATGAGTCAGAACTTGACCATTGGCGAAGAGGATCCGGTTGCAGTACTTACCAGAGGAGGAAGGAATGCAATAGAAGTAGATGCTACTCATATGGCTCCTTTAAAAGCGCAAGTTCAACCCGAGAAAGGACAATCATCTTCTTTGGCTCTGAATGAAGCTCCTCCACTTGCATCGATCAAAGAAAAGGCTCAAAAGGCCTCTGCCGAACCACCTTAGGTAGAAACTAAGGATCAGGCTAAGGAAAAGCTCAAGTTTCCTTCACTGACCAAGCAACAAAGGGTTGAAGCTACAGAGCAGTATCGTACTAGATACGAGCCCAGAAAGGAACCTCAAGTGCTCAAATACATGGCATACAACATTGTAGAGGAGTTAAAGAAGATCCCAGCCAAGATCAGCTTGTACGATGCACTGCAACTACCTGGACAGGTGGACTTGCTGCAAGAATCATTGAAGACAATTAAAGCAAAAAAGGTAGCACCGCTTGCTCTTATGCATACCCTATCCACGTCTATCATAGGAAAGAACAGACCACCTCCATTCTACCTGTCCCTACAAATGGAAGGGTATATTATACATAACTACATGATCGACTCTGGGGCCGCTACAACAGTCATGCCAAGAGCATTCTACGAAGAAATAGGAATGGAATATACATGAAGCAGCCAAGGTGTACTCCAGTTGGATGGTACTCCAGTGAATATTGTAGGGGTGATCAAGGACATTCCTATCTGACTACATAAGATGCCTCAGGTCATAGTCATACAAGAGGTAGTTGTAGTCAAATTGGAACCATATTTTAGTACGTGCTTGTCAAGGGAATTCATGGCAAAGCTGGGTGGATATCTATCTATGGATTACTCTCATCTGGAGATTCCATTCAAAGGAAAGAAGGTTACAATGAAAAACCTTCTTCCTTTCTTGTGCAGAAGATGTCTGAAGAAGAAAGTAGTGAACCAGTGAACACAATGGTGGAGGAGATAGAGCAGGTAGACCTGGTCAAGGAATCTCTTACGCAATTAATTTATGAATATGAGTTCTCATTGGCATACTTTAACGCCATGGTGGAGACCGAGATAGGATGTTATGCAATCGCCAAGCCTAAAAATCACTCCCAACCAGAGAATAGAACAAGTGCCCAGGAAGGCCTATGGAAGTTGTTCTTCAATGGCGCCTAATGTAAAAATGGTGTTGGGGTAGGGATTCTTCTAATTTCACCCTTTGGAGAGCAAAAGGAATATTGCTACCAGTTGACATGGAGCTGCACTAACAATGCAGCAGAATATGAAGCATTATGACTAGGACCTAAGAAAGCTAACAAGTTAGGCATAAAGCATCTCCAAATCTTCAAAGATTCTAAACTGGTATGCAACCAGGTTACAAATAGGTGTACCTCAAAGAAACATTATCTAAAGTCATACCGCAATAGGGTATGGGACCTGCTTGACCAGTTCAAGTCTCTCAATCTGCAGTCTATTCTGAGAGAAAAGAACTGACATGCTGATGTTCTGGCATCCATAGCAGCAAAGTACTCTCCAACAGAAGACATGGTGCACAAGCCTAAAGCTATGAGGATGATCTATAGACCCTCTATCCCAGAAAAAGATCTGCATTGGCAAGTCTTCAACAATGATGAGCAGATTGTAAATTTCATGATCCAAGAAGCCGCCACAGTCGAAGACAGAAGCTTTGATGAAGAAGAGTATGAAGGGCTGGTTCAATTGAAGAACAACTACATTCCCAAGGGATTAGTCACTCTTGAAATCGTCTTTGATCAGAATGATCAAGAACTCTATCACATGATCAAATTCAATGAAAAGTAGTATCAGGATTTAGAGCTTACACCTGGAAAAGCAATAAAGGTTGGAACCGACTGCACTTCAGAAGAGGTAGAACAGATATAGAATCTATGCAAAAGGTTTTTCAACATAATTGCTTGGTCTTATAAAGATCTTAGGGGATACAATCTGTAGCTGGTTCAACACACAATCGAATTGAAGGAAGGGGTCAAACCTTGCTGACAAAAGCAAAGACCAATTAATCCTAAAATCAAGGTCCTAATAAAGGTCGAACTCCTAAAGATGCTCGAGGTGAAGATCATTTATCCCATCAAGCACTCTTCATGGGTAGTGAACCTGGTCCCAGTCAGAAAAAAGAATAGAGATATATGGTTATGTGTGGACTTTCGCAACCTGAACCAGGCTTCCCTCAAGGACCACTATCCTCTCCCACAAATCGATCAAATCTTGCACTTAGTGGCTGGAGCTCAACGATTCTCTCTACTAGATGGTTTTTCTGGATATAATCAGATCTGGGTTAGGGACGAAGACTAGCATAAAACAACATTTACTACCAAGTGGGGGACATTTGCTTACCAGTGAATGCCATTTTGTCTTTTGAATGCTGGTGCCACTTTTCAGAGGGCGATGGATCTTGCTTTTTGCGAGATTCTAAATAAGGTTATCGTCATCTATCTGGATGACATGACCATTTTCTCTTGAATAAGGGAAGATCATACACTACATCTACAACAAATTTTTGAAAAGTGCCAAGAATTTGGCATCTCAATCAATCCAAAGAAGTCTATATTCATAGTCAATGAAGGAAAATTGTTGGGACATGCGATATCAGAAAAGGGCCTTACTGTAGATCCTAATAGATTCGAGGCTCTAATGAAGCTCCCACTCCTAGTAGACAAGAAAGGGCTTCAATATTTCTTCGGCCAGATCAACTTCGTGAGAAATTTTGTCCCTAACTTCACCCAGGTCATCAAACCAATGTCTCAACTCCTTAAGAAGGGCATCGAATTTAGCTAGACAGAAGAGATAAAGGAAGCATTCAAAGAGATTAAGGCTCAAATCGCTCAAGTGCCAATCCTAATCAACCCTAACTACAGTCAAGATTTTATCATGTATGCCATAGGAGATCCCGAGAGCTATGCTACTGTCCTGACACAAAAGGGGGAAGATGGCGAAGAGCATCCCATCGCGTTCCTGAGTCAGGTGATCAATCCCCATGAAGAAAGATATAATTTCATAGAACGTCAGGTGCATGCGATAATGAAATCACTGAGGAAGTTCAAGCAGTTCATATCCCAAAGTCGAGTCACAATTTTTGTCATTCACCCCGATGTGCACAATTTCATCATCCAAGGAGAATTGGGGAGCAAAAGAGCTAGTTGGGTGAACAAGATACAGGAGTTTGACATTGATATCAAGCCCACAAAATTGGTTCATGGCCGTGCATTGTGTCAAGAATTGGCAAAGAGCGTAGCGGCCAAAGTGACAGAATCTCAAAGGGATGACTTACCAATCGAAGAGTGCTTCACTAACTAGGAAGAAGACGAGAAGGATTGGGTTAGTGAGATAATTGGCTATTTCAACATCGACAAGTGTCCTTTGCATCTAAATGCATCGTAGCAAAGACATATCAGGATGCAGTCCTCCAGATACACTCTGCACCCTGAAGGCCTGCTTTTTAGGAACATTGATGGTATCCTTCTCGGTGCATCAAAGATGATGATAAAAGGAGAGTCCTAGGAGAATTCCATTTAGGACTATTGAGAGGTCACTTTGTAGGAAGAACAATAGTGTTAAAGATCATCAGGGCGGGTTATTATTGGCCCACACTCTTTGCCAATGCCTTTGCAGTTTGTCGCAAATGCAAGCAGTGTCAGAGGTTCACCAACCAAAACAAAAATGCTGTAATGCCCCTTCATTCGATACAAGTAGAGACACCCTTTCAACAATAGGGGATAGATTTCATAGGGGCCATATCACCAAACTCCTCTACAGGACATAAGTTCATCTTGACTGCAACGGACTACTTCACCAGGTGGGCCAAAGCAATTCCTACACAGCATGCAGATCAAGAAACTGTAATTGCATTTCTAGAAAGTTTAGTCACCAGGTTTGGCATTCCTGAATCTATCATCATGAACAATGGCCCTGGATTCACAGGTGCCAAAATCAATGAATGCCTCTACAGATATGGGATATATCACAAAGTATCCTCCAATTATTATCCACAGGGCAACGGCTTGGCAGAATCCACCAATAAGACTCTATTGAAGATGCTAAGAAATCTCATAGAGATAAACAAAAGGACTTGGCATCTCCTTCTAGATCGAGCTTTGTGGGCCAATCGAATTTTTGTTAAGAATTCAATCAAGAATTCACCATACGCCCTGGTTTACAGCAAGGAGGCCATATTACCCATTCATGCGAAGATCCCTGCATTGTAGCTGTTAGAAGTAGAAGATGGAGTTAGTCTGATGGAAAATAGATTAGCTCGACTGCTACAACTAGAGGAAGATCGTGAAGAAGCCTAGTAGAACTTTGCTAAGCATTCTCAAGTCACTCAAGATTGATTCAAGAAGAATTCATCTGATCACACGTTCAAAGTAGGAGATCTGGTATGGAAGTGGGACTCTTGGAAGGCCAAGCCTAGAAATCACGACAAAATGGATGCCTTTTGGGATGGGCCATTCAAAATCATGAAGGTTAACTCGGCCAATTCATTCATCCTCAAAGGTGCAGATGGCCAATTCTTGCCGATCTATGTCAATGGTCTTCATCTGAAGACTTTTCACCGCTAAGGTAAAACACAATTTTTTGTGCTTCAAAATAGATATATATATATATATATATATCGCGTCAAAATAAATGCTTCGACAAATAAACTTCGACGATTTATAAGCTTTGGGAGGAGCTTCGACAGAAAAACATCCGAAGTAGCTACTTCAGAGAACAAAGTGCCGAAGTAAATCTACTTCGGAGAACACTACCCCCAAAGTAAGTACTTCGAGGAAGAAGCTGCCGAAGTAGAACTACTTCGGGGAAATTCTGGCGAAGCAACTGCTTCACGCGGTTTTCTTTCGAAGTGACTGTATATGTCTTTTTGTATATAATTTGCATTTGTATGTACATCCTACTCCAAGATCTCAAAAGCCAAGTACCACTTCTAGATCCTCTTTAGGGAATTTTGATGTGAAGTAGCAAGTGCAAGGAGGTTCGCTACGAAGTATGCTATTCTCGAAAGGGCCGAACCAAAGGCACGAAAAGAGCTTCACACTTGAAGCATTTTTAGTAGCTACTTCGGGCAGCCATTTTGCGAAGTAGATTTTAAAAGGGCCCTTGCAAGGTAGTTTCCAAAGCAGAATTTGGTGAAGCAGCTTCCAAAAGGGTAAAGCTTCGGTAAGCGACCTTCACAAAGCAGAGTGGCAGCACGGTGAAAAGGAAAAGCACTTCGGGCCAAAGCATCGAAAGGGCAGTCCGAACCAAAGGTTCACTACGAAGCATTAGGTTCACCTTATTTGAACTGACCATGTGCAATATGGAGAATTTGAAATGTCTCGGAGAGTGTGCTGATAACAGCCTTGAAAGGAGTACGAAGCAGACAAATTTAAGGCAAAATGTGGTGGAACACTTCTCGAGGCAATTCAGTTAGAAAAATAGAAATAAAAGCTCGTGCCAGGGTACGAGGTGGTAGCAGTTTGTGTCTCCAATACAAAGTGTAATCATCGAAGCGTATAGCCCTGTGTACCACGTCGCTGTAGAATCAATTTAGGAATACGATAGCCTCTTTCATCCAAGGTGTAAATTTAATTTTGGTAGGTGCCATAAATTCAAGTGGTTGCCTTTTTTAGGTTATAAAAGTGAATTCCTAGTGAGAGGGAAGTTATTTGTCCATCAGTTCAAGCTAGACTAAGAGCCTTTAGATACTCTGCAACCTTCCTGTCCTTTGCATCCGATCGTTCGCATTAAAGCTCTCTGTATCAAGAACTCTGCTGCTATCATTTTCGCCATAGGGAAGAATAATTCCAAAGAGAAAGGGAAGGAGCCCAAAGTTGTAGGCCCCAAAAAAATGAAGAAGGGAAAGGAAGAGAAAAAGCATACTTCAAAGAAGCTAAGTCTCCCCTTTTGACTTGAAAAGTAGCCAATGGAAGAGGGGGACGACTCGAAAGAAGAATAGCTTATGGAACCACCAATTGATGGGTGGGAGAAGATCAAAGACACGTAGCTCTCTAAAGGTGTATTTGATCTCCGACGCACCATAGAATTCATGACAAGTAGAATCACCCTAGAAAATAAGAGAGCTACTACATATTACTCCTAGATTTATTGATTTTTAACCCCGCCTGCTCAACATTGTCCCGAGCTGATCTACGCTATCGCACAAAATTACCAACCTGCATCCAGGCAAGTTTTGGATGCTTCGGGTCACAAACTATTTTCCATCTTGAAGGAAGATGTACAAGCAGCCTTCGTGCCATAGCAGGGCCCACCGAAGGGCTATTTTGTTAGCAATGTCATCTTAAGTGAAAAAATGGAGAGATTTACCTCCAACAGCTACATATTGAAATTCCTACGGGAGAATCTCAAGAGCGGGCTACCTTCAAAAAAGCTACCCCAGATGCCCTTACCCTTGGAGGCTTTCAAAAACACTGATATTTTCTCCATCATTGCATGGGTGGCAAGATTGTCAACAGATGCTTCAGTACATCCCTGGCAGGTGTCTTTGGCCGAATGCATTTCAAGAGGGGAGTTTTATTCCCCTGACGCTTCAAGGCCAAACACAAACCCATTTTTCTTTAACTATGTAGAATGGGTGGCCCGAACCCTGCATACAAGGCTCACTAACATGAAGAATTTAGAAACAGGCTAGTACTTTGCACCCTGTTCCTTTCTTGTATGGTTGTACTTCTACCAGGTTCATAAGCGGTTTCCCCATATCGCCATCTCTCCAAGCGACAAGGATGGAAATCCTCTACCAGTGTATCAATGGACTCCCCTATTATTGAAGGAAGAGTCATATTATCCTTTTAATCAACAATTTTTGGGACTCGCCATGCATCTGTTGAAAGGTTCTTATCCTCGGGTACCACTCAGTTTGAGAGATAGAGTGGTGCAGGGAAAAAGGGGGGACATTTTCCAATTGACACAAGGACTAGTGATTTTCCTATTCGACTTCATAGGGAAGCCCTTCCTGTTACCAGTCTACCCCTTTGAGTATCAATTCACATTGGAAGTCACTCGGTAGAGTGACTCTACAAATGCAGTATACGGTCACGGCCGAAAGTGGGCACATACTTGTGACTTCCCCTTCAGGATGGGAGTAATCGAAGTCTTTGCCCTAAAATAGAATGTTTTCTTGGAGGAAAAAATTGCTGATTTTGGCCTACTCCAGATTCCTCAGCAATGGATCTATGATCCTTTGGGCATGATGAGGGATCATTTAAAATTCAAGAACTTCCACATCTGCCCTCACCCCAAAGTTGTGGAACAAAGGAATAAACCCAATGGAAAAGATCTGGAGTGGCATTTGGAAAGAATGAGGACATTGCCTCCATGGCATGAGTTCTATCCTATGGAGGTCGAGTTCGAACCTGATCAGTACCCCCTCTCAACTCCAAGCTCCACTTTTTGGAAGAAGGCAAGGGACGATTTAAAGAGGAGGTAAAATACTGGAGCGAGGAAAAGCTTTGAGAATGGTGGATAATGAGAGTCCATCATCAAAAAGCAAATTCTTATGGACTCTTAGCATCGGATAAAGACTTTGCAATTCTTTATGACACCAATGTCGAAACCTGGAAGTCTATATCCTTTGCGAATTTTGTTCCCCCAGCTACCCCAGGATCAGGCGAAAGCCCAGGTGGAGCTAAAGATACTTCGGGGAAAGAAAAAGAATTGGGGGCCGAAGCCATGCCTGCAGCACTATCGCAGAAGCCATCGAAAATCCATGACACAAGTGCTGAAGAGGTAGAGCAACCATTGGAGAGAAAGAAAAGAAAGAGGCAGGAGCAAATTCAAGTTCCTCCGAGCCACCCCAAGCGCCCTCGCACAAAGCCTACAAGTACTCCTACTGAATCACCTGCATCAGGCCCGATTGAAGAAAATATTAAGGATGCAGGGCCACCAAGTGCTGAGACGGTCTCCGAAATAGATATAATTGATGTGGAGGAACTTCTCCAACAAGAGAAATACCCCAGAGTAGAATTTGTGGAGGTCGGGATTATTGAAGCCCGAGAGGAACAAGAGTTGATCACACAAGATGTCACCACGATCGCTTTTCCAGGAGGGCACGCAGGTACGCATTCTCTTCCTTTTGCCTTGGTCTCTGACACATCCATGGTAGTCTAGATTGGATGTCTTCATCAATCTCTCCATCCCCTACAAGGTCAATCCCCCACTCAGATACCGCCCATTGCTAGTCCAATCATGCATAGCTCCACTCCTACCGAGTCATCTGACCAGGATAAGCCTATTGAAACCACTTTGCCTACCCATGCCACCGTTCCTTCAATCCTAGGTCAAGGTGAAGGTAGTGTCCTAACACCAAGCCCCGTAACCCACTCTCTCATAGCTCAAAGTATAGTCCTGCTTGCCAAAGCCCCTGCTACACCCATCCCAGAGCCGTCAATGGAATCCTTCCCCGTTAGTTCTTTATATTTGTTCACACCTTTGGCTAGAGATTCGGCCATCTCTAAAATAGATTTATCTTTAATAAAGGAGTGCCCCATGGCTGAAAAGCTACTCCTAGCTCGACAGAATACAGAGAAAATGTTGAAGAAGGCAAGAAAGAAAAGAGGGCAATCTCTGGCCTAAGTTGAAAAATGTGTGGTTTTTGACTTGAAGGGCAGAAATTTGCATAAGGTTAGGAAGGTCCCTAAGGTCCAGAAGCCTCTGTATGAAATGACTCCAGCTGACTATGACTACCAGGAGAAGACCAAGGACCTGGAGCATTTAAATATAGATGAAGGGACCAGATCTCGGGCCTCCAGTGCCCTATCAATTTTAATTTATGTCACCAAAGCTCAGCATGCCATTGCTAAGGAGGGACCAATAGTAGATGAGGTGATCCAAAAAATCAAGAGGCAACTCAAGCTTGCATTTGAGGTCCAAAGTATTAGATACCAAGACCTGCAGGTCGTTGCTATGAATCAAACGACTAGGGATTGTTCTACTGCCCAAGCCACTATTCGCGCTTTCTTCTCCAAGGTGAAGAAAGCCCAAAAGGAAAAGGACCTCCTAGATATATTTGAGCAGGAACAACACACATCAATGAGTTACTTTGAATACCTTTCTTCTCTGGGTTTCTCGAGTTTCACAGACGATGATGGGAACCTTCTCACCCGAGAAGAAATTAAGCTGGCATGGCTCCATTTCGAGAGCGACGTCTTTGAAATTGATGAGTGGGAAGAGCCAGTCATAGAGGGACAAGTCACTGACTTCATCTTGAGTCACTGTAGAATTGTGGCTTGTCTAAATGACCTAGGTACAAGAATCAAACACATCGACATAGGACAGATCGATCGGTTCCATGTTTTGGTCAAGGCACTCAAAGACCAAGAACCATTTTAGAAAGGGGTCTGGGCTCACGTTCGTCGAACCATGAAGAGAATCTATGACTGTCTTGTCCCATCACCACAACAGGAGGCCATGCCAGTAGGCGAAGGAGCAGAGGAGGAAGAAGAAGCAGAAGAAGGAGAACAAGAACCAGCTATGGAAGAACTCCCAAAGGAAGAAGGAGGAGAAGGGTTGGGAAAAGACTTTGGACCAATGGATCCAAATAAAAGGGTTCTCCCATCGAGACAAGCTCGTTGCCCTGCGAGCCGCAAAGAATGTTGACAATTTTGTCACATTTCTTAAGGGGTAAAAAGGGGGGAAATTTTTGTACAGTATTTTGTAAAGTTTTTCTTTGTTGCGGCAATTTTGGCTTCTAATGCCACCCCTTTGTATATAAAGTAGAAAATAAAGAACTTCATTGCCGAACAAGCTATGAAAAGAGATTTTCCGAGGAAAAATGAAAAGAGCTTCGCATTCGAAGCATTTCCAGCACTACTTCGGGTAAAATTTTTAAGAAGTAGTTTCATCGAAGTTTAATACAAAGAAAAGAAAATGAAAACTACTTTGCACTCGAAGCATTTTCAGCAGCTACTTCGGGCGACAGTTGAGTGAAGCGATGTTCAGAAGGAAAAGAGCTTCGCACCCGAAGAATTTTCAACACTGCTTCAGGTAGAGTTTCTTGTGAAGTAGTATCACCGAAGTAAAATATAAGGGTAGCGATAAAAGGAACTTCGGGCCCGAAGTGCTTCAAGTATTTACTTCGGGCAAAAGTTGAGCGAAGCGGCATCCAAAAGAACAAATTCATCGAAGGAGGGAAGTCCAGATCGCAATCCAAGTAAGCAAACACAAGAAGACTACTTCGGGCTCGAAACATTTCCAGCAAATACTTCGTGTGATTTTTCTACAAACCGGCGTTGCCGAAGTAAAATACAAAGACGAAGGCAAGAAATCTACTTTGCGCCCAAAGTATTTTTAGCAAATACTTCGGTCAGGAAATCAGCGAAGCGGAACTCAAAGGAGCATTGAAAGTACTTCGCCAAAAAGTTGCCGAAGTACTCACTTCGGGCCCCTCCATTAGCGAACCATTTTTTCTTCGTCGAAAGCTCATTGCGAAGCATTTGCTTTGGCTAATTTTGTGCGAAGTACTTCTACCCGAAGTGAAAGGATGTAATGTCTTTTGAAGACAATTGCTTCGGCCGAAATCTTCCCAAACCACAGTTTCGAAAGAGGATCGCAGCGAGGCATTTCTTGAGGGCATCAGCAAAGTGATTTAATTAGCGAAGCGGCAAAGATGAAGAGGCCCATTTTGTGAAGTGAATATGTTTCGGCACTCCCCACCTCCGAAGCAGTTTTGCGAAGCTCAATTTTGTGAAGTACAAACCAAAGAGGAGTTTTTGCTTCTACCCAAAACTGTTGTGAAACAAAGTTGTGAATGAAAACTCAGCAAAGCACTTCACGGGCATGTGTTCCAAGCCGGGTATTTTCTCGAGGTGATCAAGTGCCTCATAAATGCATTTTTTCATGCCTGGTAAGCTCGTTGCTCATTTTTGGCAATCAAAAACAAAGTATCAATCCATGATGGAGAACCCGGTGAGCATGGCGACCACTCGAGCACCGCACCCGGAGACCAAGGACGTACAATTGACTCATCAATGCACCTTTCCATGGTTGACCCGGTTGCAGTTGCCAATTTTGGTAATAGATTTGAAAGCTTGGTCATGAGAGCCTCAAGGAGCCGAATTCTCAAGGCTTAAGGACATACTCTTCTTTGCTATCTAATTATGACTCAGAGGCCCGGGTCCTCTATAAAAACCCAGGCATTGTAATAGAAAAATGGGGGGAATTATCTGCTAGAAAGCTACTGTAACTTGATGTCCTGCGATTAATACTAAAGATCTTTGGGCTCAATTTCTCTCTTTTATGCTGCCTTCTTTGCTTGATTCTTTTGTATGTCTTCGCTTACATACTGAGAAAGCTGAACCTTGCATCCAGTGTGTGATTGGGGACTGTACCCTAAAACTCATTCTGAAGGATACATAGGAGTGGAAAAGCGTAATATTGGTTTTCTTTTATGCTGCCTTTTGTGCTTGATTCTTTTGTCTCTCTTCATTTGCATACTAAGAAAGCTGAACCCTGCGTCCGGTGTGCAATCGGGGACTGTACCCTAAAACTCTCCTAGAGGATACATAGGAAGATTAATATTACGTTTCATTCATTTATTCTTGGTGTTATTTGCTTCCATTCAAGTTTCCTATTAGTGATTGTGCTTCCTGTTCTTCCCCACCTTAAATCATCGATCTCTCTTCCCATAACCCCTTTTGTTTCTTTCTTGCACTCTTATCTTCAAACACCCAAGTAGATTAGTATAGGAGCCGACATTTCTCCAGAGATTGGCATGAAGGGCATCTCTTCCCTTTGGCCTTTCAACATTGGTCTAGGTCTAGGGTGCATACACTCACCTAAAATCCTTTCCTAGGCATATTTTATGACCAACAGTTCTAACTTCATTATCACCTATATCTTCTCTACTATCATCATTTATTGGGGAAACTCTCCTGTGGACAATTATTCTCAAATTAATTTGTACTTTGATGGTACAACACTGATTGCAAATAACTCAACATCAAGGAATTTATCTAAAAATCCTGCTCCTACAATATCTCCCAAGAGAATCCTTAATAATTGATCTTCTATCATGTATTTCTTGCTAAGTCTAACCACTACCCAAAACATGAATTCTTGCAATGTGATGAGCCACCTACGAACTCATCCTTGTCTAACTGGTTTATTGATCAGTTACTATGAATCCTGATGATCAACATAAAATTAAAATGGATTGGCCAAAAAATAATGCCTAAATTTTTGTCCTATATATACCATACTCAAGGTATCATGCTCTATTGTACTGTAATTTCATTCTTCCCATGAAAATAAATGACTTTCAAAATAAATAGGCTGATCTAGCCTAAATTGTCCTTTGTAGACCAATGCACATCCAATTATAAAATTGGACGCATCTATATGGACATGAAATTCCTTATCCCAAGTTGGAAACACTAAAATGGTACTACACGAGCTTTAGCTTCAACTCCTTGAAGGCTCCTTGATGCTCCTCTATCCAAAAAAAAAGAGCATTTTTTTAGTTAAATAATCCAATAGGTAGGACACATGGGTAAAGTTCCTGATGAACCTTCAATAGTACCCGACTGACCCCATGAAGGTCTTTAATGAACTCACATCATGTGGTTCCTGCCATAGTTAAGAGAATTAAATCACCATGGAATTGGCAAATGATTGACTAAAAAAAAATCGATAATTGGCAAAAAATCAAGGAAAGAATTGGCAAAAAAAATTGAAGAAAATGTAATTTTTCATTGAAAAGAGTTTTTATTCATGCATATTTGAAAGCACGAGATTTCGGAAACAAAAAGGATAAACTAAAAATGCAATGTAAATGAAACTAAAATAACGCTTAACTCCTATGTTATAGAAAAATGCATAAAAAGAAAGAACATGAACACAAGATATCAAAGCAATATAAAAATAATGACCCTTTTATTGATATGCTTTACAAATTCGTGTTACAATGCGTCTCCTTCCTTTTTAGGGGATAGGAGCGTTAAATGTTGGTCTTTTACAACTTGTTTCAGAATTCCTTCTTCCGCGTGCCCACATATAAGATGGGCGAACCAAAACATTTTCGCCACTTGTGTTGGTAAAGGTAGATTCCTCGCTACTCCTCCAATGCTGCAAATCTGCGTTCAAAGAAACAAAAAAACAATCAATAGCACGTGTGTATGAAAAATAAAGGATAAATCTAACGATGGTTAAAATGAATCTAAATAAACTGAAAACTTGACAAAAGCATAAACATGAAACTAGCTAAATACTACAAAAGAAATAGTCACCAAAAGCAATAAAGTGGGGGGTGCCCGAAGGCAAACCACCCGCGGGTGAAACTTTGCTTCGACACCAATCCGCTTGGGATGGGTCCGAAACCTGATGTGATGTGTTGTCGACAAATTGGTAGGATATTGTGGTCAGAAAATTGGGGTTGGTTCTTGATTCGTGCCTTCAAAAGTCACCCAATAACCTCTCTTTTGATTAAGAGATTATGGATGTTGAAAACACAAATCACAAGTAAATGAATTAGCAGAACTTCATCGCTCAAAATGCTCCTTCTCTGTATATCTTTTGGGTGAGGAAACTCACCATTTTATAGACCCAAGGGGTCTCTTTGAATTAACATGCAAAAGTGTTTCTTTGCATGAATGCTTTTTGTGTGAAGAGAAGACTTCTTCTTGATTAAGGACTTCTTAACTGCCTCTGTGCATGTCTTTGTATGTTTTAGAAAAGCTCACTTGCACTCCCATGCAATGAAGGAATAGTTAAGTGGCAAATCTGAGTTATCTTAAAAAGCTCACTTTCATTCCCATGCAGTTAAGGGAAAGTCAATTGGCAGATATGAGTTGTCAAAAGAACTCACTCGCACTCCTATGCCATGCAAGAAAAGCTAAGTGGCAGTTCTGAGTTGTCATGCACCGAGATCTGAATTTTTTGTCGGTCAAACCTAGTGTTCGTCCCACCCCGAAGCAAGCACTAGTAATCATCTCTTGGTGAGACGAGTATCAATCCACACTCATACCTGGGTAGGACGAGTACAAATATGCACTCGTCCCTGGGTGGGACGAGTAAGTAACTGAGTGTCTAAAAGATGCCAAATTGATCCTTGACTTGTAAAACTGTTGTGTGAGTGGTTAGAACCATTGTTTAACCTCTGGGGGCTGCCCTGGGGGCTATGTGTGTTAGTGTGATCAGTTCTTGTTGTCACATAATCAGATTGGTGCTGTTTTGGTGTCTACAGATGCCCCTTTTTGGGAAGCGCTGCACATGGTGCAGTGCTGAGAAAAAATAGATAATGAAACTGCAATGGCATATCTCAATCATGCACGACGACACAATCACCCTGTAACCCATGATGAACTAATGGCCCAACTAGGCATAATACTAGGGCATGAGTGGTGCATAGACCCGGCCCACTGGCATCACATGTTGATTCCACTCCTTTGGGAAGATCGCGAGCCACTTCCACCCAGATATATCATAGCACCATCAGTGCTAAAGGCAGACCCTGTCCTCCTATCCATGCATAAGGCCAATCCATTCATGCTAATCCCTACAGAGCCAGATCCGATGCACATAGATCATCAAGTTGGGGGTACCTCTATTCCCTAAAGAGCCAGTGGGTTACACAAAATGCTCCAAAGGTGTCCATAAAACCTTTGGTCAAACCAAAAGCTCCAAGGATTATCACAATCACTTGGTCATCCCAAAAGGCTCCAAGGATTATCGCAATCTCTTGGTCAACCCCAAAATCTCCAAGGATTATCGCAATCGCTTGGTCATCCCAAAAATCTCCAAGGATTATCGCAATCTCTTGGTCAACCCCAAAAGCTCCAAGGATTATCACAATCTCTTGGTCAACCCCAAAAGCTCCAAGGATTATCGCAATTGCTTGGTCATCCCAAAAAGCTCCAAGGATTATCACAATCTCTTGGTCAACCCCAATAGCTCCAAGGATTCTCATAATCGCTTGGTTAGCCCTAAATGCCCCAAAGGTATTTATAAACCCTTTGGTCAACACCAAATGCTCCAAGCGTTACCACAACTGCTTGGTCAAAATAAATATTCAAAAATCAACAAAAACAATATAATCATCAAAAAGCACAAAAACAATTGCATTTCAATTCCATGCATACTCAAAAAAAAAAAAAATCAAACATCACAAAAACATTTGCATTTCCATTCCATGCATTCTCATAAAAATCAAGAATCACAAAAACAATTGCATTTCAATTCCATGCATTCTCAAAATACAAAAATATAGGTTGCATTCGACATCGTATCCATACATTGCATAGTTGCTGGTCATACAAGTCAAAAGCACCATAGACTGTCATTACTTGACAAGTTCATCATTTTCCACATCAAATCCATTTTCATAAATGCATACATCCATCATAACACCACCATCATTTTTCGCATCGTCAGTTGTCTCCTAATGTATATAGGGTTTTCGTCATTCAACTGTTTTTAAATTTCTAGCCAAAAAATGTACACAGTTAAGCAGATTTTACACAGGAAAGTTTTACTTGGATCACGCCTTGTTACGTAGCATCCCAACACAAATTAACACACATATAAAAATTCCTAAGTTGTGTGAACGAAAGATGAAACCTGCACAGTAATCTAGGTCACCATAAGCGAAACGGTTATCTTGCTCATCCCCCTGTGTGAATGACCCCAAGAATGCTGAGAGTTGGAAAAAGGACAAGCATCCTCCCTACCCAATTCCCTAAGAATCCCAAGAGTTGCAAAACATCAAAAATTTGCAAAACATCAAAACACTATAATTTGACATCCTACAGTGCACACATCAAAAGGCACATACAATAGTGATTCTCATCACTCGAAATCCAAATCCCTTGCTCAAAAAAAAAAAAACATATAATATCACAACAATAAATAGTGATTTTATCACTACAAAGGAGCAAGTATCCCAATACAATTGAAGAAAAAAAGGGAGTTGAACTTGAATCCCTGGAACTCTCAACATTTCGACAGGTCATGAGGCAAGCTTCAGTACCGGTTTGGTTGATAGCCTATTGGTCACTAGCGGTAAACCTCCCACATGATGATATATCTGTCACATTAACTTGTGTACAGATCAATGTTTGCATATGGATGAGCTAGCTTATGGTATCCTAGATAACATTGTAGATTAATCTGACTAAATACAATAAAGGAGTTAGTGGCGCTAATTAGGTGATCCTCAGTACAGGGTCGGTTGACATCCCATCTGGCACTGGTGGTATCCTGAAAAATACCACATAAACGAATTCAATTGCACACACAGGGATGTGAAATAACTTGGTTAAATTCAAGTCAGATTTACACCTTGTTCAAAAATCTTGCGAGATAAATGTACAGTCTTGGCTAGTTAGTTAAAATATCTGAATCTCAGAAAATCTTAACTACATTTTAACAACAACTGTCACATTTTATTTCGTACATCACCATCAAAATATATGCAAAATACAAAAACAAAGTTTTCACATGCAAAGTCATCCCATTAGTATCGCAAGTCAGTCAAATCTTGTACAGTCTATGGTGCATCGACACATCATCAACAACTCATCTCATTCATTTCATATGCATACATCATACAAATTAGAAACATCACATTAATAATCGCCTCTGCATACATCAAACACATACATAAAAACACACCACAACAAACACAATAAAAAAAAACACAACAAAACAACCAAACTATAAAAATGACAAATGCCAACAAAACCACTAAAAATTGTCGGACAAAAGTGCTCTTGCACTTAACCTCTTGGAATAATAAAACTGATGTCGGGGTTTACCTTGTCATTATCTTACTCCCCAAGAAGGCTACCATAGTCGAACCGCTCCATGGGAAGACAGATTTTTGCCAATGTTAACCCCAAATGGCATCCCAAAATGGGTTCACACCCACCAAAAATAGGTCAAAACAATCAGGAAACTACTCGACCATGCACTGGATAACATCTGAAGGCACCCTCACTTAAGTCATCTTGGGTCAAGCGACTCGTCACTTTTCTCATTGCAGTCATTCCTTCATCAATTTGTCGCTTGAGGGGGTAGTCACACTTAAGTCACCAATCAACAAACACACACCCAATCAAGGCAATGACATGCATTCAAAGAATCATTGACAAATACAATCACGCTCCTGCTTGGGGTAGCAAACAAGCAATAATCACTAATTGATCAAACACTTGGAATTCATGAATCATGAACACAAGGTTCCCCCGTGGATAAAAGGTTGTGCCCTTTGCCTATTCATGACTAATCAATGACCAAGCTCAAGTCACACCTCACCGAAATAGGTTAATACTTGGAATCAAGTTCCTTAGCTCGTCAGAAGCAAGGATTCAAGAATGCATGCCCTTTCCATACTTGGGGCATCAAGATTTGGTTAGGTTACTGAGAAAACCTAATCATTAGTGCTTTGGTTATCTATTTTTGCTTAGCACTGCACCATGTGTAGTGCTTCCCAAAAAGGGGCATCTGTAGACATCAAAACAACACCAATCCGATTATGTGACAACAAGCACTGATCTCACTAACACACACAGCCCCCAGGGCAGCCCCCAGAGGTTAAACAGTGGTTCTAACCACTCACACAGTAGTTTTACAAGTCAAGGATCAATTTGGCATCTTTTATACACTCAGTTACTTATTCGTCCCACCTAGGGACGAGTGCAGATTTGTACTCATCCTACCCAGGTATGAGTGCGGATTGATACTCGTCTCACCAAGAGACGATTACCAGCGCTCGCTTTGGGGTGGGATGAACACCAGGTTTGACCAGAAAAAAGTTAGATCTCGGTGCATGACAACTCAGAACTGCCACTTAGCTTTTCTTGCATGGCATAGGAGTGCGAGTGAGTTCTTTTGAAAACTCATATCTTCCAATTGACTTTCCCTTCACTGCATGGGAATGAAAGTGAGATTTTTAAGACAACTCAGATTTTCCACTTAGCTATTCCTTCATTGCATGGGAGTGCAAGTGAGATTTTCTAAAACATACAAAGACATGCACAGAGGCAGTTAAGAAGCCCTTAATCAAGAAGAAGTCTTCTCTTCACACAAAAAGCATTCATGCAAAGAAACACTTTTGCATGTTAATTCAAAGAGACCCCTTGGGTCTATAAAATGGTGAGTTTCCTCACCCAAAAGATATATAGAGAAGGAGCATTTTGAGCGACGAAGTGCTGCTAATTCACTTGCGATTTGTGTTTTCAACATCCATAATCTCTTAATCGAAAGAGAGGTTATTGGGTGACTTTTGAAGGCACGAATCAAGAACCCAAACCCCATTATTTTGACCACAATATCCTACTAATTTTTTGACAACACATCACATCAGGTTTTGGACCCATCCCAAGCGGATTGGTGTTGAATCAAAGTTTCACCCGCGGGTGGTTTGCCTTCGGGCACCCCCCCCCGCTTTATTTCTTTTATAGTATTTAGCTAGTTTCATGTTTATGCTTTTGTCAAGTTTTAATTTCATTTAGATTCATTTTAACCATCGTTAGATTCATATTTTATTTTTCATACACAGGTGCTACTGATTCTTTGTTTGTTTCTTTGAACACATATTTGCAGCATTAGAGGAGCAGCGAGGAATCTACCTTTACCAATGCAAGCAACGACAACATTTTGGGTACCTCTATTCCCCCGATGCTTTGGCCTCAGTAGGTGATCCTGATAGCTAGCAGTTGCAGAGGCGTATTGCTCTCGCTATGTATATTGTTCTTGAGGAAGGTAAGGGTTTTCCTTGTGCTCTCTTTCATAAGTGAAGAAGGAACAGGTGGAGTTGGCTCGCCCTGCCTGAGGAGCCTTGTGCTCTGGATTTGTCCTTGTAGTCCTGACAACTAGAGGGGGTGAAGGAGGGATAGTGTAATCATGTGATTCCTCCCGTCGAACCCTATGTTGACCTAGTGCTTTATTGCGTGGTGACCAATCATAGTGAGCATCTAAGGGAGCTCTCCTATGGATGTACCCCTCATGGGAGGGTGTGTGCTGGGTGTTATGCTGAACAGGAGTGCCCCTAGAAGAGGTACCCCTATAGTCCCTTTTCGTTAAGGTGTGTAGGGGACTGCCTTGTGTGTTAGGTCACCAAGATGGTATTACCAAATCTTGGGGACTATAACGGATGCGACTCGTGCCTCCTTGGACATTCTCCATAGCGTATGCCCATGAGTGGGCTTGACTGCAGGTGAGCACCATGACGATGTCTCTCTAAAAACCCTAAAAATTGAAATGAGTCATATGGGGCCCAAAATTGGGGTGCGCATACCTCTTACCATAGATAATCCATAAATAGAGTTTCAAGTCCTAACTCTAAATACATTAGGATATTGACCTCCGAACAGCTCAAAAAGCATAAAAAATTAGGTTATCAATTTTAAAACCTAATTTCGGGGCACTAGATGATGGAATTTGGCCCCGAAAACTGAATTTTCTAAGAAAATAAGACTCTAGGGAGTCATATTTGTTTAAAATTATCCCAACTAACTCCCTATAAAATTTCACGTCAATCGGAGCTATGGTTGAGAAGTTATGGCTCTGGCAAGATGCACTAAAATTTAGGGAAAAATATAAAATTTCCCATATTTTGTTGGATGGTCCTGCATCACTTATGGGCACATTCAGGGTGCTTTTGGGTTGACCAAAGGGTTCATGGACACCTTTGGGGCATTTTGGAGTGACCAAGCGATTGCAGGAATCCTTGGAGATTTTTGGAGCGAGTGACAAAATGCGTATATTTTTATCTTTTTGTTTATGATTTTTTTTGATGATTTTTTTTTTGTTACACTAAGCATAAATGAACACACACATACACAAACGATGATTATCTCTTTTAAATATTAATGGTGTGTCCTAGACTGGTTTAGTGTGTTTTGATGATTTTGTTTTATTTTTGAAAGTTTTGAAGAACATTTAAATGCAGCATGTTGGCTCATATGACTCCCATAAATGGTTGCCCCTTCAATATACCATTGCCGGACCGATATACCAACCTCTCTATATACCCGCCCTTATGTGAGGGAGACTATAGGTACGTGATAGCAGATGATACGTGGAACATAGGCAGTATAGAAGGGGAATCGCTCTTTTTATGACACCTACCATAGAAGACTTATCCTCATGCACTAGGAATCACCCTAGCTACACTCGGTCAGCTTTCATCAGGATTTACGTCTAGCAACAGTCGCGATCGAGTAATGGATGCAATATATCAAGCCAAATTGATAATGGAATCCACCTTTGGTCTTGCTCAAGGGTTGGGGTTTTACGACCAACTCCTTGGTTTAAGAAACCACGTGATGTGTGGGGTTCATTTTAATTTGCAAAATTTGAAACAGGCAAACGAAAAATAAATCTTTCCCTAAGCCATACAAAACTAAAAACCAGAAAATAGAAACACAAAAATTTTACAGAAGCTTTAAAACCCCTACCTCTTCTCTGCCCAACAGGATGTTTCTAATTTGCTTTGAAAATTGCACAAGAATATACTCGTCCCTGGGTGAGGCGAATACCAGAACAGTAATCGTCCCAGGGTGAGACGAATAAAATATTCATCCCGGGGTGAAACGAATACAAATTATGTAATTGTCACTTGCAGATACGAATAACAGTCTGATGTTGAAAAATAGGTACCTGTAAAAAAACAAGCAATTTCAGATCAGTAATTTAACCTAAAAAAAATAGAGGACAGAGGTCCCACCGTGATCACCATTGAAAGCACGAGATTTCGAAAACAAAAAGGATAAACTAAAAATGCAATGTAAATGAAACTAAAATAACGCTTAACTCCTATGTTATTGAAAAATGCGTAAAAAGAAAGAACATGAACACAAGATATCAAAGCAATATAAAAAGAATGACCCTTTTATTGATATGCTTTACAAATTCATGTTACAATGCGTCTCCTTCCTTTTTAGGGGATAGGAGCGTTAAATGTTGGTCTTTTACAACTTGTTTCAGAATTCCTTCTTTCGCGTGCCCACATATAAGATGGGCGAACCAAAACATTGTCGCCGCTTGTGTTGATAAAGGTAGATTCCTCACTGCTCCTCCAATGCTGCAAATCTGCGTTCAAAGAAACAAACAAAGAATTAGTAGCACCTGTGTATGAAAAATAAAAGATAAATCTAATGATGGTTAAAATGAATCTAAATAAACTAAAAACTTGACAAAAGCATAAACATGAAACTAGCTAAATACTACAAAAGAAATAGTCACCAAAAGCAATAAAGTGGGGGGTGCCCGAAGGCAAACCACCCGCGGGTGAAACTTTGCTTTGACACCAATCCGCTTGGGATGGGTCCGAAACCTGATGTGATGTGTTGTCAAAAAATTGGTAGGATATTGTGGTCAGAAAAATCGGGGTTGGTTCTTGATTCGTGCCTTCAAAAGTCACCCAATAACCTCTCTTTCGATTAAGAGATTATGGATGTTGAAAACACAAATCGTAAGTAAATGAATTAGCAGCACTTCATCGCTCAAAATGCTCCTTCTCTGTATATCTTTTGGGTGAGGAAACTCACCATTTTATAGACCCAAGGGGTCTCTTTGAATTAACATGCAAAAGTGTTTCTTTGCATGAATGCTTTTTGTGTGAAGAGAAGACTTCTTCTTGATTAAGGGCTTCTTAACTGCCCCTGTGCATGTCTTTGTATGTTTTAGAAAAGCTCACTTGCACTCCCATGCAATGAAGGAATAGTTAAGTGGCAAATCTGAGTTATCTTAAAAAGCTCACTTTCATTCCCATGCAGTGAAGGGAAAGTCAATTGGCAGATATGAGTTGTGAAAAGAACTCACTCGCACTCCTATGCCATGCAAGAAAAGCTAAGTGGCAGTTCTGAGTTGTCATGCGTCGAGATCTAACTTTTTGTTGGTCAAACCTGGCATTCGTCCCACCCTGAAGTGAGCGCTGGTAATCATCTCTTGGTGAGACGAGTATCAATTCACACTCGTACCTGGGTAGGACGAGTACAAATCCGCACTCGTCCCTGGGTGGGACGAATAAGTAACTGAGTGTCTAAAAGATGCCAAATTGATCCTTGACTTGTAAAACTGCTGTGTGAGTGGTTAGAACCACTGTTTAACCTCTGGGGGCTTCCCTGGGGGTTGTGTGTGTTAGTGCGATCAGTGCTTGTTGTCACATAATTGGATTGGTGCTATTTCGGTGTCTACAATATTACAATGAATTATGTAAATCAAATATTGTAATAAAAGTAGTAATTCATGTCAAAACATCATACAAGGCTCAATATTTAACTACACATGAAAGTGATAAACCACATGTTGTATTGCTTATAATATGAAAATGTACAAATTACAAAATATGTCAAAATGCCTCATATACAAATCCCATTGAAAATTGTTCTCCATCAACAAGACAAAGAACCTTCACAAAAGGCTCTAAGACTTGAAAAAAAAGAAAAATAATTTAAAGAAAATATTATACAACATAAATAAAATAAAATAAATTTATAAGTGTAGTATTTTACCTTGGTGGCCTCATCCATGGCCATCTAAAAGTCCTCTTCAAACACATAAGTATAGACATTATGCCCCTCAGGTGACATTCGATATCTTGCAACTGCTTCAAAATTCCAATCATCACTCACAAACATTTGCTTCAGTGACCCTCTTGCATTATAAATGCTTTGCAATGTCACACAGTTTTTGGTGAAGCATGTAATGCCAGGCCACACTAGCTCCCTCCCATTAGTAAATCACCTCATGAGGTTAAGGACCCATGTATGGTTGTAAATTAATTTTGTAATAGTCTTAGCCTTCCTTACAACATCTACCATTCAAGGTAATTTCCTAGAGTCCTCAAGGAGGAAATCGAGACAATGGACTGCACATGGGGTCCAAACAATAGTAGGGAATCCTCTTATATGCCTTATATGCTATTATGATTTCCATGATTATTTGGACAACATTCTCCTCCCCAGTCTCTAACACAACTTCCAACAACCTTGTAAGCATTTTGGCACACTTAACTATTGATAATTTTGTCACATTTCTCAAGGGGTAGAAAAGAAAATCAAATTTTGTACCGCATCTTGTAAAGTTTTTTCTTTGTTGTCTTTTTATTTTGAAAGTTGTAGCAATTTTGGCTTTCAATGCCACCCCTTTGTATATAAAGTAGAAAAGAAAGAGCTTCGCTGTCAAACAAGCTAGAGAAAAGAGCTTCGTCGAAAGAGAATGAGAAGAGCTTCACACCCGAAGCATTTTCAACACTGCTTTGGGTAGAGTTTCTTGTGAAGTAGTATTACCGAAGTAAATTACAAGGGTAGCGATAAAAAGAACTTCGGGCCCGAAGCGCTTCAAATATTTACTTCGGGCAAAAGTTGAGCGAAGCGGCATCCAAAAGAACAACTCCATCGAAAAAGGAAGGTCCAGACCACGGCCTAAACTGGCTAAGGCAAGAAACTACTTCACACCCAAAGCATTTCTAGCAGCTACTTCGGGCAAGTTTTCAGTGAAGCGGCATTGCCGAAGTAAAATACAAAGAAGCCAAGGCAAGAAACTACTTCGCACCCGAAGCATTTCTAGCAGCTACTTCGGGCGAGTTTTCAGCGAAGCGGCGTTGCCGAAGTAAAATACGAAGAAGCCAAGGCAAGAAACTACTTCACACCCGAAGCATTTTTAGAAAATACTTCACCAGAAAAGTTTTCGAAGCACCCACTTCGGGCCCCTCCATCAGTGAATCATTTTTACTTCGTCAAAAGTCATTGCGAAGCATTTGCTTTGGCTAGCTTCCGTGCGAAGTACTTCTACCCGAAGTAACAAGTCATGGAGAATGCAACATCTTTGAAGACAATTGCTTCGGCCAAAACCTCCTGAACCACAATTTTGAAAGAAGATCGCAGCGAAGCATTTCTCCAAGCCATCAGCGAAGCGATTTTGTCAGCAAAGTGGCAAAAACAAAGAGGCCCATTTTGTGAAGTAAATATGCTTCGACACTTTCCACCCTCAAAGAAGTTTTGCGAAGCTTAATTTTACGAAGTACAAACCAAGGAGAAGTTATTGCTTTGGCTTAGAACCATTGCGAAGCGAAGTTGTGGACAAAGACTTAGCGAAGAGCTTCAAGGGCATGCATTCCTAGTCGGGTATTTTCCTGAGGCAATCAAGTGCCTCATAAATGTAATTTTTCATGTTCGGTAAGCTCACTGCTCATTTTTGGCAATTGAAAATGAAGTATTAGGCCATGATGAAGAGCCCAGCGAGCATGGCAGCCACTTGAGCACCACACTCAGAGGCCAAGGACGTCTAGACGGCTTATCAATGCATCTTTCCATGGTTGACCCAGTCATAGTTGCCAGTTTTGGTAACGGATTTGAGAGCTCGATCATGAGAGTCTCGGGGAGCCAAATTCTCAGGGCTCGAGGGAGTACTTCTCATTGCTGTGTAATTATGACTCAGAGGCTCGGGTCCTCTATAAAAACCAAGCTTTATAATGTAAAATGGGGGTGACTATCTGCTAGAAAGCTACTATAACTTGATGTCCTACGATTAATACTAAAGAGCTTTGGGCTCGATTTCTCTCTTTTATGCTACCTTCTTGGCTTGATTCTTTTGTCTATCTTCGTTTGCATACTAAGAAAGTTGAACCTTGCGTCCGGTGTGCGATCGGGGACTGTACCCTAAAACTCATTCTGAAGGATACATAGAAGTGGAAAAGCGTAATATTGGTTTTATTTTATGCTGCCTTCTATGCTTGATTATTTTGTCTCTCCCCATTTGCATACTGAGAAAGTTGAACCCTACGTCTGGGGTGCAATTGGGGACTATACCCTAAAACTTGCCTGGAGGATACATAGGAAGGTTGATATTACGTTTCTTTTGTCTATTCTTGGTGTTCTTTGCTTCCATTTGAGTTGCCTGTTAGTGATCGTGCTTCCTGTTCTTCCCCACATTAAATCACCGATCTCTCTTCCCTTAACCCTTTTGTTTATTTCTCTAACCTTAACTCCTTTTATCTCTTTCGCGTACTCTTATCCCCAAACACCCAAAGTAGTTTAGGATAGGATCCGGCCTTTCTCCAAAGATTGGAACGAGGGTCATCCCTTCCCCTCGGCCTTTCAATGTTGGTCCAGGTCTAGGGTGCATACACTCACCCAAAATCCTTTCCTAGGCAGATTTGATGACCAACAGTTTTTGGCGTGCCCGATGGGACCAAAGTCCCATATTTTAAAGCCCAAATCTTAAACCCGTCTTCACCGAGGCCAATAGCTCTAACAATTTCCCGGTGTGACCTAGTCAGTCTCACCTGATTAGTGGTAGTGAGGACCGATGCCCTCATTACTGAAAGACTCTTAGCATCTGGCGACTCTATTTACCCAAGAATATTTAAGTCATAAAGACCAGTACCAAAAGTTTGTGCCTTCATGCAAACAAGATGGAGAGTTAAGAATAGAGGAGAGGAAACTGAGTTCTTTGATCTAGATATTTATGCCTTTGGGGAGAAATCAAGGTTGGTCACCCTCGAATCATTATTACGTGGAACGTCCTCGCAAGAGGCAGCTGTTGGTGGACAAGGCCTAATTTTTGATAGTACAACATCTAATTTTCCTCCCAATCCTCCCAACTCATCGAAGCATCCTAGTCCCTTCATTCCTGTTAGTTGTCCTACTAGCAATCAAGGAGGAGCTTCGGGAATTCATGTTTCTCAAAATCCAGGAGCAAGTATGGCACAACAACAACAACAACAACAATAGCAAATGCAACAGCCACTTTCGCCCAGGTTGTGCCCAGCATGGGATTCTTTGTCACCACTGAATCTAGCGGGACAAGGGCAAGTGCTGCATGCTACCATAAAGAAGATCCCAACGTTCGATGGAACTGGTAAGACTGCTCTGGAGCATATCCAGGACATAATATCTTTGGCGGTGATCCATGACATTACAAAAGAGAAAATTATGGTAAAGCTTCTGGTCCTTTCCCTTAGGGGAAAACTCCTCTACTGGTATAGATCTCTACCACCTGGTAGTATTACGAGATGGGATCAATTAGCTAGGAAAATGATGGGAAACTTCAATGAGTCTTCTGATCCTACCTCTCTTCTGCATTAGTTCACTTCGATCAAGAGGTATCCACAAGAATAAATCATAGATTTTAATGTTAGGTTCGCTCGAACCTGGCAAAGAGTGCCAGTTGGACTTCAAACAACCGATGAAGCTGCAACACTCTATTTCCTTCGAGCATTTAATCCTAATATCAGTATTATGGTAAGATATTCTAATGTTAATACTTTTCCCAAGTTATATGAGTTAGCCAAGAGGGAAGAAATGGATTTGATAGCTATAGGCAAGCTTCCCCAAAGGATGTCGACACCCATACTTCCCGAATTCCTTCAATTCTAGTATGCAAGTGCAGTCGCTTCTCAAATATCTACTACCCCTGCGCTCCCAATTTCATCTTGGAACTCAAATCCTATCGTGTCTCAAATCACTACTCCACAAATTCATTTCCCTACATTTTCAACTCCATAGCCCACTATCACTTCGGCATTTCCTGTACTACCAGCACCACCTCAACACCCCACCCTGCCTCCAATACCGACGATGGCTTCATTGCCACTCATTTCAAAAACCAATGATATAGAAACTAAAATTCTATAGGAGATGCAGTCTCTGAACTCTACAGTTTAGATGTTTTCAAATGACATGACCATTGTGAAGAAGAAGCAAGCGCAACAAGAATTCCTACCGAGAAGATCTTATCCTGTGCCTGCGCTTACCAAAGACCAGGCAGTCCAACAAGGGAAGGCTTCGACAAGAAATGCTGCGATTGATGAAGCTCCAAGAACTTTCAATTATGTATATTGGTGCTCTACGTGCAATGATCCGCATGAAGAAAATACCTACACGCTGCACCAACACTATGTACAAACACTGGCAAATAGTAGTCATAATGGTCAAGTCAACGTCATTAGGCAGATGAGTCAAAACCTAACCATTGGCGAGGAGGAGCCGGTTGTAGTACTTACTAGAGGAGGAAAGAAGGCAATAGAAGTAGATGCTACTCAGATGGCTCCCTTAAAAGAGCAAGTTCAACCCAAGAAAGGACAATCATCCTCTTTGGCTCTGAACGAAGCTCCTCCGCCTGCACCAGTCAAAGAAAAGGCTCAAAGGGCCTCTATCGAATCACATTAGGTAGAAACTAAGGAGCAGGCTAAGGAAAAGCTCAAGTTTCCTTCACTGACCAAGCGGAAAAGGGTTGAAGCTACAGAGTAGTATCGTACTAGTTACGAGCCCAGAAAGGAACCTCAAGTGCTCAAATCCCTGGCGTACAACATTGTAGAGGAGTTAAAGAAGATCCCAACCAAGATCAGCTTGTACGATGCACTGCAACTACCTGGACAGGTGGACTTGCTGCAAGAATCATTGAAGACAATTAAAGAAAAAAAGGCAGCATCACTTGCTCTTGTGCATACCCTATCCACGTCTATCACAGGAAATAACAGACCACCTCCGTTCTACCTATCCCTACAAATGGAAGGGTATATTGTACATAACTACATGATCAACTCTGGGGCCGCTACAACAGTCATGCCAAGAGCAGTCTACAAAGAAATAGGAATGGAATATACGTGAAGCAGCCAAGGTGTACTCCAGTTGGATGGTACTCCAGTGAATATTGTAGGGGTGATCAAGGACATTCCTATCCGACTATATAAGATGCCTCAGGTCATAGTCATACAAGAGGTAGTTGTAGTCGAATTGGAGCCATATTTTAGTACGTGCTTGTCAAGGGAATTCATGGCAAAACTGGGTGGATATCTATCTATGGATTACTCTCATCTGGAGATTCCATTCAAAGGAAAGAAGGTGAAGATCTATAATGAAAAACCTTCTTCTTTTCTTGTGCAGAAGATATCCGAGGAAGAAAGCAGCGAACTAGTGAATGTAGTAATGGAGGAAATAGAGCAAGTAGACTTGGTCGAGGAATCTCTTGCGCAACTAAGTTATGAAGATGAGTTCTCATTGGAAGACTTTAATGCCATGGTGGAGACTGAGATAGAGTGTTATGTAATCGCCAAGCCTAAAAAACACACTCAAACAAAGAACATAACAAGTTCCAAAGAAGGACTATGGAAGTTGTTCTTCGATGGAGCCCGATGTAAAAATGATGTTGGGGCAAGGATTCTTCTAGTTTTGCCATCCAAAGAGAAAAAAGAGTATTGCTACCGGTTGACATGGAGTTGCACTAAAAATGCAGTGGAATACGAAGCATTATGCCTAGGACTCAAGAAAGCTGACAAGTTAGGCATAAAGCATCTTCAAATCTTTGAAGACTCTGAACTGGTATGCAACTAGGTCAAAAATAGGTATACCTTGAAGAAACATTATCTAAATTCATACCGCAGCAGGGTATGGGACCTGCTTGACCAGTTCGAGTCTCTCAATCTGTAGTCTATTTTGAGAGAAAATAATTGACGTGTCGATGTTCTGGCATCCATCGCAACCAAGTACTCTCCAACAAAATACATGGTGCACAATCCCAAAGCTATGAGGATGATCTACAAACCCTCTGTCCTAGACAAAGATCTGCATTGGCAAGTCTTTGACAACGATGAGCAGATTGTAAATTTCATGATCCAAGAAGCCGCCACAGTCGAAGACAGAAGCTCTGATGAAGAAGAGTATGAAGGTCTAGTTCAATTGAAGAACAACTGTGTTCCCAAGGTACTGGTCACTCTTGAAAGCCTCTTTGATCATAATGATCGAGCACTCTCTCACATAATCAAAGTCAATGAAAATTAGTATCAGGATTTAGAACTTGAACCTGGAAAAGCAATAAAGGTCAGAACCGACTGCACTTTATAAGAGATAGAACAGATACAGAATTTGTGCAATTTTTTTTTTGACATAATTGCTTGGTCCTATCAAGATCTCAAAGGATACAATTGGCAGCTGGTTCAACACACAATCGAACTACAGGAGGGGGTCAAACCTTTTTGACAAAAGCAAAGGCCTATTAACCCGAAGATCGAGGTCCTGATGAAGGCCAAACTTCTAAAAATGCTTGAAGCAAAAATAATATATCCCATCAAGCATTCTTCTTAGGTTGTGAATCTAGTCCCCGTTAGAAAAAATAACGGAGATATATGGTTATGTGTGGACTTTCATAACCTAAATCAGGATTCTCTCAAAGACCACTATCCTCTCCTACAAATTGATTAGATCTTGCACTCGGTGGCTAGAGCTCAACGCTTCTCTTTGCTCGACGGTTTTTTTGGATATAATCAAATCTGGGTCAGGGACGAAGACCAGCATAAAACAACATTTACTACCAAGTGGGGGACATTTGCTTACCAACGAATGCCATTTGGTCTTTCAAATGCTGGTGCCACTTTCTAGAGGGTGATGGATCTTACTTTTGGTGAGCTTCTAAATAAGGTTATCGTCATCTATCTGGATGACATGACCATTTTCTCCCAAAGAAGGGAGGATCATCCACTACATCTACAACAAATTTTTGAAAAGTGCCGAGAATTTGGCATCTCAATCAATCCAAAGAAGTCTATATTCACAGTCAACAAAGGAAAATTGTTGGGACATGTGATATCAGAAAAGGGCCTTGTTGTAGATCCTGATAGATCCAAGGCTCTAATGAAGCTCCCACTCCCAGCAGACAAGAAAGGTCTTCAATATTTCTTCGACCATATCAACTTCATGAGAAAGGTTGTCCCTGACTTCGCCCAGGTCATCAAACCAATGTCTCAACTCCTTAAGAAGGGAGCTGAATTCAGCTGGATGGAAGAAAGAAAGGAAACATTCAAAAATATTAAGGCTCGAATCGCTTAGGTGCCGGTCCTAATCAACCCTGACTACAGTCAAGATTTTATCATGTATGCCATAGGAGAGCCCAAGAGCTATGTTGCTGTCCTAACACAAAAGGGTGAAGATGGCGAAGAGTGTCCCATCGCATTTTTGAGTCAGGTGATCAATCCCCATGAAGAAAGATATAATTTCATAGAACGTTAGGTGCATGCAGTAATGAAATCACTGAGGAAGTTCAAGCAGTTCATCTCCCAAAGTTGAGTCACAGTTTTTGTCATTCACCCCGATGTGCACAATTTCATCATCCAAGGAGAATTGGGAAGCAAAAGAGCTGGTTGGGTGAACAAGATACAGGAGTTTGACATTGAGATCAAGCCCACAAAATTGGTTCGTGGCCGTGCATTGTGTCAATAATTGGCAAAGAGCGCAGTGGCCGAAGTGACAGAATCTCAGAGGAATGAATTACCAGCTGAAGAGTGCTTCGCTAACCAAGAAGAAGACAAGAAGGATTGGCTTAGTGAGATAATCAGCTATTTCAACACCAGCAAGTGTCCTTCGCATATAAATGCATCACAACGAAGACATTTTAGGATGCGGTCCTCCAGATACACTCTATGCCCTGAAGGCCTATTTTTTAGGAATATTGATGGCATCCTTCTCAAGTGCATCAAAGATGATGATACAAGGAGAGTCTTGGGAGAATTCCATTCAGGACTATCAAGAGGTCACTTCGTAGGAAGAAAAATGACATTAAATATCATCAGGGTAGGTTATTATTGGCCCACACTCTTTGTCGATGCCTTCGCAGTTTGTCGCAAATGTGAGCAGTGTCAAAGGTTCGTCGATCGAAACAAAAATGCTACAATGCCCCTTCATTTGATACAAGTAGAGGCACCCTTTCAACAATGGGGGCTAGATTTCATAGGGGCCGTATCATCAAACTCCTCTGCGGGACATAAGTTCATCTTGACTGCAATGGACTACTTCACCAGGTGGGCCGAAGCAATTCCTACAAAGCATGCAGATCAAGAAACTATAATTGCATTTCTAGAAATTTTAGTCACCAGGTTCGGCATTCCCAAATCTATCATCACGGACAATGGCCCTGGCTTCACATGCACTAAAATCAATGAATTACTCTACAGATATGAGATATATCATAAAGTATCCTCCAATTATTATCCACAAGGCAATGGCTTGGTAGAATCCACCAATAAGACTCTATTGAGGATGCTAAGAAAGCTCATAGAGATAAACAAAAGGACTTGGCATCTCCTTCTAGATTGGGCTTTGTGGGCCGATTGAATTTTTTTCAAGAAGTCAATCAAGACTTCACCTTACGCCCTGGTTTATGAAAATGAGGCCATCTTACCCATTCATGTGGAGATCCCTGCACTACAGTTGTTAGAAGCAGAAGATGGAGTTAGTCCAATGGAAAATAGATTAGCTCGGCTACTGCAACTAGAGAAAGATCACGAAGAAGCCTACCAAAACTTTTCTAAGCATGCTCAGGTCACCCAAGATTGGTTCAAGAAGAAGTTATCTGATCGCACATTCAAAGTGGGAGATCTGGTATGGAAGTGGGACTCCTGGAAGGCCAAGCTTGGGAATCACGACAAGATGGACGCCTTTTGGGACGGGCCGTTCAAAATTATGAAGGTGAACTCGGCCAATTCATTCATCCTCAAAGATGCAGATGGCCAAGTCTTGCCGATCTCTGTCAATGGTCTTCATCTGAAGACTTTTCACCGCTAAGGTAAAACATGATTTCTCTTTAAAAAAAAATGCAACTTCAAAAAATAAATCGCATAAAAAGAAATGCTTCGACAAATAAACTTCAGCGATTTATAAGCTTTGGGAGGAGCTTCGGTGAAAAAACATCCGAAGTAGCTACTTTGAAGAACAAAGTGCCAAAGTAAATCTACTTCGAGAACACTACCCCCGAAGTAAGTACTTCGGGGAAGAAGCTGCTGAAGTAGAACTACTTTGGGAAAATTCTGGCGAAGCAACTGCTTAACACAATTTTTTCCAAAATGACAATTTTTTTCGAAATGATTGTATATATACTTCTGTATATAATTTGCATTTGTATGTACATCCTGTTCCAAGGTCGCAAAAGCCAAATACCACTTCTAAATCCCCTTCAGGGACTTTTTATGTGAATAAGCGGTTGCAAGGAGGTTCACTGCGAAGAGCCGAACCAAAGATCAAACAAAGGCACGAAAAGTACTTTGCACCCGAAGCATTTTCAGCAGCTACTTCGGGTGGCGATTTTGCGAAGTAGATTCCTTGCGAAGCAGTTTCCAGAAGGGTAAAGCTTCGGCAAGCAACCTTCACAAAACAAAGTGGCAACGTGGCAAAGAGGAAGTACTTCGGGCCCGAAGCAATGAAAGACAACCTGAACCAAAGGTTCACTGCGAAGCATTTTTGGCATTAATTTCCCAAATCAGCAATGCGTGAAGGGAAATTTAAAATGCACCTCAAAGAACATGCCGACGGTAACATTAAAAGGGTTCGAAGCGGATGAATTTAAGGCAAACATAGCAAGGCACATCCCGAGGCAATTTAGTTAAGATAAAAGCCCATGCTGAGGTATGAAGTGGTAGTAGATTGCATCTACAACACAGAACATAATCATCAGGGCATGTGGCCTCACCGTACTACATCGTTGTAGAGCCAATCAAAGGACACGATAACTTTCTTCGTTCGAAGTGCTAATTTAATTTTGGTAGGTGCCATAAATTAAGGTAATTACCTATTTTAGGCTATAAAATGCGAAGCCCTATCAAGGAGAAGTTTATTTGTCTCCCAGTTCACGCAAAGCTAAGAGCCTTTGGTAACTCTGCAATTCTCTTGCCTTTGCATCTAAGCCCTTCATATCGAAGCTCTTTGTATCAAGCACTCCGCCGCTATCATTTTTGCCATGGGGAAGAAAAACTCCAAGGAGAAAGGGAAGGAGCCCGAAGTTGCAGGCCCCAAAAAAACTAATAAGGGCAAAGAGGAAAGAAGGCATACTCCAAAGAAGGTCGACCCCATCACTCACCCTAAGAAGCGGCCAATGGATCAAGGAGATGAGTCTGAAGAGGAGTAGCTTGTGGACCCACAAATTTATGGGTGGGAAAATATTAGAGACACGGAGTTCTCTAAGGATGTATCCGAGCTCCGATGCACTATTGAATTTATGGTGAGCAGACTCACCCTAGAGAATAAAAGGGTTGCTACCTATTATTCTCAGATTTACTGGTATTTGACCCTGCCTGCTCACCACTGCCAAGAGCTAATCTATGCTATCACGCAGAATTACCAGCCTACATCTAGGCAGGTGTTGGACGCTTCAGGCCATAAATTATTTTCCATTCTGAAGGAAGATGTGCAAGCAACATTTACACCATAGCAAGGGCCACCCAAGGGTTATTCAGTTCGCAATGTAATTCTAAGTGAACAAATGGAGAGGTTCACTTCTAATAACTTCATCTTGAAATTTTTGTGAGAAAACCTCAAAAGCGGGCTCACTTCAGACAAGCTGCCCCAAATGCCTCTACCCTTGGTAGCTTTCAAGAACACCGACATTTTCTCCATCATTGCATGGGTGGTGGGCCTGTCGACAAATGCCTCGGTACAACCCTAGAAGGTGTCTTTGGCCGAATGCATTTCAGGAGGGGAGTTCTATGCCCCTGATGCTGCAATATTGAGCACCAACCCAATTTTCTTTGATTGGGCAGAATGGATGGCCCGAACCTTGCATACTCAACTCGCTAGTATGAAGAGTTCGACGACGGGCTCGTACTTCACACCTTGCTCCCTCCTAGTCTGGTTGTTTTTCTACCAGGTTCATAAGTGATTCCCCCATATTGCTATCTCTTCAAGCGGCAAGGATGGAAATCCTCTGCCTGTGTATGAGTGGACTCCTCTCCTGTTGAAGACAGAGTCCTACTATTCTTTTAACCAACAATTCTTGGGGTCCGCCATGCATTTGTTGAGGGGTTCTTGCCCTCGGGTCCCCCTCAGTCTGAGAGATAAAATAGTGCAAGAAAAGAAGGGAGATTTTTTTCAATTGATACAGGGATTGGTTATTCGTATGTTTAGTTTTACAAGAAATCCCTTCCTGCTTCCTGTTTTCCATTTTAAATATCAATTTGCATTGGAGGTCGCTTGGCAGAGTGACGTGACCAACGTTGTATATGGCCATGGTCAGAAGTGGGCACACACCTATGACTTTCCCTTCAGGATGGGAGTAATCGAGGTATATTCCTTGAAACAGAATGTTTTCCTAGAGGAAAAACTTGCCAACTTTGGCCTGCTCCAAATTCCTTAGCAATGGCTCTATGATCCCTTGGGAGTGATGAGGGATCACTTAAAATTTAAAAATTTTCACATCTGCCCTCACCCAAAAATTGTGGAGCAGAGGAACAACCCGAATGGGAAGGATCTAGAGTGGCATTTGGAAAGAATGAGGACATTGCCACCCTGGCACGAATTCTACCCCATGGAGGCTGAATTTGATCCCGATCAGTACCCCCTCCCAACTCCAAGCTCCACATTTTGGAGAAAGGCAAAAGACGATTTAAAGGAGGAGTTGAAGGATTGGAGCGAGAAAAAATTAGGGGAATGGTGGATAATGAGAGTCCATTGACAAAAGATGAATTCTTACGAACTCTTGGCAACGGATAAAGACTTCGCGATTCTTTATGATGCCAACGTTGAAACCTGGAAGTCTATATCCTTTGCTGATTTTGTTCCCCCAGCCCCCTCGAGATCAGGTGAAAGTCCTAAAGGAACTGAAGATGCCTCGAACGAGGAAGAAGCTGAGGCTACCCCAGAGGCACTGCCATAGGGTCCATCAAAAAGCCACGATACAAGTGCCGATGAGGTAGAGCAACCATTGGAGAGAAAGAAAAGGAAGAGGCAAGAGCAAGTTCAAGTGCCTCCAAGCCACCCAAAGCGACCTCGCACAAGTCCGCCAAGCGTTCATGCTGAACAACCTGCATCTGACCCAACCAAAGAAGGTATTGAAAGTGTGGCACCTCCAAGTGCTAGGATGGTCCCGAACATAGATGTCATCAATGTGGAGGAACTCCTCCAAGAAGGGGACCTCGAAGTAGAAGTCACGGAGGTTAGGAGCATCGAGGCACAAAAAGAGCAGGAGCCGATTACACAAGAAGTCACAATGGCCACTCTGCCAAGAGGGCACGCAGGTACGTGCTCACTACCCTTTACCCTCACCTCTCACACATCCACCATGGCCCCAACCAAAAGTTTTCCTCAATCTCCCCTGCAAGGTCAATCACCCCTCCACATTGTGCCCATGGCCATTTCGAGTTCACCCCACACTTTGCCTAGCCACACTTCACCCGAGTCATCTAGCCAAGACAAAGCCACTAAAACTTCTTCGCCCACTCACGTTGCCAATCCTTTAGCCCTCATCCAGGGTGAAGACAATACTTTACCACTAAACCCCATGGCCCACACCCCCATCATACAAGGCATTTTAGCACTCTCCAAAGCCCCCGCTGCACCTGTCACCGAACCTTCTGGTGAGGCATTCCCCGTTAACTCCTTATATTTGTTTACCCCTGTGGCTGGAGATCCGACCTTATTTGAGTCTGAGTTGTCTATGATAAAGGAATGTCCCCTAGCTAAAAATCTACTTCAGGCCCAACAAAACTCAGAAAATATGTTGAAGGAGGCCAGAAAGAAAAGAGGGCACTCTTTATCCCAAGTTGAGAAATGTGCAGTCTTTGATTTAAATGCTGGAAAATTACACAAAGTGAAAAAGGTCTCCAGGGTCCAGAAGCCTCTGAATGAGATGACTCCAGCGGATTATGACTATCAGGAGAAAACCAAGGACCTGGAACACCTGAACATAGACAATGAGTCTTTGTCCATGCATGTTGGGGTCGAGACCTTCCGAGCGTATGCAAACATTGCAAATCAGCATAGGTTTGAAGCAGAGAACGCCAACATCAAGTTGGAGGAAGAGCTAGCTAAGATCCGCTCCGAGCTGGAGGATTCACAGAAATAGTGCCAACTGTTGAAAAAGGAAACACGCACCCTCAAGCAGCAAATACTACAACTACAGTGTTCAACCGAGCAACAAGCGCAGAGGCAGGCCAAGAACGAGTTGAAGGCCAAGGAGCTTGAAAGTAAGATCTTGCAGACGCAGCAGTAGTTGTTTGAAAAAGCGAGCTTGGAGCTGTTTGACAAAAGAAAAATCAAGGAGATTCACTCTCACCTGCTCAAAAATTTTAGATCTCAAGCCTCCAATGCCTTGTCAATTTTGGCCTATATTACGAAATCCTGAAGTGCCACTGCCGAGGGAGGGCCAATCATCTATCAGATAACTCAAAAAGCTAGAAGTTGGCTCAAACTAGCTTTCGATGTCAAGAGCGCAAAATATCAAGACTTGCAGGTCCCTGCAATGAGTTGAATAGCTAGGGATTGGGCCGTGGCCCGAGCCATAGTTCGTGCTTTCTTCTCTAAGGCACAAAAAATGCAGAAGGCAAAGGACCTCCTAGACATGTTCGAGAACGAGTAGCATGCCTCAATGGGCTACTTTCAGGACCTTTCTTCCATGGGCTTCCCAAGCTTCACAGATGACAATGGGAACCTCCTGACCAAAGAAGAGATTAAGCCAACATGGCTTCAGTTTGAAGGTGACGTCTCAGAGATAGACGGATGGGCGGAACCAATAATAGAAAGGCAGATCACCGATTACCTCTTGAGATACTGCAAGATCGCAGCCTGCCTAAATGATCTGTATACTAGAGCCCAACATGCAGACATCAAGAAAATTGATCGGTTTCGAGTGTTGATCAAAGCACTACAAGATCTAGAACCCTTCTCGAAGAGTGCCTGGTCCCAAGTCCACCGAACCATGAAAAAAATCCATGAGCATCTTGCTTCATTGCCACCGCAAGAAGCCACTCCCAAAGAGGCTACACCAGAAGAGGAAGGCAAAGAAAAAGAGGAAGCGAAAGAAGAAGGAGAACAAGAACCAGCTATGGAAGCGCTCCCAGAGGCAGAAGGAGGAGAAGGATTGGGAAAGGACTCTAGCCCAATGGATCAGAATTAAAGGGTTCTCCCACCGAGACGAGCTCGTTGCCCCGCGAGCCGCCAAGAATGTTGACAATTTTGTCACATTTCTCAAGGGGTAGAAAAGAAAATCAAATTTTGTACGACATCTTGTAAAGTTTTTTCTTTGTTGTCTTTTTATTTTGAAAGTTGTAGCAATTTTGGATTTCAATGCCACCCCTTTGTATATAAAGTAGAAAAGAAAGAGCTTTGTTGTCAAACAAGCTAAAGAAAAGAGCTTTGTCGAAAGAGAATGAGAAGAGCTTCACACCCGAAGCATTTTCAACACTGCTTTGGGTAGAGTTTCTTGTGAAGTAGTATTATCAAAGTAAATTACAAGGGTAGCGATAAAAAGAACTTCGGGCCCGAAGTGCTTCAAATATTTACTTCGAGAAAAATTTGAGCGAAGCGGCATCCAAAAGAACAACTCCACCAAAAAGGAAGGTCCAGACCACGGTCTAAACTGGCTAAGGCAAGAAACTACTTCGCACCCGAAGCATTTCCAGCAGCTACTTCGGGCGAGTTTTTAGCGAAGCAATGTTGCCGAAGTAAAATATGAAGAAACCAAGGCAAGAAACTACTTTGTACCCAAAGCATTTTCAGCAAATACTTCACCAGAAAAGTTGTCGAAGCACCCACTTCGGGCCCCTCCATCAGTGAATCATTTTTACTTCACCGAAAGTCATTGCGAAGCATTTGCTTTGGCTAGCTTCCGTGTGAAGTACTTCTACCCGAAGTAACAAGTCATGGAGAATGCAACATATTTGAAGACAATTGCTTCGACTGAAACCTCCCGAACCACAAGATTGCAGCGAAGCATTTCTCCAAGCCATCAGCGAAGTGATTTTGTCAGCAAAGCGGCAAAGACAAAGAGGCCCATTTTGCGAAGTAAATATGCTTCGACACTTTCCACCCCCGAAGCAGTTTTGCGAAGCTTAATTTTGTGAAGTACAAACCAAGGAGAAGTTATTGCTTCGGCTTAGAACCATTGCGAAGTAAATTTGTGGACAAAGACTTAGCGAAGTGCTTCAAGGGCATGCATTCCCAGCCGAGTATTTTCTCGAGGCGATCAAGTGCCTCATAAATGTAATTTTTCATGTTCGGTAAGCTCGTTGCTCATTTTTGGCAATCAAAAATGAAGTATCAGGCCATGATGAAGAGCCCGATGAGCATGGCGGCCACTCGAGAACCACACCTAGAGGCCAAGGACATCCAAATGGCTTATCAATGCATCTTTCCATGGTTGACCCTGTCATAGTTGCCAGTTTTGGTAACGGATTTGAGAGCTCGATCACGAGAGTCTCGAGGAGCCGAATTCTCAGGGCTCGAGGGATTACTTCTCATTGCTGTGTAATTATGACTCAGAGACTCGGGTCCTCTATAAAAACCTAGGCATTATAATGTAAAATGGGGGAACTATCTGCTAGAAAGCTACTGTAACTTGATGTCTTGCGATTAATACTAAAGAGCTTTGGGCTCGATTTCTCTCTTTTATGCTGCCTTCTTGGTTTGATTCTTTTGTCTGTCTTCATTTGCATACTGAGAAATATAAACCTTGCATCTGATGTGTGATCAAGGACTGTAACCTAAAACTCGTTCTAAAGGATACATAGGTGTGGAAAAGCGTAATATTGGTTTTCTTTTATGCTGCCTTCTGTGCTTGATTCTTTTGTCTCTCCCTGTTTGCATACTGAGAAAGCTGAACCCTGCGTTCGGGGTGCAATTGGGGACTGTACCCTGAAACTCGTCTGGAGGATACATAGGAAGGTTGATATTATGTTTCTTTCATCTATTCTTGGTGTTCTTTGCTTCCATTCGAGTTTCCTATTAGTGATCATGCTTCCTATTCTTCCCCACCTTAAATCATCGATCTCTCTTCCCTTAACCCTTTTGTTTATTTCTCTAACCTTAACTCCTTTTATCTCTTTCCCGCACTCTTATCTTCAAACACCCAAAGTAGTTTAGCATAGGATACGGCCTTTCTCCGGAGATTGGCACGAGGGGCATCCCTTCCCCTCGGCCTTTCAACGTTGGTCTAGGTCTAGGGCGCATACGCTCACCCAAAATCCTTTCCTAGGCAGATTTGATGACCAACATTAACATGTGTCTATGCATCTACTGACTTGAGGAATGCAGTTCCTCCTATAGAGGCAACCAAAAAAATTAATCAGGGCTCTTCCCCTCCCATCCGTCCATCCATTAGACATTATAGTGCAATCCTTGTTCCTATACACCCTACGTTGGTCTTCAAGCATAATATGAAGTATAAAAAAAATTAGTCATGTACATTGCATATTGATATTATCATATTAATATCTATAAAAAAATAGTCATGCCATATATATATATATATATATATATATATATTTAGTCAAGAAAAATACCTCAACCTAAATGTTATCCACAGATTGTCAAAGGAGAGGGCCCCTAAGGTCGTCATAAGTCTACACCTTAAACCCTGTGATGCAACTTGCAATGACATCTATCATGCGCTGCTAGTATGGAGACCTTGCCACATTGAAGGAAATGTCAGAATAATACCAAAAAGTGGCAATGGTTGTCCTCATTGCATTATGCTTCTCTTGGTTCCATGCAGCCATATCCTTAAGCGTGGATTGTGCCCTTGGCACGAAATGGTCTACAAAATGGGACTCGTTTGTCCCACTAGTTGCTTGTGCACATGATGGAATCGAACTCCCTTATTGAAATAGGCTAAATTTGTTTCCCGTATGAGGAATTTGGGAGGGGGTTGATATGACATCGGTATGTATTTTTTTGAGAGTATATATTTCCTTTGATGCAACAATCATGGCCTCTAATTTATTTCTAATTTCTTCTGGAACCTTAGGGCATACCCTTACATATTTGTAAGTTCTCTATTCCAAATTTAATTTGAGGTGATTAACTCCTCCATGAAGAGGTTCCTTACAAAAATTACATGTAACATCCCCTTTATTTGCCCTTGGCATTCCATACTCCCATGCTGCATCTCAAGAACACAAGCTTATATTGAGAGGGGGGTGAATAGTATAAGACCAACTTTTATTTTTCTTTCCCAATATTATCCAATATAATCAATGGCAATGTCAATAGAAGTAATTAAAGCAATGCATAAATAATCACACACAATAGAGACACCAATTTAATGTGGTTCACCCAATGTGGGCTACTCCATAGAGAAAATCTTTCACTACAATTTCCTCAAAAAATCTCTTGAGAATCAATTCCCTATTACAATGTTTATGGATCTCTATCCATAGGAGACACCAATCCCCTAAGGCTTTGATTTGTGGATCTCTCTCCACAGGAGAACTCTTTCCCCTTTTCTCTAGTTTGTGGAAATTGATCCAGGAGATCTTTATCTCCTCAACTAGTTTGTGAATCCAAAAAATTAGGAGACAAATGATTAATAATATTTTATTATTTGCCTCCACATTTTACTTCATTGGAATCAGACCCAGAGGAGGGAGCTAGGAGGAAGATTTGAAATCATTGGAGAGAGTCAAGCGCAGAAGCACCAATTCCAATTTGGTGACTTTATTTCATTTTTTCTCTCCTCTCATTTCCTAAGTTTTTTCCTAAGTTGTTAATTGAATTTTTTTAAATTAAGCCCGAAGACATAGGAGGTAGAGATTTCCCAATTATTTTGGACCACCTCACCCCATCTCAACAGGCGAGTAGGCCCGCACGAAAGGGTCAAAGAGGGCCTACAACAAAAGCCTGAATGACCAGGCCCAGACTCCGAAGCTGATCAACTAGGTAGATTTGAGCTGTCGTCGATTGAGTTCAAAATCAAGCTCACAATTCCATAAGGATTGCGTCACGACCTACATCCCTGAGGCACACCACAGCCCATAGGACCCACACCTCCAAAAGCTAGCCAACAGGAGCGCATTGAGGGTAGGAGCACCCTCACGCTCCTAATGGCCTCCCTGATTGGGAGCGCATTGAGGGTAGGAGCACCCTCATGCTTCCAATGGCCTCCCTGATTAGGAGTGCATTGAGGGTAGGAGCACCCTCACGCTTCCACGTGGCCTCACACTCCTGGCAGAAGTGCATCGGGTGCTCGATCCTTTGCCACCTGGACAAATCTCAGCAGATCACATGGCGAAGCCATCTAGGTGGTGACACGTGGCAAGGATAGGAAGGAGACACATGACCCTAATTGAGAGATGACACATGGCAAAGCCATCTAGGTGGGCGAGGACAACAAGGAGACACATGCAATGAGGTGAAAATTTGTGGTTGGGCAGCGAGCTGCCATGTGGCAAGTTATCATTCGTCGTGTAGGTGCAACATGGCGGAGGGAGGCAAAGTCAATGGACTGATTTCCCGCAGGCAATCGTTCAACTAGGGAGGAGTTGGTGTTTTTAAACACCAAAATTTTTTCCTCCTTAGTGATGTGGGACTAAAATTCCCACATCCTTTTTTTTCCTACTGGAGGCGGGAAAGCATTCAATTGAAGGCAAGCCCCCTCCCATTCCCATCGGGCTAGCTAGCCCGATCGGTGAGGGGGGGTCGGAGCTAAAACTCCCGACCAATAGGTCGGGAGTTTGACCCCCATCGGGGGTGGAATATTTTGCTCCACAGAGCAATATGAGGTAAATTTTTATTTTTTTATTTTTTAATTTGTTTTTTTTTAAATTAAAAGTTTTTATATTTATTTTTACTTTTAATAAGTTAAATATAAATTATAATTGAAGAATTTTTTTTTTGATCTAATTTCTTCCAACATTATAATTTTATTTTTCTTATTAAATTTTTAAAATTTATGTTTAAATTTTTTATTTAAACTTTTGCAAATTTTAAATTTAAAAATTAAAATTAAGCAACCTATTTTTGCAAAATCAACAACAAACAAAGGATCTTTTGTCTTCTTCTTCAAAGGAGATATCAAGACATATAAGAGCACCATTTTATTTTACAAATTAGGAGACCTATTTTCTTATCAAAACCCTTGTTTATTTAGCATACAATAAAGGATCAATCTTGAATTCTTTTTTGCAAATTATAAACACAAGGAGACTCAAAATTTTGTAAATTTCAAAGGCAAAGTGTGCATTTGTTTTCTCCAAAGGGGGATATAAGACATAATATTGCACATTTGTTTTTGTAAAATTGAGAATAATTTGAAGCCTTGGGTCCATAAAAACTAAGTCGTGTGTCGACTAGTTCTAGAAGCCTTTCAAAAGTGGGTCGTGTGTCGACTTATCTTGAAAGGAGTGCTATTTGTTAAATTTGCAAAACAAAAGGAGGAAAACAAGAAATTGTATTTCTTTTGCAAATTTATAACACAAAAGTGAGGAGCACTTAAAAAAAATCAAACTTGTTTATTTTGCAAAATTAGAAAAGATAGGCAATTGTTTATTGTCACATTATTTGCAAAATTTTAAGACAAGGAGGAGACAAAAACATATCATTTTTTTGCACAAGACATTCATATTTTGTTGCAAAAATTAAAATGTGCATTTTCGATTTTACTCAACACCTTCAGTGGCAAATTAGGTGCATTTTTGGTTGCATCTGACACCTAGGTGACAAGAATTTTTGTGGGCATTCTTGTTTGATTATTGCATTATTTCTTTTGCAATTATAAGTCATAGAATCAAGAAATTTCCATACCCCAAAATTTCACTAATAAATTTGTGTTAACCATTGCACAAATTTAAAGCCAATATTCATTTGATATTCTCTCCTAAAATCAACAAAACCCCTAATTCACTCTTATTTGTTTGGCTTAAACTCCTCAAACTGATTATTCCTCTTCAAAGGGAGTTTCAGGTAGGTTCCATTAAATATGTTTTTGAGTGAATTATATTTCATCTCTTATTTTTTTGGATTAATTTCCTCCAACTGATTATCTTTCTTCAAGAGAGTTTTTAGGCAGGTGCCATTAAATACCTCTTGAGAGTGAAAGAAAGAACAAGTTTTTAAGGAACCTTGAAAGTAGCAATTCTTTTGCACTAAGGGGGGATAATTCCTTTCTTACTTCAAACACAAATTTTGACAAAAGGGAGATAATACTTGTAAAGATAATCATAACAGTACTTGCAATAAGGAAGGATGATTTGGTGAAATTTTTGATAAAATTGCCTAGAAAACATAGTTTTGCACAAATTGTAAAAATGACAACCAAGACACCATTCAGTGTTGGTTTCAAAAAAAGCAAAACTAAAATGGCAAAGGCAAATTATAGAAGCCATATTTCTAGTGAAGTGTCTCATTCTGATTTTGATTCTAGTTCAAAGAGAGCACTCAGAGTGCTCATGGCTAAAACAGTATTGTAGAGGAAAAACACGTGTTACCTTGAGCAAAACACCATTTCCTCTCTCTCTTTTTAGGATTCATAAATAGCATAATTTTTTGTTTGAAGTACTTGCAATAAGGGGTGATTGTACCTCTTTTAGGCTTCATAAATAGCAAACTCTCAATGTTTGAAGTACCTGTAACAAAAGGAGAGAATTTTATGGTGTAAAATTGCCTGGGAGGCAATATTTGTAAAATCCTTCACAACACTCTTTTTTTTTTGTGGAAAACATCCCAAAAGGGATGCCACTTTCGGGTAAGACCCAAGGAGGCAGGGGTATCCATTCCACCAAAAACGCCCAAGACTCGGACCTGGCCTACCACCTTTGACATACTCAAGGAGCAAACAAACACACAAAACCAATTTAAAAATAAGTAAATAACAACAAAAATAATAAAATAAAATAAAAAACATGCTCCTTGAGTGTGTCAAAAACAAAAGCACAACCAAACACGCACAATAAGATAAAAGAAACCACAACACAAACCACATAGAAAAACACAAGAACCACATAACAAAACACAAACAAGACAAAAACAACAGAACACTACAAAGACATAACCCAAAAAAAACATGAAAAATAAACACAACCAAAACCTAAAAAATTAAAAAATAAAATAAAAATAAAAATAAAAAACAACCAACAATAGACAATAAACAAAAACAAAAAAACATAGAAAACACTCACACATAAAAACACGAAATAACACAAACAAAGAGAAACCCAAGAACAAGAACGAAAAAAACACAAGAACAATAACAAAAAACATTAAAAAAAAAACAAAACAAAACAAAAAAAACACAAGAACAACAAAAAACAACACAAAGAACACAAAAACAAAACAAAAAAAAAAACCCACCCACCTTAAAAAACTAAACAAAAAAAAGAAATAAAAAATGAACAAAACAATGACCTATCTAGACCAGAAGACTATTAAGGCAAGAATCAACAGAGGAAACAAAATAAAGAATAGAATGAGCTAGGGAACTAAAAAAAACTGAATGAACCAAAGAGAAGCAAAAAAAAAACAAGAAGAAACTAGGTACCTTCAATTTTGGAGCCATCCAAAGAAATGATAGAAAGAAGAGCTTCCCTAATTTGAGAAGCCCACCATATAGGAGGGTGGCCATAACAAGTAAGATCACCTTTGTCCAAAGCCCAATTAGCTAAAGCATCAACACTCTTGTTTTGATCTCTAACCACATGATTGTAATCAACTTTCAAAAATCCCATCCTGGATTAACCGAATCTTCTCAATAATTCTTTTTATTCTCCAATGCACCTTATGATTCTTAGAAGGATTCTTCAAGAGATTAATCATAAGTTGAGAGTCGGACTCAACTAACACCTTTTCCCATCCAACCTTAGTAGCCTCCTCGAAGGCCTCTAAGGATACCATACCCCTCAACAAGGTTATTGGAAAGAATACCCAAATTCTCAAGCAAAAGTAAAAACCAGGGAGCCATCCGAAAGTCTACCAATTCCTCCCACACTGGCTTTTCCAGGGTTCCCTCTAGAGGCTCCATCAATATTGACTTTTCCAAAATCCTTAGGAGGAGGTTGCCAATTTCTATTCCTATCCATCTTACTAATACTCACATTCCCTTTAAGTTGGTTGCCCTTAGAAGGTTTAATCTTCAATATTTGCATCACTTGATCCCATCTTTGGTGGGAGTTTTGGGGGTGATTAAGGAGATGATGGACTGATTCAACTAAGTTGGCTATGGTCTTTTGCCAAATATAGTGAATATCCTTCCTATCTTGATTAAAAATTTGGTTGTTCCTTTCATTCCAAATATTCCAAAGAAGAATGGTAGAACCCATCCAAACTAACTGCCTAATAAAATGATCAACACCCTCTTGATTAGGCCAATCCCTCCAAAGTTGTTCAAAAGTAAAAAAATTGGACCACTGTAAGCCAAGTAAAGTGGCCATTCTCCTCCACAACTCAGAGGCTAAAGTACACTCAATAAAAATATGGTTGATATTTTCTACATTCTCTTCACACATTTCACATCTAAAAGGGCCATGAAAACCATGCTTCATAAGTTGCTCACCAATAAGCACCCTACGATGCAATAAAAGCCAATTAAAGAACCTCACCTTAGGCTAGAGCTTTTGAGCCCACAATCAAGAAAAGATGTCAAAAGAATGGTTGGGATTATTATGGCATAAGGTCAAATAACCTTGAGCAACTGAATACTCACCCTTAGTAGTGTTGTTCCATCCAAAACAATCATTTTCATGGGACCAAGAGAGGGATCTCATATGAAGGATGCCTTGGATATCTTGTCTTTGCCTTTCTGGGATTTGAATAGGCCAGTCCTCAATAGGGATCCAATATCTACCAACCTTTGAATTACCAGTATGGTACCGAAATTAATTAGCCACCTTTATCCAATTAGCTCGATGAAGCTCCTCCATCCAAGGCCTCCAATCGGGAAACTGAGTTATCAAAGGCTTGTGACCATCCCAAGAATCTGTCCAAAAATTTGCATGTTGACCATTATGAATGATCCAAAATAATTTTTTCTTTATCAAATCCTCACCAGTCTTAAGAACTGCTAAAATGGGAGAACCTTTGGTAGGAAGTTGATAGCGAACAAGGTCTTCAGGACTTTTGTTCTCAGCATATTTAGCACTGAGATTATTGGCCCAAAGAGCATTGGGGTTATGCAACATCCTCCAATATAATTTAGCAGCTAAAGCTTTGTTGTTATTAATTGAAGACCGTAATCCTAACCCCCCTTCACTCTTAGGAAGACATAAAGTATCCCATTTCACCAAGGCCCATTTTCTTTTCTCCTTAGTACCACTCCAAAGGAAACGATGATTGATTTGATCCAATTCTTGAAGAACAACCTTTGGGATATTCAAAATGGAAGAAACATAAATAGGAATAGCTTGAAGGACTGATTTTACCAAGGTGATTCTACCCCCAAAAGAAAGCCACTTGTTGGTCCACTTTCCAATTTTCTTCTTGACTTTGTCCAACAACCAATTCCAATCTTTATTTTTTTGCCTTTGAATATTTATGGGAATACCTAAATAAGTGATTGGAAGAGAGGTCTTCTTATATCTTAGTTTATCCAAGACCATGGATTCCTGTCTAGCAGAGTAGTGAAAGAAAATAACTTTAGATTTGTCTTCATTGATCAACTGCCCAGTAGCCTTAGAAAAACAACTAATGATTTGCTTAATATTAGAAGCTTCCTTAATCGTAGCTTTACCTAAAAGAGTAGAGTCATCCACAAATTGAAGATGAGAGATAGGTCTAGCTCCATGAGCAATGGTAACTCCCTCAAGGGTTTTGTTTTCCCTCTTTTTGGTTATAGTCCTACCCAAGCATTCAGCAAGAATGATGAATAAATAAGGGGATAGCGGGTCACCTTGCCTAATACCTCTGGAAGCAGGTAAAGATCGAGAAGGCCTACCATTGATAAGAACTAAGTAGGAAACTGAAGAGATACATCCCATAATCCAATCCATCCAATCCTTAGAGAAACCAAATTGCCTCAAAACTTTGATAAGGAAGTGCCAATCCACTCTGTCATAAGCTTTGGATAAGTCTAACCGAATGAACATGGAAGGAGAATTTTGCATATCCATGGAATGGATGGCTTCCCGAGCAAGAACTATCTCATCTACTATTTGACGTCCTTCCACATAACCCCCTTGCTCTGGGGAAATAATCTTATGCAAAAGAGGCTTCAACCTTTCTCGCCATGATTTTAGTAATGATTTTGAGAAGAACATTACATAAAGCAATAGGTCTAAAAGTTGAGATATGATCAACCTCTTGAGCTTTTGGAACAAGAGTAATATAAGTTTTATTGATAACCTTCAAAATTTCTTTGGCTTTCCTGGCTTCTTCCACCACCTCTAATAAATCAACATGAAGGATATCCCAAAACTCTTGGTAGAACTCAATAGGAAAACCATCAGGACCTAGGGTTTTCCCTTTTTGCATTTTAAAAACTACTTGTTGAAGCTCATTGATAGTAACAGGAGTAGTCAAAATAGAGTTCTCCTCAGAAGTGATAAGAGAAGGGATTGATTGAAGAACATTATATTGTGAAGCTGAGTCAAGGGGAGTAGTAGCAAAAATATTGGAAAAGTAATCAACAACAATAGAGTTCATGCCATCCCAAGTATAAACAACATCTCCAAAATCTGATTTTAAGGAAGAAATAAAGTTGTGAGATCTTCGAGCTAGAAGATATTTGTGGAAGAAATTTGTGTTTCGATCTCCTTCTTTGAGCCATTGAATTCTAGATTTTTGCTTCCATAAGATTTCTTCTCTTTTTTCCCATTCCTCTAACCGAGTTGTGAGTTTAATTTCATCTACACTTCTCTTCTCTCGTGAGGCCATCTAAACGGATTTTCTTATTCAAATTTTCAAGATGAGCAATAACTTCATGTTTTTTTTTATGAACATCCCCAAACTCTTTCCGAGCTCCAAGTCTTGATTTTGGATTTAATGTATTGCAGTCTTTTGGCAAAATAGAACATCTTAGTCCCATGCCTAGGTTTACCTTCCTTCCACCATTGTTGCACATGAGGTCTGAAGGAAATGTCTCTAAGCCACATTAATTGAAAACGAAAAGGAGAGAAACTCACATTGGTTTTCCACATTTCCACCATGACTAGGCCAATGATCCGAACCAACATTATTAAGAGTCTTCACTTTAGGAATGTGACCATGGATTAAGAAATTTTTAGAGAGCAAAAACCTATCCATTTTATCTCTCCATTATACAAGCTAAGCCTTGCCTTCTATTAGACCAAGTCATAAGGCCATTATCTAGTTGGATATCCACAAGATGGAGGTTTGCAATATATTCGCTCATGAGGTTAGTGCTTTTGTCCAAATTTCTATTTCCCCCCTTTTCTCATCCAGAGAGAGGATGGTATTGAAATCTCCTCCGATCAAGATCCAAGCTTTAGGAAAATGAGAGATAATATGAGTAATATCCTTCCACTTGTCTTCTTTTTTCCTCCAAAGAAGTTGGAGCATAAACAAGTAATGCAGAGCATAATCTAGTTGGAATGTCTACTTTGAATAGCTATAGCCAACAAACCCCAACTACCAACCATATGGTGAATAACTACCTCTTTTGGATCCCAAAGACAAGCAATGCCACCCGAAGTCCCTTGGGAACTGAGGGAAACCACTTTTCTAGCTGGCCAAATTTTATCGGCAATTAAGTCCATATCCTCCATTGACATCTTTGTTTCTTGAAGGAAAACAAGATGTGGATGATTTACCTAAATCATTCTTCTAATTTTATTTTGTTTTGAAAGACTCCCTTTGAGTCCTCTAATATTCCAAGTGATGATCTTCATTAATACCAGGGCTAAAAAAGTTGGGAAGGGCATTAATCTTACCTTCCTCTACAAGATTTTCACCTTCTTTTACCATATGATATTGATTGGTCTTGCGACCTACTTTTTGATTAGAATCCATCTTCAATTTTTTTTCCCTATTTCTTGACTTATTCCAATTGAATTTGAGATGGCTTCTAACCTTGAAGAATGCTCGTACACAGCCAAAATTTTACTAGATGGTTCAACGGAGTCTATATTGGGACCTGCATTATTTGAAGTTTTGACATTTGAAATATTGTTTTTCTTGTGTAAATTTTCTCCTTTTTTTTTTTGTTGAAAACCTTTGAGTTGTTGGTTTGTCTCTGAGTTCTTCCCTTCATATTTAAATTGTGTTTCTAAGATTTCAGTTTCCATTATTTCCTCTTCCTCACTTGGGACATCATTTGTGGAAAGGATTTCAAACATATTAGCTGATGACTTTGATTGATCCTTCATAATTGGTTTTTTCTGAGTGTTCTTCTTAGGTATTTGGAAACATGTCGCGTTATCACGGCTAAGAAGCTGAGCAGGCGGCATGCAATTTTTGTCAGGATTTTCGTAGAAAAGCGTTATGAAAGGCGCAGGAAACGCATGACACGTGGCGTACAAGTGTCGGAATTGCAGGAACGTTACATGCAGTGGAAAATTTCACGTGTTTGGGCATCCAGTATGAATTAAAAGCAAGGAAAAGTGGGAATTTGAAAGGTCATTTGCAGGAAGACGAAATGAAGCGACAAAGGGAATCGAAGAGCCATTGCACTACTATAAAACCAGAAATGCAGATTGAAGGAAGGGTTGGAAATTGCCGATTACAGAGTTGCAGAGACAAGAGCTTCGTGCTATTCTGGGCCTGTACTTGGGCAATTTCCTTCATTGTTCTAGAACTTTTATGCCCTGGAACATTTTTTGAGTGTAATTGAGTTATCATTTAATATAAAATACATAAAGTTGGCATCTCATTGATGAGAAAGAAGGAGTCACTTTTGCATACATGATTTTAATGTCTATCTTTCCCTTCCATATTTCTTAGGCTTTTAGGTGAAGTTTAATGCAAGATCTCTTGGTTGCTTCATGCGAACGCTTGAATCCGGAATTACAATGAGAAACCCTCGAGACCCGCACCTAGCCTATTTGGATTGTGTGAATGTGCAGGTTCATTAGGTTAGGTTGTATGTAGAAATCCTCAGTATCTTCAATTTCATCTAATTAATGATAGCTTTCTGACTATAATTTATTCTTATTTTTATTTATTTTATTTTTCTTTTCAAACCCGTACTTTGTTTTCAGCAGTTTAATTACTGTATTCAAATAAAAAAGCTGAAAATCCATCGAAACTAAAGGTGAAAACAGATTTTATTCATTTTGAGTCCACTGAAAATTCAAGGTTAATAAACCATAGTGCCCCTTGTTAACATCCATTTGCAAACCCTAAGGTGTTCCTAGCATTTTATTTTAACAACATCATTGGTAATCAAAAATCAGCATAACAGGAACCTTGGAGAAATTGTTTTTTCTTTGCAAGCAGAGGATTTAGGACTCGGATCCTACAGGAGAGTGTGCTTTCACAATCGGGTGAAAACACCACTCAACAGATTGGCGCTAGAAGGAGGGCCCGAATCGGTTTATCTATTTCAATTTTCATATCTGAATATTTTGTTTTTGATTTAATTCTGAAATTATTTACGGCTAAACTGCAACATTGTTTTTGTGTTTGTTGCAGGTTTTCTTCGAACTAGCCGAGGGTTTCCTCAGGTAGGCTGGACCCACCACGCCGTATTGCGACCAGGTCTCAAACAATCGGAGAAACCATTTTTCATGACCTTACTGGTACTCCCAAGGGTAAATTCAAGCAAGTCGTAAGCACTCCAGTAGCAAAAGGCCTATTTTCTCCAGGAACGTCGAGTGGACCTACGCCAGTAATATTTGTTGCCCCTAGTGTGCCTATAGTTTGTAATATTTCTTCTACTATTGTAGGTCTATCTACATCAATTCTGAGTCAAATGGCTCAAGCTCTAGCAGCTCCTTGGTATGGAGCTAACAATACTCCTTTGAATATTGCTGGGGATATCCATGAAATCCCCAAGAACATTAAAATATTTTTGCCTAAATACAATCCAGATGGCCTAAGAACAGCAGAAGAACATATCCAAGCCTATAGGGATGTTTTAATTAGGCTGCAAGTTCAGCATGAAGATGTAGCTTGCAGACTTTTCCCCATGAGATTGGATCCAATAGCATATGAATGGTATATATGCTTGCCAACTGGTTCAATCACCTCTTGGACACAAATGGAAAATGCATTTGTCAATCAATTTAGGTCGCCCTTAGATCTTGCAACTATTTACAATCAATTTATTACATGTAAACGGGGCGAAGGGGAACCAATCCGAATGTTTAATCAGAGATTCCAAAAGAACTATAACAGAGCAATTAGACATTTTGCCATCGATCCTGCAGTAGCTTTGCAGATATATTTTGGGGCATTGGACCCCATGACATCCATGTTTGCAAGGCATAATCCTCAGGTCACCACGCTGGCTTTGGCCTATAATGAAGCCATGACTATTGAGTAGCAATTGACACCGCAAGGCTACGGGTTTACCCAGATGCCTATGTTGGGACAGTGTGCTCCATATGGTCAAGTTCCCCAGGAAAATCAACTCATGGCACCACAAATGCCAAGTATGAATGCCTTCCCATATCAATAGTCGTATCCACCAGCATCCGCATATGCACCCATTCCAATCCAACCAATCACAGCCATTCCACCTGTTACTGTATTTTTGCAGAATAGTCAATCAACTACGTAGGAAACTAGTCAATTCAATCCTCAAGCCATAGTTCCTATTTCGAATCCAATCCCAATTCAAGGTATCAATCCATATGGGAATCCAATTCCTCAGAACCCCACCCAAATGTGGAATCAAGACCCCATCAATTATGCAAATCCAATGGGGGTTAACAACAATGTGGTTCCATCAAAGGATGTCTTTTCGAAAGTCGAAGAGCTCAAGAAACTAGTGCATAAACTAAGTAATGACAGGGTTCAACAACAGAAGCATGAGTCCCGTGCTCCTCACCCAAGTCGAAATTTTAACAATAGAGGGAGGCACTGGAACACTAATACAAACAATGGGGGAGTTCCTGCTCCCATTGCTAATCAATTAGATGCTTCCGTAGGCCCTAGCCAATCCAATTCTCTTTTGAATCTTTCAGATTTGGCATGGGAAAGAGGGTGCAGGTTACATAACACAAAAGAACACAATGAGAGGAATTGTCCTGAGATTGCTAGATACACTCATTGTCTTCAAGCACAAGTTGATGATTTGGAACTGGTATCAAATGAGGATCCATTGTATCAGCAAGATGAAAATATTATTGTGATGGAAACAATATATCACTAAGAGGGTGAGAGCGAGGAGGAAGAAGACGAAGTTTTGGAATATGAGGTGCAAGCTTTTCAAGATTTTAGAAAGGGGACTCATGGGTACCATTTTAGGAGTAAGTCTAAAGCCCCTAAAACATCATCAACACCTCCAAACAGTTCTATTCTTCCTCCAGATACAAAGGCAAGTAACAACCCTCCCCCTCCACTCAGAAGAGAAATGTCTAATGACGTCTAGAAGACAGTCAAATTCGAAAAACCAAATTATGACATAGTGGAGGATATGAAGAAGTCCAAATCTAGCCTTTCATTCCTGGACGCAGCTAAATTGCCTGGTCATAAGGAGGCATTGATAAGAGCCTTGAACTCACCTGATCCGATGTGGAAGGAAAAAAGAGCTGAATCCCATCTGATTTTGCGAAAGGAGAGAAGGGATGTCCCGCCATTCTTATTAACTCTGAGAATTGCGGGTAAGAACTTGCATAACTATTTGGTAGACACAGGAGCCACGAGCAACCTCATGCCTAAGGAGATATGTCAAATGTTGGGTCTACAACCGGTTTCATCCAAATGCATGGTCTTGCAATTGGACCGTTCAGAGGTAAATGTAGTAGGGACCTTACATGATGTCAAGATTCAATTAAATTCTGAACCCAGGGTCCAGAAGGTTGTAGACATTTTGGTGGTTAACATCCCAAGTAGGTATGGAATGTTACTTGCGAGAGATTGGATGAAAACGTTGAATGGCTATTTTGCAACAGACTGATCGCATATGTGGCTGCCATGGAAGGGCATTGCTAACCAAATCAGAGTGGAAAACAAACCGAGGCTTAAGGAGATTATAATGGATTTTAACAAGCCGAATGAGGTTCAATTTTCTGAGCCAGACCTAGGGGTCTATGCTCTTGATGTTGAGAAAGTTGTTGATGAACTTAAAGAAGAAGTGTGTCATGGTGGTTCTTCTGAGGAAAAGGATTGCACGTGGTTGCTCAAGTTTGATGGATCAAAGTCTAGACAAGGAGCAGGAGCTGGAGTCGAGCTCACTGGTCCAGGAGGTAAACCATTATTGGCTGCCTACAGATTGCAATTTCCTTGCACAAACAATGTGGCAAAATACGAAGCATTGATCTATGGTTTACGTCTAGCATTGAGCAAACATGTTAAATGCTTGAAGATTTTGGGAGATTCTGAGTTGGTTGTCAAGCAAATCAAATGATAGTATACATGCCACGACAAAATACTGAGCCTTTATAGGACTAGGGTTATGGACCTCATGGAGGAGTTTGATGCATTCAACATAGCCCTTATTTCTAGGAGAGGAAATCAAATAGCAGACTCTCTTGCAGTCACCGCGGGCATGTTAAACTCGGTGGATATAAAAAGATGCAAAAAGTTTTCCATTGATTTGGTTCCTTGTCCATCAATACCTGATAATGTGAAGAATTTCCAGGTTTTTGAATGTGATAGGCACATCTTCAAGTTTGTCACAAACTCGGGTATTTTTGAAAATCAGGTGATCGATGAAGAAAAAAGGTGGCAGGATGAAACAGAAGAAAGTGAAACTGCATATCAATCCAACAAAATTCCTAAAGACGTGGTTTCATTAGAAAATATGTTTGACATGGAATGCAAGAACAAGAAAAGAAAAAGAGTCCCGCTCCCCAAAGATGCATGCGATTCAATTAATCTGGGGAGTGCAGACAATCCAAAGGAGGTGTACATAGAAAAGGCATGTACAGAGGAAGAAAGGAGCAATATAATACAGGCTTTGAAGCATTACATAGATTGTATTGCTTGGAACTACAATGATCTGAATACTTACAACCAAAACATTATCACGCATACCATCCCTTTGAAGCCAGACTCCAAGACTTTTAGGCAAAGACAACGAGTTGTTAACCCGCTATTGGAGCCTTTGATCGAAAAGGAGGTTAAAATATTATTGGAAGTGAAAATCATTTTTCCTGTTAGGCACTCAACCCGGGTGGCCAACCTCGTTCCAAGAAGAAAAAAGAGTGGAGAGATTAGGCTGTGCATAGATTTTCGAAATCTTAATAAAGCCTCTCAAAAAGATAATTATCCATTACCATCAATCGATGAAATTCTGCAAATGGTAAATGGATCTGAAATGATGTCCTTTCTTGATGGATATTCTAGGTACAACCAAGTTCTTATACATCCAGATGACAGGATGAAAACAGCCTTCACTACCAAGTGGGGGACATTTGCATATAAGAGAATGTCGTTCGGACTGTTAAATGCTGGTGCAACTTTTCAACGTGCCATGGATTATGCATTCAAAGGGCTAATAGGCAAATGCATCATCGTGTATGTGGATGATATCCCAGTTTTCTCGAAGAAGAGAGAGGATCATGTTAAATATTTGAAGAAAGTGCTTCAAAGATGCAGAGAACATGGAATTTCCTTAAATCCCAAAAAGTGCATTTTCGTAGTAACGAAAGGGAAATTGTTGGGTCACATCATTTCAAAAGAGGGCATATCCATCGACCCGTAAAGGATACAAGCTATCCAAAACCTACCTCTCCCGAGCAAGAAAAAGAACCGAGATCTTTCTTTGGGCAAGTCAATTTTGTGAGGAAGTTTATCTCTAGCTTTGTCGAGATAGCCAAACCTCTGAACCGGATGCTCAAGAAAGATGTGGATGTAAAATGGAACGAGGAAAGTAGAGTGGCTTTCCGGAATATCAAAGATGCCATTTCCAGAGCCCCTGTCCTTATAAGCCCGGATTACTCCAAGCCTTTTTATATTTATGCTTTTGCATCGTAACACTCCTTTGCGAGTGTCTTAACCCAAAAAGGTGAGGATAGTGCCGAAAAGCCCATTGCATTTTTAAGTGCCCCTCTGAAAGACGCTCAATTAAGGTATTCAATCCTTGATAAGCAAATGTACGCACTTTTTAAAACTGTGAAAAAATTTAGGCACTACATCGTGCACAACAGAATTATCGCCATCGTGCCCGATTCTGTTGTCAAGACCATGTTTTTACAGAATGAACTAGGTGAGAAGAGAGGAAAATGGATTTCGACCATCCAATAATTTGATCTCGAAATCCAACCAATGAAACTAGTTCAAGGACAAGGACTGGAAAAGGCGATCGCAAAAAATAATCTGCAAATAACAGGTCAATGCTCAAATACAGAATACATGGCTAAGGACGACTGGTATGTTGATATTGTGCAATTTTTTTGACTGGTAAGTGTTCTTCTATTCTGAATTCAACACAGAGAAGAGCTTTAAGGCTTAAGTCTATTAACTATCTAATAAAATCTGGTGTGCTTTACAGGAAGAATCATGAAGGCATCTACCTGAGGTGCTTGAACAAAGAAGAAGCTACCGGGGTGTTGCAAGAATTTCATGGGAAACATGGAACTGGTATGGTGCAGCCAATGCTACAAAGACATCAAATCCTGAGAGCAAGATACTACTGGCCACATATTTTCAAGGATGCGCATACCCATGTACGATCTTGTCACATCTGTCAAGTGGCTGCAAATAGAGAAAGAAATGCAGCCATGCCGTTGCAGCCTGTAGTCGAAATGAGACCGTTTGCGCAGTGGGGACTAGATTTTATTGGGGTTATTAACCCAAATTCTTTTGATTCTCACAAATTCATTTTGACAGCTACAGACTATTGTACAAGGTGGACAGAGGCGATTCCTACTAAACATGCCACCACAGATGTTGTGATTAAATTTCTTGAGGATTAGATTATAACAAGATTTGGAATGCCTGACTCTATTGTCAATGACAATGGTGAAGCTTTTATTTCTACACAATTTGCAGATTGGGTGTATGATAACAAAGTGAGCTTAAAGTTTGCATCCAATTACTATCCTCAAGGAAATGGGTTGGCCGAGTCTTCAAATAAGAATTTGTTGAATACTATTAAGAAGTTGCTAGAAAAGAACCCTCGAGACTGGCACAGCCAACTAAAGTTTGCCCTTTGGGCAGATAGGACCAGAGTGAAAGAGTCCATAGGGAATACTCCCTATCATTTGGTCTATGGGCAAGACCCGATATTTCCAGCAAATTTGAAGTTGCAGACCTTACATTTCATACAAGAGTACTTGGGGAGAGATGATCAAGTTGAAGCCAGAGTTGAGCCGGTTGTTGCACCTTGATGAAAAGAGAGAAGAGGCCATGAATCACATGAATAAACACCAGGCAGTTGTCAAAAGGTGGTTTGACAAAAGGGCCAAAGTTAAATCATTCAGAATTTCAGATTTGGTATTACTATGGGACAAAAGACATGAGGAAAAAGGGAATCATCAAAAGTTTGATTGTCTTTGGTTGGGCCCATATCAGATTTCAAAGATTCTTGGGAAGAATACCTTCAGGCTAAAAACATTAGAAGGGGAAGATTTCATGCTACCAGTTAATGGGCATATTTTAAAGCATTATTTTAGCCCTTAGGTTGTGAGACTTTGATATTATTCTTTTGGTTTTGGTGATGGATTTTCAGATTTTGTTTTTGTTGTTTAGGATTGTTAGTTTAGTTAGGATTTTGATTATGGATTTGATTTCCATTGACATGTGTGTTAATTTTAAAAAAATAAAAATAAAAAAAAATATATATAAAAAAAATATATATAAAATTGAGATGTCAACTTATGCTTAAGGATTAGGAGAATATAAAATATTGGAATTGCCTTGTAAAAGCTCCACAAATAGCATAAAACATTTTTAAGTTATATTGTTTGACTTTGTGATACATGAAAGAGTCAGTTTTGCATGACAAATCATTTCATTTGCAATTCAAAAAAATAATGCATTCATGTTCCATCTCACCCTACATACATTTCACCTTAGTTACATATGCATCTTAGGTACAAGCCATTAAGGTGTGTCAAATCCTCTTAGGGTTGTGTTATAACATGTATGTAAGTAGCTCCTAAGGTTGGAAACTGAGTCTTGAGATATCTAGAACCAAGCACGTCTCATGCATTAAAAAGGATCTTGAGCAAAATGATCAAAACCTAACTTGGAAGGAAAGGTTGGGCGAAAGAAGTATTTCATGTCTATCCTATTATGCAACATGATCCTTAAAACAGTGGTTTTGACCACTTCCATTAATCTTAAAGCCTAAAATCAGAGTAGTAATGATAGGGTTAAATCCTCATCGAACTTAGGTTGAGGATCCAATTCCCCAAAGCTTTGATTTGACCCACATGGAGTAGTAAGGATAGGGTATAAATTCTCATCTCGGTTGGTTGAGAATCTGATTCCCCAAAGCTCTTATGTCTCATTTCATAATCAGTCTTGGATTGTAAGGATCGTACTATTTGTCCTCTGCAAGGGATGGGTAGTCATCCCCAAGGTCTAAGTAACAAAATTAATATTTTCCATTCACATCTAAAGTTTGGATTGTAAGGATCGTACTACATGTCCCTAACCAGGATGGGTAGTCATCCCCAAGGTCTAAGAATAAAAAAATAAATAAATAAATTTTTCCCATCTCATCTTTATTTTGGATTGTAAGGATCGTACTACTTGTCCTCTGCAAGGTATGGGTAGTCATCCCCAAGGTCCAAAGAAATGGAGATAAGTTTTGGATTGTGGGGTTAGATATGCCCATGCATGGCATCATGTCTTGCCTAAAAAAAATAAGACCACTGATTGTCTAGAGGGTTAGACTAGCATGACCATTTCTTCCATAGCTGGTTTAATTATTTTTCTTAAAGTGAGGTAATGAACTCTAAATCAGAATAGTAAGGATAAGGTTAAACTCTCATCTCGGTTGGTTGGGAGTCTGATTCCTCAAAGTTTTGATTTCACATTCACTTGCACATGGGTTCTAGATAGTAGGGACTCATAACCAACTTTGGGATACAATAAGGTAATGAACTAGTGGATCCTAAGAGGGTTGGGAAATCTTGAATGCTTGTACATAGTATTAGAAGAAGTACCATGCCTTTTATGGAAGCAAATCTCCTTGCACATTCATTAGGGTACACAAATCATTCACCATCCCATATATGCATTCATGCAAAACTGATAATGGAATGTTGATCAATTTCAAACGATAGGGAATGAAAACACATTGCACACACTAAGCTAATACTTGATGATTCTGATGATTCATGTACTTCGATCTTTGGGCATTTGTTATTTTTCTTATGTGCTAACATGTATTTGCGAGTTTGTGATATGTTTCAGGTTGGGTTCTTACTAAAATGCTCAAGAGCATTTTACAGCAGAGTCGCCATTTTTTGTGGTTGATCCACAACACACCCCAAAATTGGGGACCCACCTTTTTGCAGGCTTGTAGAGAAGAATCTCGGTGACCCAGATGTTAAAATTGAAGAAAAGAGGAAAAAATTCCTAAGTGTTGAAAGGTGTCGCGAAATCGCAACATGTCGTGAAATCGCGACTGGTTGTGCCATCGCTGCCGAAAATAGGAAAGTTGTCGCAAAATCGTGACATGTAGCTCCATCGCTGCCGAAGAGGAGAGAAAAGAAAATTGAAAGTTGTCACGAAATCGTGACATGTCGCTGAGGAGAAAAGAAAAGGTGTCGCGAAATCGTGACATGTCGTTGAGAAGAAAATAAATGATGTCACGAAATCGCGACATGCCGTTGGAAAAGGATGAGAATGGTCACGATTTCATGATGTGTTTTGGAAAGGTGTACAAAAGCGGAAAAACATCGTGATATCGTGACAGGAAATAGTTAAAGGACTCGAAGAGGAGAGACGTCGCGATTTCGTGACCGATTGCAGCAAAGGTGTACGGATGGAGAAACGGTAGCGATTTCGCTACGCCTTGCGAAAAGAAGACTCAAAGTTCAAAACGGTAGCGATATCGCTACAAATTTCATGAAGGCAGGCTCAAAGTCAAAGTGGTAGCGATATCGCTACCATTTCATGAAAAGAAAGCCCAAAGTCAAAGTGGTAGCGATATCGCTACCATTTCATGAAGAGGAAGTTTAAGGTAAAAGTGGTCACGATATCGCTATGAGGAGCTGCAAAAGACATACGGCCGAAAGGAGTGTAGAGATATCGCGACATGTCGCGATTTCACGACATGTCGCGTTATCACGGCTAAGAAGCTGAGCAGGCGGCATGCAATTTTTGTCAGGATTTTCGTAGAAAAGCGTTATGAAAGGCGCAGGAAACGCATGACACGTGGCGTACAAGTGTCGGAATTGCAGGAACGTTACATGTAGTGGAAAATTTCACGTGTTTGGGCATCCAGTATGAATTAAAAGCAAGGAAAAGTGGGAATTTGAAAGGTCATTTGCAGGAAGACAAAATGAAGCGACAAAGGGAATCGAAGAGCCATTGCACTACTATAAAACCGAAATGCAGATTGAAGGAAGGGTTGGAAATTGCCGATTAAGAGTTGCAGAGACAAGAGCTTCGTGCTATTCTGGGCCTGTACTTGGGCAATTTCCTTCATTGTTCTAGAACTTTTATGCCCTGGAACATTTTTTGAGTGTAATTGAGTTATCATTTAATATAAAATACATAAAGTTGGCATCTCATTGATGAGAAAGAAGGAGTCACTTTTGCATACATGATTTTAATTTCTATCTTTCCCTTCCATATTTATTAGGCTTTTAGGTGAAGTTTAATGCAAGATCTCTTGGTTGCTTCATGCGAACGCTTGAATCTGGAATTACAGTAGAAACCCTCGAGACCCGCAAGTAGCCTATTTGGATTGTGTGAATGTGCAGGTTCATTAGGTTAGGTTGTATGTAGAAAGCCTCAGTATCTTTGGTTTCATCTAATTAATGATAGCTTTCTGACTGTAATTTATTCTTATTTTTATTTATTTTATTTTGCTTTTCAAACCCGTACTTTGTTTTCAGCAGTTTAATTACTGTATTCAAATGAAAAAGTTGAAAGTCCATCGGAACTAAAGGTGAAAACATATTTTATTCATTTTGAGTCCACTGAAAATTCAAGGTTAATAAACCATAGTGCCCCTTGTTAGCATCCATTTGCAAACCCTAAGGTGTTCCTAGAATTTTATTTTAACAGCATCATTGGTAATCAAAAATCAGCATAACAAGAACCTTGGAGAAATTGTTTTTTCTTTGCAAGCGGAGGATTTAGGACTCGGATCCTACAGGAGAGTGTGCTTTCACAATCGGGTGAAAACACCACTCAACAGGTATAAATAGCTAGTATATTGCATTACACTAATTGAATAGATTATTACATTTACTTTTCTACTTTTACCATGTAGATATTTACTGTCTTAAATATCTAATGGTTAATTTCCTAAATATCCTAGGTGGAAGAGTTCTAATTCAAACTCTCTTCCTCTTGGGATATTTAGGAAATTAACCATTAGATATTTAAGACAATAAATATCTACATGGTAAAAGTAGAAAAGTAAATGTAATAATCTACTCAACTAGTGTAATGCAATATACTAGCTATTTGTACCTATCAGAGTAAAAGGGTAAATATTACAAAGAATGGAATATTATTCTAACAATTTGTGGATCTCTCTCCATAGAATAACTCTATCTTCCCAACTGGTTCACAGATCACACTTCATAGGAGAACTCTTTCCCATTGCTGTGGTTCGTGGAACTCTATCCACAGTAGAACTCTTTCTCCTTTGCTTTGGTTGGTACTCTTCTACAAGACTTCTGCCCCTACTGCATTGTCTTATGGATCTCTCTCTTAAATAGAATAACTCTATTTAAGAGATATATAGGAAATTAACCATTAGATATTTAAGACAGTAAATATCTACATGGTAAAAGTAGAAAAGTAAATGTAATAATCTACTCAACTAGTGTAATGCAATATACTAGCTATTTGTACCTATCAGAGTAAAAGGGTAAATATTACAAAGAATGGAATATTATTCTAACAATTTGTGGATCTCTTTCCATAGAATAACTCTATCTTCCCAACTGGTTCACGGATCACACTTCATAGGAGAACTCTTTCCCATTGTTGTGGTTCGTGGAACTCTATCCATAGTAGAACTCTTTCTCCTTTGCTTTGGTTGGTACTCTTCTAGAAGACTTCTACCCCTACTGCATTGGCTTATGGATCTCTCTCTTAAATAGAATAACTCTATTTAAGAGATATTTAGGAAATTAACCATTAGATATTTAAGACAGTAAATATCTACATGGTAAAAGTAGAAAAGTAAATGCAATAATCTACTCAACTAGTGTAATGCAATATACTAGCTATTTGTACCTATCAGAGTAAAAGGGTAAATATTACAAAGAATGGAATATTATTCTAAAAATTTGTGGATCTCTCTCCATAGAATAACTCTATCTTCCCAACTGGTTCACAGATCACACTTCATAGGAGAAATCTTTCCCATTGTTGTGGTTTGTGGAACTCTATCCATAGTAGAACTATTTCTCCTTTGCTTTGGTCGGTACTCTTCTAGAAGACTTCTACCCCTACTGCATTGGCTTATGGATCTCTCTCCATAAAAGACCTTTGTCCTCACTACCCTTGCTAATTGATCTCTATCCATTAGATATTTTTGTTCTCTACTCTATCACCTCTAAATCTTGTTCTCAACTCTACTCAATATTTATATCAAATCTACACTAATCACTATCCTTGGTCCAATACAAATTTGCTCTAACTTTGTCTTAGGTCTAGCATAAATTTACTCTTAAATTTGTACCAAAATTTGTCCTCAAATCTATCCTCAAGCCTTAACACAAATCTTGATCAAATCACCAATCAAATATGCTTAGATCTACCCCAAGCCTTAATACAAAGCTTGAACAAATCAAACCCGCTCTTAATGTTGTCTAAAGTTTTCACCAAGACTTGCTCAAATCTGCCTACAAGTCTTCATCAAGACTTGCCTTAAATCTGCCTTTAAGTCCTCTCAAGAACTTGTTAAATATGCTCTCAAGTCTTCACCAAGACTTGTATCAAATATATCTACAATTCTTCACCAAGACTTACCTCAAATTTACCTTTAAGTTCTCTCAGGAACTTGCTGAATCTGTTCTCAAGTCTTCACCAAGACTTACCTCAAATCTGCATTTAAGTTCTCTCAAGAACTTGCTCAATATGCTCTCAAGTCTTCACCAAGACTTACCTCAAATTTATCTACAAGTCTTCACCAAGACTTACCTCAAATATGCCTTTAAGTTCTCTAAGAAACTTTCTCAATATGCACTCAATACAAACTTAAAACAACTCACAACACATGATCAATCAATCTCAAATCTTGCACACAATTCTATCGAATGCTTTGTCTAATCTTCAAGGTAATTTTTTAAAATTGAATCAGTTTAGACATATTCCATTAAAAATTCATTTAGCCTCTAGAACATATAGATAATGATGCACTCTATCAAAAACTCAATATGTTCTACTCAATCATTAATTCTGTTGCTTTCACAAATTTGGTTTCTAATGTTTGCACATTCACTTTCAATATCACTCAAATCCAATGCTCAAGAATTTCACTCAATCATTCAATCAATGAAACACAACTTGCTCACAAATCCTAAACAAGTGTTTTCAAACTTCTTCAAAAAAAGAGCACAATGTGGATCTCAAACCCTAACTCAAATATTTCTCAATCTCTATCTCAAATAAAATCATCAACAAGGTGCACTTAAACTTGCTCTACATTTCCAACAATACTTATCAATCCTTTTCACTCCATATTCTATTTTATACATTCATTTCAAACCCCTAAAAAAAATATAGTGTGCCCATACCTTTTTTCTTTGATGGAGATATGTCTTCAAAACCTATTTTACTCATAATCAAATCCTTTTGCCAATTCTAGGTTAGATAGCAACAGTCTATCTCAAAATCTCCACACAAATATTCTCCTCAATAATTATCTCACCATTCAAGAAATACAATAAAATGTCAAGTCACAAATACACCTTATTACTCCTTCAATACTCTCAAAATAATATTCAACCAATAAAAATAAAGTTCCTTTGTTAACACCTTATAATCTCCAATATTCTCAAAATAATATTCAATACATAAAAATGAAGTTCCTTTGTTAACACCTTATAATCTCCAATATTTTATTTATTTTTTAAGCATAAAAAATAAAATATTGTTTCAACAATCCTTATGACTCCCTAAAATTTTAACACATGCCCTTTAATTTTCATGTGGCCTCAAACACTTTCCCGCATTCCAAACTTTGGCAAAATTAAATTAAAAATTGCATACCTTAATTTTGGCCCATGTCACCAAAAATATTTGCGCACGTCTTCGACGACCAACACTTAATGACTAGCACCCAAAATCAAACTTGCGACCTAAGCCACTGTAGTGCCTTATCCCAAGGTTAAGCTACCGCTTGGGCTACACATCCATATGTGAATGAAGAGACCTTTACACTTATACAATATCTTTTGCTCATGAATTTCTATGAAGACAAGAATCCTCTCCTCCTTTGCCAAAATGAATTGCGTGGGATTCGAAACCATGACCCGCTCCTTACAAGCACCTTAGCCACTCCTTCGACCATCGTCTATGCTACTCAACGCTATGGAATAATCCTATCGCACCATGCGAATATAAATTCAATTCTACCTTCTTTATTAAAAAAATTTACAAGCTTCTTCTTCCTTCACGAAAATGCAACACTCGATTTACTATTACTTGGGCATTTGAATATTGTATTTGTGTTCAACTTAGGAAATGAAAAAACATTTCCTATTAATACTCTTCCTTTGCTTTTGAAACATGTTGGCCATTTTGAATTTTGAATTTGAAATAAAACATTAAACTTGGCGCCTTTAATTATTTAAATTAAAATTTTAACCTTAGGTTAAAATATTTTAATTTTAAATAAATTAAATTAAAACCTTTTGCCAACCTTTCCAAATTGCTCAATGGGTATTTTCGGGGATATATACGTTTTAATGATTCCTTGGACCTTGTTATTTCTTGCCTATTTATTTTTCCCAAATATTTTAATATTAAATATTATACTATTATTATTTCTTTTAAACTTGCTTTCATTTTCTTGGGTCTTCTACCTTTTAGTCCTCTTTAGGCATATAATGTTTAAAATAAATATTATACCCTTTTCTTCTTTTGACAACTTCCTTGCTTTTTGGAGAATCAACCTTTTGATATTAATGATGACAAAACTGGACATCAAACCTCTTGACATCAATAACAACAAAACTTGCTCAAATTTACAACAATATCTCCCTTTGTCATTGATGGAAACCCTTTTTTCTTTAAACATTTCTTTTACCTTTTTCAGTTCTGCTCCCCCTAAGAAACTTCTCCCCCTGACTGACTGCTCTCCCCCTAACTTAAATCTCTCCTTCTTTGAAATCAATGGCAAAGGGACTCCTTTAGGACTAAATATAAGACTCTTAGCTCAGCCCCTTCCCCACCTCCTCTCTTTGAGGTGGTTAATTTTGGGGTGGGAGTATCTCTACTCCTAAAATACAAAGCTCTTTTTATTTGTCCACCTTCTTCCTCAATTGATCCTTCTGATTCTTTTGAGTATCCCTATTCCTGCTTGTCTCTCAAAATTCTATTCTACACCACTTAGCCATATGCCTAATATTATTGCACTTGTAACACTTATGTTGTGGTTCCTTGAAGGTGCAAATATCTTGAAGTTGCTCCTAGTGAAACCATAGCCATTCCTATCATGAATCTTGCAATGAATTACTTTATGAACAAACTAATTACAAGAGTAGCAATACCCTTGAAAGAGATGCCCATTTCTAAAATTTCTCTTGGTAAAACCATATTCCTTCTTTTCATGTGTCCCACACTGCATAGCCTTGTGACCAAACCTATGACATGAGAAGTAATATCCTTTGAAGAAATATTTCCTTTGATCCAATGGTCTCTTAGTCCTTTCTTCCTTGTGATGTTCTTTGTTCTTTGTTTGTGCATTGTTTCCTTCCTTGGAGAACCTTCTATTTTTCAAATTATCCTCATAAATCTCACTTTCTCCTTCACTCTCTTCTTCTAAATCTTCTTATTTGGATCTTGATTTTGACTCCTCTCTTTTTTCTCTTTTTCCTTATTCAAAACTAAGTCCTGTCTTGTTTTAGGAATATCTTTGTACACTGATAATCTTATCCAAAGTTTTTGAGCTTTTTCCAAACCTGTTGTATCGCTCCAAATTTTTCGCATCCTTACCTTCAGGCTATAGGATCCGTACCCGGAAGGGGGATGTGAAAACGATGGGACAATACCTCGGATTGAGAGGCCTTTGGAAGGTCCCACCTCTCGGGGGAGGTGTATAAGGGTGAATTTTCGATGGATGGTGGGTTCACCAGGAAACATTTGAATGGCAGTTTCCATGCCTAGGTTGGGAATGAGTTTAATGTGTTCAATTTTATCTTTAATTATTCAAATCCTAGGTTTGGCCAAATGAATCTAAATTTTTCTATTAGGAAATGCAGATTTAAATGAATACAGAAAACATAATTAAACAAAAAATATATAAAATATACTAGATTAGAAAAAAACCATACCTGATCCGGGTGTTTGATGGAGGTTCTAATTTTTGAAGCAGTCAAGATCACCTATGATCTGACAGGATCGTCTGCAATCAGATAGGATCATCTGAGATCTGAAAAATTCGTCAGATGAATTCGTCAGAGACCTGCAATCAGAGAAATATACACAGAACATAGAAAATGCAGCAATACTAACAGAGAAAAATGGTGTAAAATGACAATATAGATACTAAAACAATAATTACGAATAGAAATTCAAGTAAATTATAGTATTATAATGACAAATTATGATCTTATCATGCACTTAAGCTACATGGGTGAACTCCAAAATGTAGAATAGCAAAAAATAACAATAAACTTATCTAAATGCAAAATGAAATAGCAGACGAAAAGAGAAAAGTGCAAACTTTGGGCACTAATTGCCCCTAATGTTGACTACAGTCGAAATCGTCTGTAGAGTGCGAAATCGTCTCGAATTGGGGCGTGATCATCCGAGATTGTACAAGATCATCTGTGACGATCTGAGATTGCTCCGACTGAAGAATAACAGAGTTCCTGCAAGAAAACTCGAAAGGGGACAAAGGCAAACAGTAGTCTAAGACATTCTAATGCATGTAAAACTCGAAGTGTAGTAAAATTCAGCCAGGGGAATGTCAAGGGGAGGGCCTAAGATTAAATAGGCATAGGAAGGAGGTTGGGGGGTTGGATATCATCCCAATTTGGGAGATCTCCAACGGGGGAGGTCTCTAACCGCGTAGACACGCTTTTGCCCAGGTTAGAGACGTCGTTGAAACATAAGCTAATTTTGAAAAATCAATTTTGGGACGAAATCGTTTGGATGTTTTGCTCTAGACGAATTCGTCCGATCTGAGGCTATATCTTCTGATCAACGACGATATGGTCCAACGATCACAACAAATCCTAAAAATGGCATGGAAAACGGGGAGAGAGGTTTAACAGGCGGTTAACGGGCGGTTCGGGGTTAAAATTCAAATTTAAATATTTACTAAGGTAATTTTAATTATTTAAGGTTTTACTACGCCAATTTTAGGGTGCTACATTTTGCCCCCTCTTTAGCGAATTTTCCAAAGAAAATGCGTTAAAGATGAGTTCTTCTTGATCTATGAGAAAGCAAAAATTATTCCCATTTTTGGGCGATGATTCTAGGTTGAATCGTACGACAGCTTACTATGGTGCCCCCTCTGTGTTTTTACCCAAATCGAATATTTGAGGTAAAAATGCGAAAAAGCAAAAAAAAATTTAAAAATGTTTTTAATTGTTTTTGAATAAAATTAAGAAAAATAAGGAGAAACCCTAATTCATTTTTACTGTTCATTTTCCTGGTTTCTAGAGCTCTGTAGACAAGATGGTCAAGATAGCGCATAGATCAATAGAGGTCCGACGCGGGCTACGGGTAAGGGTCCAAACTTAATTTAGAATGCTTTAATTTTGAATTTCATACTTTTTAGATTAATTTTGAATTATTTTTTAGCATCACGACCATTTTTGGGCCGTCGACGTCATCGGGACGAAATCGTCTCAATTTCATCGAAATCGTCTCGATATCGCCAATTTCGTCCAAGGGCAAAATCGATGATATGGGGATGATTTCGTACAATAAGGGATGATTCCCTCTTGTGAAATCAGAGATGAGCTTGCTCAAATTTTGGACGATATCATCCAATAGTGGATGATATCATCATTTGTATGAGATTGAACTTGTTTTACTTGCATTTTTAATCATTGTTTTATTAATGATTTTTATTGTTTTGTTGTTTATGTTGCAGAGAGGATTACTAAAGAGCCAAGAATGGAAATATGACGGGCTGAGGGATGACTTGGCCACTCTATCTCAGGCAGAGTGAGATCAATTGGCTCAAGTTGGCTTGCGACATGTGGCGGATATGCCACAGGTTTCTACAGATATGGGGCTATTGACAGCGCTAGCAGAGAGGTGGTATCCGAGTTCTTCTTGTTTCTGGTTATCGACAGGGGAGATGACTCCCACATTGGAGGACGTATGGAGGATTTTGAGGATCCCCATACAAGGATGGCTAATAACTCCCATGGCCAATCAGGGCCACGTAATTATGTGACTGTGCAGAGATTCGAGCTTCGCCCTGGAGAAGGGCGAAGTGAACATCGAGTCGCTACGCCAGATGCCTGGGGCATCTAGACTGACATAGGTTTTGGCTGGGGTGGTAGGTGGTCTGCTGTTATGCCATCAGAGTGGATGTAGACTACCATGGCTACTGACATATGTGGTCTGTGACATGAGAGACCATGGGTACAGGTTTGCTTGGGGGAGCTTTGTACTATACCAATTGTATAGTATCCTGCATGGGGTCGTATACAAGGGCGACCGATGTCTGGTCATGACATCACTACTGCAGGTTTGGTGCTGGAAGCACATCATGGTGTAGAGGTCGGTAGGGCTCCCACTAACAGGGATTGACGGGGAGAGGCCCTGAGTTTTCTACTGGTGGATTCGAAGAGGGTCACAGCGGTGAATAGATCTGCCAATGTCTCGGAGACTACTTGACGACCTTGTCTTCGACAAGATCACTTGAAGGCCTTGGAGAGATCATCCAGGGTGTGCTGAGGATGGAAAGGAGTTGGCTCATGTTAGGCAAACCTATTTGCTGAGGATGGAGAGGAGAGAGGTGGAGCTCCATCGCTATGACTGAGTTTTAAGGCAGTTCGATCTATAGAAGGGGATCCCATCTCTCAAGGATTATGAGTTTTCCTAGACTGTCTGGGATAACACTATAGTCAGCAGGGCTCCAGATATGTAGCACTTCTAGAGTGAGGACGTGGACGATGCCCCCATTCATCCAGTGGATGGGGACGACATAGGGGTTGTTGATGGCTATGATGTCTGGTACACAGGCATCTGCCCTCCTTAGATGACGAGGGCTCAGGGTTCGATTCACGTAGTTGTGCGTCGAATGGGGAGGTAGCGCCAGGTGGCCATTGAGGTAGCACAAGGTCACGATGGGAGAGAGCAGAGGAGGCCACAGGCTCATCAGAGGTCATGGCAACAAGAGAGGAGGGAGGAGAGACCCCCTTCTCCATGGAGCGAGAGGCCACCATCACCTGATAAGGACAAGTGTGTCGAGCTAGGAGAGAGTAGCGAGATGGATACTCTTTGGGTGAAGACTGTCTGTCTCCAGGCTCAGGTGCAGTCCTTGCAGGATGAGGCTGCATGACATTGAGAGGAGGCCACACAGCTTAGAGATGAGGTCGCATGCCTCAGAGCACGGAGCAAAGGGGCGAGCACTTGGGACCTAGCATGGGCTATTGCCCAAATCACATTCTATTAAATGCTATACCACCATATGGTGCCAGAGGAGTAGAGGTTACCACTATCGGCTCCCATTGCAAAGCCTATCATGATGAGGTCATCGAGGACATCATCACGATCAAAGTCCAGGACTTATAGCACCACACAGACTACGATGGGGCCACCTCGTCCACCTCGAGGCGAGGGAGGAGATGAGTCTGAGAGCTCGAGGGGTTCTCGAGGCTAGCTACTGACTGCACTACACATATTGATACATAGTGTTTATTATTTTTGATAGAGGATTGAGTATGCCAAGGTACAAATTATGGCATACCGATCCAGTTTTGAGATGATGTATATATTGTTGATATATATAGATGAGATATTTTTGATCATATGACTTGTCTTATGTGTTTGTATGATGCTTTAATGTTTTGATGTGATTTATTTGATGATTCATGTAATTATGTCGTTTGAAAATATTATGGTTTGAATGTCATGCTTTTAAAATTTAAATGAAATAATCTGATGTAAACAAATTGGTTGTTTGTGGGATAATTTGATAAAAATAAAAGGGACTTTTAACAATAATTTCAAAGGACATTGTCGCTATTTATGACCATTTCATGGAGTCACCGCTCACTAGGTCGTCAAGCTAATCCTGGTATAGAAATATTGCTAAAAGTAAAAGAGTGCTTAAGAGACTGTCTTAAGACTTTGTTGTGATGATGCAAATGATGATGATGATGGTGATTTGTTTTTAGATTTCCATGAAAATATTATGCATGAAATATATTTTTTTTTTTAAATGATTTTTGCTAGGCATAAATTCCTAAGTGTGATAAATTTTTTGAATAATTCCCTAGGAATTATACCATCATTTCAAAATTGAAGTTTGACATAATGACATGAAATAGTAACAATGTGCGTTGTTTTAAAGCATAATTGTGTAACATAATGATTTAAGTCATATGTTTTTATGATTTTAAATAAATGGGAAATAAAATTAGTACAATGGTTTGCGCTAGGCATAGAATATTTAGGTATAAACTTATACCATCATCGCGAAATCCAAAGAAGAAAATAATAGTTTTATTGTATGGTTGATTTTTTATTTTTGAAAATAAACAGAAAATATAAAGATGAGGACTTGCGCTAGGCATAAAATTCCAATTTTGGTTTTGGAACTATACCATCGTCGTGAAGGTCAAAAATTTATATATAAATGTAAATTTATTGCATGTTTTTTGAAAATGACTTTGATTTTTTTGATAATGCATGTAGTTGTCTTTATACTAAACAACTGTTCTTAGATAAGAAAATGAAATTATTCCAGACAATTTGCAAAAATATTTCAAAGTATCTTAAAGACAAAAGTTATATTTATAAGGAATCCCATGTGCGTATGTGAGTTCATTTCCGATCTTGATTTATCATAATGATACACAAAATCTCTCAAATACAAATGTGTGTGCAATTGCTTTGTGCATTTACTAGTTTTGAGCAAGATAATTTGATACAAGTGATTTGAATTAACCAAATAAGTGTTCATTAACCATAATTTAGATGCATATAACTATACCAGACTAATATGTAAGTCGGGTTATCAAGAGCTAGCTAATCCATAAGCAAACATAGGTCTGTACAAAAGAAGGTCGCTAATGTGACAGACATATCACCACGCTAGGAGTTACCCAAGGCCAAGCGGGTTGGGCATAAACCACCTGTTATGGGGCTTATCTCACAGTTTTTGAATAATTGAGAATTCTAGGGATTCAAGCTCATTCACCCTTCTTTTCTTTTCAAGGGGTATGGAAAGGAGTTTATTGTATTTTGCTTTTGCTTTTCACTTTTGCTTCTCTTTTTTTTTTTTGGTACTTTTGTATTTTTGCTTGATATTTGAGATAATGCTGAAATAGTGCTAAGAGAGTACAAAATGATTCTGAAATAATGCTTCTTTTTCTCATGATTTTGCTTGATTTTTCTTTTTCTTTTGCTTCCTATGCTAGGGATACTTGCTCGGATTAGCTGTAGAGCAAGGGATTTTTATTTTGGGTAGGGGTGAGCTTGTCCTTTTGTCAATTCTCAAAGATTCTAGACCATGTGCATGATAGGATAGCAAGGGAAACTTTTCGCTCAAGAAACCACTTCTACTATGTAGCATAGCATGGACATTACAAATATAATCATTTTATTATGAAAGGATATGCTTGGTTTAAGTAAATAACAAGATCAATTCTCTGTGCTCAAACTTTATTTAATTGAATTTTGTGGACTTTGATATAAGAGAGATTAGTAATCATGCCAGATAAAATTAAGATATTTATTTTTGTATTTGCAAAAGTGAGAGATTCCAAATAAATGCTAATTTATCCAAAATAATTTGAAAATATAACTGCAATACTTTAAGAAGAAATATATACAACAAATATTTTTGAGGAGTTTGATAATTTTGACTCTCTCTTTCTTCTTTATTTTTTTTTTTTTGGTTTCAAAAGAGTCAATAATATTGTTGTTTGTTTTTGTTTAAACAGTTTTATACATTTTTAAAATGAGACAACATGCAAAATATATACAAATGATGAAATGACAAAATTTTATGCGTAATATCTCTTAAGATGTATAATATTCATAGGTTCTTTTAAATATTTACCATCTAAGGTAGCTAATTTGTATGCTCCCGATTCAAATTTAGCAGTGATAATATATGGTCCAAGCCAGTTGGGTTCAAATTTACCTTTAAGGTCTTTAGTTGCATTAGTATTTTTTTTATTTTCTTTTAAAACAAGGTCGCCGACCTCAAAGGATCGATGATGAACTTTCTTAGCATATGATATTTTAAGCTTGTTTTGGTAGGCACGAAGATGCTCCAAAGCATTGATGCACTTTTCATATAGGAGTTCCAGTGATCGAGTCCGCCAGCTCGATATTCATCTCCTACTTCGGTATCTTGAAGTAGTAGAGCCAAAGAAGGAACTTCTAATTCAAAGGGAAAAACAACTTCAGTGCCATAAACCAAAACAAAAGGTGAAGTACCTGTGGGAGTATGAACACTAGTGCGATATGCCCACAAAGTTGGATATAATTGAATGTGCCAGTCACGGCTAGATTTATTGACCAATATTTTAAGGATTTTAATTAATGTTTTATTAGATGCTTCTACTTGGCCATTACCCTAAGGATAATAGGGAGTGGACCAACGATGTTGAATCTTATATTTTTGGCATAATTTCTTAACATCTTTATTTTTGAAATAAGTTCCATTTTCTGAGATGAGATTTGCAAGAATTCCGAACCTACAAATGATTTGATTAAAAATAAATTTAGAGACTTGTGTTCCAGTGCAGGAAGCTAAATGCATAGCTTCAACCCACTTCGTAAAATATTCAGTGGCGGTTATGATGAATTTGTGTCCATCAAATGACACAGGATTAATTTTTCCAATAATGTCTAAGCCCCATTTTGAAAAGGGCCAAGGAGATGAAATAGCCTGCAGTTCTTGTGTAGGGGCATGGACAAGGTCAGCATGTTTCTAGAACTTGTCGCAATGGTGCACATAATCATGTGCATTAGTTTCCATGGTAGGCCAAAAGTAGCCTATCCTAAGGAGCTTTTTAGCAATGACACTACCACTGAAGTGTCCTCCACAAGATCCATCATGGGCTTCACTCAAAGCTAATTTGGATTCTTTTAGATTCAAACATCTCAATAGGATACCTTCAAAAGATCTCCTATATAAAGTATTGCCAATTATTACAAATCAACTTGCTCGTCTACGTAATAACCGATGCTGGTTCCTATTAGAACTGGCAGGGAAAGTCCCATTGTGAAGAAAATCAAATATATCCGTATACCAAGGTTTAGGAGTAGTTTCATTGATTAGAAACACATCCAAAGGTTCTAAGCATGACTTATTTGAAGCGGGTTCCTGGAGTCAACGAATAATGATGGTGGCATATTTGTCATCTAACTCCAAGGACAGAAGAGATGTAGCTGCGGCCATAGCGTCAGCCGCACGGTTGCTAGTTCGAGGAATAGCTTCCAAGGTAACTTTATCAAATAGAGATATTAAGTGTAAAACATATGCTTTATATGGGCATAATTTATCATCTTTGGTTTGATAAAAATCATTGATTTTATTTATGACAAGTTGTGAGTCATCGAAAACCAATAAAATTTTGATTTTTAATGCCAAAGCAGCTCGTAATCCTAGGATAAAAGATTCATATTTAGTAGTGTTATTGGTGCAAGCAAATTTTAATTTGAAGGACAGAGGTATAAGATGTTTTTGCAAAGATATTAAAATAATACTCGCACCAGACCCACTCATGCATCGGGCTCCATCAAAGTATAAGGACCATTGCTCTGAATGGTCTGCTTCTAGTTTAAGGCATTCATCAGGAAACTCAATGAGGATGGGATGAGTAGATTCTAAGGGTGCAACAGCTAATTGATCAGCTATGATTTGACCTTTAATAGACTTTTGTCCTATGAAGGTGAGTTCAAATTTGCTTAGCGCAAGAACCCACTTAGCTATGCGACTAGATAAATATGATCGACTCATGAGATATCGCAAAGGGTCGAATTTGGCAATAACATAGGTTTTTTGACTGAGCATATAATGTCATAGTTTCTATGTAGAAAATATGACTGCTAGACATAATTTCTCTAATATGGTATAATGAGTTTCATAACTAATTAAGGTTTTGCTAATGTAATAATTAGCACGTTCTTTCTTCTCATCATCCAGCTAAGCTAACATAGCTCCTAAGGCAGAATCAAAAGCAAAAATGTACAAGATAAAATGACGATCAGATCTAGGCGATGAAATCACAGGTGGGTTAAGGAGGTATTTTTTGAGAAGTTCAAAAACTTCCTTACATTCGTCGTCCCAATTAAAAGGGACATCCTTCTTAAGAAGCTTAAGAAAGGGAATGGTTTTGTCTGCCAACTTATCGATGAAGCGAAAAATAGCTTGAAGCTTACCTTGTAAACTTCGTAACTCAGATATATTGCTAGGTGCGGGCATATTAGTGATAGTCACAATCTTGAGAGGGTCGATTTCGATACCACGTAAAGAAACTAAAACCCCTAATAATTTATCGAACTTGACTCCGAATATACATTTGGCTAGATTTAATCGAATAAGATATTCTCTTAACCGATTAAATACTTTTCTCAAATCATCTAAATGATCATCTTCATTAATAGAGTGAGCTATAATATCATCTACATAATCATGTAGGATATCATGCATCATATCATGAAATATATAAGTCATGGCTTGTTGATATGTTGCGCCTGCATTCTTTAAACCAAATGGCATCACTTTCCAACAAAAGGTACCCCAAGGGGTAATAAAGGTTGTTTTGGCCTGATCTTCAGGAGCTATCCTGATCTGATTATAACCAGAAAATCCATCCATTAGGGACATCATTCCACTCCCCGCAGTAAAATCAATGATTTGATCCATGTTGGGAAGAGGAAAATCATCTTTAGGGCATGCAACGTTAATATCTCTAAAGTCTATGCAAACCCTAACTTTGGTAGCTTCTTTCTTGGTTACTGGAACTACATTCGAGATCCATTCAGAGATAATCAATAGCTTGTATAAAAACAACATTCAGGAGTTTTTCTAACTCCCCTTTGACTAGCAAGGCCACTTTGGGATGCATTTTTCTAAGTTTTTGTTTAACAGGTTTAGCATCCGGATGGACTACTAGATGATGCATGACTACAGAAGGGTCTAAACCTGGCATATCTTCATATGTCCAAGCAAATACATCTTCATATTCTTTAAGGAATGCAATGTATTGCTCTTGTTTTTCTTGACTTAATTCTGATCCAATACTGATGATGTGAGGATTATCCTCAGTTCCAATGTTAACCTTAATGACGTTTTCTACTTCCATGTGTAGATCTCTTTCAAAATTAGGTGGGGCAGGTGAAATGCCCAATTCTTGTAATTCCTTTAAGGTTAACTTGGATAATTCATCTTGAGGAGTCGTGGCCTCAAGATGGGCTATAGTAGGTATAGAACCATCAAAATAAAAACCATTGTGTAACATCTCTTCCACGGAGACATCATGGAAAATATCTCCTTCCAACTCATCGTCGGATTCAGCAATCATTTCAGGATAGGCTATGGATAGAATATTGTAGGTAGAAGAATTATTCTTGGGATACAAAGAATATTGTTTATCTAGATAATCTTGATAACATATGATTTGATCATCATATTCAAAAGGGAAGGGTTCATCCTTACTAGGAAATAGGCCCACACCACATCGGTGGGCCATGGTTCTACCTCAAAGGGTTCTTTCATACCATCTTGGAGAGGTCCCAAGCCTTTCCATTTATATCCCAATTTAAGCATTATGGGTTTAACTTTAATATATTCATTAGCAAAATAGCATCGAGCATATCCATCACAATGCGTCTTGATGTTTCGGGTATTCTTCCCCAATCATATCCTTTATAAATAAAAGCACAACTCCCAACTTGGTAGATACTTCCCATAGGTTGTGGGAGGACCAAGGTACGAGGAGAAGGTGGAAAATTACTTAAGATAATGGAATATTGCATAGAAGCATTTGTTTTTTCTAATATAAGAATTTTAGATAAATCAGGTAAGAGTTCATCAGAAAGAGCATAAGAGGTAGAAGGATCATTCCCTATATCTTTAGATGTGGAAGGTATGATAGATGTAGATAATGTGGAGGTGTTAATAAATGGGTCTATAGGTTTTGAAATTATAGGGATGGAACATGAAGGATTGGTTGTGGATTTAAGATCTTTTTGAGGTTCTAGTGTGGTTTGTTTAGAAGATTGTTGAGCTATATATGAGGGTGAAATTAATGGAGGAGAAATAGATGAAGTTATGGGTGTGTGTTTCACATGTTTAGATGAAAAATAATAATTAGGATAATTGAACTCCAACAGGTTCTGCCAAAGCACATATATCAAAGGGTCTAGGATCACCATAGATAGTGACCAACTAATTTTTAAATTTGAATTTAACACATTGGTGTAAAGTTGATGGGACAGCCCACATTGCATTGATCTAAGGACAACCCAAGAGTATATTGTATGATGTGAGGCAATGTACAATAAACACGGTTGTGTCTAAGGTTCTCGGACCAACTTGCAATGGGATGGTGATAACTCCACACGTTTCTTGTGTTTCATCATTGAAAGCTTTTATGATCATGTCAGTTTTCTTCATTTCATCACTTCTAAACCCAAATCTTTGGTAGAAGTCAAAAGTGCAAATGTTTAGAGATGAACCATTATCAATCAAGACCATTTTGACTGCTACATCTCCTATTAGGGCAATAATATATAAGGGGTTATCCTTATGTAAACTATGTTGTGGGATATATTTATCTTGAAAGTCAATACAATCGACTTCTCGAGTGAATATAGTATTGGACATGGCTTCAGGTTGAATATTTTGAGGTACCATCATTTGGCTTAATGTGAGCATTAATTCATCCCTATGGGTAGGAGAAGATCTTAACAAGTCCAAAAGGGAAATTTTGGCTGTAGTATTGGATAATTGTTCATTAATATTGTAAGGAGGCTTAGGTTGAGCATTATACATATGATTCCCTTTATTGGGATTTTTCAAAACAAATGGAGCTGATCCATCATTCTGAGTTTGATCCTATTGAGAATTTTGAGCCTGTTGTTTGGTAACGACTTCGATGGTACCTACAATGTTATATTGAAGACGCTGAAGTGGTCTCGGTCTAGCGTTTATGGCTTGTTCATTAGGAAGGAACTGATTAGAATATGGTCGAGTAGTAACTCTTCTAGGAAACGGTTCTTTCGAAACCATAGAATTTGTGATAGGTTGAATAGGATCTAATTTTTCTTCAGAACTATTTGAATGATTTGAGGTGATGTCTATTTCACTTTCAGTATCTGATTCTACATCGCTAGAATCCGGTGTTTGAGTATTATATAGGGGTCCGGACGTAACCATGGATAAATTCGTGTCAAATTTTTGTAAATCATGATTAGGTAAATGTCCACTAATAGTTCCTACATATCGGGTAGGAGGAGGGACATTATGATGCTCAATTTGATTGGCCACCTCTTTACCATGTTTTGGTAAAGGATGTTGAAATATATCTAATGATTGATTAGCATTTTGATTCTGATTTTGGGGAATGTTCTTTTGAGTATTATTAGGAGGATTTTGTTTAGGTTGAAAGGCTTGCACCTCCATTTCATTATTATCAATCAAGTCTTGTATTTTATGTTTTAATATTTTGCAATATTTTGTAGCATGTCCAGGTCCTCTATGAAAATCACAATGTAAATCAGCTTTGTATCCGGGTATAGTTGGATCAGGTTCCCGGATAGTTGGTAATTGAATCAAACCTCTTTCGAGTAATTGGGGTAGAATAGTTGATAATGGTTGATTCAATCTAGTAAACTCTCGAGGTGGTTTATCAGGAGGTTTTAATATAAACTTCTTTGTTGTTTTCATAGTATTAACATTAGCAATGTTTCTGCTATCAGTGACTCCATCACCTACAACTTGTTTATTTTTATACTGATTTCTAGATGTTTTCTCATCATCTTTCTTTTTGAGCTGACCTCTTCTAATGAGAGCATCTTCCACCCTTCGATCTAAGTCGATAGCTTGATCGAAGGTGGTCAAGGTAGCAGTTGATAATTCATAGGATATTTGTTCTTGCAAATTATTAATAAAAATGTCCAACATTTCCCTATAAGGTAGCACAAAGTGCAGTTTTCCTGTCAACTGCCTCCATCTAGCTAAGAAATCAGCAAAACATTCATCTTTGTCTTGTTTTAAGTTGTATAAATCTTTAATGGTCACGTGTCTCTCGATGTAGGCACTAAATTGATGGACAAAAGATTCAGTTGTTTCTTCAAAATTCCTCAACGAATGAGTGGGCAATTGATAGTACCACTCTAATGCCATTCCTCCTAAAATTTTTGAAAACATTTTTAGTAATAGCAAGTCATCTGTGATATATCATGACATGCTATCCTAAACATGTGAAGATGCTCTATGGGATCTTCAGTTCCTTTATATATAGGTAGGACGAGCATGGGAAAGTGCTTAAGGTATGATTGTGCTACAACTATGGGATCCAAATGCTGACTACACATCTCTCGATAATTGTACAAGGGACGGTAAGGATCTATCTGGTCCATGTGGGAAGCTAACTATTTCACCATGGCTTCCAGATTACTGGTTTGCCCACCATATTGGTTCGATAGGGTATTAATATGGGATTTGTGAGCATATGATGGAGGGACATGAAGATTAGATGCTATATTGCTATTGTGTAAATTGTTGGTAGGAAGGTTGTTATGAAGAAGTTTTGAAGTTGTATTATGTTGTATCCCAGATTGTTGAAAATTGGTGTTTGGCTTTATTTTAGATTTTTGTCGATTTGAAGCATATTGATCGATAGTTTTGCAAAATAAAGCAGTGAATGAAGGTCTCTTTTGTGTGGAAATTATTTTAGGCTCAATAACAGGTTCCTTAGGGTGTTGGGTAACCTATTGTTTTTGCATGTTCTGAATCATAGTGACCATATCTATATTGGATGGTCCAGCTTTATCACTTTCTTGATCGATAAAAGATAGAGGATTAGTGTGCATATTAAACATATGTTCCATGGCTGCTTGAGTGTCACTAATTTGTCCTCTATCAATACGAACTACCATATTAAGAGCACCAATGTTATTACTAAGAAATTTCTAGAAATGATCTATGTTATCAAAAGCAACAATTCTATCTGGAGCCATTCTAGGGGATGAGGATCCTTCCTCTTTAACATTTTCTTCTTGTTCATCTACAACAAGCTCATCTTCTGGCTATTCTAGAGTTCCACCTTCCAAAATTGAATCCTCAGGAAGGACATTTGGGTTTTTTGTTTTGTTTCCTAGCTAATCTTCTTCTTCTTCTTCTTCAGTTTGTTTACCATTCCTAAGTCTAGGCATTGTGCTTCAGTTTAGATTTCAGCAAATATATATATACTTATATATATATATATATATATATATATGCAACAAGCTTAAGAGGTATATATTTTTTTTTGGTAAGTAGTGTTTGTATTTACAATGGGTTTTAACAAGGATCCCAAAACCTGATTACATAAGCAATGGGCCTAGGGCATCAATCCCTTGAAACTGAACACCAAAACAAAAATCCCACCCAGCGATAACAGTAAGCATGAAACAATCCCTCTCAACGGGAAACAAACAAAAAAGAAAGAAAGTAGTTTTGGAGATCCCGCCCAGCGGGGAGTAGCCAAAAACCACCATCGAGAAGATCCCGCCCAGCAGGAAGCAAAGAAAAACTGTTACAATAAAATCTCACCTCGCAGGAAGCAGTCAAAACCACCACAAATAGTCCCGCCTAGCGGGAAGCAACAGGGAAATCCCACCATCCGAGAAACCAGCAGAAAAGAAGGATCCCGCCTCGCGAGAAAATCGACGGATTTGGCGGATCCCGCCCTATGGAGAAACCATCCCGCCCACCAAGAAAACATTCCGTTCAGCGAGAGCCATCCTGCAGGAAGCCAACAGCCAGCACAGAGAGGATCCAGCCCATCAGGAAGTGACTAGAGAGTTGCACCACAAGGAACCCGCCCCGGGAAAATAAGAGAGGATCCCAACAGCAGGGGCCAAGAATCCTGTCCAAGCACAGAGCCTGTCGAGGATTCACAAGAAAAAGGGGGAAGCTGTCCAAACCCTAAATCATCACCTCCACCACACTGAGAAACACAGGGGACCAGATCCACACGAATAACCTGCAAAAAACCCCAGGGGGAAACCTGAGGGAAAAAGGGAAGGGATCCCCAACCAAACAGGGATCCCTGGGAAGCACCAGTCCGAAAAAACAACCAAGGAAACCCTAGCCAGCCAGGAGGGGTGCAGATAGTGGAGAAGGATCTCCCCCCAGGATATCATCTGCAAACATAAGAGGTATATATTTTAATTATATACCTACTATAGTATTTAAAATAAAATGTTTTGGTTTTGTTATGTTTTTGGTTTTTCTTGTTTTTTTTTTCTGTGTTTTTATAACAATATTATAAAGATAACAAATAGCACACTAAATGCAAGAAATAATAATAATTAAAGCAATGATCTAGTTTTCTATTAACAATTTATAAATATCATTAATGGGCTCAAGTTCTTCAGGAGTCATGAAATGTTCTTCTTCAAATTGAAAATTTTATTTCAAGAATTTGACAAAAAGTGCTATAGTGATATTATCTGTCTCAGACTCTGGTTGGTAGAAATAAATTTTGTGGAAATACTCTCAATATAACACAGCTCTAGGAACTCTCCTCCACATTTCCCTATCCGTAAGAATGACCTCTTGGTCTTCTACATGACCTAGGAATTGGTGTATAATAGTTGCATTCTTGAGGTATTCCTCGAAGGTGAACAATTCTGAAGACACAAGAGCTCTCATATAAGCTAACCACCTATGGCAAGCTCTCTAAAGTTCATGATAAAAAATGAGTTGATGAGGATCCAGGATTCTATCTAGGGTAAACCTCTTGATTTGTCTAAGTTCTGCTGACCTAGATGAAATGATACTTAGTCTCCTATCAAGTTCGTCCCACAAAAGTGGAACTCTATATGTTTGAGATAGTCTAAGCAAAGAATTAAACTCTATGGCTATTATTTGATTTTCAAAAGGAGCTAGTCTTTTCTTAGGAGCTACCATCTAAACATGATATGCAACTTAGTAGTTTTCTAATGATTTTAAATGCATCTATGTTTTTTTTGTTTTCAAAAGGTTTTAGTTTCACGTCGGGTTCACCAAAATGTATCGCTCCAAATTTGTTGCATCCTTACCTTCAAGCTATAGGATCCATGCCCGGAAGGGGGATGTGAAAAGGATGGGACAATACTTCGGACTGAGAGGCCTTTGGAAGGTCCCGCCTCTTGGGGGAGGTGTATAAGGGTGAATTTTTGATGGATGGTGGGTTCACCAAGAAACTTTTGAATGGCAGTTTCCACGCCTAGGTTGGGAATGAGTTTAATGTGTTCAATTTTATCTTGAATCATTCAAATCCTAGTTTTGGACAAATGAATCTAAACTGTTCTATTAGGAAATGCAGATTTAAATGAATACAAAAAACAAAATTAAACAAAAAATACAAAAAATATACTAGATTAGAAAAAAGCCATACCTGATTCGGGTGTCTGATGGAGGTTCTGATTTTTTAAGCAGTCAAGATCGCCTCTAATCTGACAGGATCATTTGCAATCAGACAGGATCGTCTGAGATCTGACCAATTCGTCAGATGAATTTTTCAAAGACCTGCAATCAGAGAAATAGACACAAAACACATAAAATGCAGCAATACTAACAGAGGAAAATGGTGTAAAATGACAATATAGATACTAAAATGATAATTACAAATAGAAATTCAAGTAAATTATAGTATTCTAATGACAAATTATGATCTTATCATGCACTTAAGCTATATGGGTGAACTCCAAAATGTAGAATAGCAAAAAATAACAATAAACTGATCTAAATGCAAAATGAAATAGCATATGAAAAGAGAAAAGTGCAAACTCTATGCACTAATTGCCCCTAATGTTGACTACAGTTGAAATCATTTGTAGAGTGTGAAATCATCTCGAATTGGGGTGTGATCGTTTGAGATTGTACAAGATCATCTGTGATGATCTGAGCTTGCTTCGACTAAATAATAACAGAGTTCCTACAAGAAAACTCAAAAAGGGACAAAGGCAAACAGTAGTCTAAGACATTCTAATGCATGTAAAACTTGAAGTGCAATAAAATTCAGCCAGGGGAATGTCAAGGGGAGGGCCTAAGATTAAATAGGCATAGGAAGGAGGTTGGGAGGTTGGAGATCATACCAATTTGGGAGATCTCCAACGGGGGAGGTCTCTAACCGTGTAGACATGCTTTTGCCCAGGTTAGAGACGTCGTTGAAACATAAGCTAATTTTGAAAAATCATTTTTGGGACGAAATCATCTGGACGTTCTGCTCCAGACGAATTCGTCCAATCTGAGGCGATATCATCTGATCAGCGATGATATCGTCCAACGATCACAAAAAATCCTAAAAATGGCATGGAAAATAGGGAGAGCGGTTTAACAGGCGGTTAACGGGCGGTTCGGGGTTAAAATTCAAATTTAAATATTTACCAAGGTAATTTTAATTATTTAAGGTTTTACTGCACCAATTTTAGGGTGCTACACCTGTGTAGATTGTATTTAGACTCTTTTACTTCCTTTCTTAGTGAAGCTACTTCATGCTCTAATATTTGACATTCTAATACTTTTACCTCTAACTTTTCTTTAAATGTCCTTGTCTTAGATATTGAGTTTATCAAATCTTGTATAAGTTTTCCTTTATATTCATCACATTCTTGAAATTGAACCTTGAGTCTTGAATTTTGATTTCTAACCTTTCTTAATTCCTTAAGAGCAAAAATAAGCTCACCTTCTAGATCAAATACTCCTTCATTTTCTTATTCTTCCTCTACCTTTTTATCTTCAAGAGCATCTTCATACATTTCATATTTATCTTCAATAGAAGCACTTCCTTCTTCATCTATTACCAATAAGAGAATTTCTTCTTCATTATATGAGGATCTTCCATCACTATCGCTTGAACTCCTATGTGTTATCTGCATAGAAAATATTCTTATGCCTATGGAAAACTTTTTTTCATGTTTGTTTTGTCCATACCTATTTTTATTTTGATACCTAGATTTTCCTGCTTCCCTATTCGTATGATCCTATTTCTCTTCACCATTGCTACTTCTATATTCTAGATAGTTAGATGCATAATGACCATATTTACCATAATTGAAATACTTAACTATTTTTGTACCTTTGTGCTTTCTTGAGTCCTTGTTCCTTTTGCCATAGTTTGCTTCTTCATCATTGGATGACTCATCACTTGAATCTAACTTCTTATCCTTTTTCTTATTTGCTACTTTGAAGGCTGCTTCTTTATTGGGGATATGATCCTTTTCTATTCTCATTTCAAAGGTTGTGAGAGTTCCATATAACTCATCCCCAGACAAAGTTTCAATATCTCTTGTTTATTTTATGGTTGAAACATTTTCACTATACCTCATAGGGAGTGACCTTAAAACCTTTTGACAAACATCTGATTCTTCAACTTTAAACCCAAGTCCTTGCATGAAGTTAACAACTTCATCCACATGAAGCAATTATGTAGCAATGTCTTCCCCATCCTTCATCTTCAAGTCTTCAGATGTTTTCTTGTGATTTTGCAAATTTGCCATCTTGACCTTTTTGTCTCCCTCATATGTTTTCTTCAACTTTTCCCAAATATCTTTTGCTAATGTGTAATGCATAAATTTTACAAACTCTGCTTCACGTAAACCACTTAATATTGCATTCATTGCCTTTGCATTATATAGATGTAAGAGTTTACCATATTTATCTATAGGAGGACTAGCTAGAGGTGTGTATCCATCCTCATTCTATTTGCAATGTCTCAATTCCTTGTGCCATCAGGTAAGTCTTCATTCTTACACTTCAAAAAGCATAATTATTCCCATCAAACAATAGTGTATTTGCTAAAGATCCACTCTGAGATGCCATCTGTGTTCCTGTATACTCTTCCTTCAAGCTATTAAACTTTTTTGAAGGAACTCGCTCTGATATCAATTGAAGAACACAAGCTTATACTGAGAGGGAGGGTGAACAATATAAGACCAATTTTTTCTTTTTTTCACAATATTATCCAATATAATCAATGACAATATTAGTAGCAGTAATAAAATCAATGCACAAATCATCACACACAATAGAGACACCAATTTAATATGGTTCACCCAATGTGGGCTACTCCACGGAGAAAATATTTCACTAAATTTTTCTCAAAAAATCTCTTGGGAATCACTTCCCTATTACAATGTTTATGGACCTATGTCCAAAGGAGACACCAATCCCCTAATACTCTGATTTGTGGATCTCTCTCCACAGGAAAACTCTTTCCCCTTTTCTCTAGTTCATGTAACTTGATCCTAAAGACCTCTATCTTCTCAATTGGTTTGTGGATCTCTCTCCATAGAAGAACTCTATCTTCCTAGCTGGTTCATGGATCACAATCCATAAGAGAACTCTTTCCCCTTGCTTTGGTTTATGGAACTATACCCACATGAAAAATATTTCTCCTCTACTTTGGTTGGTGCTCTTCTAGAAGACTTATACCCCCACTACACTAGCTTGTGGATCTCTCTCCAAATAAGACCTCTATCCTCACTTCCCTGGCTAATGGATCTCTATCCACTGGAGACTATTGTTCTCTGCTCTGTCACCTCCAAAGCTTATTCTCAAATCTACTCAATCTCTGTCTCAAATATACACTAAACACTATCCTCAATATAGTACAAATATTCTCTAACTCTATATCAAGTCTAGCATAAATTTACTCTCAAATCTACACCAAAATCTATCCTCAAATATATCCTCAAGCCTTAATACAAAGCTTGATCAAATCACCAATCAACTTTGCTCAAATATGACACAAGCCTTCATCAATACTTACTCAAATATGCCTACAAGTATTCACCAAGACTTACCTTAAATCTACCTTTAAGTTATCTCAAGAAATTTCTCAATCTGCTCTCAAGTCTTCACCAAGACTTGTATCAAATATGTCTACAAGTCTTCACCAAGACTTACCTCAAATCTGCCTTTAATTTTTCAATAACTTGCTCAATCTACTCTCAAGTATTCACTAAGACTTACCTCAAATCTACATTTAAGTTCTCTCAAGAACTTGCTTAATCTACTCTCAAGTCTTCACTAAGACTTACCTCAAATATGTCTACAATTCTTCACCAAGACTTACCTCAAATTTACATTTAAGTTCTCTTAAATTTCTCAATCTGCTCTTAGTACAAACTCAAAACAACTCACACCACATGATCATTCAATATCAAGTCTTGCACACAATGCTATCAAATACTTTGTCTAACCTTCAAGGTAATTTATTTAACTTGAAGCAGTTTAGATATATTCTATGTAAAATTCATTTAACCTCTAGAACATATAGAGAATGATATACTCTATCAAAAAATCAATATGTTCTACTCAATCATTAAGTCTATCACTTTCACAAATCTGGTTTCTAATGTTTGCACATTCACTTTAAATATCACTCAAATCCAATGCTCAATAATTTCACTCAATCATTCAATCAATGAAACACAACTTGCTCACAAACCCTAAACAAATGTTTTCAAACTTCTTCAAACAAAAAGTACAATGTGGGTCTCAAACCCTAACTCAAATATTTCTCAATATCTATCTCAAATCAAATCATCCATCAACAAGGTGCACTTAAACTTGCTCATACATTTCCAATAATACTTATCAATATTTTCACTCCACCTTCCATTTCATACATTCATTTCAAACACTATAAACAAAATATAGTGTGCCCATACCTTTTTGCTTTGATGGAGATATATATTCAAAATCTATTTTACTCACAATCAAATACTTTTGCCAATTATATGTTAGATAGCAACAGTCTATCTCAAAATCTCCACACAAATATTCTCCTCAATAATTATATCACCATTCAAGAAATACAATAAAATTTTAAGTCACAAATACACCTTATTACTCCTTCAATACTCTCAAAATAATATTCAACACATAAAAATAAAGTTCCTTTGTTAACACCTTATAATATCCAATCTTCTCAAAATAATATTCAATACATAAAAATGAAGTTCCTTTGTTAACACCTTATAATCTCCAATATTTTATTTATTTTCTAAGCATCAAAAATAAAATATTGTTTCAAAAATATTTATGACTCCCTAAAATTTTAACACATGTCCTTTAATTTTCACGTAGCCTCAAACACTTTACTGCATTCCAAACTTTAGCAAAATTAAATTAAAAATTGCATACCTTAACTTTGGCCCACGTCCCCAAAATTTTTTGTACACATCTTCGATGACCAGTTCTTAGAAATCAACGTCCAAACTCGAACCTGCGACCTAAGCCACCATAGCATCTTAGCCCAAGGCTAAGCTACCACTTGGGCTATATGCCCACATGTGAATGAAGGGATCTTCGTGCCTATACAATATCTTCTACACATGAATTTCGATGAAGATAAACTCCTCCTTTGTCAAAATGAATTGTGTGGGATTCAAAACCATGACCTGCTCCTTACAAGTGCCTTAGCCACTCCATTGACCACCGTCTGTGCTAATCAGTGCTATGGGATAATCTTGTCACACCACCCAAATATCAATACAAGTCTACTTCCTTTATTAAAACAATTTACAAGTTTCTTCTTCCTTCGTAAAAATGCAGCGCTCAATTTACTATTACTTGGGCATTCGAATATTGCATTTGTGTTCGACTTAGGAAATTAAAAAACATTTCCTATTAATACTCTTCCTTTGCATTTGAAACACGTCGACCCTTTCGAATTTTGAATTCAAAATAAAAATTTAAACTTGGCGCCTTTAATTATTTAAATTAAAATTTTAACCTTAGGTTAAAATATTTTAATTTAAATAAATTAAATTAAAACCTTTTGCCAACCTTTCCAAACTGCTCAATGGGTCTTGTTGAGGATATATATTTTTTAATGATTCCTTGGACCTTGTTATTTCTCCTCTTTTTTTTCCTAATTATTATAATATTATTATTTATTTTTAAACTTGCTTCCCTTTTCTTGGGTCTTCTACATTTTAGGCCTCTTTAGGCATATAATATTTAAAATAAATATTATACCCTTTCTTCTTTTAACAACTTCCTTTCTTTTTGGAGAATCAACCTTTTGACATTAATGGCAAAAAAATTGGACATCAAACCTCTTGACATTAATGACAACAAAACTTGCTCAAATTTCCAATAACATCTAAAGGTTTAATTATTTATATGCCTGCACATGGAAACAATCAACAACAAAGTTACAAATAATCATTTGAAAACAAAAATCCTAAACCAAAAGGCTAGGGTTTAGGGTTTAAAATTGAAACATTGATAGTTGAAAAATGGTCTTGCATACATAGTTATCAGGAAGCAATATTAACTTAAAAAGAGGAGAAAACAAAATTAAACCCGAAATCCTACACTAGGGTTTAGGGTTTAAAATTAAAACTTCAAATTTCAATCAAACATTAATAGCTAAAAATGGGCTTGCATACATAGTTATCATGCATAACTATTTACTTAAAAATAGGAGGAAGTAAAAAACCCTAAACCCTAGTCTAGGATTTTAAACTTCGAAGTTTAAACATTAGAAGCTCAAAATGGGCTTGCATACATAGTTATCAAACAACCTTAAGCAATTTCTAGCTATTTACTTAAGGGGAGAAAAAAAAAGAACCTAAACCCAAAAACCTAGACTACGGTTTAGGGTTTAAACTTTAAACTTATAGTTTAACAAATATTTTTTTTGAAAAATAATTTGAAAAAACTTGTATTAAAACAAAGATCATTTACAAGTTGGTATGATACTTTTCCCAGCCTTAGCCAAAGAGAACACATGTTTACAACAGTAAAAGAAGATTTGCATTGGAGCCAAATCTCTTAAACCATATTTCTACAATGACTGTTCACCTATTTACAACTATAAAAGAAGATCTACATTGAAGCACAAATATCCTAAATAGTATTTCTGGAATGGTTATCCAAATTAGCTAAGCACTTGGATTTGCTCACCAACCTGCCTAATCATATCATCCTCAATAGCCATGTCATTGTGCCACTAAACCCCTACCTCCTTCTTAGTACCCATATTAGCGAGGAAGTCTGCCACTTTATTTAGATATCTACTCACATAAACTGGAATCACATCATATAATTCCCTCCATAATTCCTTAATTTGAGTGACAAGAATACTCAACCTCCATGTTTTCAAAGCAAAGTTCCTCATACAATCTAGAGCTTCAACCATTATTTGAGAATCTGATTCTAGGATTATCCTCCTGTGACCTTGTTTTACTACCCAAATAGAAGCATATTTGATAGCTAAGGCTTCTAATTCATTGTTTGTGGCTCTTACCAAGCCTTGCAGTTCCCAATAGATCACTATTCCAACATGATTCCTGTAAACCACTCCAATTCCAGCTCTACCCGGATTGCCTTTTGCAGCTCCAACAGTATTAATTTTAATCCAACCTTCTGGGGGTGGTTTGCAAATAGCTTTTTCATGTCCCTCTTACACTTCAACTTCCTTATCCATTGCCCCAATAACAACCTAAGTTTCCTCTTTAGCATAGACTGCCACATTTTCTATGACTTTGCTCCAAATGACCTGCCAAGCTCCATATAAAGAAGAAAAAGTTTCTCTAAAAATTCTGGCATTTATCTCCAACCACACTTGCCACCAAATGAATTTTAATCCAAGCTCCCAACCAATACAAAGATATTTAGATTTAAATCTACCCCTCTTCCATATTTCCCAAATATTAATCCGATTCAAATCACCATTAACTTGAATTTTATAATATAAAAACCATCTCTCCCAAATTTGACGCATGAATGGGCACTCAAACATCAAGTGATCAGCTATTTCCTCACTCTTGTAGCATAAAACACATTGGTATGGACCAATGATTCCCCTACATCTGAGATTATCAAAATTAGTAATTCCATTATGCATGAACTACCAGGAAATTTTTTTAATTTTCGACCAACCCTTGGACTGCCAAATCTTTCTCCAATCCTCAACCTGATATGTATGAGGAGGAGGCTCTAGAAGGATCTTATCATATCCATACTTCACTGTGTAGACACCAAGGCTCCCATAGCCCCAAGCTAATTCATCCTCATCATCTCTACCTGTGAGAAATCTTTCTACCAATATTTTAGTCATGATGGGTGTCAAATCCGGAGGGATTGAAATTGGGCACTCATCCCCCAGGTGACTAGTGTTGAAATAACTTTCAATTTGGATGCACCCCCTAGTTTCTATGGCTATTTTTATTGGTTGCAGTTCAGGAAATTCAACAATGATAGGTAGGTATTGATCCCATGAATCTGTCCAAAATCGTGCCTTCTCCCCTCTCCCCACTTTCCAAAATAATCCATATTTTACTACCTGAGATCCTAACTTGAGATCCTACCACACTAAGGATCCATTACCATCCAAATGGAAATGACCCACCTCATTTGGGTTTACTTGTCCCAAATATTTACTAGTTAAGATTCTACTGAATAAAGAAGTTGGTTGGGAAATCCACCTCCAGTAAAGCTTTCTAGCCAAAGCTTTATTATTTAAATTTGATCTTATCAGTCCCAAACCTCCTTTTACTTTGGGCTAGCTTACTTTATCCCAACCTACTAAGGCCTATTTCCTCTCTCCTTTTAATCCTTCTCATAAAAATTTTATAGCCATCTTGTCCAACTCTTTCCATATGGTATGTGAGGCAACAAGGATAGAAAATTTATAAATTGGCATGGCCTGAATGACTGACTATAAAAAATTTAATCTACCTCCATAGATTAACCATTTGTGAGACCAATGATTAATTTTGTCCTTGATACAGTCTAAAAGATTCCTCCAGTTATCTATTTTTAGTTTTTTAAAATGCAAAGGGACCCCCAAGTATACCACTGGGAGACAAGTCCTTGTGAATCCCAAGATCTCTAAAATTTTGTCCTGAAGCCTTTGATCAAGATTGAAAAAGACCACTTTGGATTTTTTTATCATTGATGACTTGGTTTGTAAGACTAAGGTAGACATTAAGTGTATCTCTAATCATTCTTGTTTCCCTGAAGCTGGCCACTCCCACCAATACTGTGTCATCCACAAATTGTAGGTGAGTCAAAACTTCCTCACCCACCTTAATACCTATTAGCAAACCTTGTTGTCTTCTCCTCAAGATAAGTCTACCCGATAGTTTAACAAATATTGATAGGTAATAATTTGGATTGCATATATCAATTTAGTATCTACTTTAAAAGAGGAGGGAAAAAAAAAACTTTAAACCTGAAACCCTAGACTAAGGTTTCGGTTTTAGGATTTAAAGCTATAAATTTTAAAGTTCAAACACTAATTTGCAAACAACCCTAGTCACAAAACTATTAACAATTTGCAAATAAACCTAGTCACAAAAATATTAATAATTTTCAAACAACCCTAATCTACATTCTAAACCAGAGGAGAAAAATAAATAAATAAGAGTTTTCAAAAAAATTCTCACCTCAATATGAATCTTCTAGGCGGTTGTTACTAGCTGTCAG